>JANLCG010000020.1:7324-1207324 GCA_026119515.1 Ascochyta koolunga
TTTTTATTAATAGAACATAATATTAGTCTTCTTTTTTTATAATAGTACTTAGTACCTAGTAATAAATATAGATTCTAAGTTAAGAAAATATACTATATTTACTAACCTATATTAACTTTTTTATACTTATAACTAAGTACTTAGTAATTATTTAACTACTAAAATTTTAGTTCTATATATATTATATAGTATGCTCTAGAGTATAGTAGCTAGTTTTCTATACTTTTCTATTAGCTTTATAAAGTAGTTGCTATTTATTATAGGCTTATACTTTATTTTATCTTACTAAAGATACTAGGATCTTATTCTTCTTACTAATATAATCTAATATAGTATTACCTATATATTATAGTATTATATAAACTTTCTAATATATAATAACTTATATAGATATAGTAACTTATAGATATATAGTAACTTATAGATATATAGTAACTTATAGATATATAGTAACTTATATTAAAGTATTATAACTTGCACTAATATTGCAACTTGTACACCTATAGCAACTTACAGATATTGCAACTTCTATAGAGGGAATGCAACTTGCGTATAGGTACTGCAACTTGCACATATATAGCAACTTGCGTAGAAGTATTGCAACTTGCATACATATTACAACTTGCGTAGAGATAATGTAACTTGCGTAGAGGTACTGCAACTTGCACTAATATTGCAACTTGCGTTAAGGTAATGCAACTTGCACACATATAGCAACTTGCGTACAAGTATTGCAACTTGCAGATATATTGCAACTTGCAGACATATTGTAACTTACAGACATATTGCAACTTGCGTAGAGATAATGTAACTTACGTAGACGTACTGCAACTTGCACAGATATTGCAACTTCTGTAGAGGTAATGCAACTTGCGTAGTAGTACTGTAACTTGTATAGATATTGCAACTTGCGTTAAGGTAATGCAACTTGCACACATGTAGCAACTTGCGTTAAAGTATTACAACCTACATATGCCTAGAGCTCTCTTGTTTATACAGTTTAGGGTACAGTGCAAAAGAACTTCTGCTACTATAGCTTATACCCCTATCCTGCAAAAATATAGCCCTCCCTACAGCAATCACTTACTGTTACTTACTTTTACTTACTCTTAATTACTTTTGCTAACTCTTACTTAACTTAACTATATTCCTTTAAACAGCTAATAGTAGTCTCTACTAACGCTTATAGGTCCTGCTATTTAGGGGTGTATATATACTCTAATACTTATGTAATTTTTATTAAAAATCTCTCTAGTAAACTAACCCTAGTAACAAAGTCCCCTAGTTTAAATCCCTGTTAATCTACAGCTTTTAAGAGCTAGGTATTAAGGGCCTGCACATAGTAGCTTTAGTGTCTAGGAGCAGGGTTGTCCGTCCTAGTAGCGTAATGCTCCTGTCTACTGCAAAGATACATTCTGGTTTTACTACTACGCTACTTTAGCAGCGCAGTATCTACCTCTACCTTAAGGCTACTAGAGGGTTAGGGCCTAGTATCTATGCAGTAGACAGGAATAGCAAATCCTGTTAGTCTATTTCGTTTTGCTAATTTTGTTAACATTCTTCTTTTTTCTCTACCTAGAGGAGGTTCCTTTGCTACAAGCTGCCTTAAGAGACAGTGTGCTGTGCTAAGCTCTATAATTTAGGGTTATTGCAACTTGCGTTAAGGTACTGCAACTTGCGTTAAGGTACTGCAACTTGCGTTAAGGTACTGCAACTTGCATAGATATAGCAAATTACAGATAAGATAGTGTAAGTTGCAGATATAACAGTGCAAGTTGCAAACAAAATAGTGTAAGTTGCAAACAAAATAGTGCAAGTTGCAAACAAAATAGTGTAAGTTGCAAACAAAACAGTGCAAGTTGCAAACAAAATAGTGCAAGTTGCAAACAAAACAGTGTAAGTTATAAACAAAACAGTGCAAGTTGCAAACAAAATAGTGCAAGTTGCAAACAAAACAGTGTAAGTTGCAAACAAAACAGTGCAAGTTGCAGATAAAATTAGATATAAGTTACAGATGTAACAGTGCAAGTTGCAAATAAAACAGTGCATCTTGCTAGCAGTAGTTAGCGCAAGTTGCAGACAAGCAAACGCATCTTGCAGGTAGTAATTAGTGTAAGTTGCGGACTATTATTAAGCCCTAGCTCTAGCCTACTAAGACAAGCAAACTAAAAGGTATTACAACTCTCTTATAAGAAAGTTAACATTAGAACAGTACTCTATTATTAGCTGCACCTCTGCTAGACGCAGCTAGGCAGGTAGGGCCTAACAACTATGTAGATGCAAGTTGCAGACAAGGCATGTTAAACATGTAAACTGTTGCTTTAGTTTGTTACCCTGTTGTACAAAGTTGTAACAAAGCTATCTAGATTAAATTGTCTATTAAACCAGCCCTATAGCTGCTACCTAAGGCTAAGAGAACAGCACAGCGTAGAGCCTTAACCCTACTGTTAACACTAAACCCTAGTGTTAGGAAACTAATTACTAAACAGCTAGCACTACCCCTTGCTACTCTAGCAAGGCAGGACATATGCGCTTTAGTGCAGGTTAAGATAAGCCTAAGCAGCTACTACTTCACACCGTTCTCTGCAGGCTGCCAAGCAGATCCACTATCTCTAAAAGAGTTACTACCTCTAAAAGAGTTACTACCTGCACTGCCTCCTTCTGCACTAAAGCTATTACCTATAATGTTAAAAGGCTTGGCTTTGCCCTTATTGCCGCTATAGTTATTGTTAGTGTTACTACTCTCTGTAGGGTAGACGCTAGACGCAAGCTTAATAGGCGTAGCTTTAGAGGCCTAGTCTACGTAGAAGTTGCAGAGAATAGCAGTAATGTTAAACTTCTCTAGGAGCAACTACTTGTTGCGTAGGTCAACGTTGTTCTCTAGGTTTACTGTAGAGCAGTGCTAAAGACACTAATACTAGGCCTTGTAGTAGGCGCTCTTAAGGTAGAAACTGCGATCCTTGCCCTTGTAGGCATTACTAACACTTATTAGATTGCTGAAGATAACAAGCAAAGCGCTAGCACAACTAAGAGCAAGGAGCTAGCGAGTGATGTTGCTAGTAAAACTAAGCTAGCTAGAGCAGGTAGTGCAGTAGAGGATAACGTCCTTCTACGCACCCTACATCTTATTAACTGTAAAGATATTAACGTCCTTAAGCTGTATGCCTAGGTGCTACTTATTGCTGTCTTTTGCGTGCGTTAGGAGATACTTAATAAGACGCTGCTTAACGTAATAGTAGGTAGCTACTTGCGCTGTGTATAGCGACATAATAGCAACCTGCGCTCTAGTAAACCTGTCTTCCTAGAGCAGGTTACAAGCAGCCTTAAGCATAAAAGGAACAAACGCATTGTTGTAGCTTAACTTAGACAATAATAGGGTACTAGTCTTGCCCTTAAGCCTTACAAACACAACGCGCGTGTTAGTAGAATAGAGGTCCTAGGCGCACTTCTTTGCAAGCGCACACGCTGGCTAATTGTTAACGCTAGACGCAACTAGCATCTAACTGCAGGGAAGGATAGTGTTAATAAGGTTGTTGATGTTGCTATTAGACCTGTGCTGTACCTACAACCACAGCATAGTAAGGCTAGCAAGCACCTAACGCTAGAAGGGCAAGACGTTAGTCTACTGTCTAAAGGGATGCTCTTCTGCGTTGCTAACCCTAGCAGGTAGTAGCTAGAAGATGTTGCTAAAGAGGATATAGAGCTTATGCAAATTTAGTTTAACCTAGAGTCTACCTTTGCCTTTAGTGTATAGACAGCTAAAGAGGAGACTAGCAAGGGTGCCTATCTCTAATATCTTGCTAGCTTTGTTGTAGAGAACAGCGTAGAGAGGGCAAAGGGTATAGGCGCGTGTCTAAGAGACAACGTTAGAGGTTATGCAGATAATAATAGCTATCTCTACAAGCTCCTTAATAATAATATTAGTAGTAAGTAAGATTTTGCGCATATCCTCTTCTAACATCTCTAAACCCTATACTATTTTTATTATTAGGTTGCAAAGTCTAGCGTGCGCATTGTTAGGGTAGGCAATAGTATAAGGCTTAGTTGCGCCTTTAAGTAGGAAGCTAGCGCAACGCAAGATCTACATGCCCTTAGAGATATTAACCTTATTTAGGCGCTTGTTAAACCTAAGGTCTAAGCCTATAATAAAGCTGTCCTGTATCTTAACGTACGCAAGAAGGGATTGCGCAGTTACGTAGTGTGGATTGTTAGCATCTTTAGCATCCTTATCCTTAGCATCCTTATCCTTAGCACTATTAATATTACCCCTACCCTCTACTATCTTAGTAGCCCTCTTAGCCTTGTACGCAACAGCTTTATTAGCGTTATAGTAGAGAGGCTTATAGGTCTTAAGGTAGGTATTGCGCTGTTAGTTGTAGTCCTTGTAGTAGACGTGCTTCTTAGTTGCGCCTATATGCTAGCAAATAACAATAAGGTAGAAGGCGTCTGCCCTCTTTGCAGTTAGCTCCTTGTAAAGCTTAAGGCAGACGTTATAGCACTTTTGTAAGATATTGTCTACGTTCTTGTTAATAGGCAACTGGACCTAGAGAGGCAGGAGAAGCCCTTCCTAACTGTAGTAGACCTGCAGCCAGTAGTAGAGCGCTAAGAGCTGCATAAGGATAGCAGTCTTGCCTACACTGCTAGGACCCTAGATAAGGAGGATGCTGCCCTTTATGCTGCGTAGGCAATAAACAACCTTACGCTGCTTGTCTCTTAACTAGCTAGAGAGGAAGTTAATACCTTTGTTAATAGCAGCCTTACTATACAGCTTGCGTATCTTATAGAAGTAGTTAATTATATTAAGGTTGTAGAGGTTGTTAGCTTGCAGGAGTTACATCTCTTTTACAAAGGTATCTTAGCTAAGGTAGAGATAGTTAAGGGTGTTAATTATACGTGTTACGCTAGACTTAGGGCTTACCTTGCGCATAAGGCACGCAACACTGCTAAGGTTGTCTATAGCAGCTCTAATCTTATTAGAGCTACTGTGCTTGTAAGACTTAACAAAGTGCACGTCCTTCTTAAAGACAGGCTAGGCAACAAAGACCCTGCTATTCTAAGGGCAAAAGAGAAAGCTAGGGTAGTAGCTAGCGCTTGTAAAGCCTATAGGCTTAGCAACCTAGAAGGTTTAGTCTATAGCCTTGTTGCTGTTAGGATTAAACTTTAGCTTAAGCATAGCGCCTAGCTAATAGTGCGTCTTGTAAGGCACGCAAAGGTAGGCCTAGTACAGCTAATTGTTGCCTCTAGGAAGCTAGCAATCTTAATATTAGTAAGCTTAGACGTTGTTATACGCAGGCAATTAAGCTTGTATATTATGTTATAGAAGAAGATAGTGTAGTACTCCTTTGCTAACATAAAAGTGTACTGCTTACAGATCTTAAAGTCCTTAGGTCTAGACTCCTCCTTAACCTCTATGCCTTGCTGTAGGTTAATTCTGCTGCTCTCCTACTAGTTAAGGATAGGGTTGTGCTTCTGCTACAACGTTATGTGTGCCTAGAGTGTTCTAATACAAACTTTAAATTAAGCAACAGGCACTATAGTAAAGAAGTTAATAGTAAAGGTGTTAGGTTGCAACATTATATTGTAAGCCTTACTAATGTCTTATTTAAAGTTACTAAAGTTAAGGTTAGAGAACAGCGCTTAACTATACAGAGAGCGCTTGCTGCTGCTAACGCCTTGCTTATTGTCTAAGCTAACAGTGCGCAGGCGAACTGTAAGGTAGATAAGCTTAGTTACGCTGTCTAAGCAAGTAAGTTGCTTAATAAGTGTAAGTTGCTAGGGTAGGATATACTTAGCAAGCACCTAGTTAGCGTTAGGGTCTTTAACTACAGCTAGCTATCCTCTATCTGCGTTAATAACGTTGTCCTAGGTAAAGGCTATAGATGCAGTCTTGTGCACCTAGCTAGATCTAGAGCTATTGCTCTAGAAGCAACTGTTAAAGGTAAGACTAAAGGAAGAGATGTAGTTCTTGCTAATGGTAGTAACCTATTTTGCAGTTAGGCTGCGCTCTAAGCTAGCAGCAGCAAGCGTGCCCTTAGGTAGCTTAATAACCTTAGGCTTAACATTAACACTAGATAAATAGGCATTAATGTCTACGCACAAGTTAAATATATTGCTATTGCTAGGCTTCTCTGCACTGCTGTTCTTACTGTTACTAGGCTTCTTACTATTGCTGCTCTTGCTAACAACGCTCTTGCTAATAACGCTCTTGCTAACAACGCCCTTGCTAACAACGCTCTTGCCCTTAGTAGTCTTCTTTAAGCCCTCTATGTAGTTATCCTCTAGATGGCCCTAGGCGTGGCAATTGTTGCACTTTAGCTCTGTGCAGTTAATAAGGTAATAACTAGGGCTGCCGCAGCTGCAGCAGGTGCCTTTGCCTTTGCCTTTGCCCTTGCGCTTAGGCTTTAGGAGGGAGTAGTCTTTAGCATAGTAGCCTAGGTTTCCGCAGGTGTAGCAAAGCACTAGATTAGTGCAGTACAACTTAGTGTAGCCGAACTAGTAGTAGTTACTGCACTTAATCTCTAGGCAGTTAATCTTGTTATGTCTGTGCTTGTTACACAGCTTGCACAGCTAACCCTTAGGCTTGCTGGGACAGTCTCTTGCTATATGCCTGTGCTGGCTACAGTTATTGCAGCTGCCCTTTAGTGTAGCTTCTGCTATTTAAAAGCTACTAAGACAGACGCTCTTGCCCTTAGACTTAATAACTATAATGCTAGTAGTAAACTTAACGTCCTTGTAGCTGTAGTTAATCTCTTAGGTAAGATAGTAGTAAGCTAAGTAATCTGCTATAGTGCCTAGAAAGCAACAGTAAGGAGGGTTTTAAAAAAATCTGTAGAGAGTAAGCTGCAGCTAGATTAAGCGCCTATAGGGACAACGTACCTTTAACAGCTTGCTGCTAGCAATAACAAACGTAGGGTAAGACTTCTAAAGAAAGAGATAAGAGGTAGTTAAGGAACTTGTTAACAACTGTGTAATGTAGCAGGGTTGTAGTTTAGAGACAGAGAAGGTGTTATAGGTTACAAAATCTGCTAAGTCTGCGTAGGCTAGCTTGCAGTTAACAGTGCGTAGGTAAAGGTAAGAAACTTGCTTAACTTAACGCAACTAAGTAGGATTACAATTATACTAATAGCGAGCAGCTAGATATAAGCGCAAAGAGTAGAGACAATATATAGGGATTACCTGTAGTAGTTTAGTACTGCAACACTGTAGATAGGTTGTAAACAGGAAGACAGCAAGCAAGCCGCAATAAGGGGAGAGTCTACAGTTACTGCAGTAACTAGCGTTGTTTTCACTGCACTAACGTCTCTAGCTTAGGCGGTTTAACGTAGACGTGCTGCGTTAGAAGCTCCTTTACTGCAAGTTTGCTGCTAGACTGTCTATACTGCAGTTACGCTGCTATCTGCCTCCACACCATCTTACCAATGGCTTGCGCCTACAGGGGTAGGCTAGGTAGGGTAATCCCTATTTCTTTGCTTATTAACTGTCTGTAGCCTCCTACTAGCCAGCGTCTTGTCCTGCTAGCTTCCTACTACCTCGCTTTAGCTCTATTAGCAATACTACAACTAATAGGACAAGCAACGCTTCTAGTCTCTAACTACTAATTATTTATCTCTAATTCTTCTCTGCAATTGCGTTTGCTATAAACAGCGTTTGTTGCATGTCTCTAGATGTAAGTTACTGTCTGCAAGTTGCTATGCTGTTAGTAAGTTGCTATACTGTCTGCAAGTTGCTATGCTATTAGCAAGTTGCTATACTATCTGCAAGTTGCTATGCTGTCTGTAAGTTGCTATGCTATCTGCAAGTTGCTATGCAATCTGCAAGTTACTATACTGTCTGCAAGTTGCTATGCAATCTGCAAGTTGCTATGCTGTTAGCAAGTTGCTATCTGCAAGTTGCAGTCACCGCTGCTGCTTACTACTGTTTATCTTTACTTTTACTTTTACCCTTAGAGCACTGCAGCGCATAGTTACCCTAATCTTACACAAGGTGCGCAAAGTTACTACCTCTACTGCAACTTGCTCTCCTCTACTACTACTTTCTACTACCTACCTGCTTCCTTTATTGCAAGCCTGCTATCTACGCTACTATAACTAATTAACTACTAGTATAGAATAACTTTAACTACGCATCTAGCCCTAAAACTATTTGTTAAATTTAGAACAGCTTTAACATCGCAGCTAGTATAGATAAAGATGCAATTAATAGACAACTAGTTAACATCTTACGTAAACACTATCTAAAAATAGTTAGTAATATGTTAGGCAAGCTTAGATCTTGTGTAAGGATACAGCTAGAGAACGCTATGTACGACAATATCCCTAAGTTCTGCAATGCCCCTGTATTGTAGAGGATAAAGGCTATAAAAAGGCTTGTTACTATAGTGTAGTAGCGCATTTAGAAAGCTGCAAAAAAAGAATCTAGTAAGGAGATAAAATATAATAACTCTAACAGCAACGCACTTAACAGTATTGTGTTACCTTCTTACAGGGAGAAGCGCAGACGCAGCCCTAAATAGAGTATTAAACGCGCAAAGCGTAGCTAGTCTATCACTACGCTATTAATTACTAGCTACTAGGCAACTAGGATGTTTAAGCTCTGTAACGTGGTTAACAGCAAGCTAGGCACTGTTATAACTATCCTTACAGACGCAGCTCTTGCGTACAAGGATAGTGTCTTATAGGCTAACCTAGTTAAGGACGCTAAGACATACAGCAGCAATAGTGCTAGTTTTGCATTTAACAAATTGCTCTACCTCTCTCCTTGCCTGCATTAGAGCCTAGCTCTGCAGACGCAGTCTTTATTTATTACTACACTAGCTAGCTTTGCTACCAACGCTACTGTGCACGTTACTACTGCAGCTATAGATCTGTTGCTAGACACTACTATAACTAATATCTTTCTAGTGCCTACTGCTACACCCTTTGCAGTAGGGTTAAAGTCTAATAGTATAGTGCAGCTAAGCAACTCTAACCTTCTTAAGAGCCCCTTGCTAACGCCTTCTATTAACACAGGTGCAGATAATACAGTCTAAGCTAGTAGAATAGCTAGTGTTATAGGAATGCTTTGCGACTATTAACACCCTGCTGCTACTAAGACGCCTTAACTACAGCCTACTGCTCCTAAGGCGCCTTTGCTAAAGCCTCTACCTCTACCTAAGCAGCAGCTGGAGCAGCCTCAGACCCTTAACAAGGAGCAGCCACCTCTACCTAAGCAACAGCTAGAGCAGCCTCAGACCCTGCATAAGGAGCAGCCTCAGGCCCTATATAAGGAGCAGCCTTAGACCCTTGACAAGGAGCAGCCTTAGACCCTAGACAATAAGCAGCTATCTCTACCTAAGCAGCAGCTGGAGCAGCCTCAGACCCTCAACAAGGAGCAGCCTCAGACCCTTAACAAGGAGCAGCCTTAGACCCTTGACAAGGAGCAGCCTCAGACCCTAGACAAGGAGCAGCCTTAGACCCTAGACAATAAGCAGCTATCTCTACCCAAGCAGCAGCTAGAGCAGCCTTAGACCCTTAACAAGGAGCAGCCTTAGACCCTTAACAAGGAGCAGCCTTAGACCCTTAACAAGGAGCAGCCTTAGACCCTTAACAAGGAGCAGCCTTAGACCCTTAACAAGGAGCAGCCTTAGACCCTTAACAAGGAGCAGCCTCAGACCCTAGACAATAAGCAGCTATCTCTACCCAAGCAGCAGTCCTAGACTCCTATTAACTATAACCTAACCTAACAATTAACACAGGAGAACCTAACTTCTGCAGGAACATCTTACCCCCTGCCTAACTTTTTGCAAAGATAGTAACAACAACGTTGTGCGTTAAAGTTAGCAGTAGTTAACACAAATAACCTAAGGCTAGAAGTTAGGTAACGCCCCCTTTATCCCCTCTGCGTTAGATAGGTCTAAAGGCAAGGGTAAAGCTTGCTAGCGTTTGCCTACGCTAGCTAGGGATAAGGAGATTCTAGATATTAACTACTTTAGCAAGAGCAATAATGAACACAGCGATAGCAGAGACGCTGGTAGCAGGAACGCTGCACTAGACACTGCTTAAGACGCTTTGCAGTTTAGCTAGCAATCCTAAGCAAATGCTCTTAAGAAAGCTAAACTAAGCTACTATAAGGCTTAGCGTAAGGTAGCTAATACTTACTTATATAAGCTTAACAACCTTAAATGTAAGGAGGAAGGCACAGAGTTGCGCGCAGTAGGGAAGAAGGTAGGCTACAGCAAGAAGCAGTTAGTGTATTTACACTAGCTAGTTAGCAGCACTGCTATGTTTAAAAAGGTGTATAGACCTCTAGGGTGTACCCTGCTTGCTAATAATATAGGCTATAGAAAGACTTTGCAAGTTATGTTATGCATTAAATAGAACTAGAGGATTTAGCTCTAGCAATATAGCGCAAAGGTTAACCCTAAGTTCCTAAACGCACCCTAGAGCCCTTCTACCTAGCTAGCACTAGACAGTAATAGACTTGACAACAGTATAGCTGGTTAGATTAGAGCTGTAGTGATTACACCTAGCGCATTAGGCATTAAGGTCTAGGCAAAGACATACGCTGCGTTAATTAGTAATAGCTTAGCTTATAAGTATGTTAAGCTAAAGTAGAAGATTAAGATAGTCTTTCTAGGTAAGGGTAGAGAAAAGATTGCTTAGGAGCACAGTAGCAAAGCGAAGGGCCTCTACTACTATATAACTAAGGAGGACTAGGTAGAGATTACTCTGCAGCTAGACTAGACCAAGGCTCGCGTCCAGCTATAGCATAGCTACCTAACCCTAGACAAAGTTACGTTTAATCCTAATGTCTTATACAACAAGCCTGTCTACCCTACAGCCTCTACTTTACTTCCTGCCCCTACTAGCACCTGCTTTATCCTTGTCTGCACTACAGAGGCCTGGCGCTACTACTTAAGTGCAACGTAGACCTATAGCAATAATATCCTAAAGCTGACTATAGCAAAGCTTAAACGCTAGGTAAAGGAAGGCAAACCCTACAAGGCACATAACAGCGCAACAGTATATAAGAAGGCGCTACTAGAGGTTTCTATAGCAAATTATAAGGGTAAATAGCACAAAGCAAACATAAAGTAAGAAGATAGCTATAGCTATTTGCAAGCAATGCAGGAAGCTAAGGTAGAGACTACAGGCTGCAATAGCCAGGTTAAGAAGACATAGCTGCCTATAATTATTAACATTTGTTTCACCTCTTTAATTGTTGTTAATAAACTACACAGCTGCGTAGGCCCTGAAACAATTACGTATAAGGAGATTATTAACCCCTACATTGCTAACTAACCTAATTACCTACTAGGCATTATTAGCATATCTAGCACCGCTCTGTATAATAGCCTCTAGCTACTTAACACCTTTGCTAACAAGGTAATTACAAAGGTTATAGATTGCAGCTTAGACTACCCTAGCGTTGTTGCCTTAAGGGATATTAACCTAGAAGCTAACAGCAAGGCCTAGGGCAAGCTACTTAGTCTGCTTAAGAAGGCTTGCGTTAAAGCTACCTAACGCAACAAGGGCTACAAGAAGATTAACTAAGCTACAACTAAAATTATATAGACAAAAATAAAGGCATATCCTAAGATTAAGGCTATAATTTAAGCGTCCTCTTATCTGCTTAAGCACTTCTACATCTCTTACAACAAGACCTCTTGTAATCTATAGGGTAATAAGCTACAATTCCTTAAGGTTGCTAATAACGTACAGCCACTCTTAATTAAGCACAGCCCTACTATATTCCAACACGTGCGCAATGTAGAGGCAGAGGTTTTAGCAGCTGTAAAGCAGAAGCACAAAGAGGCTATAGAGCAATAGGCAGAGGATAGCGCTTATAAAGACAAGAAGCCCCTGCAACCAGCTATAGATTAGGCAAACCCCTACGCCTATATAATCGCTTAACTAGTTAGCTTATTTCCTAACCTGCTTAATGCTATTAACTACTAGCAGCAACGCAACCCTACATACAAGAGGATCCTCTAGGACAACGCTAATCTGTTAGCTAACAACAACAACAGCAAATTATCCTAGCCTTACCTATAGGGCCGCTCCCTAGGAGCAGACAACGCTGTTTTAGAAACTACACTCTAGACTAAATAAACTATTTAAAACTTATTTATCTACAATATTGCAGTTAAGGCCTGCAAGGGTTTAGCTAAGGTAGATTTTATTATCTAGACAATTAATTAGATTGCTAAGGAGCAGAGCAACAGCTCTAACAACAGCAGCAATCTAGTTTAGTACAAGAGCAAGTACGTTTTAGTTACTAACTTTCGTTTCAGCTGTGTGTTAATCTAGTGCTTCCTTGCGTAGAAGTACAGTGCTAAGAGCGTTGTTATGCTTGCTAACAGGTCTAACTAAGTAAATCTGCTGCCTAAGTAGCAGCGTTACTAGAATCCTAGTAAGAATTAGCCTAACAACAGGTGCTTTATTATAGTTGTAGAATTAGGCGTTATTGCTAAGTCTATAATAATAGTTAAGTGCTATAAGATGTATAGCCTAGAACTAACTATAAACGTTTATAATAGAAAGCAGGTTCCTAAGCGCACCTTCTACATTAGCTAGAAGCATAACTACACATTCTGCTAGCTTGTTACTATTAATCTAGACCCTAATGCACCTGTAATAATCAAGTTAAAGATTATAAACAGCAACGCTGCCAAGGGTATTTTCTAGAAATACCTTAAGGAGCGTCCTGCCTCTAACAACCCTAACGCTGCGATTGTTATTTCTAAGGATAAGGGAGATAGTGTAGACAAGATTTAGGGCGGAGAGAGAATGCTAATAGGGGAAGGCAAATATAGACAGTAGGAGCGCTAGTAAGGCTAGAAGTATTAGCTAAGTTAATGTAGCTTTAGGCATAGGAGGCAGATTAATTATATACAGTTGCGACAAAGAGAAACTCTTAATTAACAATTGCTCTATAATAGTTAATTACTGTAATAGTAACAGGCATAAGTTAGGGATAAATCTAACTTTTATAAGAGCACGCTGTGTAGTTAGATACGTATAAATTAAACTAACATACTGCAACTTGCATTAACACACTGCAACTTGCACTTATACACTACAACTTGTACCTATATAAGGCAACTTGCATATATATAAGGCAACTTGCACTTACATACAGTAATTTATATTAAGCACTACACCTTACATTAAAGTGTAACTTGCACCTATATACAGTAACTTGTATTTACGCACTGTAACTTACATTAAAGTGTAACTTGCACCTATATATAGCAACTTACATTTATATACTGCAACTTACATTAAAGTGCAACTTACACCTATATATAGTAACTTGCATTTACGTACTACAACTTACATTAAAGTATAACTTGCACCTATATACAGCAACTTGTATTTACACACTGCAACTTGCATGCTACTCTTTGCAACTTATAGTCTACTTGTACAGTAAAATGCATTTACATACTGCAACTTAAATTAAAGTGCAACTTGCACCTATATATAGCAACTTGCAGTCTACTTGCACAGCAATATGTATTTACACACTGCAAATTGCATTAAAGTGTAACTTGCACCTATAGATAGTAACTTACACTTATATACTGCAACTTGCACTCTACTTCTACAGCAACTTGCATGCTACCTTTTGCAACTTACAGTCTACTTACACAGCAACTTGCAAACTTCTCTAAGCAAGTTTTGTTAATTAACTTCTATTTAACTATAGCCTTGTAGCGTTTCTTTTAGTAGTTAAAGGTTGTATAGAGCGCTTGTTTAAGTCTCCTAATCTAATTATGCTTAGTCTAATCTTGCCTAGGCGCTTACTAAAGTCTCCCTATCTAATTTTGCTTAATATAATTATCCTACACGTAATGCTTAGAGCTACCTCCTATTTCTCTTAATAGTTAAAGATTAAGTTAAGTGCTTGCTAAAGTCTCCCTATCTAATTTTGCTTAATGTAATTATCCTACACGTAATGTTTAGAGCTACCTCCTATTTCTCTTAATAGTTAAAGATTAAGTTAAGTGCTTACTAAAGTCTCCTAATCTAATTTTACTTAATGTAATTATCCTACACGTAATGCTTAGAGCTACCTCCTATTTCTCTTAATAGTTAAAGATTAGGTTAAGTGCTTGCTAAAGTCTCCCTATCTAATTTTGCTTAATGTGTTTATCCTACATATAATGCTTAGAGGCATCTATACTTACTAACTAGCTAATAGAGGGACGTAACAGCTCTCTTAAGGTTATAATCTAATATATTATTGTTAGTGTTATAGAGTGCGCAATAGAGTGTGCTAGTAAGTATATTATTCTTAGTGCTGCAAAGTTTGTAATAGAGTGTGCTAGCAAGTGCTGCAGCTAATATGTACTACTCTAGGAGCAAGAGGATAGACAGAAGTTAGAAACTGCTACAGAGCGCTAAGCTTAAACGTAATAATCTTAGTTCTATTCCTTCTTAGCCTTTATAAAAGCATCTACGCCCTTTAGCAACTTAATATTGTTACCTATTAACGCGCAAGAAGGTATAGCCTTAACTTTAGGCTTCTTAGAAGGTGTCTTATAGTAGGACGTTTAAAGATAAACACAGAGCTAGGTTTTAATAGTTATATAATTTTAAGGCAACTTGCAGTCTAGTTTAAGGCAACTTGCAGTCTAATTTAAGGTAACTTGCTGTCTACCTCTAGACAACTTGCTGTCTACCTCTAGACAACTTACAGTCTAATTTAAGGCAACTTACAGTCTACCTCTAGGGGCTAAGCAGTATCTGCATAATGCTTGCTGTCTTATGCACCTCTAATGCTATCTTAAACATAAACTAACATACCTGCATAATTATTATAAGATCTACAAAGTAAGTGTTGCTTGTACCTAGCTAACTAGACTGTCCCTTCTCCCTACGCTAGCAGGAACTCTACTAGCTAACTTGCGTCACGCTGCCTAATCTTAACCCTCTTTTCTAGTATAGGGGCCTATAGCGCGTTTGTTAAGGGAGTTATACAGATACCTGCCTGCACTATTAGGGGCTGCATCTACGCGTAGAAGGCCTTCTGCTAGCAAGTAACAAGCGCTGCTGTAGCTAGCACAAGGACGCCTTTAAACTAGCAAGAGTTGTTGCTGCAGTCTCTAAAGGCACTCTATTTATTAGTAGCTTTCTAGTAGTAGTAGATAGCCTGCGGCGCGTAGCAACCTAGGCAACAGGAGAATAGCTCCTACAATATAAGCTTATTAATAACACTAGTATAGTATAAGGTGCTGTGTGCGTTCTATTTACACTCCTTAATTGCGTGCGCCTTATACTTACTATAGGAAGCCTTACACACAATGTAATAGTCCTGCTAGTGCTCTAGGTAACATTCTAGGCGCTCTAACGCGAACGCGTACAGCAGCGCAGCCTACTACTACTAGATGTTAAGGTAGCGCTAATCCTAATTAGTTGCATCCTCTAACTAGCAGGCCTTGTCTTAATAAACATCTTCTACTACTAGGGGTAGACTAGGGGCTGCTTGACAGTAAGGCTCTAGGCAGTACATAGGTTGCAGGTAGCTTCCCTAGCCTTGCAGCGTTGCTAACGTATAGCCCTATCTATATACGTATTAATAGCAATGCAATAGCAGATAGTAGCCTTAAGGAACGCTGTAGTGTGCTAGTTAAGCCTAGGGGGAAGCAAACGCCTAAGCTTGCCTGTCTTAGTGCGCCAGCAGGGCATAAGGATAATAGACTTGCTAGGAGAGCTATTGCAGCCAGCGCGCCTACTCTCCTAGACGTACTGCTTAAGCTGCAAGCATATAGTTGCGTAGATAATAACGCAAGTACCTAGGGCGTTAAGCCTAAGCCTAAGCATGTTAGTAGTAGTGCACAGCTTCTCTGTGCTGCAGGCGAAGGCGCGCACGCAACAAGCCTTATCCTCTTTGCTTTCTATGTTGCTAGTAAAGGCAGTGCACTACAGGAGCTTTGCTAGCTTCTGCGTATCCTACTTAGTAAGGCAGTACACAATAATCTGCGCGTTAGGCCTATATTGCGCCCTCTTCTTAGCAACAAGCTGCAAGAGCACGTCCTTAAGCTTGTCCCTATTATGCTTAATAACAGAGTAGGCGATGCTTAGGCAGGCAGTATAGGGGTTGCAGCAAACAGTTAGCGTGCTCTTATTAAGGCTAGTAAGCTGCAGGAAATGTAGCTGCTTAGCTAGCAGCAGCGTTGCGGTTAGGTACACAACCTAGGTATCCTTCTCTGTTATCCTTGTAAGCTTTAGCACGTCTAGGCGCTACTGTTTAGTTAACTCTATAAGGATATAGCACTTATTAATAATAATCTAATTAAGCTTGCGCATTGTGCGCTTCTTATCTAGAAAGTAGCTAAATAACTTTAACACTATAGACTTAGGCGTAATAAGGATAATGCGCGCCTAGTATAGTAGGCGTCTGCTATCCTACTTTGCGTAAGGGATACTTGCCTACTTACAGTAGTCTAGCAGATCCTCTATAAGCGCGTTAAGCAGGGCGATAACAATAGTGTATCTACTACTGCTAAGCGCTGCTAGCAGCATAAACAGGAGGCTCTTGCTAGTACCTGTAGCTATAATAGCGAGCACACGCAGCTTTTATTAGCAGATAGCCTTAAGAGCAGGCTGCTGCTAGCTACAGAACTTAGTAGTAGGGTTGTTAGTAAGCAAGCAGAAGGACGCCTTAAGGTTAGCGCTTATAAGTGTCGCCTAGCGCTGTAGGGCCAGCTACTAGTTCCTCCTTGCAGCTGCATCTACCTCCTTACAGGCATTTACGCGCCCCTAGGCAGAAGGGAAGCGTAGTAGTTAGTACTACTCTTTGCTAATAGTGTAGAACTGCGTGCGTAGTAAGTGCGTCTTGTTTAGAGAGTTAATAAGCTAGTAACTATAGTTAGACTCTTTAGTGCAGAGCGTGTAGCTAGACTAGAGGGCTTAGGTCTTATTAATAACTAGCTCCTTCTTAAAGTAGAGCGCGTCTAGCACGTTGCGTAACCTGCTATCTGTGCTAAGGTAACAGTGTATAGCAGGGTATAAGTGTTACTAGGCGCGTGTGCTAAGCATAGCGCCTATAAACTCCTACGTGTACTCCTAGAGCACGCAACGCACGCAGTTAGTGCCCTAGTAGCTATCTAGGTTAGCAGATAGGACGCAGCAGCGCTAGTAGCTAGTTAGTGTAGACGTTGTTGTCTTTGTCTAGGTAGCTGCCTTTGCTGTCTACTACGCTGTTGCTGTTACTGTCGCTGTCTGTGCTGCTATTAACGCTAGCGCTAGTGTAGCTCTCTAGCAGAGGCTCCTAGAGGAAGGGGGTGCTAGTGTAAACGCTACATTAGTCCTTCTAGACATCTAGGATAAACAGCTAGGCAAGAGCAAGGAAGTAGATAATAAGCTCTCTAACCTTGCAAGGCACGTACTAGTAGATAGTCTTAAGGCGCTTGCTCTTGCTGTAGCCTTTGTAGTACATAGTTATAAAAGCTACAAGCCTGTTGTAAATAAAGACGCCCCTATAGCTGCTGCTATCCTTAGGATTCTTGCACAGAATAGAAGTAACCTTAGTGCCCTAGCCTAGCCTACTAGTAGACAGGTGCACAAGCACAAAGAGGCCTTTCTTAAACTTGCGTACCCCCTTTATATACATCTACACTACCTTCTCTTGCTACGTCTTACTGCTTGCGCTAAATCACTACTATAGGGCAGGCTCTTCTATTACCTAGCAGACTAGCTAGTTATCTAGCAGCGCAAAGCTGTTCTATAGGTGCTTAAGGAAGCTATAGTAGGCAGCTGCCTTAGCTAGTTAGTTAGTAAGCTTGTTAAGCTGCAGCTCTAGTAGGGCAGTTGTTCTAGGTTGCACGCAACTGCTGCTGTTAACGTTAAGCAGTAGAACGTCTATTAGCAGCTGTAACTGCACAGTCTTACACAGGCTAGATATTATAGACTGCAGATCTGTTATAGTAAAGGACTGCTAGTCTATAAGGATCTTCTTACTGTCTTATAACACTATGCTGTGTGCGTTTTGCAAGTAGGCTTTAGTAAGGGCTAGCGTGCGCAGGCGCAGCATGCAGTTTATAGAGCTTATTACCTCTAAAAACCTAGCAAGCACTATATAACGTTTAGCCTTGTCCTTAACAAGCTTGTGCACGCTTAGGGCTTGTTTAAAGCGTCCCTAGCTATGCGCTAGGGCAGACTTATAATCTAAGTAGGCAGTATAGATAATAAGCGCCTTTAACGTAGTAATAAGCGCAGATAGTACAGGCAAGAACTTGTGCGCCTATGCCTAACCCTAGCTGTGCTTGTTAGGCTTTAGCCTAAGCACTGTAATAGCGCTAATAAGCGCGTTCTTGTGCTTGTTATCTAGCAGGTAATAGTTAAGCAGCGCGTTCTAGAAGCATAGGAAGTAGTTCTGCAACAACTTAGCTATCTTAGTGCTAGATTAGCGCATATATAGCTTTATGCGTTGCATGTAGTAGCTCTGCTGTTTAGATAGCTAGTATAGTAGCAATTGCTAATTGTTGCATGTCCTCTACACGTAGCATAGCACGCTAATAATCTTCTTACTATAGCGCTAGATAGTGCTACTCTTGTAGCTAGAGTAGAACAGAGCCTTGTTAGAAGCCGCGCTAGACTTACAGCGCTTAATTACCTCTAACATAGGGCAGCCTATAACCCCTAGCTAGCATGTTTAAAAGGCCTGCTAGACTGCAATCTAGGCTGCCTTGCACGCGTGATAGAGTGCCTTCTTGTTAGGGTCTTGCTTGTTAGGCGTAGGCAGCTGCAGTGTAGGCGCAGGCATCCTGTAAGCCTTAATAAGGGGTGCGCGCCCCTAGCCCTTCAGGTAGGCAATCTAACTAGTTAGCTTAATCTAATTATTTGTAAGCTGCTGCCTGCCTTCCTTAATTGTGTTGTAAGCAGCTGCAGCAGCTTCCTTATTATTAATAGCCTTCTACTGCGCCTTAAACTCTGCGTATATGTCTACTGCCTCTTTACGTGTCTTCTCTAGCTTTACTGCAATGTAGGCAGGCTAGCTAGCTGCGCAAAACAGTTGCTAGCAGGGCTGCCCCTCTAGCTACATCTAGTTTAGTAGTTAGGCTGCTATCTTCTGTATGTCTCCTCTGCGTCTCTACTAATTAACCTAGGCATGTTGTAACCTATAGTAGTCTATAATCTTCTACTTGCTTATGCACGTGTACGCGCACCTGTCTACAGTACACACAAACCTATAGTAGCTCTTAACAAGGCCTAGGATATATTGCAGTGCGTTAGGTATAGGCAGTTAAAGGTTGCTTGGTTTCTACGCGAGGCTAAGCTAGCGTGCTAAGTAGATAATTGTAGACTACTCTGTAGCAGGCACGCTAGTGTGCTGTGCGTAGATATGCAACGTGATATAGTGTAGGGGGATAGCTATTAAGCACTTAATGCATATAATAATGCAAAGCAACTACTAGTAATTAAAGACTTCTAAGAATGCGTCTATACTTATAGCGCTGCTGCAGGACGCGTTGCGTTGTTCCTGCAGACATAGGCCTGTAGATCTACAGAGACTAATATAGCAGACTAAGGTCTATAGCGTTAGGTACGCTACAACCTGCATAATTAGCGTATATTGCTATATTCTGCAATATGCGCGTTCTACATTATAAGTTGCAGGTTACTAGTACAAGTTACAGGTTACTAGTGTAAGTTGCAGGTTACTAGTGCAAGTTGCAGGTTACTAGTGCAAGTTATAGGTTACTAGTGCAAGTTGCAGGTTACTAGTGCAAGTTACAGGTTACTAGTGCAAGTTACAGGTTATTAGTACAAGCTGTAGGTTACTAGTGCAAGTTATAGGTTACTAGTGTAAGTTACGCGCTCTATGTTGCAAGTAGCAGGCTACTATTATAGGTTGCGCGCACTACATTGCAAGTTACAGGTTACTTTTGCAAGTTACAGGTTACTACTACAAGTTGTAGGTTACTACTGCAAGTTGCAGGTAGCACGCCTCTGCCTTAGGTTGCTAAGTTAGTAACAGGCGTTAATGCTAACAGATAGCTACGCGTCTGTGCCTACACTAGACATCGCTAGCGTCCTAGAAGCTAGTTCTCTAATTACAACCTCTTTGCTCTACCTCTATACGCCCTCTTGCAACATAAACTAGTCTAACACGCTAGAACGCGCAGTTAAGCGCTTTAATAGAGGCAACGTAAGCTTCCTAAGCCTCTTTAAAGAGACAGTAGCTAAGAAGCTAGGATATAAGTTCCTAAATAAGGACTATATTAGACTCTTCTCTAATAGGCCCTACACGCTAACATCTAGTGCAACGCAGGATTTTGTCTGTCTGCCCTAGAGCGCAGGCTAGCTTATGCTGCACTAGAGAAGCAAGCTTGTGTGCAAGCCTATATTTATAGCGCACTTGCTGCTAAGCGCTATTTAGCTGCTTAGGGAGATAATTAGGCATAATACTATTCCTAACAGCACCTAGTGCGCTCTAGCAGAAGCAGCGCAGGCGCTAGCTGCAGGGTCTAACCTAGGCAATGCAACACGCAGTAGAGAGCAGGGCTGTAACTGTAATAAGTACAGCAGCAACTTTAAGGAGGCGCTGCCTTCTAGCTAGGTTAGTAGATAGACTATTTTAAACAAGCGCGCTAGGTCCCTCTGTTAAAGCTGTTGTTAAAACAGATACAGCTAGACAGAGAGAATAGTAATAATAAGGTAGTTAAGGTGCTAATAGTAGACAGTAAGGATGCGCAGGAGGGCAATAACAAGGAAGACAGCAACAACAAGGAAGACAGCAAGAATGCAGAACTAGCAAAAACAGTAGCTAATAAGGCTATAGATCTAGTTACTACAATTTCTAATAATAACTATTGTATAGAGTCAAAGAGGAAGAAGAAGTTAGATGCCTTGCAGTCTAAGAAGTGCCTTAATCTTAGCCTAATAGAACTAAGCAAGAAGGCGCTGCTGTAGGAGCGAGCTGCATACACCTCTATTCTAGCAAAGGACAAGTTAACTATTAGTTAGATTATTAAGCAGCAGCTATTGCCTAGGACTAATTTCTATACAGGCTTGCTGACCCTATACTACACTGTAGTAAGCGTGCTAGAGAAGGTGCAAACGCTAGGCAACTAGTCCTCTAAGTACTGCGCTGCGCAGTTCCTGCACACGTAGCAGGAGCAAGGCACCCTGTTCTAGGCAAGGACAGAGGAGCAGCAGCTGCTGTAGGGTTTGTAGCTGCCTATAGCGTATAGGAGCGCTTTGTTGCAGGGTTACAGTGTAGACAGCGCCTTCTAGTTTGCCTAGGGCATGTGCAAGCAGTACAAGACAACGCTAGCAGCTATGTACATTAGCTATTGCTAGGCCTTTGCTCTCCTTAGTAAGGCGTACACATAGAAGATACTGTAGATTTATTAGGGAGACTTAGCTATAAGCAATAATTGTTCCTACAATAGGTATAGTAAGGGCCTAGTCTAGATAGAGGCTATAAATGCATTGCTAAAGCTTATTAACAACGCTCTAATAAAGCGCAATTAAGAAGTCTTTTGTAATTGCCTAAAGTAGGCTACGCGCTAGCATGCTGTAGTAAAGGGCTTAGGCTAGGGCAGTCTGCTCTTAATCCTACTAGAAGAGGTCTTAAATTATTAGATAGAGCGCGTGTTGCAGGTTAGTTAGTTAGAGGTGTTTATTAACCTAGTTAAGCGTAAACAACCTAATCTTTGCGCAGCTAGCAAGGCGCTAGAGACTTAGCTTAGGCTAGAGGGTATTGCTAGTAGCTCTATTAGCAGTAAGGCTATGCTAAGTATAGAGGCTAAGGCTCCCTCTATAATCTATAAAGTAGAGGAGGTAGAGGATAGTAATAGTAAGAGCGAGGTTTAATAGTCTAATAGCTTAGATGCTAAGAGCTTAGATAGGGACGTTGCGCAACTAAGATGTTTTTGCTAGATAACGCTAATAGAGCTGTGTTATCTATTAAGTGTAATTAAATAGGGAGTAGTGCTTATAAGTTTATTCTATAACTATAGGTTCTCTCGCATTCTGCATAGAGTGTTGTTAGTGTTTAGGCTGCTAATAATATATACGCCTCTTACTATTAGTCTACTACAAGAGCTTTACATGTAGCTAGCGTAAGGCACGTTATAGGTGCAGTTAAGGCAAGTTGCAGGAAAATTAGACGCAAGTTGCACAAAAGTTAGACATAAGTTACATAACAGCTAGACGTAAGTTGCAGGATAGTTAGACGTAAGTAGCAGGCAGAGTTAGGTATAGATTGCGGTTAAGAGATAGCAGCAAGTTGTAGGCTAACTAGGGTAGTAAGTAGGTATTCTTGCTACAACTTGTAGTAATTAGGGTTGCTCTCTGTAAGTTGCAGCAGCTGTAGGCACTGTGTTGTGCTGCAGCAGGGCTGTGCGCTAAGTAAGGGTTAACAAATATTAAAACTGCAACCACGTTAAACGCAAAGCTGCTTACCTGTTATTTAGACATAGGCTTGTTGCATATATTTTGCACGTTCTACGTAAGTTGTATTAATTTTAGATATTGTCTTAAGCGAAGAAAGGAACAGTGTAAACGCAAAGAAAGGCACCTACCCTAGTCTGTGTACGCTAAAAATTTGTTAGCGAAAGCAAAGAAAGAGAGTCTCTTTCTTTGTAGAATAATGTAAGGTTTAGTGTCTGCTCTATAACTAATAATACAAGGTGTATTATTATAGCAGCTTTGTTAAACTCTAATATAGCAGCTGCTATCTAAGAGTCTAGTGCGTGTCTTTGTTAAACTAGGTTACCCTAGGTTAGCTATATAATAAACTTACCTATTAAGATGTTGTTAAGTTATAGCATACTAATACTATAGATAGATGTTATGTTATTAGAGGTAATAGCTTAAAGAGCAGCTGGCTATAATATATAGGCAGAGCCTAGTTGCTCTTAGCTAGCTATTACTAGAGCTTAGGAGTCTAAGGCTATAGTATAAGTGTAGTAATAGAGCTAGGTTACTTAATTAAATTAAATTTTTAAGTTTTATTGTGTGTAGCAGAGTAAAGGAGTAACAGAGTAGCAGAGTAAAAGTAGCAAGCTATTACTTGTAGCTATATTAAGCATCTGTTCTTCTTACTGCTATTTTACTACTTAATTATAGTAGGATTATAGCAGTAGGGTAAAGTTTGCGCTAGCGTTTTTTGCTTAACAGCTACGCAGCTAATAGGAAGCTGTTAGGTGTAACTCGCTAGCTTCTAGTTAGTTAGATTTTTTACTAGCGCTGCTGCTTGTTCTTTAATAGCTATATAGGCAAACTCTAGGGTTTTACTATTTCCCTACCTTATTAGTTGTCTTATTAAGACATTTTTATAGTTAGAGACTAAGTCTCCTCTCCTCTCTGCTTTGTTAAGCTAAGTAATGCAGTGCTTAGCTTATATTAGAGTCTCTACTAGAGTTGCTGTTGTATTACTTATATTGCGCCTTCTTGTATATTATAAGTTTCCTTAGTTATATTATAACCTCTTAGTAACTGCTAATAGTGCAGTCTAGTACAGAGATATTATCTTTCCTAACATCCCTAACTAGGTCTATATACAATCTATTCTAGGCTTCCTTATCCTAGATCTTAATTAGACCTATGTGCTCCTCTATAATATCTTCTAGTTATTGTTTAATAAATCTCTAAAGTCTCTAGCCTAGAATAGTGTAAGGTATCTTAGGTCTATCTAAGTCTTCTAGTAGGAAGGTGCCGCGCTCTATTACTGTTTTCTCTTCTAAGACTTTGTATAGTCTAAGCTACCTGCAGGTAAGCTTTCTGTCTCTTAATATATTAATCTCCCTAACTAAATCCTATAATAAGACAAGGTTACTAGTGCTAATGCTTTCTTTCCTAATTTCCTAATTGTTGTCTTAGTATTCTTTCTTAGATGCTTGCAGTTATTTAGTAACACTAACAGCGTGCTTTAGAAACTAGTCCTAGAGGTCTAATTACATAGCACAGATTGCTAGTAACTAAGACCTATCTAAAACCTGCTAGTATAGCAATATCTACTAGGTAGGAATTACTAAATCTGTAGGTAGAACTAGGTTCTGTCTAGTAACTAATTAATACGTAGAGTACCTGTTAGATTAAATAGAGACTCTATCTGCTAGCAGCACTGTTAGAAGGTTGTCTACCTATAGTCTATAAAGTTTAGTAAGGGTATTAATAATTAGCTTATATCCTCTTTTAACCTTCCCTATTGCCTAACAGTTATATACTAAGGATTGTATTTGCTAAATCCTATATGTAACTGCAAGCTTTTTTACTACATTAGCAAAGTCTAGTCCTCTGTTAACTATAAGCCTCCTTATTATACTCTATTAGCAAATAATATCCTTGTATAGGAATTTTGCAACAGTAGCAGATTTGTTACTGTAGAGTAGCTAGGCCTCTACCTATCTGCTAAGATATTCTCTAGCAATAACTATATACTAATAGCCTCTGCATAGAGGCATGTAGACAACGTTAGCTGCTACTAACTCCTAGAGTGCGTAGGAGTATGTTATAGTTAGCATATCCTTTAATTGTTTACTAGTCCTAAACTAGCACTCTAGGCAAGAGAATAGTGCAGTTTTAACCTTAGTATGCATGTAATCCTAGTAATATCTTTAGGCAAGCATAGAGTATACTGCATTAACACCTCTATGTCTAATTGTTTAATGTATTTCCTAAACTGCTGTAGTCCTAATGTTAGTATTGTCTACTACTCTCCTAATAGCAATATTGCGTAACGTCTTATAGAATAGATATCTGTCTTAAACAAAGTAGTTAAGAGCTCTCTTTTTTTCTATAAACGTAACTCCTTCCTAGACATTCCCTTAGGGATCTTTAGTGTCTAGAGGAATGTAGCAATTTATTTAGATAATTCTAAGTATTTGTCCCTAAGAATGTAGCTAGGGTGTCTCTATAGGAGCAGAGACAATAATTCTACTATTACTACTAGGTTGTTAATAAAATCCTTAACGTCTAACTTAGGTTTGTCTAGAGCTGTCTATTATTTAGGATTAGGGTATCTAGATAGAGCATCTGTAACTACATTTCTTTTTCTAGGAATATGTTAAATTTTAAAGTCCTAGAGCAGGATAGCTGCTAGCTACCTATTTATTACTAAGCCTAGGATGTCTATTAAAGAGCAATTAAGCTGTGCTATTAATATCTAGGCATCTGTTTTAATAATAAAATGTACTCTATATAGCTATATCTAGAATTTCTTAAGAGCTAAGACAACTGCTTTACACTCTAGTTTAGTTAAGTGCTAGTTAGATTTAGCTTTTAACTAGAGTGTACTTTTAAATCAGCAAGGGTAACGCTTGCTATCTAGACCTATCTGTTCTAGATAAGCGCTAGCTCTCTTATTACTAGCGTCTACTAACATAAAGATAGTTAACCTACTAGTATATAATATAGCTATTAGCACTAGCGCGCTTATAATATAAGTCTTTAGAGCAGCTATAGCTTAGTGTTCTGCGTTTCCCTATTCCTATTCTATATCTTTCTTTATAAGCTTAAATAGGGGTTTAGTAAGAATAGTAAATAACAGGACCTAGATATAATAGTAAACACAAATACCTACAAACATTTAGACTTCTTTTAGGTTTTAGCACTCTAGCTAGGTAGTAATTTTTGCTACCTTGTCTTAGCTAGAGAAGTAGCTATCTGCGCTAACTTTGTAGCTAACTACAGTTAACCTATTATAACCCTAGTAGCATTTTATCCCTAACACTATAGCACTAGCCCTTTCTATGTTAGCTAGGGCGGCATCTAGCTGCTAAATATGCTCTAGAATATAGCGTCTAATGCTAGGGAGTAACTCTTCTCTATTATAGTTAGTTTTTAGACCTCTATTAGTAATATTAAGTTGCGTAACCAAGCGCGTAGAGTTATATACGCAGCTTATTTTCTAATAGAGCGTGCTAATTTAGTTAAGCTACTCTACCCTAGCAACGCTAGTTCTAAGCAGCCCTAATACTAACTAAATACTTATTAAGTAAGATTACGTAACCTACACATTTTATTTATATTTAAACAACACGTTCTATATAGAAAAATAGATACTAATTAAATTAATAAATTACTTAAGTATAGTCCTGTAAGCTCTATTACAGTTATAAGCCTAGTCTACTAATACTGCGCTAGTAGGTGCTGTAAGGATTCTAAGTTAGGTAGGTAACTAGAGCTAACTCTTAGCTCTCTCCCTAAGTACTTGCCTAAGTCGTGCCGCAGCCGCAGGGGGTTGTCCTAACAGCTAGACAGAGCGTTAGGCCTATCCCTACTATAAAAGTTAGTTAGCAAAAATACTATATAAGGGCTCTTAGACCTTACCCTATAGCTACTTAGCCCTAGCATTTACTGTAATATCTCTACCTCCTGCCTCCTAGCTAGAGGTAAGGGGGTGTGTTGCAGTAGATATACCTATAAATATAGCACTATTCTTAGAGTAAGAGTGCGCGTACCTTTGCTCTATTTTAGTGCAATACATTATCTAGAAAGGGTAGAGTGTTTAGCTAGTAATCCTTTAGTATCTTAATTATTGTTCTTTAAAATACTGCTACTAAATTAGTAGCTCCCTAGACTAAGGTACATAACTAAAGTAGACTAACTAGTGTTATTACTACTGTTATGTCCCTACTGTCTTTATAAAGGGTAATTTAGTTATATCCTAAGAAGAAGTCTATTAGTAACAGGATTTTGCAGCCTACGAACTTCTCTAAGAACTTATCTACTATTAGTAGTGTTCTAGCATCCCTAATTAACACCTTGTTTATATGCTGTACGTTGTTAATAAACTAGAAAGAGCTAGCCTTCTTTGCTATAAGGTGCTATAGGTTTCTATATTAACTATTGCATCTCTCTAGTGTTCCTCTCTCTAAACGTTCTAGAAGCATCTTTACTAGCTCTCCTTCCTAGCTCCTTGCTACTAGGAATGCTTTAACCTGCTAGGCTTTGTAAGGTATAGTCTTAATCTTATAGGGAGGTGTTACCTCCTTCTATATTTAGCCTAATTTAGAAAATGTAAAGGTAAAAGCTGCCTCTCTATTTATAATTATTTTAATAAACAGTTCCTTTTTATAGGGAAGAAGCGCCTTACTAAACTTCTAGCTCTTTAGTCTTTCTAGATTAAGTCTTATACCTCTTAGGAATACTGCATGCCTTTATTTAAATAGGTAATTAAAGGGTCTAATATCTAGAGGTTTTAAGCTGTAGAAAAGTTATTGTTATTTAATTATAAGCTGCTTCTAGTCTTCCTAGCTAAGTTCTATTAGCTCTGTTACCCTTATCTTATTAACTAGCCTAACTTTTACCCCTACTCTTTTATATAAGGTGTTAACCTCTCTACTATCTTCTTTCTACTAGCTTACTAGCTAACAATCTATATACTCTTGTTATTTGTGTAAAAGGCTTAGCTCTACTATTAACGTAGCAACGTCTTTGTTAAGATCTATTAAGCTTTTATCTCCTCCTAAGGAAATCTACCTAACTGCCTTATAATTGCTAAGGTTAAATATTCTTTAAGTAATATCTTTAATACTCTTGCACTCCTTAGGATCGCTAGCATAGAGGTAGCTGTATCCTACCTATGCTAAGTAGCATAACTAGTTGTTAGAATTAAGGTTTTCTACACTGTAGGCGCCTCCTGCCTTAATTAAGAGGGCCTCCTATCTTTTCCTATAGTAGATTCTACTAAAGTTAAGTAATAAGGAGCTAGATTAGATGCTATAAACGTAGTATTCCTTAAGCTATTATCTAATATAATGTAATAGGTAGAGCGTCTAAATACATTATATTAAATAGCTATGCAAGAAGACACACACTGTAGAGTGCTAAGTATTACTAACCTTATAAGGTTCTGCACTATCTAAAAGTAGGTAAGTGTAACTACTTTGCTAATCTTAACTAGGACGTTCTATACTGTGCTAACAAAGAAGTCTATACTCCTGTTAGCTATAACAACGCCCTACTCCTTGCTAGGAACATAGCTTATTTCCTTGTAGACTAACCTAAGTGCCTGTAACATACTAAAATAAAGCAAGTTTATCTAGGCACCTATATTAATAAGGCAGTTAACGCTGTAATTTCTAATCTGCGCCTAGCACGTTAGAAGGTCTAGGTAGATAACCCTCTCTAACCTAAGCTCTAATATTAACTTAGTAACATTATTAGGTAGGTCCTTATTATACTAACTATCTCTATCTCCTTCTACTATATAATAAAGCTAGACAGCGCATTCTAATACTAGGTTGCAAAATCTGCTGTTTGCTAGGGCAGATAGTAGGGCTAGCCCTGCTGCATAGTGCCTTGCGCTAGTGTAGACCCTAGAATTTTTAAACTAATTAGGAGTTAGTAGGTTTAACCTATTGTCTTCTAATTAGCCCTAGCATAGGGTTTAGCTAGTAGCTATATTAACGCTTCTGCCTATATCTAGCTCTAGTTGTATCTTTCCTATAAGGTTCTATAGAAGAGTCCTAACTAATTCTTAGGAGACTAAATCTCCTATAGTAATTCCTCTTACTTCTTATAGTAAGATAGCTAAAGGAATCTTTAACAGCTTTAGGCGCAGGAGGCTAGAAAGCTCTTTGTTATTTAGGCTTCCCCCTAGGTTTTCTTTCCTCTAGGGACAGTTATAGGTATATCCTCTATAACTCTTCCTTGTAGTAGTAGTCTAACAACAGCGTATAGATTATTATAGGGTCTGCTCTAGAACAGGATAGTAAAAGGGTTCTCTAGCACCTTAGTAACACTAGGCTAGAGGTCCTTTTAGACTTAATCTTCCCTTGCTTAGCTATATAGGTGCTCTACTAATCCTTTGCTTAGTAGAGGGTTAGTATTAGATAATTGCTTTTATATGTTTCTGCCTTACGTCTTGTTAAGAACTTAGTTAACTAGTCTCTCTAATAGTTTTTATAACCTAGTAGCTGCGCTAACTAAGGACTAAGTAGAATAAGCTCTAAGGATAATATCTTAGCTGTTAATGTAATCTAGGCTTAGCACCTCTATGTAGTCTAGTCCTAGGAGTTTAAAGTTTCTTAGAGAAGACATAGAGTTAGGATAATACTAGCTATTGCTAGTTACTATTAGTGTGCTAATACTAGCACCTTAATTTAGCTGTCCTCTATTTTATATAGACAACGTTACCTATTAAGAGCTGTATGCTGTCCCTCTTAGTCTAGAGTCTACTCTACTAAATCTATTAGGTTTAACTAATAAAGCTAGCTAGTCTAGGACGTCCTAGGAAACCTTAAAATACTTAAGGATTTTCTATTTTAACTAGCTTAGTTAATAAGTTAGTAGAACTAAACCTAGGATAGCGTCTAGCTGCTTATGTACTAGACTAAAGTAGTATATCCTCCTATTGCTTTTATAGTCGTAGTAGTAACTACACTATCCTATCCTAACTAAGGCCTAGTAGAGCTTATAGTCTTAAGATTTATAATTTAGTTTGTTGCACATAGTACAGGAACTATTATACTCCTAGCCTTAGTAGTATAAAACACCTCTGCTAGGATCTATATTCCTCTAGGAACAGGAGACAAACAACCTATTATTACGTTCTAAGACCTTGCCTGCCTTAGTAGCGTGTGCTACAAAGTAGGTATAGTTAGTTAAGTTATATAGGATTTTCTTAATCCTGTTATTAGAATTTATAAGAGAGCTAACCTTAGCAAGGGATAGTTTCTAACTATCTATAGCCTTTACAAGCTTATTAACACTTTTATCTACCCCTAGAGGCAGGGAATTTCTAGACATTATCTTATCCTCTGCAAGATATCTTTTAGCCTAGTCTACTATGCTGTAGTAATCTACTAGGTTTCTAGTGCTATTTATTATGCGTCTTACTTCCTTAGTCTAGCTATTATCCTTTGTTAGTAACAAATCTTAGAGACCCTGTTGTTGTTCCTAGACTCTTTTAACAAACTAATATATTAGTTCTAACTTAAATAAAGATTAATCCTTTATTGCTAGGCTGTTTAGCATGTTAAATAGGACTAGATCCTTATCTTCCTTAGGGAGGCCTAGGAAGAAGAAGTAACCCTCCTTAAGGGTTAAGATTTGTTTATTCTTCTAGTAGGCATTACTATACACTACAAAGTTAGTGTAGTAGTTAGAGAGTCCTAGAAAGGATTAAGCAGTCTCTTGCACATATGTCTCTATAAAAGCTTAGGTACCTATTTTCTAGGAGGTGTCCTAGTCTCTCTAATGTTCTTTTATAGCTAGTTGTAGTTTAATCTAGTCTCTCTCTAAGAATAGCTTTAATCTCTTTACAAATCTTTAATAGTAACTTTTATAGTAGTTAGGAAGGACTCTAACCTTTTGCTAGTCTGTAAGACCCCTATTGTTTGCTATTTAAATAAAGTTATCTAGGAATTTAGAGACCTCTTCTCTATTAAATAGGAGGTAATTAGCTCTTCCTCTTATAGGAACTAGGACCCTATGTTGTAATTAACTATCCTAAGACAGGTTACTAAGGCAGGACCCCTTATAAGTTCTATTAATTCCTAAGAGCAAAGGGATATATATAGACATAGTTTAAATATAGTAATAGGATTAGTTCTAAGAGTGCTTTTTCTTTTTCTTTCTTCTTTTTTTTCTTAGTTCTTAGAGTTTTGTATACTCTTATAGAGTGTTAATTCCTAGGCGCATAAGCCCTAGGCTAGGACCCTATTAGCTAATAATATATTTAGCTAATAGTATAGTAGAAGAATTGTTTAGTATATCTATACAATCCTAAGATAGAAATAGCTATCTTGTATTGTTAGATAGCTATCTAGCAATTCTAGAGATATAGTTTCTTTTAGGGTTAAAATAATGCCTACTATTAATACTAGTGTTCTAACTAAAGTAACCTGTAGATAGCTGCTATTTGTTACTTATGCCTAAGGCGTCTATTAGAGTGCTGTAGTATAAGAATAGCTGTATTATCTACATCTTTGTTGTTTGTTACTTATGCCTAAGGCGTCTATTAGAGTGCTGTAGCATAAGAGTAGCTGTATTATTAATGTCTTTGTTATTTGTTACTTATGCCTAAGGCGTCTATTAGAGTGCTGTAGCATAAGAGTAGCTGTATTATCTATATCTTTGTTTAACAATTAGTTCCCCTATATACTATACTATTGCCCCTAGTTAGGTTACTATTTTATTCTAGTAAGAAGTGCTTAACGTGTTAGTATATAGAGGATAGAGGAGCTATATTACTATGCAAGAAACTACAGATACAGGTTACGTAGATAAGATATAAACTTTATTTCTTTATAGTAGTATATAATAGTCTAGGAGGCTTTGTCTAAACTTCCTGTTATCCCTTTATATACTAGCGCTACCTACTAGCCTTAGCATCCTAAGTAACTGCTAAGGCAGTTACTCTGTGCACTAGCACACTATTAGTAAGGATAAGAATCCTTAATCTAAGTTTTGCTCTAATTAGCGCTAACGTAGTAATAGGTCTGTGTTAGCCTAGGCTAAGGTTAGTAAGCGCGTCCTTAAGAACGCTATTACTAAGAAGCTAGCTAAGGAGGTTAATACCCCTTATAAGAAAATATGTATACTCCCTCTGTTCCCTAATAGACTATTCTAACCCCTTATAGGCTAGGGTCTGCAAGCACGTCCCTAACTATACTAGCGAGTTTAAGAGGCTTAGCAATGCTATAACTGCTTAGATAGCTATACTCCTACGTAAGAAGGTAGCTTCTTCTAGTCCTAAGAAGATAGCTGTAACTAAGAAGATTTAGGCGCTTTAGAAGAAGCTAGATAACTATAATATAGCTAGAAGAGAGTAAGGGTGCTATATTATAGTCTATTATAGACTATTATAACACTAACAATACTATAACTATAACTATAAACAATTTCTATAGTTAGATTTCTCTTAGAAATCCTAGATATACCTAAGCCTTAGGCTTAAATTTAATAGAGTACTTGCTTTTGTAAAATATTTTCTTTCTATAATATTAGAATTCTCTTAACCTTATAAGATTCCTATAGAGGGTAGTATAAGTTACCCTAACGCCTAGTACTAGTGTTCTTACATAGTCTCTACTGTTATAGATAGTATAGGTTCCTTATAGATTATAATAGACCCTTACCCTAGCTTGTAAGGTAGTCCTAGAGTTTAACGCTGTTAAACACCCTAAAAGCCCTATAGGAAAACTAGTAAAGGTACGTTATCTCCTTAGGATCCTCTTATTGCCTTTACTTATCCCTTATCTTTTTAGGGGTTGCCCTTAACGCTTAGTAGTCTCTTTTCCCTTAGGATTTCTCTTAGGCTTAATACCTTTAGATTTCTAAAATTATTAAAGTATGTTACTAGAGATATTTTAGCTAGGCTTCTATAAGTTTTCTTCTTCTCTATAGCTAGTCTATTTTACTAAATACTCCTACTAGTTGTTGTCTCCTTTGCGCCTATCTAGTATTATATCAACTTTGTAAACATTATTGCTGTGTTTAGGCAATGTATCTACAATTAGAGCCTCTAGGTGTAGAATAAGACCCCTTAGATTGTATAGTTCTAGTAAGGACGCATAGAAAACTAGATGTACGCTCTATAGGCCTAGAAGATTAACTTTAAATGCTGTTAGACTATATTAGTCTACTATATAGCCTAGTCCTAGGTATTTCTAGTCTAGCTTTTTCTTAGGCCTTGTTAATCTTATGTGCTAATTTAAAACTATAAATTAATCCTCTACTTTAAATATATAAGGTAAGCGTTTCTTATCTACGTATAACTTTTAGTACTTATTTATAGTAATAATTTTCCTCTTACACTCCTGTTGAAAAGTAATAACCTTTGTAGCTACTTATTACCCTAGGGGTAATTCCCTATTCCTGTAAGGCATACTAGGCTAGTTAGGGCTAATAGGGTCTATGCTATAGTATGCTCTAAATAGTGTAGTGCCTATAGTTGCATGTATGCTATTATTATATACAAACTTAGCAACTAATATCTATAGGCTCTAATTATCTTGTTCTAGGTAATAGTAGCACCTTAGGTATTGTTTAAGTGTCTAGTTCTGTCTTTTAGTCTATCTATCTATTTTTAGATAGTAAGTAGATGTTAACACCCTTCTTATATTTAAGTAGTATTAGAAGGTATCCTAGTACTTAGCTAATATAAGTAGTCCTCTATCTAAAATTATTATATTTAGGACACTATGTAAGCGTATTACTTCTCTTATCTAGGATTAGGCTAGGTCTGTTCTATCCTAATCTGCCCTAGCTAGAATGTAGTAAGATATTTTAGTAAGTCTATATACTACTACTAAGATAGCGTTGTATACCTAATTGTTTAGGCAGCTAGGGGGTAAATCTGTAATAAAATCTATTGTTATATCCTCTTAGGCTGCGTTTAGAGGAGTTAGAGGTGCTAGAAGACTATATAGTTTATAACGTGCTAGCGTTGCCTTCTTGTATACTAGATAGTTATTATAATAGTCCTCTATATCCTTCCTTATCCTCTTCTACTTGTAGCGTTATTAAAGCTTCTCTAATGTTTTCTTAACCTTAAAGTATCCTGCAAGTAGATTGTTATAGCACTCTTAAAGGGCTTTAGCCTTCTTCTCCTAAGTAGTAAGATACTTAAGTATATTCTTTATAGTTGTAGATTTGTCTAGTCTATTATAGTCTATACTGCTCTTATATTTGTCTAAAGTTGCCTCTAAGTCTAGTTTAACTATAGTTTCTTCCTTATAGTTATATAGATCCTTAGTTGTAATGCTTTCTTTTGCTTAGAACCTATAGAGGGCTTTAATAATTTCTACCTATTCCTTAGACCTTAGAGACGCTTACGTAGTAACTACTAATACTAGGAGATTATTATGTCTTTTAGATAAAAACAGGTCTTAAAGTAGCTAGACAAAAGCTTTATTATGCTTTAGTAAGAGTTTATCTATTTCTACCTTGTAGTCTAGTTACCTTAATAGCCTATCTGCAGGGTTAGTAGTCCCTAGTTAGTACGTTAGGACAAAGTTAAACTAAGTTTAGGCTAGATAGGATTAGACCTAGCAATAGTTAAGAGTTTTATTGTCTATAAACTATTTTAGGTTCTTCTAGTCTATTAGGATCTTAAAGTGTATACCTTTAAGGTAGTAGCGCTAGTATTCTAGACTTTTAACTATTACTAGTAGTTCTTTATTATATATGTTATAATTATACTCTACTTAGATTAATTTATAAGAATAGAAACTAATAGGCTTCTATTAGCATATTACTACGTCTTCTGTAACATATTAGCTTAGAATGCCTAAGATTACTCCGCTAGACGCGTCTACCTCTACCTTTATTTTATAATAAGGAACAAAATATAAGAGGATAGGCACTTATATAAATGCGTCCTTAAGTTTTTAGAAGGCAGCTCTGCCTTCTTTACTAATGTCTATTTTCTAGCTCTCCTCTCTTCTTATTACTAGACCCCCTCTAGCTAATTCTAGGGTCTTATAGGTTATTTTAGTTAATAGTAAGGCTAACTTAAAGAAACTATAGATAAATTAGTAGTAGTAATTTATATAGCTAATAAATACTCTAGTATTGTAGACTGTTTGTAGTTATAGCTATTCCTAGATTGTCTTTACCTAATCTAGATTAATACTAACTTCTTCTAGGCTAATTACGTATCTAAGGTACTCTATACGTTAAGTGTGCTATTTACACTTACTAAGCTTAATATATAGCTTAGACTTACGCAGTCTCTGTAGTATATCCTTTATATATTGTATGTGTTCTTCTTTAGTGCTTATATAAATTAGGATATTATCTAGGTAGATAATACAGCACATGTTAACTAATCCTGTAAGAGTATAGTTAATATATACTTAGAACTAGGTAGGGGTATTATTTAGGCTAAAGGGTATAACAGTATACTTAAAATGTCTATATCTAGTACAGAAAGTAGTCTTCTACTTATCTCCCTCTGTAATATAAATCCTATAGTAGGCCTCTCTTACATTAAGCTTAGTAAAATACCTTGCCTAAGAGAGCCCCTCTAGTAACTCTATAATTAGAGGTAGTAGGTGTTAGTTCTTTACTATTACCTTGTTAAGGCCTTCGTAGTTAACATAAAGTCTTAGGCTGCTATCTTTCTTCTTAACAAAGAGTATAGGTGCCTCTACTAGAGACTTTAACTAACGTTTCTATCCTCTTACTATATACTCCTAGAGATACTTTTAAAGTATCTCTAGCTCTGTAACTAAGAGGTTGTATAGTAGTTAATAAGGAGGAACACTATTAGGTATTAGAGTAATAGCCAGATTATAGTTACTATGCTTAGGGAGATTCTAAGAGTCTTCCTCTAAGCCTACGTCTGCAAACTCTATATATTCTAGAGGTAAGTAACCTATAAGGTTACCTTCTAACCCTCCTTAGCCTATAAAGTTAACAAGGCATACGTAGACGTCTGTAGTAGGGTCTCTTATACTGCTCTTAAACTGTTTAGCATCTTCTATAGCTACTTTCCTAAACAGGACAACCTTGTTAGCCTTGTTCTTCTAAAAGAGCATATGCCTACTAGCGTAGCTAATCCTTAGTTAAAACTTATTAATCTAAGGCAGACCTAAGTACACTTAGTACCTTTAAAGGTCTGTTACTAGAAATAGTATTTGTTAGGTCTCTTAACAACCTTATAAATTAGTAATAGTTAGGTCTACTGTTATAGTACTATACACTATTAACTTGCCCCTATCTACACCTTTAGCTATTAGTTTTAGTAGAGAGTCTACTTAGAGAATATGTTCCTTTGCTAGCGTAGCTAATATTAAGTTTAGCTAGGAACCTCTATTAATTATAGCCTTAATAAGCTTAGAGGATCTAACTATGCACTACATAGTTAATAACTAAGAGAGATAGGAGTAAAGGGCTTCCCTTAGTTTCCCTAGATCCTAAGTTTCCTAGTTTAAGGATATGTAGACAGAAAGATATAGAATTAATCCTTCTGCCCCCTCTCTTTTCCTAAACTAGTGCCTAAGCCTTCCTTTAATTCTAAAGTAGTTTCTTTCTAGTTAGCTGTAGCATCCTTGTCCTTTAGAGGTTTTTAGTAGTTAGCAGCTATATAGCTAGGCTTTCTGCAATTAAAACAGGTTAATCCCTTGCCTTTATCTTAGGTACTAGTGTTTTTATTTAACAACAGTCTGTTATAACCCTAATTAGCCTATTTCTATTGTTTTAGGGGTCTTTTTAATCCCTCTACCTTATTACTCTTGTTTTAAGCTTTTAACAGTGTCTTTTTAAATAAGTAGTTTTAGGCTCCTTGTTAGTAGTCCTTCTGTAGTAGATAATATTAGCATGTTCTTCTACTATAAGAAGAGTGCTGCGCCTATTAACTAGGAGTAAGAATAGGTCTTTTTAGATATCTTTATGTAGAGCTAAGATGTATTCTATTACTTAGAGCTCTAGGGTTTAGGCTGTGCCTAGTTCCTCCTATAAGGGTTAAAGAGCATTAAGCAGATCTGTAGGCAATTAATTTAGCTTCTACTAGATTTGTTTAAGGGACTTATAGGCTTATTGTTTCTATTCTAAGGGCGTTCCTAGAGCGTTTAATATAACTGTTTTAAGTATTTCCTACGTTAGTTGCTAGGATAAAGAACCTGCCTGTTCTGTTGTGTAATGTAATTTCTATAGAGTCTTAAGTAGCTCTAATAGGTATATTGCCCTAAAATCTACCTTTTAGGATTCTCTAGTAAATTTTATTAACAAACGTAGGAAATACAACTCGCAGTCACATTCCTAGCAGTTGTATTCTGCTCTTAACTTCTTGCTGTATCTCTAGGGTAGATCTAGCTTTAGAAGATTAGTTAATGCGCCTAAAGCTGTTGTTGCAAGGGTCCTTAGTAGTGTTGTTGTTAGAGAGAGGACTAACGTGTCTTCTAACTTATACTTAGCCCTTAGTTAACAGAGTTAATTAATCTTGCTTTACTTCTAGGCATTTCTTAGCTATAGGTAGAGGTCTTCTAGTTCCTAGTCTATTAGAGATAATAGTGCATTGTTCTAGACTATTATAGGTGTTTGTGTCCTAGGAGGGTTTGCTAGATGCCCTCCTAGTCTCTGCTAGGTCGCTCTACCTTTAACTAGTCTAGTGTTCTCTGCAACGTCCCTTTCTACTAAGGAAGGTAGGCTTTAGATACAAGCGGTAGCAGATTCTTCCTTAATAATAAATCTAGAGGGTACTAGTGTACCTAAGGGTTAACTTCTTTTAGACTAACCTGCACGTTAGCTCTGTTGTCTAGTCTGTATTTTAATAACGTGTAGTAAGGAGCGATTTAAATGTTATAATCTCTTTGTATAGGGGTAGCATGCTATTAAGCACTTAAAGGTAGAGGATATAGTTGCAGGTAAGAATAGACAAATTGCTGCTAAAAGGATTAGAGCGATTTAGGTAGGTTATATAGTTACGCCACCCCTGCTACCTAATTAGGCCCTTAGCTCCTTATGCAGAGCACTTAAAAGGATTAGACCTAATAATTAGACGGCTAACGATTCGACTAACGATTTAACGATTTGACGATTTAACAATATAACAATTAAGCAGCTAACAATTTAACTAACGATTTAACAATTTAACAATTTAACAATTTAACAATTTAACAATTAGACGTTTTAACAATTTAAACTTTAGACAATTTAATTGCTTGCTTTGCATGTACAATTGTTATTTAAAACCTATTGTTGTATGTTAACCTCTACCTTACTAGTTTAGGATAAACTGCAAAGAATAGAGGGGCTATTATTATAGGGAATTCCCTCTTTCCTTCTTTAAGACACTATCTTAGCTACCTCTTAGGTTACCCCTAGGTTCTAGGCTAAGGCTAGGGCACTTCTAAGATAAACAAGTATATATTCTATCTAAATTCCTAGAGATTACACCTTAAAGATTTGTCTACCTCTTATCTATTAGTATATACCTTTTTGCTACTAAAGACAGCCTATATATCCTATGTACGTCTACTAGCCTATAGTAACATTACATCTAGTAAATAGATATTTTAATATTATAATAAGTAATAGTCTCTAAGATTAAACTCTAGAATAATTCCTAATAAGCTACCTATTAAGATAGTGTAGGCTGCTATATAGATAGGCGTAAGAAGTAGATAATACTAAAGTCTACTAGTAATTATAGAGTTAACTAGCAGATAGGTAAGGTAGTCTTTTTCTTGTTTTTGCTTCTAGCTCCTAAACTAGTAGAGATACCCTTTTGTAATGTATATTTTGATTAAAGCGCCTAGTATTGCGCTTTCTGTTAAAAATTTAATTACCTAATTTAGCCTAGTATTAGCTTAGTTATAGAGACAATCTAGCAAAAGTTTACCTAGGATAGGTATGCTTGCTAGTTACCCCCTAACTTTTTAATAGGTTTTTAGATTTAGCAGCTATATTATAGGAGCTACAAGGAAAGTTAATATAAAAGAAATAAACTACATGTAAATCTCTTAAGAATAAACCCTTATTTGTCTTAATTAGCCTAGGTTTAGCTATGTTAGGAGGGGTACCTAACTAAGACTTTAGAGTATACCTATCCGCTAGCCTATTATAGAGAGAGATTAAAATACTCTATAAGATAGCTATAATAGTAAAGTTTTATTTAAGCTCTTAGGGAATATTATATATATTACTATTATAAGTTTTACCTGTTTATATAGAATTTAAATTGTATATACACAATCTACGTAGTGTAGACGTTTATAGAAGCTTATAAAATTACTACTCTTCTATAGCTACCTTACTTACCTATCACAAAACCTATTAAGCACCTCTATTTGTTTGTTTGTTTGTTGTAATTAACGTCTAGACTAGCTACTGCTAGAAACCTCCCTTAGGGTATTATAGACGTGCTTAGTACCTCTAGAGGTTTAAGCAGCTGAAATGTATAAACAAGTAGTGTATACTACCTTAGCGATAATAGATTTTCCCTTCTGTTAGAAAATCTACTGTTAATAGCCCTTCTTCTCTCTAAGAAGTAACTATTATGTTTGTTATACTATACTAGGCTCTTATAAGCTATACTTTCTTCTCTCTATAAAACTTTAAAGTAAATATAGATAATCTTATACCTTCTAGAGTAAAACCTCTATAGGGAAAACCTCTAAAAGCTTAAACAAGTAGTGTAACCTAATCCTTCCTAGCAAGTTATAGCTAGTAAACTAGAGAGGTCGTACGTCTCTAGAGTATAAAGCTTTGCTTAGTAAGCCCCCTTAAGACTGCTTACTAAGACTAAGTCTTGTAGTTTCCTGCATAAAATGCAGGAGTGATTGCTGCTAGATTCGTACTAACGACCTTTCAAAAATTTGAAAAAGGCCAAGCTAGGTGTTTAACTACTACACCAAGCAACTATTAAGCACCTCTAGTAGCGCCTTAAAAATTAATGTATTAAATTAATTTCTAATTAAATAACTATAGCAAGGTAGAATAGTATAAGGAGGAGTTTTACAATATATTAAGTAAGTGCTAGCGTTGTATACTAAATAGGCTTATTAAGACACTTACTAAGAGTATGCTACAACGCCTAAGCGCTTGCAGGGAGGCAAAAGGCTAGCAGACAAAATAATAGTATAGAATAGTACAACCCTTAAATTTGGGGAGATTTTACTCGTTGCAGCTATCTTAATTGCCTCACAAAGTGGGTTGGTTGGCGTGGTAATGATGCGGCCTTTCGTGTCAAGACTAGACTCTACCCACTTAGCCATTACAGCCAAAAAAGGTACGAATGATCACTCTGATAGTGATAACGTGGCCAGAACAGTACTTATTGCCATACTAGGTCAGAGGTGGTCGACGCCACATGCCTTGTTGCCACGTAGGCGTGACATTTCGCTTAATGGAAGAAACTTTTGACTTAGTGCTGTACCTAAGAAAGATGAATAGATAGTAGAAGGACTTACTAGTACGGTGTATACGCACTGCTTTATAGTTAACGCGACAAGCCAATAGAATAATTTCAAAGGGCACTTAGCTCAATGTCACAACACTACTAACGAGACACTAGGGCACATATATGTTCTATGGGGAATTATCAGGAGGACATTCAAGTACGTTAGGATTGTTAGCGGTGCAGATTAAGGCCGCCGCCGAACAACCGCCATTGACATGAAATCTTGTGCCGATCGCGGATGCATAGGCATAGTGGTGAACCAATTTAATCTACTTGCATTCGGTCAAATTTTGTCACATCTCTAGATGATCTTATCCTGTTTGCCGAACTGCAGGCTAACCATTTATACAAGGTGGCGGGGCGATTACAAGCGTGTCTAAACATGCTAGAATATAGTTTTGCTACTCCAGACCGATTCTTCATAGCGATTGATTGATGCTTAGTTGTTACGGGTGTAATTACTGTCACAAGTATATAGATTATTCGGACCTAGTGCTGCTATTCACCGGTTCGGGCCGGGTACCACTGTGGAGCCGACCTGTTTTCACATAATATTGCAAGTCACTTCCTGCTCTAGCCTCTTCAGGCACCTAAATTGTGATATCGCCCCATGTTGTGGGCCGATTTTCCTGACCCCGGTATTAAGGCGGATATTTTAGTAACATGGTAATCTGACAGCATCCCCACTAATAGGGCCGTCTTGAAATATGCAAACAAGTGTTAAATTGGTATAGAAATTATATTTAAATCACATGTTTCCCTGCCAGGCAAGCTCTCTATTCACCTCTGCAACTTTACTACAACTGATATATATTATTATTTCCTTTTGAAAATCATAACAGAATGTTCCTATTCAACGTTATTAGTTTGGCTACAGCCTTGGCCGCCCTCACATGTTCTGCCGCTGCTGTGCCAATGGCCGCTTCGAGCTGCCATTCTCAGACTAAAACCCTCCGCCCTTGGAAAGGATGCCCTGAGGTGCCTTTGTCAAACAGTGACTGTGGTCAAGGTTTTACTTTGGGCAACACCTTGTCAAAATCTAAAGTCACTAGTCCTGAAACCCATCTTTGCACAAGCTCAGTAACTGTACGTATGAAATTGATAACCTTACCTATACGCCCGTAACATATAATAACAAGAGTTAACTATGCTAACATAAATTCTATAGTTCCATTGCTGTAAATAATAATAGCTAATTGCTAAAAGAACGATCATACAGAGTATGCGAGAGAGCTTGTTATTTGACAGAGGGGAGATAGATATAGCTATTAAGCCAAGAAAAAGACTCCGCTATAAATATTACATTACTAAAGTATCTAAGTAGGCTTATTCAACGAAAAAAACTTCTAGAGCGGATCTTACGTGCCGAAATTCTAGATTTGGGTTAGACTGGATACCTTATTAGTTATATAAAGTTACAGATTAGGAAGTACCAGCTTAAGAGATCTGCAGGCATCCGAAGGACGCTAAAGGACCCCTTACACCTATGCGTATTCAAAGGCTATAGTTAGCACATCTCTAGCAGTTTAATTAAACACTACTTAAACATCTTACTTTTACTTAGTAATTAGAGTTGTTTGTAAATATTAATTACTAATCTAGTAATAGAGTATTTTATAAGTATTGCTATTACTTAAATATATAGTGTGCTAGTGCACAGAGTAACTGCCTTGGTAGTTACTTAGGATGCTAAGGGTAGTAAGTAGCGCTAGTATATAAAGGGATAACAGGAAGTTTAGACAAAGCCTCCTAGACTATTATATACTACTACAAAGAAATAAAGTTTATATCTTATCTGCGTAACCTGTATCTGTAGTTTCTTGCCTAGCAATGTAGCTCCTCTGTCCTCTACATACTAACAGGTTAAGCACTTCTTACTAGAACAAAATAGTAACCTAACTAGGGGGCAACAGTATAGTATGTAGGGGAACTAATTGTTAAACAAAGATATAGATAATACAGCTACTCTTATGCTATAGCACTCTAATAGACACCTTAGGCATAAGTAACAAACAACAAAGATGTAGATAATATAGCTATTCTTATACTACAGCACTCTAATAGACACCTTAGGCATAAGTAACAAACAACAAAGATGTAGATAATACAGCTATTCTTATGCTACAGTACTCTAATAGACGCCGTAGGTATAAGTAACAAATAGCAGCAGTCTACAGGTTACTCTAGTTAGAACACTAGTATTAACAGTAGGTATTATTTTAACCCTAAAAGAAACTATACCTCTAGAATTGCTAGATAGCTATCTAATAATATAAGATAGCTATTTCTATCTTAGGATTGTATAGATATACTAAACAATTCTTCTGCTATACTATTAGCTAAATATATTATTAGCTAATAGGGTCCTAGCCTAGGGCTTATGCGCCTAAGAATCAACGCTCTATAAGAGCATACAAAAACTCTAAGAACTAAGGAAAAAGAAGAAAGAAAAAGAAAAAGCACTCTTAGAACTAATACTATTACTATATTTAAACTATGTCTATATATATCTCTTTGCTCTTAGGAATTAACAGAACTCCTAAGGGGTCCTGCCTTAGTAACCTATCTTAGGATAGTTAATTACAAGATAGGGTCCTAGTTCCTATAAGAGGAAGAGCTAATCACCTCCTATTTAATAGAGAAGAGGTCTCTCAATTCCTAGATAACTTTAATTAAATAGTAAACAATAGGGGCCTTATAGACTAGCAAAAGGTTAGGGTCCTTCCTAACTACTATAAAAGTTACTGTTAAAGATTTATAAAGAGGTTAAAGCTGTTCTTAGAGGGAGACTAGATTAAACTACAACTAGCTATAAAAGAACATTAGAGAGACAAGGACACCTCCTAGAAAATAGGTACCTAAGCTTTTATAGAGACATATGTGCAAGAGACTGCTTAATCCTTTCTAGGACTCTTAGACTACTACACTAACTTTGTAGTGTATAGTAATGCCTACTAGAAGAATAAACAAATCTTAACCCTTAAGGAGGGTTACTTCTTCTTCCTAGGCCTCCCTAAGGAAGATAAGGATCTAGTCCTATTTAACATGCTAAACAGCCTAGCAATAAAGGATTAATCTTTATTTAAGTTAGAACTAATATATTAGTTTGTTAAAAGAGTCTAGGAACAACAACAGGGTCTCTAAGATTTGTTACTAACAAAGGATAATAGCTAGACTAAGGAAGTAAGACGCATAATAAATAGCACTAGAAACCTAGTAGATTACTACAGCATAGTAGACTAGGCTAAAAGATATCTTGCAGAGGATAAGATAATGTCTAGAAATTCCCTGCCTCTAGGGGTAGATAAAAGTGTTAATAAGCTTGTAAAGGCTATAGATAGTTAGAAACTATCCCTTGCTAAGGTTAGCTCTCTTATAAATTCTAATAACAGGATTAAGGAAATCCTATGTAACCTAACTAATTATGCCTACTTTGTAGCACACGCTACTAAGGCAGGTAAGGTCTTAGAACGTAATAATAGGTTGTTTGTCTCCTGTTCCTAGAGGAATGTAGATCCTAGCAGAGGTGTTTTATACTACTAAGGCTAGGAGTACAACAGTTCCTATACTATATGCAATAAACTAAATTACAAATCTTAAGACTGTAAGCTCTACTAGGCCTTAGTTAGGATAGGATAGTGCAGTTACTACTACGACTATAAAAGCAATAGGAGGATATACTACTTTAGTCTAGTACATAAGCAGCTAGACGCTATCCTAGGTTTAGTTCTACTAACTTATTAACTAAGCTAGTTAAAATAGAAAATCCTTAAGTATTTTAAAGTTTCCTAGGACGTCCTAGACTAGCTAGCTTTATTAGTTAAACCTAATAGATTTAGCAGAGTAGACTCTAGACTAAGAGGGACAGCATACAGCTCTTAACAGGTAACGTTATCTACACAAAATAGAGGACAGCTAAATTAAGGTGCTAGTATTAGCACACTAACAGCAACTAGTAATAGCTAGTATTATCCTAACTCTATGTCTTCCCTAAGAAACTTTAAACTCCTAGAACTAGACTACGCAGAGGTGCTAAGCCTAGATTACATTAACAGCTAAGATATTGTCCTTAGAGCTTATTCTACTAAGTCCTTAGTTAGCGCAGCTACTAGGTTACAAAAACTATTAGAGAGACTAGTTAACTAAGTTCTTAACAAGACGTAAGGTAGAAACGTACAAAAGCAATAGTCTAATACTAACCCTCTACTAAGCAAAGGATTAACAGAGCAGCTGTATAGCTAAGCAAGGGAAGATTAAGTCTAAAGGGACCTCTAGCCTAGTGTCACTAAGGTGCTAGAGGACCCTTTTACTATCCTGTTCTAGAGCAGACTCTACAATAATCTATACCCTGTTATTAGACTACTACTGCAAGGAAGAGTTATAGAGGACATACCTATAACTATCCCTAGAGGAAAGAAAACCTAGGGGGAAGCCTAAATAACAAAGAGCTTGCTAGCCTCCTACGCCTAAAGCTGTTAAAGATTCCTTTAGCTATCTTACTATAAGAAGTAAGAGGAATTACTGTAGGAGATTTAGTCTCCTAAGAATTAGTTAGGACTCTCCTATAGAACCTTATAGGAAAGACACAACTAGAGCTAGATATAGGCAGAAGCGTTAATATAGCTACTAGCTAAACCCTATGCTAGGGCTAATTAGAAGATAACAGGTTAAACCTACTAACTCCTAATTAGTTTAAAAATTCTAGGGTCTACGCTAGCGCAAGGCACTGTGCAGCAGGGCTAGCCCTGCTATCTACCCTAGCAAACAGTAGATTTTGCAACCTAGTATTAGAATGCGCTGTCTAGCTTTGTTATATAGTAGAAGGAGATAGAGATAGTTAGTATAATAAGAACCTGCCTAACAATGTTGCTAAGTTAATGTTAGAGCTTAGGTTAGAGAGGGTTGTCTACCTAGACCTTCTAACATGCTAGGCGCAGATTAGAAATTACAGCGTTAACTGCCTTATTAATACAGGCGCCTAGATAAACTTGCTTTAATTTAGTATGTTACAGGCACTTAGGTTAGTCTATAAGGAAATAAGCTATGTTCCTAGTAAGGAGCAGGGCGTTGTTACAGCTAATAGGAGTATAGACTCCTTTGTTAGCACAGCATAGAACGTCCTAGTTAAGATTAGCAAAGTAGTTACACTTACCTACTTCTAGATAGTGCAGAACCTTACAAGGTTAGTAATACTTAGCATTCTGTAGTATACGTCTTCTTGCATAGCTATTTAATATAATATGTTTAGACGCTCTACCTATCGCATTATATTAGATAATAGCTTAAGGAATACTGCGTTTATAGCATCTAATCTAGCTCCTTATTACTTAACTTTAGTAGAATCTACTATAGGAAAAGACAGGAGGCCCTCTTAATTAAGGCAGGAGGCGCCTATAGTGTAGAAAACCTTAATTCTAACAACTAGTTATGCTGCTTAGCATAGGTAGGATACAGCTACCTCTATGCTAGCGATCCTAAGGAGAGCAGGAGTATTAAGGATATTACTTAAAGAATATTTAACCCTAGCAATTACAAGGCAGTTAGGTAGATTTCCTTAGGAGGAGATAAAAGCTAGATAGATCTTAACAAAGACGTTGCTACGTTAATAGTAGAGCTAAGCCTTTTAGACAAACAACAAGAGCATATAGATTATTAGCTAGTAAGCTAGTAGAAAGAAGATAGTAGAGAGGTTAATACCTTGTACAAAAGAGTAGGGGTAAAAGTTAGGCTAGTTAATAAGCTAAGGGTAATAGAGCTAATAGAACTTAGCTAAGAAGACTAGAAGCAGCTTATAATTAAATAACAATAACCTTTCTATAGCTTGTAACCTCTAGATATTAGACTCTTTAATTACCTATTTAAACAAAGGTATATAGCATTCCTAAGAGGTATAAGGCTTAATCTAGAAAGACTAAAAACTAGAAGTTTAGTAAGGCGCTTCTTCCCTACAAAAAGGAACTGTTTATTAAAATAATTATAAATAGAGAGGCAGCTATTGCCTTTACATTTTCTAAATTAGGCTTAATATAGAAGGAGGTTACACCTCCTTATAAGATTAAGACTATACCTTACAAAGCCTAGTAGGTTAAAGCATTCCTAGTGGCAAGGAGCTAGGAAGGAGAGCTAGTGAAGATGCTTCTAGAACGTTTAGAGAGAGGAACACTAGAGAGATGCAACAGTTAATATAGAAACCTATAGCACCTTATAGCAAAGAAGGCTGGCTTTTTCTAGTTTATTAACAACGCACAGCATATAAACAAGGTGTTAATTAGGGATGCTAGAACACTACTAACAGTAGACAAGTTCTTAGAGAAGTTCGCAGGCTGCAAAATCCTGTCACTAATAGACTTCTTCTTAGGATACAACTAAATTACCCTTTACAAAGACAGCAGAGACATAACAGCAGTAATAACACTAGTTAGTCTACTTTAGTTATGTACCTTAGTCTAGGGAGCTACTAATTTAGTAGCAGTATTTTAAAGGACAATAATTAAGATACTTAAGGATTACTAGCTGAACACTCTACCCTTTCTAGATAATATTACTAGTAGAGGTCTAAAAACTAACTATAATAGAGAAGAGTTGCTCCCTAGCGTTAGACGCTATGTTCTAGAACACATTCAGCAACTAGATGCCGCCCTAGCTAACATAGAAAGGGCTAGTGCTATAGTGTTAGGGATAAAATGCTACTAGGGTTACAACAGGTTAACTGTAGTTAGTTACAAAGTTAGCGCAGACAGCCGCTTCCCTAGCTAAGACAAGGTAGCATAAATTACTACCTAGCTAGAGTGCTAAAACCTAAAAGAAGTCTTAATATTTGTAGGCATTTGTGTTTACTATTGTATCTAGGTCCTGTTATTTACTATTCTTGCTAAACCCCTATTTAAGCTTATAAAGAAAGATACAGAATAGGAATAGAGAAACGTAGAACACTAAGCTATAGCTGCTCTAAAGACTTATATTATAAGCGCGCTAGCGCTAATAGCTATATTATACACTAGCAGGTTAACTATCTTTATGTTAGTAGACGCTAGTAATAAGGGAGCTAGCGCTTGTCTAGAACAGATAGGTCTAGATAGCAAGCGTTACCCTTGCTAATTTAAAAGTACACTCTAGTTAAAAGCTAAATCTAACTAGCACTTAACTAAACTAGAGTGTAAAGCAGTTGTCTAGGCTCTTAAGAAATTCTAGATATAGCTATACAGAGTACATTTTATTATTAAAACAGATGCCTAGACACTAATAGCACAGCTTAATCGCTCTTTAATAGACATCCTAGGCTTAGTAATAAACAGGTAGCTAGCCGCTATCCTGCTCTAGGACTTTGAAATTTAACATATTCCTAGAAAAAGAAATGTAGTTACAGACGCTCTATCTAGATACCCTAAGCCTAAAGAATAGACAGCTCTAGACAAACCTAAGTTAGACGTTAAGGATTTTATTAACAACCTAGTAGCAATAGCAGAGTTATTGTCTCTGCTCCTATAGAGACACCCTAGCCGCATCCTTAGGGACAAATACTTAGAATTATCTAAACAAATTGCTACATTCCTCTAGACACTAAAGATCCCTAGGGGAATGTCTAGGAAAGAGTTACGTTTATAGAAAAAGAGAGCTCTTAACTACTTTATTTAAGATAGATATCTATTCTATAAGACGTTACGCAATGTTGCTATCAGGAGAGTAGTAGACAATACTAATATTAGGACTGCGGCAATTTAGGAAATACATTAAACAATTAGACATAGAGGTGTTAACGTAGTATACTCTATGCTCGCCTAATGATATTACTAGGATTACATGCATGCTAAGGTTAAAACTGCACTATCCTCTTACCTAGAGTGCTAGTTTAGGACTAGTAAACAATTAAAGGATATGCTAACTATAATATACTCCTACGCACTCTAGGAGTTAGTAGCAGCTAACGTTGTCTACATACCTCTATGCAGAGGCTATTAGTATATCGTTATTGCTAGAGAATATCTTAGCAGATAAGTAGAGGCCTAGCTACTCTACAATAACAAATTAGCTACTATTGCAAAATTCCTGTACAAAGATATTATTTGCTAATAGAGCATAACAAAGAGGCTTATAGTTAATAGAGGACTAGACTTTGCTAATATAGTGAAAAAGCTTGCAGTTACATACAGGATTTAGCAAATACAATCCTTAGCATATAATCCTTAGGCAATAGAGAAGGTTAAAAGAGGACATAAACTAATTATTAATGCCCTTGCTAAACTTTATAGACTATAGGTAGACAACCTTCTAATAGTGCTGCTAGCAGACAGGGTCTCTATTTAATCTAACAGGTACTCTGCGTATTAATTAGTTACTAGACAGAACCTAGTTCTACCTATAGATTTGGCAATTCCTACCTAGCAGACATTGCTGTACCAGCAGGTTTTAGATAGGTCTTAGTTACTAGCAATCTGTGCTATGCAATTAGACCTCTAGGACTAGTTTCTAAAGGACGCTGTTAGTGTTACTAAATAACTGCAAGCATCTAAGAAAGAATACTAGGATAACAATTAGGAAATTAGGAAAGAAAGCATTAGCACTAGCAACCTAGTCTTATTATAGGATTTAGTTAGGGAGATTAATATATTAAGAGACAGAAAGCTTGCCTGCAGGTAGCTTAGACTATACAAAGTCTTAAAAGAGAAAACAGTAATAGAGCGCAGTACCTTCCTACTAGAAGACTTTAATAGATTAAAGATGCCTTACACTGTTCTAGGCTAGAGACTTAAGAGATTTATTAAACAATAACTAGAAGATATTACAGAGGAGCACGCAGGTCTAATTAAGATCTAGGATAAGGAAGCCTAGAACAGATTGTACATAGACCTGGTTAGGGATATTAGAAAAGATAATATCTTAGTACTAGACTGCACTATTAGCAGTTACTAAGAGGTTGTAATACAACTAAGGAAACTTACAACATATAAGAAGGCGCAATATAAATAATACAACAGCGACTCTAGCAGAGACTCTAACATAAGCTAAGCACTGCATTGCTTAGCTTAACAAAGCAGGGAGGAGGGGAGACTTAGTCTCTAACTATAAAAATGTCTTAATAAGACAACTAATAAGGCAGGGAAATAGTAAAACCCTAGAGTTTGCCTACATAGCTATTAAAGAACAAGTAGCAGCGCTAGTAAAAATCTAACTAACTAGAAGCTAGCGAGTTACACCTAATAGCTTCCTATTAGCTGCGTAGCTGTTAAGCAAAAAACGCTAGCGTAAACTTTACCCTGCTGCTGCAATCCTACTATAATTAAGTAGCAAAACAGTAGTAAGAAGAACAGATGCTTGATATAGCTACAAGTAATAGCTTGCTACTTTTACTCTACTACTCTATTACTCCTTTACCCTACTACACACAACAAAACTTAAAAATTTAATTTAATTAAGTAACCTAGCTCTGTTACTACACTTATACTATAGCCTTAGACTCCTAAGCTATAGTAATAGCTAATAAGAGTAACTAGGCTCTGCCTATGTGTTATAGCTAGCTACTCTTTAAGCTATTACCTCTAATAACATAACGTCTATCTATAGTATTAGTATGCTATACCTTAACAACATATTAATAGGCAAGTTTATTACACAGCTAACCTAGGGCAACCTAGTTTAGTAAAGACACGCACTAGACTCTTAGATAGCAGCTGCTATATTAGAGTTTAACAAAGCTGCTATAATAATACACCTTGTATTATTAGTTATAGAGCAGACACTAAACCTAATTGCATAATATAGAGGGGCTGCACAGTTTAAGAGTAAATACCCTGCTATTACTACAGCTACAAACTACAACTAAAAGAGAATATAGGAGTTAAGTAGCGCGTTAACACGCATTAAATTGCTGCCTAGAGGAAAGACACTTATAAGTAACATTTTTGCGCCTTATAGCCCTGCCTCTAGCATAGAGCATAGTTACTTAACTAACATTATATACTACACAACAAGACTAGGTACTATGTACCTAGCTAAGTTTATTAACTCTGCTGTATACTAGAGACTTTACATACCCTGTTACAAGCAAGATAAGTATATTAACTCCTTAGACTAGGGCATAGCTTGTAAGGGAATATAGCTATTTAAATAAGATATTTAGTCCTTTATAGGTAACTCTAAAAACAATAGCTACTCTCTCCTTAGTCTCCTTAGAGGCATTTTAGATTTACCTAACCTATATACTAATACAAAGAAATACATAGTTTACCTTATAGACAGTAGTAACAGCTAACAAAAGTTCTAGCAAGCTGCTCTTTAGCACTAGAAGACTATGCCTCTAGTAAGAATATTTAACTTAGAAGGAAAAACAGCTTACTATCTAGTTACAGAACAAATAACATAGGAGTAGACTACAGCTAGTAGGCTTACAAAACACAGCAATAGAATACTTCTGCCTGTTAACTCTATCTTTAGAGATACACCTTCTAGACTTAGGACAATTAGCCTAAGCCTAGGACTAGGGCGAGTATTAATACTAGCAGAAGGGGCATCTGTATTGCGAACTGCTAGCAGCTCTAGCTAACTACTAGAGGGGTCCTCCCTTACTCTATTAAGACTAATAAGAGTGTAATTAGGTGTTACTACTTATATTTAAAACACTAGAATAACTAGTAAAGAGACCCTTAAGAGTGCCTAAGAGGAAGAGGACAACTTACTTACTAACCTTAACCCTAGAGAGGTTAACAGGTTAGCCTTAGAGCTTAGAGTTAGACATACACGCTGGTAGAAAGAAGTAGCTAGCAAACTTGTTTGTTACAGAGAAGGAACTGTCTCTATTACTAATGTAACAGCTGTCCCTAATAACAAATAATACTAGGAGTAATTAACTATTTGTAGTACTAGATTCTGCTCTCTTAAGGATGTTAGCAGTAAGAGATCTATCTTCCCTACTAATAATAAAGCTTAATCTGCTTAAGAGGACAAGTCTATTAGTCCTAAGGCTATGCAGGAGGTTAAAGGCTCTAAGAGCTGTCTATGTGCAAACCCTAATTTAGCTCTTGTTATACTATGCAAAAAGCAAAGTACAGGAACTCTTAAGGACGCAGATAAGATAAAGCTGCTCTATATATAGGTCTAAGAGTGTTATATTAAATTAGAACCTAAGAGCTAAAGGATAAAGGGTTCTATAATAGCTTACTACAAGGTTAGTAAACATAAGGTATGCTTCTCTTACTTAAAATACATTGCTAGATAACTAGGCCTTCTAGTCTAATTAATGCTAAGGCATACTACTATCAACATGCTTATAATGCTGTACCTATACCCTTACAAATAGGGAATGTAGCACAGTAACATACAAACCTGCATACTGTTCTAGAATTACCTTAGAGGCCTAGGCACTCTTAACAGCCTTTAATCCTACTACTATTAACTAAATAGCACTAGTCTTAAGGTTAACTAGGACGCGTTTATTAATAGATATCCTACCCTCTTCCTACAATAAATAGTAAACACGTTTAAGGCAGAAGGAACTATTATAGCTAACTACTTCTAAGAGGGGTTTAGAGATAAGGAGCTTTAGGAAATTATAAATAATTGCTTTAATATGTATAACTAGCACACCTATACTATTAATAGATATAGTAACCTTAGATAGTGCAAGATAATATACTACTTAGTAGTCCAGCAACTTATTTAAGGGGATGTAGGTTACTAGCTTCTATATGTCTTACTTTGTTGCTAGACTAACCTTATCTCTTACTCCTACTATACAAAGTACACTAGCCCTAGTAACTAAACAGCGTTTAAACACGTAGACCTTAACCTAGCTAATGCTTACGTAAATAGCAGGGGTGTAAATAATCTAGGGCTTAGTGTCTTTTAATAACAAAGATAAGGAGAACTGCACTATTGCTCTTGCTAGGTTCTATAACTATGTAGGCAAATACCTTAAATAGCAATAGAAGAGAGGTATAGATAAGAGGAATAGATACATTAAGGGTTAGAAGGATAACTAGGACTACCCTAAGGAAATTAAGGACAAGCTTAGTTGTAAATAGAAGAAGTATCTATGCAAGGCAGGGTAAGTACAAATCTCTAACCTATTGCTCCCTTATAGGTCTACTAGACCAGCTACAAAACTGCAACGTACTGCTCTTCCTTAGTTTGTGCTAGTAACAGAAGACTACACTACTATAGAGATTCTAGAGATAGGTAGCTATACAGAAATTGCTGCATCTTACTAGGCGCTATAAGCAGGTCTGTTATCTCCTTCTAGGCACGCTAACAGATACAGAGGAGTACTGTATGCCTTTCCTAGAAATATTCTACTAGAGTTTACGTTATAGATCTTAAAAGCAATTTACTACTAGGCTTGCTATAACTTAGTCCCTATACTAGACAAAATAGATAAAATACTAAACTAAATAGATTTAAAGCAGTTACTAGCTTATATACAATAGACTTGTGCTAGTAACATTTCTATAGTTAAGAAGCACTAGGAATAGGTTAAGACAGCTGAGATAAGAGCATACAAGGAGGATACTAACTTAGATGTCCCTAACTAGTTGTATTTTACAGGATTATTACATCTAGCTAAGTTCTTACATAGTGCTAAAAAGTAGGATAGAGAATACAGCAGGGATTTAGCACTGTCTAAGATGTTCTCTAAGATAAATATGCAAACTAAATCTCTAACTAGATAGGATATAGCTAGGATAGACGCTAGTTTATTCTTAGATAAGCACTATCTATTACTAACTCTAAAGACCTTAAAGGCAACAAGGTTAATAGTTGTTGCTAGATTATCTAGTTCAGCAGGAACTGCTGCTGTTAGCTAATACAACACTTGTTCTACTTGCTAAGATGTTAGTGTTTAGTTAACTACCTAGTTAAGTAGTTAACTAAAGAAGGACAAGGGCAAGGGACAGATAAAGGAGTAGAGGAAGTTGTTTCTTTTGTTTGTTTCTTTTGTTGTTTATTCCTTTTCTCTTTTAATTTAACACTCTACTCTTGCTTATTTTCCTATGTAACACTTTACTTACTAGCCTCTCCTCTATAAGCATAAGGGGGCTGTGTTATTAAGGTAGGGGGAGGTTTGTGCTAGTGCACAGAGTGACTGCCTTAGCAGTTACTTAGGATGCTAAGGCTAGTAAGTGGCGCTAGTATATAAAGAGATAACAGGAAGTTTAGACAAAGCCTCCTAGACTATTATATACTACTACAAAGAAAATAAAGTTTATATCTTATCTGCGTAACCTGTATCTGTAGTTTCTTGCACAGTAATGTAGATCCTCTGTCCTCTATATACCAACAGGTTAAGCACTTCTTACTAGAACAATAGCTGTTACTAAATTAGGTCTAGTCTATTTATCTTAATAGCGCGTCTTAATGCTAATAGCTCTATTAATCTTACACTCTACTTTTAATATTTGTTTATTTGTTTGTTTGTTGTAATTAACGTCTAGACTAGCTACTGCTAGAAACCTCTCTTAGCGTATTATAGACGTGCTTAGTACCTCTAGAGGTATAAGTAGCTGAAATATATAAATAAGTAGTGTATACTACCTAAGTAATAATAGATTTTCCCTTCTGTTAGAAAATCTACTGTTAATAGCCCTTCTTCTCTCTAAGAAGTGACTATTATGTTTGTTATACTATACTAGGCTCTTATAAGCTATACTTTCTTCTCTCTAGAAAACTTTAAAGTAAATATAGATAATCTTGTACCTTCTAGAGTAAAACCTCTATAGGGAAAACCTCTAGAAGCTTAAACAAGTAGTGTAACCTAATCCTTCCTAGCAAGTTGTAGCTAGTAAACTAGAGAGGTCCTATGTCTCTAGAGTATAAAGCTATGCTTAGTAAGCCCTCCCTTAAGACTGCTTACTAAGACTAAGTCTTGTAGTTTCCTGCATAAAATGCAGGAGTGATTACTGCTAGATTTAAACCAACGACCTTTTAAAAATTCGAAAAAGGCTAAGCTAGGTGTTTAACCACTACACCAAGCAACCTCTACTTTTAATAGATTAGGCGCAAAGTAAGTAGAGCACTGCAATACACTGTAGTCTATCCTATTAGTTTCTGCAATACGCCTGTTAGTGCTAGGCTTAGCATACTTGCAGCAAGCGTGCTTGCTATATAATGTAAAACAAATCCCTAAATCTAGTATATTAGTAGGTACCTTCTTGTGTAGATGCTGTATATATATTTCTCCTTAATATAGCTTTTATTTTTATAAGCTTTACTATTTACTTTATAATTCAACTTTTGCTAAGCGTTGTGCTTATGTATTATAATGTGAAATTTTGCAAATTAAACAGGATAAACAAGAGTTTAGGGCACCCCTATTTCTAGGAGAGAGTCCTAGCTACTCTTCTTAGCGCTTGCTAGGTTAGTTTATTAATTACTAGTATAACTGCAATTGTCTTTAAAGTTTGCTTAAAAGGTAATATATACTAGGTTAATATAGCTGCGCAATGTAAACTTTAGCTTCTTACTAGCACTAATATAGGAAGATCTATAGAAACTCTTAGAGCATACTAATTTATAGGATAACTAGCTAGCTTAAGCCTTACGTGTTTTAATATTTCCTTACTAGACTATATAGGTAGTATATTTTATTATCCTTTTAACAGCAATAAATTCTTTTTATCCTTTAAGGTAAGAGATGTAATTTTAGGTTTCTATTTTCCTAATTAAGACAAGGGCAATAACTACAGCTTTGCTTATAACTTAGGACTACTTTATCTCCTTATAGTAGCATTATTTATATCCTTAGCAATTTTATGTAAACATCTAGAAGACTATTAAGCAGCAGGATTAGAATAAGATAGCTTAGGATATAAGCAATTATTAATAGTATTTATTATTGTAAACGTAATTACAGCGTTATTCTAGCTGTGTAGAGTAATTGTTATTTATAGTTTATTACTTACTAAGAGCAAGTTAGACACTAGCCTTTACTAGCATGTCTTTCTAGTATATCTTAATAATTATAATTATGTAATCTAACTAGACTAGTAGATAGGTAAGGTAAAGTAAGGTATAGGTATAGTTACATAATAGATAGGTAAGGTAAGGTAGAGTAGCCTTGTATACCTTACCTAACTTTGTTAGGTAGGGCAACACGTAACTAGGTATAGGTATAGGTAGGGTAGCACATAACTTAGAATAGGTATAGGTAAGGTTACTTAGGATAAGGATTTTATTATAGTTATTTATTACAGGATGTGCGTTTAGAAGTACAAGAATTGTATTCTATTGTGTTATATTCTATTATTACCCTCTCTATTAAGTATAGTAAAATTCCCCTAAGTAGTAATGTTAAATCTAGTGTACTTTCTCTTATAGTAGATTGCTAGGGTAGAATCCTTCTTCTAAGTTGTAACCCTCTTAGCGTAAATAGCGTTTATTATGCAGTCTATGTCTATTAGTAAATATAGTAAAAGTATTACATAGTATTATAACTTTAAAATAACTAACTATAAACGCCTTAGTTACCTCCTAGAGAGCCTTAATAGCACTTGCTGCAAAGCAATCCTAACTATTTAGGATAATATTTAAGTTATAGGTAATCTTACGTGCTAGGTGCTAAAAGGGCAGCTTTTAAAGAAGGAGAGAGCTATCCTTCTAGTAGCAACAGATCTTGCAGAGCGCAACAGCTGCGCCTAATTAGCTTGAGACTATAATAAATACCTGTAATAACTTACTACTAGCCTTCTACTTCTTCTTCTTCTTAGGCTTGTTAGTAGTAGGGTTAGTAATGCGCGCAGCTAAACTAGGAAGTATTTTGCGTAGGGCCTTGCCTCTAGTAGACTAGCAGGCAGTCTGCTTAGTGCAAGCTATTGTGTATGTAATAAAGGTATATAATAGTAGTAGGTAGTAGTAGTAGTAGTAGTAATAGTAGTAGTAGTAGTAGTAGTAGTAGTAGTAGTAGTAGTAGTAGTAGTAGTAGTAGTAGTAGTAGTAGTAGTAGTAGTAGTAGTAGTAGTAGTAGTAGTAGTAGTAGTAATTTAGTACTATATGTTAATATTTCTAGGCTTAGCTAATAGTAAAGCTAGAAATCGCAACGCAGCGCGTGCGCAGGAAGCATACTGCTAGCGCTAGAGGCTTTTAACCCTACTACACAGACAGAACTGTAATAATAATTTGTAATAATCCTTAGGTAGAGAGAAAAAGATATAAGCTTTTTAACAGTACTAAAAATATTAAGATGTAGCCTAAGATAGTCTTAATATTATAGTTGTGTTATATAAGGGTTTGCAAATATACTAGTAAAGGTAGAAAATAACAACGCAGCGTAAGCGCAGAAAGTAAGTTACTAGCGCTAAAGAATGTACACCCTACTACACAGTTAGCACTGTAATAATAATTAGTAATAATTAACAGGTAAAGAGAAGAAAACATAAGCGTTTTAATAGTACTAAATTTAGGAAGATACAACCTAAGGGAGTGTTAATATTGTAGGTGTACTGTAGGATTAGCTGTAAAAACGTTAGTGCAAATTTAGAGAGTTTAAGCACAGACTAGCTATTACTTTAACAAGCTACAAGCTTAAACATACTACTACTACTACTACTACTACTACTACCTATAACTGTTATATACCTTTATTACATCCTGCTTAATAGGAGACATTTAGCTAAACAGTATTAAGCAGGAGGAGACTGCTAACCTAGACGCTGACCTAGACGCTAGTTAGCCTAAGATTCTGCTGCACTTTAAGACTAATAAGTAGATTAAACTTACTAAGGTAATTATAACATCTATTTATTACAGACATAGCTAACTCTTAGTAGGGCGCAATATCTCTAGTCTATAAGATTTAAGCAATAGTATCCTTCTAAGGTTAAGCTAGTTCTAAGAGAGGCTAACCTACCTACACTAAAGTTTAATTTAAGGGACCCCTTAGTAAAAGCTACTAGGCTAAACTCTAAAGAAGATGTGCTACTGCGCTTAATAAGGAGGAGTACCCTTTAAAACAGGCTAGTAATTTAGACTATATAGCAAAGTCCTAGCTTAAGAGGAGACTATACAAGGATAAAGTATACCTAGCAGCTCCTACAGAGGAGAAGAAGAAGCTTATAGCTAGTGATTTCAAGCAGCTCGCCTAGAAACACTTTAATAATTACAAGAGCAGTTAGTTATTACATACTTTATTATATATACATGCTAATTAATAGCAGCTAAGTAGCTAGAGAGTGCACTTTGTTAGGTCTATAAGAAATAGAACTTAATCTAAATTATAGTAGGCAAGAGGGCTTACTAAGCTACTATAGGCTAGCATCTTAGTAACATCTAGGCTAAGTAGAAGAAGCTTCTGCATAAGGTTAATAGCTCTAACTAATTATCTAAATAATTGTTTAGTAGTAGTAGCGTGTATAAGATGCTTATACACTAATAATACTAGCAGGGCTATTAGAGGCTTATAACTAACACTTTTAAAAGCTAAGCTGCTAAGCAAGACTAGCAGGCATTCTATAATAGCCTTAATCTTAAAGAGCTAGCTATTATACAGTAGGAGAACTTTAAGTAAGTTATTACACCTAATTATTATATACATAAATAACTAACAAGCTTAGGCAACTTAAGCCTAAGGATCTTCTAGCAGGCCTTAATAATAATATAGAGCTTAAGGACAGTAGTGCGTTTAAGGAGGGCAACAATAGTAATAAGTGTAAGAAGGAGCCTAAAGATTCTAGTAAAGAGCTTAAGGCATACTTTACTTCTCTGCTAGATAAGTATAAGAATAAGGATAAGAAGACTAACTTCAAGGGATTTTTAGATAATAAGATATCTAGCTTAGAGGAGGTTCTACCTAATAAGGAGGCAGACAAGAAGGTAGATAACTAGGATATTAGTATTATAAGAGATAGTTATAATATTTAAATATATTAAGGTATAAGCGCTAAGCTACTAGTGTATAATTACAGCTAGGAATTACATACTAAATCTTAAAGTTTATATAATAAGCAGGTTTTTAAAATTAAAACACTTAGATATATTAGAGTATTAGTATTAAGCTACTAGTGTATAATTACAGCGAATAAATACATACTAAGTCTTAAACCTTAAACAATCTGCAAACTGTTTTAAAAAATAGTCTCTAGTCTAGATCTATAGCTAATTTAAATTCTTGCTAGACGCGTACAGTAGCGGAATAAAAAAAAACCCTTAGGCATAATTGCTTTATAGATATATAATTATTTTACTTCTTTTATCTCTTAATATTCTTATAATATATATAAAAGTACAACTCTACTCTTTATATCTTTATTACATCTATTAATTATAAACATGTCCTCTACTAGCCCTCTTTATAGCTAGGAGTTTACCTACCTATGCCCTAGACAGCCTAGTTACCTTCCTAAGAGTCTTACTACACAGAAAATAGCTATAAAAAAGAGAGATGTTATAGGCAAGCAAGTTAAGATATAGCTTGTTACCTAGCCTAGCAAAGGAAGCCTATCTTAAGAATAGAACAAATAGTAGCTTACTACAGAGTATAGCTAACTAGAGCATTTGCTAAGATAGGGCAGCAATTCCTGTACTAGGACTATATAGGAGTATTTTAGAGAAGGAGTACAACTTAGTAACAGCCTCCTATTAGTCTACTGTTATTACTATAGGCTAGTTCTTAAGCCCCTAAATACTAGGCCAGCTTCTATTAGAACAAACTACCTTAAGAAATATATTAAGGCTAATTACTATTTAGAGATAAGAATACCTATTTACTCTTAGGCCTATAAAACTAAGGATAGCGCTGCTAGCAGGGATTAATACAACTAAAGCTAAGGTGCTCCTAACTTTTTACCTTTAGCATTCTAGGCTAAGCTGGTACAAGTTGTTATAGATAACAACTAGTTATTCTAGATAGTAGAGCAGCCTACTTTCTAACGCTTTATTAACTTCCTACAGCCTAAGGCTGTAATAATTAGACGTGAGAAATTCTAGACTATGTTTAAAGAACAATTTGCTCTTCCCTAGGCTAGCTAGCTTAAGGACCTTAGAAAGGATACTAAGATCCTAATATTACTAGATGCTTAGACTGCTTGCAACTAGCTTAGCTTCCTAGCTATTAAGGGCTACTATATTAATAATAACTAGGACTATAAGAAGATCTTACTTAACTTTATTCCTATACAAGGCATATACACAGGAGCCTCTATAGCAGCAAGTGTTATTTATGTACTTAAGGAGGCTAGACTCTTAAGAAGACTACTTGCTATTACTTGCAACAACGCTAGTAATAATACAATAATAACACGCTAGATAGAGCACAGCCTACAGAAGATAGGAATTACCTAGCGCGCTAAGAAAAGTACAATCCTCTACCTAGCTTATATTATTAATCTAGTTGTATAAAATATTATTTAATACCTATAGTTAGGTCTTCTAGAAGATCCTAAAGCTACTAGTTAAGATCTAATCTTTAACAATAAGAATTATATCTCTATTCTACACTTACTTTAAAAGGTAAGCATGCCTTTATTACAGTCCTTTATTATATACTTAGTCTACTATAGATCTAAGCAATCTACAGGGCTATTAATGTGTTACCTTAGCAATATAAACAATTCCTAGCTCTATAAACAGACTTAAGGCTACTAGCAGTTATCTAAGATGTCCGTACATAGTAGAATTTAACCTATAACATGTGTAAGCACGCTATAAAGCTATAGCTATACATTAATATATAGTTAGAGCAAGAGATTGCTATAAGGCTAGCAACTTAGGCACAGAGTAATAACCTTAAGCTAGACTATAAGGATCTTTAGAAACTCTAACTAGGCCTAAGTAAGTAGCTACATTTCTAGGCTATTACCTAGGTACTTAAGAACTTTAAAGATGCTACTCTTAAGCTAAGTAGTAGTATAGATATATAGATATATGCTATCTAGTCTATATACACTGCTCTCTTTAACTTTCTAGACATAATAACAAATAAACTTAGAGAGGAGACAGATTATAGGAATCCTAAATAGCTAAGTATTGTAAGGCAAGCAGCTATAAAAGGCAAAGAGAAGCTCCTAAAGTACTACGCAATAACTGCTAATAAGCAAGGATTTCTCTTTAATATAGGGACAGTCCTTAACCCTAGCTAAAAGCTTACAGTGTATAAGGTAGGTTTTATTATAGTTATTTATTATATACCTAGTCTAATAATAATATAGGGGGATACATAGGAGCGTAAATAGAAGCACATCTATAGGAACTAGTTTATAGAATACGTTAAGCGTTATAGTAGAGAGGTATCCTAAAGGCTAATACTATCTACTCCTTCTCTGTCTGCTTAACGTAGCCTATAGTACTAGCAAACCTTAAGCTAAATAAGCAGCTTTTCTAGCAGCTTCGCAAGTATACAGGAGCTAGAGCATTAACAAGAAGAGGTTAGCACACTAGAGGAAGCTAAAAACTACCTAAAAATTCTGTGTATTAGACAATTAGCTACAACTTTCAAAATACCTAACTAGTAGAAAAACAATAGTAGTAACTAGCCCTACCTATCTTAGGTTGCAAGAGATATTCTAGAGATTCTAATTATATAGGTTAGAGTTAAGAGAACCTTTAATATTGCAAGAGAGGTTATAAGGGTTTAAAGACATTACCTACATATGTAGATAATTTAGAAGATTATACTCTTAAAAGATGTAATTGCAAATAGCTATAGTAGATACTATATTAATAGGCATAGGGAGAGTGATTTAGTAGTAGATAATTAACTTCCTCTTAATAAGGGCGATAATCTACTTAAGCTTCCTGCTACTATTTCTTCTCCCTAGCATTAAACTAGTAGAGTATTGCCTGAATCTTAAGAGGTGGTTGAGGTTAAGGAGGTAGATGTGCCTGTAACACCTTCGCGTAGGACACAGAGGCAACGGCAGAGGCCTAAAAGGTACTGTGATAAATAGCTGTGATAAATGTACTTCTTCTATTATTTATCTTGTAGCCCTAGTGTCTTAGTGATCCTATGCTGTAATAGAGAACTCTAAGTATACCTAGCACGTAGTACTTAACCTGTACTCTACCTAGGTCATAGGGTACCTATTCCCTACCTATGTCTGTGCGACCTATACCTAACCTATACTCAACGCTAGGTAAGGGGTACCTATCCGCTAGTCTAAATCTAACTGCAGATAGGCCTGTACAGCAACACAGTTGCTATGTCCTCTTAGCTACTACTTAGCTAGAATTAAACGCTAAATTATTAAACCCCTTAAAGCTCTAACGCGCAAATTACAGTTGCCTAAAATAGTTAATATAAATATTAAGGGTGTAGCAAGGTTAGAAAGCCTATAGAACGTGGCAAATTTGGCACTAAGACTAGCACAGGGGCTAAGAATGCTTTTGGAAGACCCTAACGCATTCCAATGGAAGGATACTACTGCACGTCCGTGAGCTCTGAGCCATGTGTCCCAAGAATGGCGATTTTGAATAATGTCAGAATAGAGGCTTCATCACTTACACAGCATGACGGTGAGAGTGGGAATCTGCGGAAATAGTGGGATGGGCAAGAAACTAACGTTGATTGCTTGTCGTTCTACGTGCGGGGAAAGGGACTCATGATTGATTGATTGATTGATTATTTATTTCCTACTCGGTTTCAGCCGCGATGTATCCGCAGCTGCACCAAAAACACCAAATCCTCGACGCACAACATATTTACAACCATTAGTCCAATCTTAGATGCAATTGCAGCAACCTATACGCTGAGACCAGGCGAAAAATTCCAGTATGCCACGATTCCGAGAAAGTTTGGTTGTGATCGCATGACGTTGACGCGGAAGCACCAAAGCACTCAGGGCACCACCACGTCAATCACTCATTCGATTGCTGCAGACCTTCATTTCTCCTGGCTAAGCTATATGGTTGGTAAGCCTTGTGGCGATCTTAACTATACCAGATATTGTCTCCACAGTTACTAAGGTGGCCTACGCCTGTATTGGAAGCTGTCTAATCGCAAGTAGAGGCAAAGCGACACCTTCTGCGTACAAGTTGGCACTGTTTGCTCGTCTCGCTACTGCATCACTTTTATCTTTGGCACTCTCACGCAAGCAACCAAAGACCCACAAAAACTTGGAATTTAAGCAGAGAGAGGAAGAATGTGTGCAGTTATTGCACACCTTTGTCTTTGTAAACGCGAGACTTGGAAGCGACGCAACGCTAATGTAACAGAACAGCAAACGTTGAGAGCTAGATGAAAAGCCATACTGCTATACATACAAGTGCACTATTGCCCCTGTCCTTGCGCACAAAGAAGACGCCTTTCACTAAGCTTTTAAAGGCTTGCTTAAATTGTCCACAACTGTCTTTCAAGCCCCTACTTGAGCCATTTCACAATATTGCTACTAGGCCTTCTTCTGTAACATGTAGTAGCGCAGCTTTACTACGCCTATTAACTAACCTAGGAAGCGTTTGCACACCTCCTTCTATTCTATACCCTACTTATCCTTTAATAACAGCAAAAGCTCTTTGTCTAACTCTAGCTATTAGTTGTGCTTTTGTTACCTGTATACTTCTGTGCCTTAATCCCTATCCTTGCCCTCTCTGTCCTAGTTGTCTTCTGAATAGTCTGTTTTATAACTAGCAGCATTGCTGTAGGAACTACTTATTAACTCTGCATTTAAGCTTCTGCAATTGCATAAGTCTAGGGCACTATTATTACACTAATAACCTAGTAATACCTATAAATCTAGCAATAGCTAGGTTATGTAGATAACTTTGCCTTGTTTGCTAAAGAACTTATAACCTAAAGCTACTAGATTAAGAGACAGATATAAGTTGCAAAAACAAACAGTTACTGCTATAACTAAAGACCTATTTAGGATAGCGTAGAGTATAAGATTAGCTATCTTATAAGACATATTAAGGTTAGATCTATAGTTAATGTTAATTTTATATTAAGCTGTTATACCTAGAGAGAATAATTGTAGGGAGCAAGATTAAAGCCCCTATTAATCCTATGCTATCCTAGTATTAGCTTTTATTATAGCTAGCTTAGTCTTGCTTTTTGCTATACTCTTATAGGCACCTTATTATAGTATAGTAGTCTAAGAGTAGTATTTAGTAGCCTGCGTTTACTCTTAGGTACCTAGTTCCTGCTCTTACGCTTCTAAGGTTTTATTAGAGGGATGCTAAATCTCTTCTTGTTATAGCTAAGTTTGTCCTTAAAGCTTTTCCTAACTTTTTTAAGGCTATCTAGTTAATTTATCTTACGCTAGTTAGCATCCTAGCTAACATCTTGTTCACCTTCTATCTATTTAAAAGACGAGATAGATCTTCTTAACTATAGTAGTTTATTAATTATTTCTAAGAAATTTACATTATAGTTATCTTCTTTAACGTAGAGATTGCTTAGAGGCAGGACTAGGTTTATAGCACTACTATCTTTGCAGCTAGCAATTTAAGGGCAAAGGATAGAATAGGAAGCTTAGCTGCTAAGGTTTAGTAGAGACGTTAGCTTAAGTGTAGATACAGGCTTAATTATAGGGCTCTGTTGCTGTTACTTAACTAGCCTTTGCTGCTTAGCTAGATAGGCATCTTCTAGCTCTAGCTCTAATATAACGTCTGTTGCTGCTGCTAGAGTAATTGTTGTTGTACTAATAACTAAAAAATAACGCAACTACTTACTTGTTGTAGGTAGTCTATTTATTACGTTAATAGTACTAAAGAACGTTCTATCCTCTGCTAGTAATCCCTCTTTAACAGTGTTAACATAGCCCTATTAGGTAATTTAGTAGTACTTACTATAACAAGAATTTCCTATATACCCTATAGAGAAAGCGTACTTTATAATTGTGTTAAGATTAACGCGCTAGCTAACCTAGTCTCCTTTGTTGCTAGTAGTTAGGTTGTAATTATTCTCCTAATAGTTAAAGGCCTTATTACTAGGCTAAATATACGCAGCGCTGTTGCGTTCTTTAACTATATTAATTAGATAAAAGTCTATACCTATTAGTAATATTAGCACTACAGCTAACTTAAATACTTATCTTAACTACTTTTATTAAGCAACCTGTTTGTAGCTGAATCTAATATAGCAACGCGTGTAGCGTAACCTATTTCTCCCTTATTAAGCAATTTACAGCTATGCCTAGTAACTTTAGACTTAGATTTAATCCGCTTAAGCAACGTAGGATTGTAATATTTAAAATAAGATAAAGTAGTTTAAGGAACTAAAGTAAAAGCTGCTATTATAAGATTGTAATAGGATCTAAAAGACTCTAGCTAAGGAAACAGTGCTGTATATAGGAGTTTAAATAGAAACAACCTACTAAGCTAAGAACTTCTCTAGGGGAAAAAACATTAAGATTATAACGCTAAATTAATCGTAGTACCTATCCTAGGTGTCTCTAACACAACCCTTGTTATATAACTATGTTTTACTCTTAACTTAACTATTACTATAAAAGCTACTAAGGGTACGTATTGTAAAGAAAGTAGGGGGAGGACAAAGCTACTTTCTTCCCTAATCTAGAAGACCTAGACTAACTAGACTAGGTAATTTCTAAATAAGGAAGCGTATAGCCTAATAGAGTAAAGATAAGATAATATAATAATATAGACAAGTTATTATATTAAATGCTAGGTACAGAACTTTGAGAGAGGACAGCAGAGATACTTATACTCTACTTCTCTCTCTTACATTATTAAGCAGAACATTCTAGATGTCTCTTAGATTACTAATTAGTAATCTATCTCTTAGAGACACGTAATCTTATAGTAAAGACTACGTATACAGCTTACGTGTACAGTAGATTACGTAGCTAGACGCGTAATCTACTCTAATTATAGAAAAGAGTGACGTTATCTAAGTTTTATAGAGATCTTACTTTCTTAGAGAAAATAGAAAGTTAGATATCTCTAGATCGGCACTAGATACGTGCTTAGTAAGCACAGCATCTTAATCCTCTAGTCTTATACAATTATATAATAATAATTACATAAGCCTAGCCACTAAGCCTAATTAGGAAATTGCATTTATAAAGATTATTAGAGAAGTTCTAATAACTTTACACACCCCCTTAATCTTTATAATGCTTAATTTAAGCAATCTAATTATATCTTAGAGAGTAAAACAATTTAAGCTCTCTTTTATATAGATATAAATTCTTTTTAGGCTTAGGTTATAGAGTATAACAATTTAGAAACTCTATAAAACAACCTAATTCTTTAACTAGTAGATTTTTATAATTCTACTAAGTTAATTCTACTAGTAAACTCTTTAAACTTAGTTATACTAGTAGCTTTAGTTAGATTATCTGCTAGTATAGTACTAGTATTTTCGTATACTAAGTCTATATTATTATTAAGCAGATTTTCTCTAACAAAGTAATAAGTTATATCTACATGCTTAGTTCTAGCGTGATAAATAGGGTTTTTCGCTAGTTCTATAGCACTAAGACTATCTGTTTTAATAGTATTAAGACTATTAAATATAAAGTAGTCTTTTAAAGAGTTATTAAACAGCTCTTTAATTATATTTTGTAGATATAAGCTTTCTTTAGTAGCTTCTTTTAGAGACATATATTCTGCCTCTGCAGAGCTAATTGCTACTGTTTTTTGTAGCTTAGAAATCCAGCTAATAGCTATAGATTTCTTATTAATATTCTCTAATAAGAATATATTGCCTATAGTAGATTTTCTAGAATCTAAATCGCCCCCTAATCTGCATTAGATACTCCTACTAACTTAATAGATTTAGTAGTAGTATTTGTAGATTGCAAAGTAGATTCTAAAGTTAAATCTAATCCTAGTTCTTTAGTTTTCACTAAGTAACTAAAGATATAATCTAGATACTTTAAGTGTTCTAGACTAGGATTAGACATAAATCTAGCAAGGTAGTTTACACTATAAACTAGATCAGGCCTAGTAAATATAGTAAGATAGATAAGACTACCTATTTGCTGTTGAAATTCTCTAGTAATAGAGCTTTCTTCTAAGTATTTACTTAGTTTTGTACCTATAGGCAAAGGTATAGAATTAGCGTTATCTTCTTCTATAATAGAAGTATAATTAGCTAATTCATCTTCAGAATCACTAATTAGCTCTATTTCTCTAGGCTTTTCTTTAATAGCACTAGATTTAGAAGGTTTTATAGTAGTAGAATTTTTGTTAATAATTCTACTAGTACTACTAGGCTCTAGTCTAGTAAAAACACGTTGTATACTGGCACTATTATTAGGCCTATAGTAGTAGCCTTCTATTATTTTGCAATCTCTAGCAGTTATAATCTTGTTACTACTAGGATTATAGAGTTTATAAATATTAGACCCTATAAAGCCTATTAAGTAATAAGGTGTTGCTTTAGAATCTAGTTTCTTAGTAAATAAACTAGGTTCTTTATAGTAGGTTAGAGAACCAAACACTCTTAAATTACTTAAATTAGGCATCTCTTTATATTTATAGTAATAAGGAGTCTTAAACTCTATAGAGCTATTAGGAGTTCTGTTATAGAGGTAAACAGCAGTTAATAGAGCTTCGCCCCAAATTAACTTAGGCAAATTACTAGTAAAAAGTAAGGCTCTTACTTTATTTAGTAATACTCTATTAATTATCTCTGCTGCACCGTTTTGTTCAGGAGTATAAGAAGCAGAATATCTAGTTTTAATACCTTTTTCACTTAGATAATTATCTAGTTCTCTAGATTTAAATTCATTATCTAATTGTAAGGCTTTAACCTTATTATTAAAGAAAGGTTTACTAGATTCTGTACTAGTACTAGAGTTATTAGAGCTATTATCTTTAGCTTCTAATTCTAACTCTGTAATAGTAGTCCTAATTATATCTATAATACTACTTCTAGATTTTAATAGCTTAACTACTAAGTATTTAGTAAAGCTGTCTCTAAAAGTAATATAGTACTTAAAGCCTTTAAGTGCTTTAGGCCTAATAGGACCTCCTATATCTATATAGATTAAATCTAGATAGGCATTTACTTTAGTACTAGCTTCTACTTTTCTATTCTTAGTAAGTTTAGATTGTATACAAATAGTACAATTATCTAAACTAGTAGATGCAGTGCCTATATCTTCTAGATTTATATATTCTACTCCTAAAGTAGATTTCTTTAAGTGCTTAATAGTATTAAGGTTTATATGCCCTAATCTACTATGTGCTAGCTCTATAGTATTTTTATTTAATACTATTTCTTCTTCTTCTACTATTTCTTTAGTAGAAGTACTATCTTCTTCTAGATTAATAGCCTCTTCTATAGCAAGCCTATCTTCTACTTCTTCTTCTTCTAAATTATTAGAAGTATTAAGAGTAGTAAAAAGTTTGTTATTTATAATAGACTTTATAGGCTTAGAGCTAGTAGCACTAAAGACACTTACACCTTCTTTATAGCTTCCTTTAGCTAATAAAGTATTCTTAGGTGTATTAATAAAACAGCTTTCTTTATTAAAAGACAAGCTATAATTCTTAGAAGTAATAAGACTTAAACTTAGTAGGTTTACTCCTAAGTTAGGGACAAATAGCACATTAGTTAGTTTAACTAATTGCTTAGTACTAGTAAATACTAGACTAATATCGCCTACACCTTGTGCTTTTAGAGTAGTACTAGTATTTCCCTACTTAATAGAAGTAGAACAGGGTTTTAAACTAGTAAATAACTCTTTAATATAGCACGTGTGTATAGTAGCACTAGAGTCTAAAATAAAATCTATAGTTTTATTACTATTAGATTTAATAGAAGAAGATAGGACTTGTTCTTCTTCTTCTTTAGTAGAGCTGTTATTAATAGATTTATCCTTATATAGACTAGGATTTTTCTTAAAACAGCTAGACTCTTTATGTCCCTTTTTTATTACAATAATTACACTTTATAGTAGGTTTATTATCCTTACTTTTAGTGTTATTATTGTTTTTAGTTTGTAAAGACATCTCTATGTCGTTACTATAAGAAGAAGACTTATTATTATTACTATTCTTACTAGTATTAGAGTTACTAGTATTATTAGAATAGTTTTTATTCCCCTTAATAGAGTTAAGTCTTCTAGATTCATCTAATAATTGTGAAATAATCTCTTCTATATTAATTTCACTATTAGATGTTCTAATAGATTGCGTTATAACTGTTACTATATATTCGTAATCTTTATTTAGATTATTTAGTAACAACGCAACTATAAACTTAGTAGGTAGAGTAATTCCTCTAGATTCTAGACTATTAATAACTCTCTTAAAGGAGTTAATATAGTTTTCTAGATTGCCTTTACAGCTATTAAGAGTAGTGTTTATTAATTCTTTAGATAGTAAGAATTCACTACTAAAGCCTTTAGCTTCGTATAGATTTTTTAAAGTATTCCACAATATAAAGGGATTACTAATAAATCTAGTTTGTAATAGAGGGCCGTCCTCTAAGGCTAATTTAATTAAGGCTGTAGCTTTATAGGCATTTTCTTCTAGAGTCTCTACATTATCTATAATAGTAGTAGGATTATTAAGTATATAACTTAAATAACCTTTTTCTACTATAATAGCTTCTAATCTTATAGCCCACAAATTATAGTTAATAGACCCTTTAAGCTTAGGAAGCTTAATAGAATCTAGCATCTTGTAAATAAGCTAATTAATCTTTTCTTTATAACGCCTTATAAATACTAAGTAATTAAATAGAGCTTATTTACAGCGGTTTAAGCTAGTAGAGTTAATAAGATTTATTCTCTATCTAGCTTATGCCTTCACACAGATAGCAAGGGCTTAGAAGCTTTTAATAAATAGCTTAAGAGAGTAAAACAGATATATACTAGTCTCTTTTAGAGATTTAAACTAGTAATAAGCCTTATAATATACTAGAATGCCTATTTAACAGCTTATAATAGTTCTTATTTCTATAAAAACACTAGTCTCTTTTTAATAAGAGATTAAAACTAGTAATAAGCCTTTTATAAACAATTAGAATGCCTATTTAATACTTATAATAGGTCTTATATCTAAAAAACGTTATTTCTCTTAACGTTATAATAAATCTAGAGATTAATACTTTTATCTCTAGTAAAATTCTAGTTTTCTCCTAAAGTACTAGACTAAATAAGGCTTATATAATCGCTTAGAGATTTATACTTATATCTCTAAAGTAAAATATCTATCTAGCTTTCTACTAAGTACTAGTTTTCTACTATAGTACTAGTTTTCTACTAAGTGCTAGATAGAATAAGGCTTATATAATACTTATAACTCTACTTTATAGTTATAAAACAGCTCTCTTAGCTTAATAATTACTAGCTTTTAATGCTAATAAATCTTTAATAAGAATAATTTAGTTACTGTCTCTACTAACCACGTAGGTTCTAAGAGAGACTCTGGCTAAAATAATCTTAGCAAGATTTAAGCTTAAAAATAAAGCTTAGTAATAGTAAAAGTAGTTATAATAAACTACTATAAATAAAGCAGTATATTTTTGCAATTATATACTAAGTAATAGTAACTTCTAGAAGGTTGCCAAGCTTCTAGTAAGCGTTACTATAAGGTATACTATAAGTAGAGTCCTAAAAGTATCTCTTTATAGTATAATATCCCTATAGCTTATACTATACTATAGTATAGCCGCTGCCTAGTTTGTTCTTAGTTCTAGAGTCTACCTAGAGCCGTGCTATAGTATTACTACTATAACTCCCCTCTGCAGTTTCTTAGAGGCCTAATAAATTGCTTAAATAAGCAATAATTACTAGACTTAAGATAGTCTTACGTAGGGGTTCGCTTGGTTAGGAATTATTGCTCTAGTTTCTTAAGTTATCTCTATTGCTAGAGGCTTAAGGAACAGGGACTAATAGCAGGATACTGCAAGTTGTATAGGCTAAAAATAGCACTAAAACAACTATAAATAACAGTCTTACTAAGGCTTAAGAGCCTGTATTAATAGAGTGTAAATAGGAGAAGATATAAGCTTTAATAGCTTTCTCTTTCTTCTTCTCCTTCTTCCTCTTGCTTAGATAATCTGCTTATATAAGCAGTAGCTATAATAATAGCTAGAACTAAGTCTTATAGAGTATATAAAATTCTCTATAGGCTATAAAGAGCCGGGCTTATAACCTGTAAAGAAAGTAGGGGAGGACAAAGCTACTTTCTTCCCTAATCTAGAAGACCTAGACTAACTAGACTAGGTAATTTCTAAATAAGGAAGCGTATAGCCTAATAGAGTAAAGATAAGATAATATAATAATATAGACAAGTTATTATATTAAATGCTAGGTACATAACTTTGAGAGAGGACAGCAGAGATACTTATACTCTGCTTCTCTCTCTTACATTATTAAGCAGAACATTCTAGATGTCTCTTAGATTACTAATTAGTAATCTATCTCTTAGAGACACGTAATCTTATAGTAAAGACTACGTATACAGCTTACGTGTACAGTAGATTACGTAGCTAGACGCGTAATCTACTCTAATTATAGAAAAGAGTGACGTTATCTAAGTTTTATAGAGATCTTACTTTCTTAGAGAAAATAGAAAGTTAGATATCTCTAGATCGGCACTAGATACGTGCTTAGTAAGCACAGCATCTTAATCCTCTAGTCTTATACAATTATATAATAATAATTACATAAGCCTAGCCACTAAGCCTAATTAGGAAATTGCATTTATAAAGATTATTAGAGAAGTTCTAATAACTTTACAGTTATAGGTAGCTGCCTTGTGTTTACGTCTTTAACTGCTAAGAGGAGGAGGGAATAGCGTCTCTAGAGCTATAGCAGGTCTTAATTAGGGTTACTTATCTCTATATTTAATTATTAATGCTGATACTTTATAGTACGTCTGTGTTTTAGTTCCCTAGGCTTTTATAAGATTAGGTAGCTAGGTCTACTACATTTTGCTGTTGTGTAGTTTAGCTTTGCCTGTTATTTTTAGTAGTAGGTATAGCCCTATAGGGTTGCTAGGCGTATATAGCTGCTTTCTTTCCTTCTACTGCCTAATTTGCTAGGGCCTTTTCTCTACCTTAGGCATATACTTGTGTAGAAGGCTATAAGCGCTAGGTAGAGCGCAAAGTCTTCTAGAGAGATTATTAGTTCCTGTAGGTATACCTGTCCCTCTTGCCTACTAGGAGGATGAGAGAGACCTTTCTGTAGCTATTTGTTAAACTAAAGTCTAGCCTTTTAGCAGAGTACTATATGTTCTAGGGATTTTATTTACCTACAGCTATATAGGACGTTTGTATTTTTATAGTTAAACTTTTAGTAATACTATTAGAAGTCCCTATGTCCTGTTTATATAGCTAGTAGTCTTACTAGGACAGGCCTAGTTAGAGAGAGGGTTAGGGGCGCCTTCTTTAAGGTGTACCCTAAGTTCTAATTATAGTACTGCTAGGACAGCAGCTTTAAGTTATTACTCTACTAGGAGGCCTCCTCTTGTTAGTTGCTTTTGCACGTAAGGCTCTTTATACCTAAGACTATAGGAGATCTAGCTAGGCCTCTTAGGGTTGTAGTGTCCTTAGTAGCTTAGTCTACTAGTTTATTAGCTAGTTTATTCCCTGCTATACTGCTATAGCCTAGAGTCTAACGTACCTGTATGTTTAAGACCTCTATAGCCCTATAGCACAGTAAGAAAGCCTATTATAAGGAGAGGGGGATATTACCCCTTAGATCCTAGATGTTAGGTCCACTGTCTCTAAGTAATCCGCACTAGGGCCAAGGACCCTATAAGGCAGCAGGGATAGTAAAACTATATAATCTAATGGAATTACTCTAATTATTTAGTAGCAATTCGTCTATCTATAACCTGCTAATACACTCTCTACCTTTAAATGCTTAATAGCGTGCTACCTCTCTAAAAAGAGACCTAACACTAGATAATAGATATGCTATTAACGCATATCTATATCTAGTCCTTTTAGATAGGTAGTTATAGAGTATGTTAGAGTCCTACCTACGCTCCTATAGCCTCTGCGTTAAAGATATGTAATAGTAGGTTAAGCTTTCCCCTACCTATTATTATAAGCTTTTTCCCTTGATATATAGTGTAGCTATACGCTACTGCCCTATTGCCTACTATGTATTATTCTATTCTATTAGAGAATATAGAAACCTCCCTAGGGGTTACCTTATACTACTATTCCTTAAAAGTAATTACGCTCTCTTTCTTAGTTTATCCCTCTATTAGGTTAGTGTAGCATCCTCTAGTATAGTAGGGGCCTACTAGCACTAGTCTTAGTACAGCTAGGAGGGCTTAGTAGGCTCTCTATACCTATGTTTATAGTAGTAGCTTTTCTTTGTTACGTATACGTTATCTATATTATACTTTTACCTAGCTAGTAAGGGGGTAGTTCCTATCTGTTATCTATAGGTGTATAGTAAAGCGCTAGCGTATCTCCTCTATTGCTACTTCTATAGGCAGGACTTCTACCTCTCTTAGCATAATTGCATTTAGTGTAGTGTGCTACACTAGTAACACTATCCTTACAGCACTTATAAGGACTCTATTTATTATAGTAATATACTATTACCTCTAGGTGCTAACTTCTATTCTATTTACCCTTGCTTAGTTTTTCTCTTTATATTATACTTTAGCGCTGTATATTAGAGCTAGTAGGACGTAGGTTATAATAGCTTTCCTTATGTACTCTAGTAGAGGCCTATATACTGTGTTTATTAGCCTATAAAGGTGTTAGACTACTTTTGCAGCTATAGCAGCTCTTTCTACAACGTGCCTACAGAAAGTAAGCTATTAGTTAAACTAAACGCCTAGCTAGCGTAGGGCTATCTATGTCTTATTTTAAGTTATAGATACTAGATTAATTTAGGTATCTCCTATTATAATTAGAGGGTTTAGGTCTCCTCTTTTCCTTATTAGGTGGATTAGTTCCTGCTTTTTAGGCGCAAAGGTAATTTTATTATTAGACTCCTAGTTATAGATGTCTCTTAGATTATTACTTAGTAGGGTTGTGTTTTCTAAGATTATAGGAGAGGCCTAGTATATATATATATTATTAGCGTATCTAAAGCGCAGTTTCTAATCTTAGTTTAGTAGTTTAGCTAGGTGTAGTGTGTAGAGCACTAGAGATAGTAGTAAGCCTTAGGGGGTACTGTAGGAAACTGTGTAGCAAGGCGTAGTTGCTATACCTATACAAACCTATACTTATCTACCTATAAGAAAGCTTTGCACTAGATAAATTAGAGTAGTAAGCTATCCTTAGTTTTCTATTTAGTGTAGTAGTTAGTTCTATAGAAGCGTATTAAATACCCCTTATACGTCTAGTATTACTGTTAAAACCTACTTTCCTAGGGCCTAGGCTTATTCTATATTGTGCGTAAAGCTAGTTACTAAGTAAGAAGCTACCTAGTAAGGGAGTGCACCCCTATATTATAGGCTAAGGATCCTGTAGGTTATAGCTGTGTAGGTAATTTATCTTACTACTATTCTCTTAAGGCCTTTCCCTAGGCATAAGAGTAAGGTTATAGGCTGCTAGGATTATAGGGAGCTAGAATCCTTTTTCCTAGTTTTAGGATTATAGCTACCTCTGCTATTTTCTAGGTAGCTAGGAAATAGCTCTATTGTAGGCAGCAGATATATATCCTATAGAGATAGTTAGCAATAGAGGGCTAGCACGCCTTAAGCAAGCGTACTGTAATACTATCTATGCTAAGGGATATACTTTATACCCCTATTACGTTCCTCTTAATTTCCTCTAGGGGTATATAGGTGTCCTAGGCTATAGCTTATTAATTTAAGTTACTAGGACTCTATTCTAGTAGGTTGTTAGAGCTATTAAATTAGTCTAGTATTTCCTTTTATAAGGCCTCTACTTTTTCTATAGGGTTTGTTATATCCCTCTCTATATGTTAGATTAGGATATTCTACTAGTTTAGCCTAAGTTTATACTATCTAATAACTTTGTATAGTGCCTAGTTAGAGTTAAGTTAGTCTATTCTATTCTACTAATAAGTGCGCTTAGCTTTGCGTACTATTGTAAGAAAGTTCTAGCTTTCTAGTAATAGTCTTGTCTATAGGCCTCTAATGCTATCTATATATAATCTATAAGCAGTCTTACACTCTACAGTCTACTATAGTGTAGTCTTACCTACCCCTCTATGTTTATAGCCTACTACTACTGTTACTTTAGTAATAGCCTTAGTTATAGCCTGTATCTAGGCCTCTAGATCCTAGGTAGTGTATGTTGCTGTAAGGGGTAGTAGGCCTAGTAGCGCTAGGTTAACTACTTCTACAAAGCAGCTAAGCTAGCTTCTTAGAACCTAATATTTATTTAGTAGTAGTGCTCTACTATTCTTCTACAGCATTGTAGTAAGTAGCGTAGCGTAATTAGATCCTAAGTAGAGGTAGTCCTCTATTTTTATGTGTGCAAAGGGTACGTTAGAGAAGGTTAGGTAAAGCACAAAGCACTCTTAATAGGTTGCTATGCCTAGTTCCTTTATATAGTCTATGTTATTTTATGTTACCTAGTAGGCTAGGTGTTAACCTCTACCTCTAGGAGTAGCGCTAGGTTTAAAGGTAATATATCTATAGTTAAAATATTGTCCTATTAGAGTGTTAGGGCTAGGGGTTATTCCTATAATATATTCTAGTTTGTTTATAAGTCCTAGTTCCTAATATATGTTAAGTATTCTGTACTAGTTAACTTCTGTCTATAGGATGTCTCTATTAATGCGTAGGTAGAGGATCTACGCATATATTCTCCTGCCTTTAAGTATATAGGTAATGTAACAGGCTAGGCCTAGGTGCTGGCTCCTCAGCGTACACCGCCTCAGCCTTACCCTGGCTCGCAGGCCCAGTAAGTGCCAAAACCCCGCCACAGAGCTAACACCTCCAAAACAGAGTTATAAAAACTCTGCAACCTCTGCTCTAGAGGTTGTTCTCTATCAAATTTATCTTATATTCTACTAGCAAATTCCCTTAGAGGTTAGCTCCTTATAATTAAATTTAATTACTAACACAAAGACTAATAAACAAAACGTTTAATAACGCTGCTAGGCGTCTAGGTAAATACAGCATCAAGCTGTGCACTAGCAACAACAATTAATTAGACGTTAGGACAGAGCTCTGGAACCTCGCCACCTTGTTAGTATTAGAGAGTTGGCGGGAGGAGCTCCTAGCACACGTACTAGAACGCCTAACTGCCTACCTATTATAGGGAACCCTTCCTAAAGTTGTAGTAGCTACTACTACTAATAAAGTTCATCCCCCTACAGACTAAAACCTAAACTTACAAGAAGAAGATATAAATAAAACTATACAAAGGCTGGTTAAAGCTTAGGTGCGAGCCTACGTAGCATCTATAAACACATAGAACTACAGCGTAACACTACCTACCTCTATACAAATAAATAACAATAAACTAAGTAAAGCTATAAAGCTACTAGACGTAGGCAAGTTTAGTAGCAACTAGCGTACGTATTAAACGTTTAAATTATAGATAAAGGATAAGTTAAAGTCTATAGGAGATTAGGAAGCTGTCCTAGGAGTTACATACATGTTTAACTAATTAGAAGGACAAGCCGCTTAGGTCAGCCTGTTATAGAAGGATTAAAACCTAATAGGTACAACTACCTAGTTCTAGGACTTCCTAGATAAACAGTATAAGGACTCTATGTTTAAAGAACGTTCCTGTTAAAAACTCTAAACTATTACTATAAAGAGAAACAATTAGAGTATTAAGTTCTTTAACGCAGAGTTTATACAACTAGCCTACAATGCTACTAAGGAGGATAACACAAGGAACCTTAAGACTAGGTACATGTCTGCAATCTGTCTAGACCTACAAGACAAAATGATTTTAGTTAACATCCTAGATAAATAGGATCTCTAGAACCTTATAACTAGGGTCCTTGCAGTGGAAGTTAATCTCTGTAGGACTAAGGCACTAACTAACAGCACCTTTAGGCAGCAAACGCGAAGGACAAACCCTAATAAGATAGACTAGGAACCTACTAGAGTCCACGCTAGGAGAATCAAATTAGACAACTAATAGCAGGTAGAATAGCAGCCCTAGGAGGTTATAGACTAAAGAAGGGCTAAAAACGCCTGCCTAAGGTGCAGGAAGAACAGCTACTACTTAAACAGATGCTAGTTGGCCCTAGCTAAGAGACTAGAAAGTATCTAAGTCTAAAGCGCAGCCACTAAGGTCTCTAAAACTAACAACTTAAATAACAAAGACTTAGAAAACTAGAAACTCCTGTTTAAAGGCGTGAATAGGGGTTAGAAAGAAAGGTTGTAGAGAGGAGAGAACTGTTTTAAAGGTTCTACTAACAGTAGCCTAATAGCAAGCCTATATCACTGTATGTAATAGTATAAGATAACACTATAGCATATATATTAATTAATACAGGGTGTTTAACCTATAGTATAGTCTCCTTAAAGTTTGCATTGCAAAATAACCTATAACGCACTCCTACGCATAGGCGTAGAGTACTAGGTGTAGCTAGAAAAGTAACCTAGGTAACTAATATTGTAAGAATAAAGATTAACGTAGATAGCTATAGGGAAACCCTCTAGGCATACGTATTAGATAGGGAGAAAGAGTACAACTTTATCCTAGGAAGACCTTAGATAGACAAGAATAAAGTTACAATAGCACTAGCTAAGAAGTTACTATTTATCTATTCTAGTAAAACCTATGTAAGAAGCAGGGAGGGCACCTGCCCTAACTAACTACTAAGGCCTGTTAGTCTAGAGTTGTACCAAGCCCTAAGAAAGAGGTCTAAGAAGGACTAGAGTATAAGACTGTTTGCGGTATCTATAGCTAACATCTAAAAGGCCTTAAAAAAGAAGGAATTAATAGATCTACGTGTCCTCCTCCTAGATTATTTAAAGGATAAATTTAGGACATTTATAAAAGAAGAAGCAGACAAGCTTGCGCTACACTGTAGTCCTAAAGTAGACTATGCAATTAAGCTAATTAAACAAGACAGCAATCTAGCAATAGTGCTATAGGGACTGCTGTACAACATGTCTTGTAAAGAGCTTCTAGTACTTTAGCAACAGCTTACTAGCTACTTAGACAAAGGCTTTATCTAGGTTAGCAAATCTAGCGCCTCTGCCCTAGTCCTATTTGTTAGGAAACCTAGTAGAGGTCTATAGTTCTGTGTTAATTACTAAGCATTAAACGCTATTACTAAGAAAGACTAGTACCTACTCCCTCTAATCTATAAGACTCTCTCCTAGATCTTAAAAGCGTTATAGTTTACTAAAGTAGACGTAATCTAAGCATTTCACAAAATTAGGATAGCTAAAGGAGACAAATAGAAAATAGCTTTCTAGACAAGGTTTAGACTCTATAAGTGGCTAGTAACACTATTTAGACTTGCTAATGCCCTAAGTACATTCTAGCAGTACATTAACTAGGTCTTAAGAGAGTACCTAGACGAATAGTGCTCTGCCTACGTGGACGATGTACTAATCTACTCTAATAGCACCTAAGAAGAACACAAGGCTAAGGTTAAAGAAATTATCTAGAAGCTAGGAGCTGCAGGTCTTTACCTTAACGTAGGCAAAAGCAAATTCTCTGTTAAGAGCACTAAGTATTTAGGGTTTATTATTAAGGCTAGTAAGGGCATCTAGATAGACCCTAGAAAGATTGCTGCTATTAAGTCTTAGGAACCCCTAAAGACAGTTAAAGGAATCTAGAGTTTCCTAGGGTTTGCGAACTTCTACTAGCAGTTTATTAACTAGTTCTCTAGCATAGCAGAGCCCCTTACCTGCTTAACTAGAAAGAATGCTACCTTTAAGTAGAAAGAACTCTAGCAACAGGCCTTTAACGCTATAAAAGCTGCATTTACTAGGGAACTAGCACTATTAAACTTTAACCTAGATTTAGAAACAGTAGTAGAGTGTAATGCGTTAGGATAGGCAATAGGGGGAGTACTCTCCTAGTATAGAAAGGACAAGGTGCTCTGCATAGTAGCTTACTTCTTAGCTAAGAACTTAAAAGTAGAAGTAAACTACACTATCTACAACAAGGAAATGTTAGCAGTAATTAAGTGCCTCTAGGAGTAGAGTATAGAGCTAAAGCAAGTAAGGAAGTTTATAGTTGTTACTAACTATAAGAACTTAGAGTACTTCTACAAAGCCTAACTACTCTTAGAGAGACATGTCTAATAGTTAAGCCTCCTTAGCTAGTTTAACCTTACCTTTGCTTATAGACCTAGCAAAGTTAATAACTAAGCGGATGCTCTTTTAAGAAAGGAAGAAGACCTTCCCCTATTAACTAGGGACGAAAGAACTAAGACTAGGCATTTCTAACTGTTGAAACTATTCGCTTAAGTAGTAAGAACTAACCTAGGAGATAACTCTACTAACAACATACAAGTCTTCTCTTCTAGACTGCGTAGAGCAGACTAACTCCTCCCTGCTACATTGTAGAATACAGATTCGCAGCAGGACAACTATTAGGAGCAGAGCTAGGAGCGTGCAGAACTGCCTATAGCCTAAACACTAGAACTATATAATAGCATTAAGGAGTTTAAAAGACTCTAGGAAAGAGCTACTATAGATAACAAGACCTACTAACTAGCGAAGTTATCTATTACCTTAGACGCCTAGAAGTTCCCTACGCAGCTTAACCTTAAAGTTTTACTTGCTAAATACTCTGTAGATAACAGAGATAGATTATGCTACTATAGAAGGGCATAGGTCCTAAACTCTAATGCACTTAGAGCTAAGATTATTAACAATGCTTATTACTTACTAATTGCAGGTTACCTAGGGAGGGGTAACATGTATGCAATTCTCTCTTAATTATACTTCTAGCTAGGAATGTTAACTGCCCTCTGCTAGTACGTAGACAATTACAATATCTGCAGAAGGACGAAGCTATAGAGGGAACTAAAACAGGGACTCCTTAAACCCCTCCCTATACCTAAGAGAATCTAGAAGGAAATCTCTATAGACTTTATAACAGACCTCCCTAAAAGCAATAGCAACTACAATCTTATAGTTGTTATAGACAGACTTTCTAAGAATGTTATCTTAGTCCCCTTACCTAACCTATTAGTAAAGACAGTTACTAGTGCATTTATATCTTATGTAGTAGCCTACTATTTCCTGCCTAATGCTATTGTCTCTGATTGTAGGACGTAATTCCTTAGCAATTTCTAGCAGACAATGTGCTAACTACTTAGGATTACAAGGAGATTGTCTACAGCTTTCTACCCCTAGACTAACAGGAGTACTAAACGTATAAACTTAGTAGTTAAAACATACCTAAGAGCGTACATTAACTAGTCCTAGAACAACTAGTCTACTTAGGTACTAGTGGCCTAGATTGCAATTAAGGGACAAGTAGCTTTGTCTACAGGCTTTAGCCCCTTCTTCCTCTAACATAGTTACAACGTAGACCTAGTACAGGTTAACCTAGACTTAATAGTAGAACTATTGCATTAACACGCAAGGGAACCTACTAAAGCTACAGTAGGCATAGTGTAAAAATTTGCTAAAATAATTAATTTTGTTAAAGCATAGATAGCAGAAGCTTAGCAGACGCAGGAACAACAGGCTAATGCACATAGGAAGGAAGCCCTATAGCTAAAAATTAGAGACAAGGTTTAGTTAAAGTTAGGAAACTAGTTCTTAAACAGCTAAACAAGCAAGAAGCTAGACTAGAAGAATAGGAAGTTTATAATTATAGAGGTTGTTTCCCCCTACAACGTTAAGTTAGATGTTAATAGTAAAATCTACCCTATCTTCTACGTTGACTAGCTTAAGCTGTGTCTACAGAACCCCCTCTATAGACAATTAAATAATAATCCCTAGCCTAGCCTGCTAGTTATTACTAACAGCAACAGCACCTCCTCTAAAGAATAGAAAGTTAACTCTATCTGTAAGGAAAGACAAGCTAGGAGGGGAGGCAAGAGACGCAAGTACCTAGTACAATAGGAGGGTTATGTCACTAAAACATAGGAAAGAGAGGACGTTTGCAAGGACCTAGAAGCCCTAGACAAGTAGTTGTCTGCAACAAGAGATAAGCAGGATAGGAATAGGAACTTACCCCTAGGATTCTAGTTAGAATCTCTAGATAAGTAACATTAACCTTCTATAACAAGTATAGAGGAGGATAGTAGGAGTAAGAGGAGAAGATATGCACAAACAAGGGAGAGTACTAGACTACAGAGAGATTATTTGTTACATTAGCCTACCCTAGGGGGTAGACCGCCCTATATAGAGGCTATATTATTATAAGAGAAAAAGGCTAAGAGAGCCTAGGTATTATCTAGCTAGAAAATCCTAAACGCTATAGACAAGAGAAGACCTAAGCACTACCTAAAACAGAACCCTTGCTACTAATATTGTCTTTGTTACCTTACATAGCTACAGCAATATCCTTAACAACTAATCTAATAAAGTCCTTATGTCTAGAGGTAGGGGGAAGCTTAAACTTCTTGCAGAGGTTAGTATTAAGATAGATAAAGCGCGTAAGCATTAACAAGTTAATAGCAAGCTATACTAAGCAATAAATTAGCAAAATAGCCTAAAAATAAGTAGAAAAAGGGGAAAATAACTTACTATAGTCTTTATCTAGACTACTAACTCCTTAGTAGCAACAGCAGTGCGCTCTGCAAGAACTATAGAAATAGAAGGATAAGCCTTAATCTTATTAACGTCGCCCTTATACTTAGACTACTTAACCTTGTAACTAGTTACAGAGGAGCAAGTGTTAGGCTAGGTTAGGAGGTTAGTGTAACGTAGGAGGTTTATACACTTCTTAAGGTCTGCCTAAATAGGCTTAATAACCTTTAAAAGCTTTACAGAGTTGCCCTTGCTAAACTGCAAAAAAACGTAGTACTTGTTTAGCGTCTTCTAGGTCTTACGCAGGGCCTAGAGGATTGTTAGTAGAGGAAAGGAATAGTGTAATACCTTAAGCAGAGACCTACCTTGTAGTAGCAGGCATAGGCCTTAACGCAGCTTGCGCAGCTAGTAGACTAACTACTAGTAGTAAAGTTGCAGACTTGTCCTGTTAACGCGCAGTTAACGCAGACCTTAGAATCTTTAAACCTGCTAGCGCGCATAGTATGTAGGGACTAGTTAACCTTAGCCTTAGCATAATTGCCTAGCTTAGGGACGTTGCTAAAGACTTCCTTAATCTTATCCTTATTAAGGTTAACGTCTTGCAGAGTAAGCTTTGCCCTCTTAGTTAACTAAGTTATAGGAGCAGTAGGATTAGTAGGGGCAACTAAGCAGGCCTATAGAAGGTAAAAGAGTTAGGTACAATAGTTAAATAATAGAAGGTAATAGTAGGGTAACTTACTCTCTTAGGCGCTGCTTTCTTAGTTAGGGAGCAAGAAGCAGCAGGAGACTTAGGAGGCGCTATAATAGACTAGGGCAAGGTGGCTTGGCTAGATAAATAGATAGTAGTAGAGTTATGTGCAGAAAGGGCGCAGGCTTGTAAGGTAGTGTGACAGAGAATACAGAAGGTAGGGAGTAGGCAATAGAGCTGTTTTAACTAAGGCGCGTATTAATAAACAAAGAATAAGTAGGGGGTACTATAACAGGCTAGGCCTAGGTGCTGGCTCCTTAGCGTACACTGCCTTGGCCTTACCCTGGCTTGCAGGCCTAGTAAGTGCCAAAACCCCGCCACAGAGCTAACACCTCTAAAACAGAGTTATAAAAACTCTGCAACCTCTGCTCTAGAGGTTGTTCTCTATCAAATTCATCTTGTATTCTACTAGCAAATTCCCTTAGAGGTTAGCTCCTTATAGGTAAGCATCCTAGGGCGTTCTATAGGGCTTAAGTTTAGCGCTCCCTAAGACTCTATAGGTGCAAGTATAGAGTAGCCTAGATATATTAAGGTATAGTTATTTCTTATTATGTATAGTCCCTAGACGTATATTATATCTATTTGCTTTTTAAATATAAGCTATAGGAGGATAATATAGTAGGGTAAGCGCCTAGCTATATTTGTTGTAACAGAGCTTACAGGACTATACTTAAGTAATTAATTAATTTAATTAGTGTCTATTTTTCTATGTAGAAAGTGTTGCTTAAATACAAATGAAATGTGTGGGTTACGTAATCTCGCTTAACGAGCGTTTGGCCAGTATTAGGGCCGCTTAGAACCAGCGTTGCTGGAGTAGAGCAGCTTAACAAAATTAGCACGCTCTATTAGAAAATGAGCCACGTATGTAACTCCACGCGCTTAGTTGCGCGACATTTGTCTATATTACTTTAAGGTCCTACTTTATAGTTAAAGTATGTTATATTAATATATAATATCTATTTCTCTATTAGAAGTTCTAGTATCCTTCCTTCCTGCATTTTATACAGGAAACTACAAGACTTAGTCTTAGTAAGCATTCTTAAGAGGGGGCTTACTAAGCATAGCTTTATACTCTAGAGACGTAGGACCTCTCTAGTTTACTAGCTATAACTTAACTTGCTAGGAAGGATTAGGTTATACTACTTATTTACTTTATTTAAGCTTCTAGAGGTTTTCCCTATAGAGGTTTTACTCTAGAAGGTATAAGATTATCTATATTTACTTTAAAGTTTTATAGAGGGAAGAAAGTCTAGCTTATAAGAGCCTAGTATAGTATAACAAACATAATAGTTACTTCTTAGAGAGAAGAAGGGCTATTAACAGTAGATTTTCTAATAGAAGGGAAAATCTATTATCGCTAAGGTAGTATACACTACTTGTTTATACATTTCAGCTGCTTATACCTCTAGAGGTACTAAGCACGTCTATAATACGCTAAGAGAGGTTTCTAGCAGTAGCTAGTCTAGACGTTAATTACAACAAACAAATAAACAAACAAAGTATCCTTCCTCTTAGAGGTAGATTCTAGTTCTAGTTAGCTAATTATAGTTATTTAGCTTATAGCCTAGAAAGAGGTAGCCTTTAGCGCCCTTCTTTATCTCTAAGAGTCTCTAGTAGGAGTTTCTGTAGAGGCTAGTACTTCTAGAGTAGGAGTTATAGTTAGGGATCTTATAGGGGCGCTAGAGGTAGTACTACTAGGTTTAGTTAGGTCTATTTAGGTTCTCTTACTTACTCTCTTAGTAATAGCCTTTATAGCCCTTAGTTCTACCCCTAAAATTCTTACTAGGCTTTTATTTACCTATCTTAGTGCTGCTAGGCAGCTCTTGTTCCCTGCTAGGTGTAGCCTATAGCAATTTATGCACTTTGCACTTGCTATACATTTCTTATCTACTAGCCCTTAGTATATAGCAACTCTCTCCCTCTAGTAGTTATATCTAGTGTCTCTATAGTATTTATGCGCCTAGTAGTATCTCTAGTAACCTAGGTTATGTAGTTGTATAGGTAGGTTCTTTTATATTTCCTTAGAGGAGTTACTTACTCTAAAGATACAGAAATAACTAACTATTATTAGAAAGGATATAATCTAGGTTGCTACCCTTATTTATTTAGCCTATATCTAGAGATCTAGTAGCTAGTTAGTTAGATCCTAGTCTAGGAAAAGGACTCCTTGCTTAATATCTATATAGTTACTAGTTTTAATATGCTATCTAGTTAGTAGATTAAGCTTAAGACTTCTTAGAGAACGTAGTTTATCTATATATATAGGATAATTACGTCTATGCCTTCTACTGCTTAGATTATTACTTCCTTTATTTCCTAGCTAATAAGATAGGTCTAGGTTTTGTTAGTTAAGGGCGTAATTGCCTGCCTAGTCTAGGTAGGTATAGCCTGTTAGATTGCTGTAAGTAGGAGTTTTACAGCTTTATAGATTACTTCTCTTACTATAAAAGGAGATGCTTCTTAAATTTAGCCTACAGCTAGTATTAAGAGGAGAATTCTCTTATCCTCTTTACTAGGTTTCTTGTTCTCTTCCCTCTGTTTTAGGTTAGGTAGTAGCCTATACGTAGTCTTAGCAGAGAGTATGTCCCTACTCTAGATTTTTAGGGTCTAGGCGATTTCTGCCTAAGTTAGCTTTAGAAGCGTTTATGTAGGTGTTATTATTCTACCTACCTAGGTTCTCTTGCCCTCTAGAGTGCTCTAGAGGGCAGTTGCTAGTAATTCCTAGAGAGGAAGTGTAATTACCTTTTCCTCTAGAGTTCTGTATTGTTAGATACATGTATCTAAGGTAGATGCTACTACCTTAAAGATTTAGTAGCAGTAGTTACTAGCTTTTTTAATATCTAGGATGCGTAAGGAAATAGCTCCTTAGAGGGTAGTAGTTACAGCTAATCTACTATAGGTTAGAGAGATAGCTACACTATGCAGCTGTTGAAGTTGTACTTTAAGCAAAGCTCGTAAGCACTAATTCTATTAGTTCTTAGGGATAAGTAGTGGTTCTGGAACAGTAAGGGTAGACGCCTAGGTGAAACACCTAATAACAGCTAGGGTAATAATAAGTAGTATAGAGGGGACTATCTAGCTTAAAGGTTAGGTTAAGATTCTAAAGACAAACTTAATTAATAAGGTTAAACACAAACTATAAGGGTTGTGTTCCTACTAACTATATACTTAAGTTGTCTTATACTGTCTTATAGTTTCTTACAAAGTCCTATAGGGGGCCTTATAAGAACTGTAGGACTTCTGTAGGAATTGTAGGACATTACGTAACTCTATCTTACAGTCTTAGCTTAGACCTATATGTAAGACATTGTAGGATATTACGTAATAGCTAAGCGTTGCGCTAATCCTAGTTATATTATTATAATAAAGGTCTATCTTACAGTCCTCTTCTTAGGATTATAACACTATCCCTCTTCCCTACAATTTATATCCTTATAAATTAACTAATAGTCTCTTAAAGTACCTAAGCCTAACACACAACAGGAACCTAAATAAACAATACTAGATATCTAGCTATAGTTGCCTGTAAGTACTGCGCAAAGAAGAGTATGCCTTATAAGATGTTGTTGTTACATAGAAAGTGTAGTAACTGCAAATACAATAGCATAAAGAAATGTAAGCTAGTAGATCTCCCTGTTCTAGACTTTACTAAAATTAACAATAAAATGTTACAGCTAGAACAAATAGAAGATAAAGCTGCTAAGGCTAAGGAAGCAGTAATAGCTGCTCTTTAGGTAGCGCACGCGAAGTTAGGTTGCGTACAAAAGTAGAAGAAGTTCCTAAAGCGTTGTAAATAGCAATAGTTTAACGCAAGTACTTAATTTGTTGTAGATATTAAGCACTTAGAGTAACAGGAGGGGTTACTTAATAACGTTACTGTGCTTAAGAACAGGTTAATGCCTAGGTCTCTTGCATTAGACTAGGCGACGCATCCTCTGCCCTTAGATCCTAATGCTACTAATACTAGCGCAACAACTGTTAGCAGTGCGTAAGATTTGTAAGTAGTTCCTATGTGTTTTCTAAGTTAGGGTATCCTAACTACTTAACTAGGTATTCTGTGTTGCGTCCTTTCTTCTAATGTGTTATTATTTTTTTAACTTCCTACTTATCCTAGCTGTCTGCCTAGTAGTAAAAGTCTTTCTAGATTAGAGTTCTAGGGTTAGCTAGTTCTAATAGTAAGATGTAGAATATAGGGTAGATCTTTATATCCTTAGGTAGCGCAAGTTAATAGTTAACTAGGCTAATCTGCTTAGAAATAAAAAATAGTCTAACCTTAACTTTGTCTAGTTTTTTTGTTAGTCTTTGCATTTAAAGATTTTTGTAAGGAGATAGACTTTATCCCTCTCTTTTAGCTAAGGTGCTGTTTTTTGTTTCTAGTTAACATAAGAAATTGCTTGTTCTTAAGCTTAGCTAATGTTTTCTAGCAATTTCTAATGTACTTCCTTTAGTTTTGCTACTAAGGCGATTGCTAATTTAGTCTAAATAGTTGTATCTAAACTTCTAGTAAAGAGATTTAGGTGTCTCCTGTAATTCGCAAAGAACAGTGTTGTGCCTGTTGCTTCTAATAGTTTATTGTTGTACGCAACCTAAGCTATAGGTAATAGCAAAACCTAGTTATTTTGTTGCTAGTTGCTGTAAATCTGTAGGTATGTTTCTATAGTCTAATTTATTCTTTTAGTCTATCTGTCTGTCTGCAGATAATAGGCTGTTAAAAGCTTCTTCTTAGTACTAATAGCTGCTAAGAGCGTAGTCTAATAATTTAACGTAAAGAGCTTGTCTTAATTGCTGATAATTAATTTAGGTATGCTGTAGTGTTAGATAACCTAGTCTAGGAACACTTGTGCGAGCTGCTCTGCAGTGTAGCTATAACAAAATAGTATTATCTTAGCAGCTTTTGTAAATCTATCTACTATAACAAAGATTAAGTCGTAGGCGTAGTTAGTAACAGGGTCCTTAGAGATTAGTAATTAGGTAACAAAATCTATTGTAATGTTTGTCTAGGGCGCTGTAGGCAGTTCTATAGCCTGCGCTTCTCTATACTTAGCATATGTGCTATGCTTGTTCTATTAGCACTATACACAGTTCTTAATAAACTTAGTAACCTTGTCTTTTATATTACTAAACTTGTAATATTGTTTAATAAGTTCTATTGTACGCGTTATTCTAGGGTGTCTGTGTAGTAGGTTGTTATATTAACTAGCTATTATTTCTTCTTAAAGTTCCTCTAGTACTTGTAACAGGATGTATTATTCCTACTAAACTTGCATTATATTGTTAAGTTGTTGCAATAGTCCTAGAGATCTATTATTATTAATTCCTAATACTATAAACTAGTTTATTGTTTTTCTCTAATAAGGTTGTGTTGTTAGCTAAGTGCGTTAGCTCTACTATTGTCTTTGCCTAGTGTATACAATATCTTAAATTTGTATTGTCCTAGCATTTCTAACCAGCGTACTTGTTGTTAATTTAGGACCTTAGTAGTAGTAAAGTATACTAGGTTCTTGTAGTTAGTATAGATAGTAAGTTCTAAGCAACTCTCTGCATACGCTCTTTAATGTTCTAGGGCTAATATAATTGCAAGCAGTTCCTTGTTGTGTACGTTATATTGTTCCTCTAGTCCTAAGAACTTGCGTAAGTAGTAAGCAATAGGGTGCTATAGTCTATCCTTTTCTTGTGTAATACATGCGCCTAATGCAAGATCTAAGGTATTAGTTTCTATGCGCATTAGTTTACTACTAGTAAACGTAATTAACGTAGGTAGTGTAATACAGGCTTGCTTAAGTGCCTTAAATGCATTATCTTGTTCCTTTTCCTACTTAAATAGCGTGTCCTTCTGCGTAAGCTTTGTTAGCAGAATAGCAATCTTAGAGTAGTCCTTAATAAAGCGTTAGTTAAAGTTAACAAATCCTAAGAATTCCTAGATCTATTTAACTATCTTTAGTGTTAGCTATAATTTAACTACTTCTACCTTTATTAAACTAATCTTAACTCTGTATTGTCCTATAATATACCCTAAGAATTTAACTTCTTTTTAGTGCTAGTTGCACTTTTTAAGTTTTAGTTGTAGATCTACCCTTCTTAGGCATTCTAGCACTTTAGTTACGTGTTGAACGTGCTCTTCTAGTGTCTTTAAGTACACTAGGATGTTGTCTAAATATGCTACTACTGTCCTATTAAGGTGTGCCCTAAGGACGTTGTTAACTAACTCCTAGCACATAGCTAGTGCGTTTGTTAGACTAAATAGTATAATAAGGTACTTGTAGAGTCTATATCTTGTCCTAAAGGCTGTTTTCTATTCTTCTCCTTCCTTTATGTAGATAAGGTTATACGCTCCTCTTAAGTCTAACGCAGTAAAGTACTAAGCTCCTGCTAGCTGATCCTGCAACTCTGTAATATTTAGGAGCAGGTAGCAGTTTTTAATAGTAATATTATTAAGCTTCCTAAAGTTGATGCAAGGTTGTAGCTTGCTATCCTTCTTTAGAATAAACATAATAGGGTACCCTACAGGTAATTCTAATTGTCTAATAAATCTCTTTTTAAGGTTCTCCTAAATGTACTTGCGCAGTACTTTAAGTTCCTTCTCTAATAACTAATATAGCCTCTTAAAAGTTAGGTTCTTTCCTTCCTAGAGCTTAATCTTGTAATCTTAGGGCTTGTGCTTTAGCAGAGCTTTTGCTATAAGCTCTTCTTTAAATATCCTAGCGTACTGTCTATACATATCTAGGATAGCAGGAGGTGCACTGTTCTTATCCTCCTTAACTCTTACTTAGGGACCTGTAGGGCATTTAGCGTCTATAGAGTTAACTACTCTAACTTAGCGCGTCTTATTTGTTAAAGAGATATATCGCGCAACTAAGCGCGTAGAGTCACATACGCAGCTCGTTTTCTAACAGAGCGTGCTAATTTGGTTAAGCTACTCTACCCTAGCAACGCTGGTTCTAAGCGGCCCTAATACTAGCCAAACGCTTGTTAAGCGAGATCACGTAACCCACACATTTTATTTGTATTTAAGCAACACGTTCTATATAGAAAAATAGACACTAATTAAATTAATTAATTACTTAAGTATAGTCCTGCAAGCTCTGTTACAGTTATAAGCCTAGCTTTCTAAGCATAGTAGATCTCCCTGCGCACTTAGCAAACAAGCTTGTTAGACTTAGCTTAACTGCTCTAATTACCTAATTATCTTTCTATCCCTACTAAACGCTACTATAGGCGAGCTTGTTAACTATAATAAGCAAGCTCTCTTAGGTGTCCCTATAGGACCCTATTAGCTTAAAACAAGATCTAATTGGCCTAATTAGTATATCTAACTTACGTAGCACGCTAAGCTTTGTAACGTATAGGATATAGTAGATCTAGACGCTAAAGACGCCCTAGGCATGCACAAAGGAGCGCCTAAACTACCTATTATAGGCTTGCTCCCTACTTAACTACTAGCTTAATCTACTTAAAGCTAGAGCACCTAACCTAACAAGCCTCTAGGCTAAACAAGCGTTAAGAACTATAACAAGGAGCTCCTTAGATACAAGATTAGAGCGAGCAAGTAGGCTGCTAAGGCAGAGCGCCTTTAGAAGATCTAGAACTAGGTTAACACAACAGTATTGCTATTAATCCTCTTACTAGTAATAGTGAAGCTTGTTACTAATAACACTACAACGCTGCAATCGCTTGTGCGAGCACTAAAAGAGGAGCTCGCTCTAACAGATGTTAGCACCTAGAACTAGGTTAGGGCAGAATACCAACAGCATCTTAGAGCGGCTAAATAGTCAAGAGCTGCTCTATAAGACTAGTACAACAGGTAGTTATACCTCTATAGAAGAGCTAAGTTATACAAGCTTCTAGAGGTTAATAGGGCGCTTACTGTGCAAGATTTCTTAGATGCCTTAAGTTATAGGATCGCCCTAGATTAGGCTTGTACTATAAACTAAAGGATTATCTAGGATAGTATCCTAGGGCTTAATTCACTTAATTTAGACAAAGTAAGTAGGGTCTTTAGTAGTTTAATGCATAAGCACACTATAAGAGCAGGGAAAGATAACCTAGGAGTATTTGCAATATTTAGAAGCTAAACAGATACTACTTAAGCTCCTGCTACTAACTCTAAGAGCTTAAGTAGGTACTCCTGCCCTTGTAAACAAAAAGGAGAAACTTATAAGTAGAAACTAACTAACTACCAACGCCTAGAGATAGTAGTTAGAGGGAGCTCCTTACCGCCTATCTACATAAGCAAAAGCTATTGCAAGGATACTCTCTAGAGGCTTAAGAGCCAAGAGTATATAGATACTAGGAAGGCAATTAAGCAGCTTAATTAGACCCTAAAAGCTCTATTAGCAATAACAGCTCTACTAGCAAAAGGTATCCTACCTAAAGTTAAGTTTCCTGGCAATGTACAGGCTGCTCTAATTAATCTAAAAATAATGTAACTAAGCAACCTAGCTAAGAAACCTAGGGTTTACAACCTTATGGATTTTAACGCTTATCTGCTCTTAGAGAGTACAATTTTAGATAATAGAGCAGCTACACACTTAGTTAACAGCGCAGATCAGCTTGTACCTAGGTTATTTTGCCCAGCTAACTCTACTAACACTGTAGAGGCAGGCACACAAGCGTTTCTAGTAGTAGGACAAGGAGCTTGTTTGTTTAAAAACACGTTACACAGAAAGCGCAGCCTGTATACAGAAGACCTGCTCCTTAAGGATGTAGTAGTAGTAGAAGGTTTCCACGTTAATATTATTTCTAAGGCACGCCTCTAAGAGAAAGGAGTTTAGTACTTAGGGCTAGACAGCTCGCTCTAAGTAGGGTACATTAACAATCTAAATAGGAGCGTTGTATGTGCTACCCTTAAGCGCGCTTACAACCTTACCTTCTTTAAATACAAGCTACTATCCTACTACCTACTAATCCTTAACGTAGTAATAAAACAATTGTATAAGTCTTACCTACAAAGCTCTGCTAAACACCTCTAGCACGCTAGAGCAGGACATCTAGGCCTAGAAGCTCTAAAGGCACTAGTAAAATAAGCGCGCAGCGTACACATTAACAGCACACTCTAAAAAGATTGTAAGGTCTGCTTAATAACCTACGCTAAGCAAGTTATATCTTAACAGAAATAGGAAAAACCTACTAAACCCTTTTAGAGAATTAGCTAGGATTTGTTTAATATACCTATAGGAAGGAGTAGCGAATTATAGATACTTTTAATTAAGGAGTACTATAGTAGGAAGCTCTTTACGTACTTACTTCTAGGGAAGACTTAAGTAGAGATACTGTAGGTACTTATAAGTTTCTTAAGCTGGGTACGTACCTAGTACAAGCTCTGTATCTATAAGATAAGTTAAGACAACAATACTGCTACTCTCCTATAGCAAGGGAGCTCCTAATATAAGCGCTAGGCGATTAATAAGGGAATAGATATTAAGCGTATACCTCTATATACCCACAAGCTAAATAGGGCAGTAGAAAGAGTAGGGCAGGAAATAATTACTAAATCTATTAAAATAAGGAGCGGTGCAAACCTACCTAAGAAGCTCTAGCTAGAGGTTGTAGCAGCAGCAATATAGCTCTATAATATAAGTCTAACTCACTTAAACAAGCTACAGAGCCTAAACAAAGAGCTTAATTGCTAGTTTACTTACTATTTCTGCTAGTACAAACCTAAGTAGGTGAGAGCACTAACAGCTAATCTAAGACCTAATTAGAGCGGGATATACGCCTATAGCTGCAGAGCGTATCCCCTAAATAGGGAACAAGTAGCTAGGCGTAATTAGAGAAGCTTTAAAGTAACTCTAAGGGGTTATATTAGATACTTAGTAGGGTACTAAGCTTCTAACATATACTAGATATAGGTCCCTAAACTAAACTAGGTAATTACAACGCGCAACGTAACCTTTAATAAGGAGCTCTTTTACAACAAATTAGATAAGTTATTAGCCCTTACAGTCTAAGAAGTGGAAGTAGTTGTAGAAATTCTACATAAACCTAATAAGATAATAGAGGTAGGAGAAGCAATAGAGCTCCCTCTTAAACAAAGAGACCTATCGCTTGGCTTGTCTACTAAGCACTAGCTTAGGGGTAACACTTAGGGAGAACCTTAATTGCTAGAAGGCTAGTCTAGTAGAGAGGGAGCCCCTAGGATAGATACTGCACGTGCGGCAAGCTTAGCTAGCAAGCTGCTAGAGATCTGTGCAGAACAACGCTAAGAAACAGGTTTACTTTCCCTAACTAAACGCCTAAACTAGAGTAGTTAAGTATAGGTAGGGAAGCTCCTAATAAGGAGGATAATCTAACTAGTAGCTTACGGGAAGTGCACTTAACTGTAGAAGAAGGGAGCAAGCTAGTAGATAGTAAGGATCTTAATAATCTACTAAGACCTGCTTTGCTGCTTGTTCTAATACCTTCTTAAAGATTAACGTAAGCGGATAAGGCAGGCAGGAGACGCGCGTATTAGCGGAGAGTCTAGGGCCTGCCTACAAGACAGAGCTGCTAGATAGAGAACTGCAAGCGCGACAAGCCTACTACTAACAATAATAGAGTAGGTTAGTACTCTGTAATAAGCTTGATAAATAATCACAGATACGCCTAGCTTATCTACCTACTGTTTAAACATGCGAACAAATATAGCATAGATAGAAGAGAGCTGCTTACTGCCTACGCAGTGATTATTGCCTTAACCCTAAAAAAGGAAAGACTAGTTACTTAAAACAAGCGCTAGTTACACAGGGACAAGCTCCCTCTACTGCTAAACAAATAGAAAGATCTACTCTATTACCTACTAGGAGCTCTTTTTGCTAGGCCTACTAAAAAGAGATAGACACGCTTATTAAGAAGGAAACGTAGAGAGAAATTAACTAATTAAGCGCCTTATTAAGGCCCCTGCCACTTAAATAGGTCTTTACCTACAAATTTAACCAGGATAGCTACTTCCTTAAATGTAAGGCAAGGATATGCGTATATAGAGATCTACAGGCAAAGGATTTAATTGTCTTAACCTACGCTACAACGCTTACTGCTTGCTTATTTTGCACTATAGTAGCAATTGCAGCCTAGTTTAACCTAGAGCTCTATTAGTATAACGTAACTAGCGCGTTTCTAAACGCAAGCTGCTAAGACAAACCTTAGGTGCTCTATAAATTACTAGATAGATTTAAGAAACCTAAGCAAGTTATCCTACTACTACAAGCTCTATACAGGTTACATAATTCGCTAGTCCTGTAGTATAGAGAGCTCTCTAGTACGCTCTAGAAGCTTAGTCTCTTAGCATTAAAAGAAGAGCTGTGCCTTTTCTATAATCCTAAATAGAAAATAGTGCTACTCTTCTATGTTAATAATATTCTCCTAGCCTATTATAACAACAATTAAGCTACTGCTAAACAGCTAATAAGCTTGTTAATAGAAAAGTATTAAATTAAAGACTATAGAGCTGCTAAATAGTTTCTAGGCGTTTAAATAATTAGAAACTAAGAGGCTTGTACTATAACTCTTGCGCACAACTCCTATATTAACAAGCTTGCTACAAAATTTAAGATAGTAGAGAAGGGTCCTTCCCTGCAGTCCTATTTCCTACAGAGGAGCTGCTTAAATATAGCAGAGAAGCTTTAAAACAAGAGGTTAAAGCGTTTTAAGAACAAGTTAGGTCTATACTCTATACAGCAATTATAATTTAACTAGATGTGGCATATACTGCCTCTTAGCTATCTTATTATTTAACAAATCTAGGAGCAGCTTACTTTAAAGCAGCTACTTAGGTTTTAGCTTATTTGTATAGAATAAAGCATCTAGGTATAAGGTATAGCGCTTACAAAGGCAGTTATCTGCTTATATATAGAGACGCCTTATTTGCTAACAATAGAGAGTCCTGTTAATCTTCCTAGGGGTATATTATGTAGCTCTTTAGTAGTCTAATTATCTAGAAAGCTACATAGCAGTTAACAGTAACTACTTCTACTACTAAGGCTAAATTACTTGCTTTAGAGCATGTGGCTAAAGAGTTAGTAGCTCTAAAACAATTCCTAGGAGAACTTTAGCTAGACTTAAGGGTACTGTAGGAGATTTTCTATAACAACTAACAAACTATCTAACTAGTAGTTAAAGAGAGCAAGCAGCTTACTACCTAGCTGCGCTATGTAGATATCTAAAATATGTAGTTAAAACAAGAGTACGCTAAGGGAAACCTCTAAGTTACCTACCTTAAAATAAGTAAGATGCTAGCTAACAGCCTTATAAAAGCGCTTCCTAGACAAGCTTATAAGCGCTTTTTATTACATTTAAACTTACAGAGCATTAGTTAAGAGGAAAAAGACTTAGTTATAGAAAAAGAGTAGGTTAATAGAGAAAGAGAAGATCTTTAAATTGCTAGGGAGGATAACCCCTCCCTAAATAGGTATAAGTCTCCCTAGACTACTAGTAGCAGCTCTTTTAAGCGCACGCCTAGCAGCTAAGGAGCTTACAAAAACAAATTAACTATAGGTAGGGAGGATAACCCCCTCTCTATAGGTTTTATCTTAAAGAACCTACTTATAAATAGGTACTTAAAATTTGTACCTATCTGCAAGCAGGCTCTTTACTACCTAGATAGCAGTGCGTAGGTTAGTAGCCTACTAAACGCTTATTAGCTACTATTATTAACTAAAATACTAAGTTACTTACTAAAGTTGTTACTCTACTAGAGGAAGCAAGCTTCTCTACTAGTTCTAGCCTAAGCGGCTTAAGGGTAGGGGGAGCAGGTAGCAGGAGTGCCTAAAGGCACAACGCTAGCAGCGCTTGCTGCAGCAGCTGGTAGCAGCGTTGTTAACGCACAGCGCAACTAAGCTACTTACTAGTAGCGCGTCCACACAGTACGCGTAGGGAATTAACCTGCGCGCACCAGGCACTAGAGCGCCTAAGACAGAGGCAGGGGGCGTAGGCGCAGGCACAGGCGGCAGCGGCAGCGCAGCGGCATAGGCAGCAGCAGTGGCAGCAGCCATAGTAGCAGTAGCAGCAGCAACCACTAAAGGAGCAGGCGAAGCTGCAACCATAGGCTTAGGCGAGGGCAAGGGCAAGGGAGCAGGCGTAGGCATAGGGACAGGCGTAGGCAAGGGCGAGTAGGCAGCTGGCAGCCAGCCAGCTTAGGCAGCAGCTTAGGCAGCAGAGGCAGCAGCAGTGCGCGCGCAGCGCTAGGTTTTAGTCTATTTCTATACCTAAGTTAGCAAAACCTCTAGAAAAGAGCTAGGAAAACGTTAATAGTAAGATTAGTTAGATAACGTCTAACAATAAAGCTCTTAATAGATTAAGAAGCTAGAAACAATTAGCTAGAGAGTGCTTAGGCGCGTAGAAAACAATTTAGTATACTTATAGGCATATTAATAGATATAACTAGAGAAATAGAGAAATTAAGTAGGTAGGACGCTTATATAGGAAGTAACTAGGTTAGTAAAGGTAAAGCTGCTAGACTATAGTCCTTACGCTTACTCTTACTACCTAGAAGTGCTTAACCTAAGAAGTGCTTACCTTAACTATAACTAAGCAGCTTAATAGCTAGCTATAGGCTTAGAAATTTAGCTAATAAAAATAAGCACCTAAACTAGTAACAAACTGCTTGCAAAAGTAGCCTAAAAATTAGAGAGGTCTCTTAAAAGGAAGAGTACCTAGAGTACGCTGCAGGCGCGCGGTAATCTTAGATATCTAGGGAAATATAAAAATCTAAGATTAGAGCCCTACAATTACTAAAGGCACGCTCCTAGTTTAGTTATTCCTAATATAGGATTAACTAGGGGGTGTGTTGCGTAACTAAGCACGTAGAGTTACATACGCAGCTTGTTTTCTAATAGAGCGTGCTAATTTAGTTAAGCTGCTCTACCCTAGCAACGCTAGTTCTAAGCAGCCCTAATACTAGCTAAACACTTGTTAAGCAAGATTACGTAACCTACACATTTTATTTATATTTAAGCAACACGTTCTACATAGAAAAATAGACACTAATTAAATTAATTAATTACTTAAGTATAGTCCTGCAAGCTCTGTTACAAGATATTATTAATCTCCTTCTTATCTACTAGCTGCGGCGTGCGCTGCGTAGGCTGCAATACCTTATTACTATAGGTACATTACTTTAACAAAAGCTGTTCCTTCTTCTAGTTAATCTCTAGGTTATGCTTTTGTAACTAGGGTAGCCCTAATATAACATTGTGCGTAGCTATTACAAAGACGTCTAAGGTTACTTCCTTATAGTGTCTATAAATGCTAAGTAGGACATTAGTTACTTTGTGTGTAATTTCTAATTCCTCTAGCATAGGTTCTCTATTAGCTACTTAGAGCAGATAGGGTTTATCCTTGCGTTGCATACGTAGTCCAGCTAGTACTATTGCCTACAAAGAGATGTAACTTAACTATGCTCCTAAGTCTAAGAGTGCCTGCATCTTTACTCTACCTATTGTTATAGGGAGTTTAATTAGTTAGTAATTAGTCCTAATCTAATTAATAGATTAATCCCTAGCGCTCTTAAGCGCTGTCCTAAAAAAGGATTAGTCTGTCCTCTAAACCTATTAGCCTGCTTTACTCCTTTGTAAGTTATATAGCTAGGGTTAAGGCAGTATTGCTATATCTAATTTATGCAGGTCCTATTAATTGTTATTTATTAGGCTCCTTTAGCTAACAATAAGCTATTTCTAGGAAAATAGCAGTTAACGCGTTTGTTAATAAGGTACATCTTGCAGGTGTTGTTTTTGCAACGTATCTAGGTTTTCTTACATAGCTTCTTCTACTTAGGAAAGAATGCGCTTCCTATTTTTTCTAATAGATAGATAGTATATCTATTGTTGTAACACGTAGTAAATAATAGTACTCTATAGTGTAGATTTCTTAGATCTATGTTATACTATAGTGTGCAAAACCTGTCTATATAGTGTAGGTTTTCCTTAAATAACTGTTGTTTATGCTAACGTAAGAACTTCTAGTAGTCTTTAATAGGTGTTGCAAAGTATTGTTCTTAATACTTGCAGTAAGCCTTGTTGCACTAGTTCTCTAGTTTCTTATTATCTTCTATGCTAGGAATAATAAGATCTTAGCATATTTGTGTATATGCGTTGTCTAGTATAGGTTATAGGTTTTAGCAGTTAAAGCCAGCCTATTATGCGTTTCTACAATTCTTACAGCGTGTTTATTGTTCCTTAGGTAAATCTTATTTAAAGATCTTAGTGTCTTTTGTTATTATAATGCTATCCTAATGTTGCTTAGTAATCTAGTTAAGGTTATTCTCCTAACTCTTAACTTTACTATCTGTTACTGTTTGTTAGTGCAGAGTAGGTACGCGTAATTAGCGCTTATAACAAGACTTAATATAGTCCTTATCCTTAGAACTAGACTCTAGGTCTTCTATAAGTTGTCCTATATCTTTAGTAATAATTTCCTATTTACTAGTATTAGTATCCTTAGCAGGCCTGCTAGTAAGCACATTAAGCTGTCTAAAGACCTTGTTCTTCTAATAACAGTTGCGCGCAAAGTAGCCTAGTTTACTATAGTTATAGCAGTCCTTTAACTTGCTACTATTGTTATACTTTCCCTTTTTCTTGTTGTTCTAGCGAGCTAGCAGGGCTCCTAGTCCTTTGTTTAGGTTAGAGAGATCTATAGCTGTAGGGCTATAGTAACTACTGCGTGTGTTATTATAGATGTGTTGTCCTATATTAGGGCGATATTAGTTTCTATAGTTAGGATTATTGTGCTATTAGTTGCGTAGTGCAGTAGGTTTAACGTTTACAACCTGTACCTATAGATTATCTTACAGTTCCTGTTACAACTTATAGAGTTTAACATTAATTTTAATTAACGTGTTAATAAGGTTGTTAAGGGTGTTAGTGCTTGCGCCTATGCGTATAAGTTCTTCCTTAATTTTTAGTTTAAGACCTTACTTAAACATTGTTATTAACGTAGTATTGTCCTAGTTAGTGTTAGCAGCTAATTGTTAGAATTTAGCTACGTAGTTAGCAGCTAACTTAACTTATTAGATGCGTTAGATTTTGCGTTGTGCAATAGTAGGCTTATTAGATACACTAAACACTAGCTTAATCTTAAGTTTAAATTAGTTAAAGTTGCTAATCTATTTGTCTACTTTATCTAGGGCGTTGCCTACGTTATACTATTAGATAAAGAGCTTAATCTACTTAAATGCGTTGCTTCGCATGTAGGTAGCTACTAGAGTAACTTACTTATTCTTAGGTACTTTCTCTCCTTAGAAGAGGAAGAAAAGGTCCTATTATATAAGCTAGTTGTTAAGCTTACTACAATCTCTATAATAGATATTAGGTTTGTTAACGTTTATAACGCTAGACCCTATAGTGCTAACGTTATTTATATCTATGTCTCTAACACCTAAGTTGCTAGGGGTAGCACGTGTTCCTAAGGTATTACTTATCTTAGGGGTGTTTAAAATGTTAAAGTTGTACTTTAAGCAAAGCTTGTAAGCACTAATTCTATTAGTTCTTAGGGATAAGTAGTGGTTCTAGAATAGTAAGGGTAGACGCCTAGGTAAAACACCTAATAACAGCTAGGGTAATAATAAGTAGTATAGAGGGGACTATCTAGCTTAAAGGTTAGGTTAAGATTCTAAAGACAAACTTAATTAACAAGGTTAAACACAAACTATAAGGGTTGTGTTCCTACTAACTATATACTTAAGTTATCCTATACTGTCTTATAGTTTCTTACAAAGTCCTATAGGGGGCCTTATAAGAACTGTAGGACTTCTGTAGGAATTGTAGGACATTACGTAACTCTGTCTTACAGTCTTAGCTTAGACCTATGTGTAAGACATTGTAGGATATTACGTAATAGCTAAGTGTTACGCTGATCCTGGTTGCGTTATTGTAATAAAGGTCCGTCTCGCAGTCCTCTTCTTAGGATTGTAACAGCAGCTACCTAGTATTAGAGCAAGTTGTTTGTTGTAGGGGTAACTAATATCTCTTTTCTCTAGCTAGCTCCCTTCTATCTAGTAGAGGCATACTAGAGGCTACGTTAGCTATCTTGCTAGCGTAAGAGCGCCTAGTGTAGGCTAAAGTAGCTCTAGTTTATTATAGGATATTATAGAGTAGATTATCCTAATTATATTAGGCCTTTTTTAGAAAGGTCCTAATTTTTAGAATGTTAGTGTTGTAGGTTCCTGTTAAGGTACTTATCTTTAGAAGTGTTTAAAATGTTTAAGTTGTACTTTAGTTAATAACTATAAACACTTCTAGGTTAGTTCTTAGGAGAAAAGTATAGTAGCAGGAATAAAATAAGGTAATTACCTAAGTAAAGCTTGTAATAATTAACAGTGTACTAGAGAGTATAGAATAGACTATCTATTTAAAGTGTAGGTTAAGAGTTCTAAAAACTTAAATGTATTAATTAGGTAAAACTTAAGGTTAAACATAAACTATAAGAGTTATGTTCCTACTATACTATAACGCACCTTACAGGCAAACAGCGCACACAACTAAACAGCGCACTTTTGCTAAGACTCTCCCCTATTATACTACATTATGCCCTAGAACGCCGCACTCTGCGCCTTTCTAGCCTATAACAAGCTGTAATATTACTTAGAGACCTCTTCTACTTTATTCTTACACGTTTGTACGTTATGCCTACTCTCTCTGCACGTTCTACAGCGTCGCTGTAATAGCTTACCCCCTTTAGCGCGTACCCTCTTCTTTAGCTTCTTACTATTACTACGCGCGCTAAACTCCTATAGAGCAATTAAACGCTAGCCCTCTTTAACTATTAGTGTCCCTCCTGCCTAAACTTGCTTCCTTTTGCGTGATTTACGCTCTGTAGCAGCCTCTAGGGCTGCTTAAAGCTTAGCGCGTTCTTGTTTAAGCAAAGCTATCTTATGCGCTATACCTATAGCCCCCTTTATAAGGTAATTAAGCGCGCTAGTAGCAGAGGTTAGTAAGCTACCTATTTGCTTCTTATACTTGTCTTAAATTAGAGTTAATTAAGAGCTAAATTTAATAAGGTTCTTTAGGGTTTGCGACTGCTAGGGCTCTTTGTTAGTAGGGAGTAGTAGTAATAGAGTCTATAGCTTTATATCAAGGGTTAATATAACCTATTGTAGGTTAAAAGGGACTAGTCTAGCCCCTTAGAACCCTCCTTAGATGTTGCTAGGAGTAATAGCTTTGTTATAGGCGTGTATAAAGCATAGCAGGAACTCTAGCTTTGTGATATAGGTTATCTAGGTACGTACTAGCTTGTTAACCTAGTCCCTATACGCCTGCTTTAAAGGGGCAAAACAACCTACATTAAGCAGCTATAAGAGGTGCAATAAGTGCAGAGGCATGCATACAGGCACAATCTTGTTATCTTTGTAGTATTAGTAGAATACTACAGTGTTGTAGCTCTTATAACTATTAACAATAAGCATATAGTAGGTACTAATAGTGCGCGTCTTTGTATGCCTATTAAAGTGCCTTAACTACTTAAAACTAAGCTTGTTACTAGTCTAGCTGTTATTAGAGTTAGAAAAGCTCTAACCTAGGGGCAGGGCGTCTTCCTTAAACTAGGAGCAAGGGTAGTAGTGCAATTTAAAGATAATAAAGGGTAGAATTACCTATCTAGTTGCGTTAACGCCTTAAGTAACTATTACCTACTCCCTGTTGCTAGGCTATATTAACTTTAGTTATCTTAGTAAATTAGTAGCTGTAACAACTGCTCTGCTGCTTATCTAGCCTATTGTAAAGCCTGTCTTGTTAAAGTTATACGTGTTAGTGTCTAGGATACTGTACTTAGCTTTAATGTTAGCTACAAGGCTAAACCAGCCCTATATAACTCTAGAATCCTTACAGAGGGCTCTCTTGTAGTTATACTTGCAATTAAACTTTACTTTAAGCTCTAGCGTACGTAAAACAAACGTACTAGCCTAGTTTAAGCTAATAGGGCCTAAACTACGCTCTTCTCGCAGACAATTAGCTATATTAGCCACATCTAAGAGCTAAGGGGGTGCCTATGCTCTATAAGCTTAAGAACATACATAATAATAACCTCCTCCTCTACATTAGTTAGATTCTGTAAGTTAGCTATAGAATTGTTGCGTGAAGGTTATCTAGCGCGTTGTGCGCGCAGTGTAGTTTCAGAGGTACTGTAGACAGCTGCAGCGCGTTGTACTAAGAGATTAGGGTTGTTTTAAAGAGCTGCAAGCGCAAGCTATATCTAAGACTCTTTTAACGCGTTAATTTTGCTCTGTTGTTGAGGCATTAGTGTAGAGAGGAGATTTGGTGTGGTCTTGGTGTAACAACACAGGATAATAGAAAGCTCCGGAATGCGTGTGTATCCGCTACGAGGTGTATAGGAGCACTAGGATAGGTAACACAGAGACAATTCTATTCCTATAGGTCTTGTATAAAGAATACTTAAAAACTATCTATCTACAGATAATTCTCCTTGTGCCTTTATACTGCTAGAATACAGGGAAGTTCAGAATGCTATAACCAAGTTACAGGCAGGAACAGAAACGTAAAGGAGCTAAGTTAGAGGTGAATTAGGGTGTGACACTTTTCAGAGACTGGTACTTTACACTACCCCCTCCTATGTAGGCAGATCGTCCTAGATACGCGTAAGTAATAACAGTTGTTGTCCTGTAGCGTTAGTGCGTCAATTCAGCGTCTGTTCTAGGTTTTTAGTTAACTTAGGTTGTTATTTTAGTGTTTTGTTGTTGTTTTTATCTAAAGTAAAGACAACTTTTTTTTGTTTATTAACTCTACTGCCTGAATCTAACGTGACAACAAGCTGTATCATGACTTAATTAGAGGGAAACAGGTTTACTGTTGTTGTTATATCCAATTTCTGGGACGCGTCGCGTAGGTATATAAACAATTAATCCTTACACCTTTCCTAACTCTAACAGACACTATTTCTTGCTGTAAGTATCCCCACGCTCTTTCAATTGTTCCTATGCTAATGCTCCCAGGCTTGTTAATTAGTCACTATGCTAATACCAGTCCTGCCTAGAGCTCTTGCGGTGGCCTATTAGGTTATTTGCCTTTGTTTAATTCAGGCCTTTGCGAGGGGGAGGAAGGTAGACTACGCCTTTAACAAGGCGTTGTCGTCAAAGTGTGCTTATTGCACACTTTAAAATAAGAAGTGTTATCTAGTAACTAGACTTTTCTTTACTCCTGCTCTCTAACCAATACTGATAGTTATAGGTTCTGATTTACGTTAGTCCTAAGTATGCTACTTTTCATAACAACCTTGTTATGTAGGAGGAGGAATCTAGGGGTAAGGCGGCGGGAGAGGCAGTGGAGGAGGTAACAGAGGTGGCACTGGAGGCATGGCGTAGCCTTATGGCATTGGCGATGGCTCTAGCGAGTGTAGTGCAGGTGGTGACTGCGCAGCTTAAGGGAGTCACCGCTAATAACGTGTTACTGCATCAGTACCACGCCAGTACGGCGCAGGGCCAGGTAATGGAGGAGATGGTGGAGGGTTTGTTAGTGTTGACTAGGGAGGTCATTAAGCTGCAACAGGAAATGGCCCTTTGTAGCTCTAGAGTTAGAGGTAAGTTAGTAAAGCCAGCTCCGCTTCCAGCACCTAAAAAAAAAAGGGTGCTCCTAGGTTGTTAGACGAAACTAACAACAGTGGCTCTAAGGAGATAAGTAACATCAAGAACCCTTAAAAAAGAAAGGGTTTCTCTAGCTGTACAGTAAGGAGGATTTCTTTTGTTGTCATCTATTGTATAAACGCGGTTAGAGGCGTTTCAGAGTTAATAGATTTCCTTTGTCCTTTTCTAAATTATAATGTCTTTATTCACCCTACAATTCTTGACCTTCTTCCTATGCTGTAATCTATTCGTTTAATGCCTTTAGTGGACTAGGCTGCTCTAGGTACTTGTTGTAATACGCCTTTAGCTTATAGGGTGCTCCTGTAAAGTTTTTTGCGGGATACTAAGTTAGGTCTAGGTCATAGCCAACCTAGCTTACACGGTACTTGAGACTACAGCAGACCAACCTACTAGCCAGGATTTCTTAGACCTCCCATTCCTCTACTCCTTGAATAGGAATACCTGCGGGTTTTAGAGCTTCCTAACTAGGCAACAGGTTATCTAGATCCTTACACAGAACGTTAGGTGCAAATACGTTGTGTATTTTTAAACTAGGGGAAGTTTTAAGCGATATAAGTAACTAACCTGTTCCAGGACCTTAAAGGGACCTTCCTACTTGTTAGATAGCTTTTGGCTTAGTTGCTCACTTGTTAAGTTTTTGGTAGAAAGGTACACTTTGTTACCTACAGTCCAGTTAACTAGGTTGCGATAAGCGTTGACTGCAGAGCGCATGCGGTCTTAGGCTTTCTCTATATTCTCCTTAGCTACCTTCTAGGCGTTGTGCATATAGGTTGCTAATGCTAAGGCCTCCTTGTAGTTAAGTTGTTCCACAGGGGTCACTGCTGTATTAGCTCCTTTCTAACTCTAGCTCTGTTTAGGTTAGCTACCATAAATTACTTAGTAAGGTGATATTCTAATCAAGGAATGTGGCAGAGTAAGTTAGGCATAATCTATAATTGGTAGGAGTTTAGACCAGTTATCCTAATAGTACAAGACAAAGGGACAGAGCTGTTAGTCTATATACTTGTTTATAATCTCTGTTTAACTGTCAGTTTCCTTGTGATAGGCAGTAGATAGCTTAACTTTCACACCTATAATTTAACAGAATTCTGTCTAGAAAGTAGAGATAAACTAGGGGCCCCTGTCGCTTACTATTAACTTAGGGGTGTGTCTAAACTAATACACCTATTGTATAAACAAGTTTGCTATCCTGCGTGCTGTAATTGTTTTATAGCATAGGATTATAATAGCTTGTTTAGTTAGGCGATTAATAATAACTATGATCTGGTTATACCTGGCTTTGTCCTTAGGAAAATCCTTAAAATCGATGCACAAATGTTGCATTAGTTTGTTAGGTATTGGCAAGGGATGCAAGTACCCACAGAGTTAGGTCTGTCTTAGATGGCCTTAGCGACATAGGATGCAGTTTCAGACATATCTTTCACATGTAGCACTCATACCTTTCTAGTGATACTGTTGTGATAGCAGTTGGTAGGTCTTCTTGGCACTAGGGTGAGCAGTTGATGGTTGGTCATAGGCTTCCTTAATTAGGCGTGTGCATAGGGTTAAGTTAGCAGGGACACAGAGTTAATCATGGTAGAGAAGGAGTCTGTTTTAGATCTGATACGGAGATAGCAACGACAGTTGTTCTTGTCCAAAAGATTTCTAGTTTTCTTGTATTAACGCCTTAATTAGTTCCAAGGAATCTAGTTTTATAATAGGCTGTACTAAGCAGATAGTAGCCACAACTAGGTTAGTCTCAGCCAGATATGTCTAAGCCAAATCAGAATTAATCTAGTTGTGTAACCGCTGTGGACCTAGTAGGACTTAGGACCAATTGTCTTCTTAAGCAGACTTTAGATTTGCAAGATCCTGTTCTTAGCAACTTAGGATATTAGCACGCTTGTTGTTCTTGCCTGGCGTGTATTCAATCTTGAAGTTAAACAGAGCTAGAGCTTCTGCCCATTGTGCTTATTGAGCATTTAAGATTTTAGTTGTTATAAAGTACTCTAGGGATTAATAATTGGAGTAGACTTAGATCTGTTTCGTAACTAAGGTAAGTTTAGCTCTCTACTTATTAAAGGCTTGTAAAATTGCAAACAACTCCTTATTATGTATTTCCTAATTAAGTTCAGCTCTGGAGAGTACTTGGCTGTAGAATGCTACAGGGTACTACTTGTTGTTAGGGTGCTGCTGTAACAAAACCCTAGCGACAACTCCATTAGAGGCGTCAGTTTTGATCTTTGTATTGTAGTTAGGATCGAAATAGCATAGAGTTAGGATAGACAACAAGGCTTCCTTCAGGTTTTCAAAACTAGATTGGCATTAAGCAGTCTATTCAAATAGATTTGCTGGGCTTTGTAAGGCAATGAGGGGCTTAGCCACGCAAGAGAATTTAGGTACGAATTGTTAGTAAAACCTAGTGAAGCCTAGGAACGATTTCACACCAGTAACAGTAGTAGGAGGGATCTAGTTCCTAAGGGCTTGTACCTTCTTAGAGTCTACTTCAATTCCTTTGTTAGTTAGGATGTAACCTAAGTACTTAGTACAGGTAACGTAGAACTTGCTCTTCTTGATGTCTACTTGTAATCCAGCAATACAGAGTCAATTAAGTACTAGCTTAACATGTTGTTCGTGGGTTACAAGGTCTTCAGAGTAGATAAGGATGTTATCTAGATATGCGATACAGAAGTCGTCTAGATATTTAATAAGAACATCATTCATATATTGTTAATAAGTGGCTGGTCTATTACATAGCCTAAAGGGTAGAACCTTGCACTTGTAACTACCGTAACGTGTACGGAACGTGGTGTACTCCTCAGAGGCAGGATCTATACGAATTCAATTAAAGGCATTCTAGATGTCAAATTTGGTAAATACCTTAGCCTTGGACAGTTGTGCTAACAATTCGTCTATGCGCAGTATTAGATAGGAGTCCTTTCTTGTAAGGGCGTTGAGTTTACAATAGTTAACACAAATGCGCAAATTCCTGTTTGGTTTTTAAATATAGAGTATAGGCGACGCGAAGGGGCTCTAACTATATTTAATCTAGCTGTGCTGTAGTTAGTCTTGCACAAACTTTTTAGTAGCTTTAAGTTCCTTAAGATTTTGTTTATACAAGGGCGAGTAGGAATTTAGCAATTAGCCCTCTAATATAATTTTGTAGTTGTAGGGGCAGTGTTCTAGAAGGGTTTTAGCTTCTGTTTTGCTAAACACATTAGCATATTAAACATATTTGTCTGGCAATTGTTTGTTAAGCAGCTAAGCGTTCTTAGGGTCGTCTTAGGTACAACAGTAGTTAATAACGCGATCAATCTTGTATAGACTAGTAGTAAAAATTTATTCTATGGTTTTTTTATAGAAAAGTAAAAAGCATTTAATGAAAGTAAGGAAATGCGCGCCTCCCTAGGAGGTGGCAAGTTAGAGGCTTTTTGGTTAGGATTATTAGTAAGGAACAGCATTTTGGTAATTAAATAACACCTCTTATACAATGTATTAAGTGATTTGGACTTTGGCGACGTTAGTACTCTGCGGCTTCCTATAGGTTGTCCCTTTGTTGTACGTCTTGTAGGACGTAGGCTTGTAGCAAAGGTTGATGTAGGGTTATTATTAATGGAGGGGCGGGGTCGTACAACCTAGGGTACCTTGCTGGCTATATAAGCCAAGATTGCTCTGTATTAAGTTAGAGTTTAAAACGTTTTAACTATTTGATTCTAATAATGCATTCCTAGGATCCTAGATTAACGATAACAAAGGGGCAGTTGCGTATCTTACGCCCATTAATAGTTAAGTGCAACTAAATGTACTGGTTTACTAGGGTCGTGATCTAATCCTGGAATTCTTTGACTTGGACCTTAAAGGGCAACCTTCAGATAGGAGTCCTAAGTGCAGCAGACACTAAAGTAGCAATGTTAGAATTTAAAAATAAAAATCCTTAGGCACTAGTATTAACTAAGGAGTTGAGTCGTACGCCTAGCCCTTAGTTTAATAGAATAGAAGAAGCAAGGAAATAGGGGCTACTAAACAAATAAGATAAAGAGAGGTTAGATAGGTTATATTAGTTTAGGCCTGGGTGAAGTTGTCCTCCTAGGCGGGGCCGTTTCCCTTAGGTATTAGTTCCTCTTTAAAATCTTCTTTAGCGTTAACATATTCCTCTGTATCCACTTAGATTTCTTGTACCTAGGGACTAGGGCAATCTTTTGCAAAGTAACCTGTCTTGCTACAGTTATAGCAGTTGCCTAGGGTCGGCTCTCTTACGGGTGTGGCTTGGGACAGTGTAGTCCTAGGTGCTAGAGTAGGAGTAGATATAGGAGGTTTCTAAATGCCAGGTATAGGCTAATTTGGAGGTAGGTTGTTAGTCTAATGCTGATTGTTAACAGTTTAGGGTTGGGTCTGAGGCGGTAAGGTATTAGGTGGGGCATAACTAGGATATTGTTTTCTTTCTATGTCATACGCTGTGAGATGCTCCACTATAAGTTCAAACAAGTTATCCCACTGCCTCTTGAATCCTAGGTTAGGACTTTAGAGGGCAGGGGTAACCTTTGTCCACATGTAGTGAAACCATTCTGACTTAGGTACTTGTCCCTAGATAGCAGCACTCAGGAAGCGCGCTTTAAAAAGTAGAAACGTGTTATCTTTTCCTATTTAGAGTTGATTAAAAACAGCCTGACTTTTAGCTCTCTTATTCCCTGTGATAAAGTAGGAGCAGAGAAGCGTTATTATTTCCTCTGCGCTCTAGAACTGGTCCGTTTCACAAGACAAGTATTAGGGCTCTAGGTATTCCTTAGCAAGCCCAGAAGTATATCCCTATACCAGAGCCATACGAGCTCGTTCCGTAGGATAGTAATCTGAATTGATGTCGAGTTGGTCCTGAATCAAGGCTTGCTACTGTCTGAAAGTAGGGTCTTTTCTATTACTTAATTTGTTGATAGCTAGTGTGCGTTCACTAAGCCTAGGGTGGTAGACTAGGGTCTTAGACTGGAACCTTTTAGGAGGTTGCTGAGATTAAACAAGGGGAGACTCTGTGGTAGGCACAGGTACATCTTCGTAGGGAAGGGATTAGGCCTAAAGCTAGGCTACTTTGGCCCTTAGTCAGTCAACCAACTTATAAAGATTTACCTATTCTAAGTCTAATTTAGTATTGCTCTTGCTGAGCGTCTGGGTGTTGGTTGATCCCTTAGCAGGCGTGGTTGCCTGTCCTTGAGTGGATTGTCTAATAGGTTCCTTTGAACCAGAGTTGGTAGTGCCCAACATTAGTAGTGATCTGATTTAGGTGGGTTATTGATAATCTCTGAGTCTTTATCTTAGCGCAATCTAACGCGACTTTTCTAAAGTAATCCTAGAGTGGTAAGTTGCAGGAAGTTCTAAACCTAAAGGCTTTAGTTGTTAGGAGGTCTCTAGAATCCTAACTGTTGGATAGACGATGATTAGGACCTGTATGGTTCGTAACTAAAAGGGGTCTAAATCTGCTTGGTACACAATAACTAAACAAACTTGCGATATTATTTAGAGGCTGTCACTAGCTAGGACAAGTTTTTAAGTATAATGTAACGACACAGGATGATAGAAAGCTCTAGAATGCGTGTGTATCCGCTACAAGGTGTATAGGAGCACTAGGATAGGTAACACAGAGACAATTCTATTCCTATAGGTCTTGTACGAAGAATACTCAAAAACTATCTATCTATGGATGATTCTCCTCGTGCCTTTATACTGCTAGAATATAGGGAAGTTTGGAATGCTATGACTAAGTTACAGGCAGGAACGGAAACGTAAAGGAGCCGAGTCAGAGGTGAATCAGGGTGTGACACTTTTTAGAGACCGGTGCTTTACACTTGGCAAAAGTGCGCCGTTTGGTTGTGTGCGCTGTTCGCCTGTAAGGTGCGTTATATTTAATAAGATATTCTAATTCCTATAAAGTAATTAGTACTAATTACAATAATTATACTAATTACTAATTATACTAATTATTGCTAAGCACTAATTATGTTACGTGATTACAAGTGCAATTAGTTCTTTCTATGCTGCTGTACTAATACGTGTCAGCATATTCCAAGTGTACTACTTGTAATAACTGTGCCGCATTGGTTGTGGAGTCCTGGCAGCTTGTGCGCATGCCAGGGATTGTAACAAAAGGTTTATAACCTTCTTAAAGACCTCTTGCTGTTTTAAAGGCCTCCTAGATTATACTATATCTTTAACATGCTTATTCTCTAGTTATATAGGTCTAATAGTAGGATTAAAGCCTCTCTTAATTGCTTGTGTGTAGATTAAGTTAACTGTACGCTTCCTAACACTAGTTAAAAGAGTTATCTCTTAATTTGTCTTCCTATCAGCCTTATAGGCTATAATTAGAGCACAAGTGGCAAGATTAAAGACTGGCATAATAAGTTGTAGATAGAGAAGGTATAGGAGACAGAGAGAAAGCGGAGAGGACACGTTATAAGAAACCCAGGCTGATTCACCCCTGACACTACCCCGTGCGCTGACCAGGGGGAGGAAAGACTTTTGAAATGCTCCTCCGTACAACCCGTAAGTTCTTCGTGCCATGCAACTTCAACCTGTTGTCTACGACGCCGCTCATCTCCTTTAGCATCATAGCACACATTGCTGTGGGATGGAACGTGCTCAGCAATCGCTCTTTGACAATTTCCTTCGCAGCATCTAGGTTCGTGGCTTCTTTTCCTTCAGCAAGCGCCCGCCCTTGAGCGAAGATGCAAAATGACTCAGTATTGACGATTGTTTCCATGTACTGCATGCATCGCGCCAACATTTCCAGATCCAATAGGTAGGATCGATAGTGGGGGTCGAGAATCGGCTTCTCTTTTGGGTCCGCAGATCTGATATGGCAGACACCACGTGAGAAGGGATGGTTGACGATGCTTCATATTGTGTGCGCGTATCTATGCATATTGGGTCCGTAACCATCCATGTGTCGTGCCCCATTCCATCCATTTTACTCATCCTATGCCATGCCATTCCATCCCTCTCGTCTCTTGTCGTCCGTATCCTATCCACCATAACGCATTACCACTCCATATTCATTCCCATTCGCATCTCTCGTAGACCGTCTTTCATGATTCGTAAGCTAGACAAACGCCAAACGCCAAAGGCCAAAGCAGCGCCCGTGGGCAGCTGCTGCAATAAACCGACCGCCGGACGAAGAAAGCGACGCGCGAGCATCGTAGAGGAAGAAAGAAAAAGACTTTGTACAGGGTTCAGCAGCAGCGAACACGGCTTAGCGCCGGCTGGAATGCCTGGTGCGTCGTGTTTGGCGGTCTGACGAGCTAGCGCTACCTGCGAGGTGGTTAGCAATGGCTTCGGTCCAATCTCTGCGGGTGTCATGACTTACTGCTGGATGTGTAGTCGGAGTAGTAGTAGGACGAGCCGGAGACGGTGGTGCTCTTGTCGTCCCTGCGGTCGTGCTTCCTCTTCAGTCCGAGTGCCAGGGCCAGCCCGCCCAGCGCGGCAGCCATGCCCATGCCCTTGCCGATGCCTGCCTTCTTCTCGCTCATCGGCCGGCTCGGGCGGCTGGGGCCCTGGCCGTACCACCGTCCGCCGGCGGCGGCGCCCGAGTGGTGGTGGTCTTCCATGTACGTCGTCTCTTCGTGCGTGTGCTTGCGCCTCTTGCCGCCGATGCCCAGGATGCCGAGGAGGGTGTCGAAGAGGGCGCGGGCGCAGCAGAACAGGCAGAGCAGCAGCAGCAGCAGGATGCCGAGCAGGACGCCGATGACGATGCCGGCGATGGCGCCGCCCGAGAGGCCCGAGGAGGCTTCTGTCTCGGTGAGGGAGCCATTTGCGCCCGTGGGGATGGGGGTCTGGAAGGGCACGGTGGCCGTGGGGGTGCCGGTGTAGGTGATGACGACCAGGGTCGACGACGTAGGCCGCACGGGGGCAGAGGCAGAGGCGGTGGGCAAGACGCCGCCGGAGGAGCCGCCAGCGATCAGGGCGCAGGTGCCCGTGTCCTGGGATTTGCAGTAGAAGCCCGCGTCGCAGCACGTGCTGCCACACGGGTTCTGGCTGTTGCCGCACGCCGCCGTGGTTGCCGCGCCGCCTGAGCCGCCGGCGTACGAAGAGCCCACGCTCGTCCTGGTCACGGCGCCGACCGTCTCGACCCAGGTGGTGGTGTAGTAGACCCAGCCACCGCCCGTGGCAGCCGCGCCAGCAGAGCCGCACTGCGCTTGCTGGCTCGCGTCTACGATGCAAGAGGAGCCAGAGGGACAGCAGAGCCAATTGTCCCAACCGCAAGACACGCCATCACAGGCAGCGCGCTTTTCGATTTGCGTTGCGTTGTGCAGTTGCATCAGCTCCTCGTCATGGACGGGGTGTGGCTTTGCCATGGCAGTCGACGTGGTGAGCGCCACAAGAGCGAGCGTCTGGAAGAAGCCCATGGCGAGCTGGGCTGTTGTTGATTTCTTTCCAGCAATGCTCGTCGTCAGTCGTAGTGGTGGGTAGACTACGCGTAGTGGTGGGTAGACTACGCCTAGTGGTAATGCGCAGCGGGGTTGCTATCTTAGCCTATCTGCAGCTGGTAGCGAATAGAAGCCGTAGCGAGCGTCAAGAGCTTCGATGCACTTGGAATGTGCGTCTAAGGTCAGCGAGTCTTGTTCTCAGACATGCAACAAACAAAGCAAGCCGTGGGTGAAGGTGGAAAGAGGCTTGACGTGATACAAGGCAAGGGAAAAGGGCACTTGGAATTGTTCGGGGCTGGGACGCTTCCCGCTGAGGTGGTTGGGGGAGGTTGGGAGCTGCTGCACGTTGGCCAACCGGGTGCGCGGGAGCAAGATCTTGAAACTCGGTCGCGAATACGGAGTAGCTGCAGAGTTGTGAGTATAGTTGTGAGTATAGTGATGCAGAGTTGTGAGTATAGTGATGCAGAGTTGTGAGTATAGTTGTGAGAATAGTGATGCAGAGTTGTGAGTATAGTGATGCAAGGGTTTGGACATTTGTGAACATGGTCGCGCTGCTGAGCTGTGCTCAATCGACTGTATACAAAAGGCTCGTGCGTCTTGTTGTACCCAGCAACGGCGCCACCTGGCTACTGGTATGGCTACTTGTCTGGCTACTTGTATGGCGTCACTACCTACATCTTAGCCAGAATGGATCGCGCACCCAGTCCATACTCATCAATTAGTCTCTGCGCCGCCTTGTAGCCAACCAGGTACGCCGTGGGCTGTGTGTGATTGTTCGTCGTCAGCGGACAGACGCTCAGGTCAGCGACGCGCAGTCGCTCGACACCCAGCACTCTGTAGTCCTTGTCCACGCAGGCGCCCTGCTCACCCTCTCTCCCCATCTTGACTGTCCCATTGGCGTGCCACACTGTGCTTGCATTGTCGCGCACAAAGGCGTCCACGTCGGCGTCAGACAGACTGGCCGGTCCGCACAGCGTCCGCTTGATGGACGCCTTCAGCACCTCGTTGTGCGTACTCTTTGCCCAGACGGAGCGCACGGCTTCGCGCATGATGCGTGCATCGTAGGGATGGGTGAGGAAGTGGAGGTGGATGATGGGCTTGTCGTTTGGATCGGACGAGCGCAAGGTTACAGACCCTTCGCTCTGCGGGTTCATCAAGAAGGCCAAGAAGGTCATGTAGCTGTTGTCCGGCTCGATCTGCACACCTGGCGGCCAGGCGAGCGAGTTGTTGATGAACTCGTACGTCGGCACGTCTTCCCTTGCGAGGAACTGCTGTGTCGATGCTGGGAGCCCGGCGTACTCGGGAAACGAGCTGAGCTCAGGGTGTTTGAGGAATCCCCCACACGCACGACTGTTGCAGCGCAAACGCGCCTGTCTTGTCCTTCTCCCAGAGGGCGGCCGCCTCGCTCATGAGCTTCTCGTTAGATTCAAAAGCCCACCGGTCGTTCAACGCGCCATCGACCTCGACGCTCATGAAGGCCAGCACATGGTCCTGCAGGTGCTTGCCCACCCCAGGCAGGTCTTTCTTGACCATGACACCCACCTTCTCCAGCTCCGACTTGGGGCCAATGCCGTTCACCAGGAGCAGTCGCGGCGAGTCGATGGCGCCAGCGCAGAGGACGACCTCGTTGGCGGCGTAGGCTGGTCTTGTCAGTCGTCAAGTTGATAGCGGCCATGGACACGTACCTCTCCGCCCATCCGCAAGCTCCACCCCCGCCACCCTTGCGCCAGCATCACTCCACACCAACCTGGCCACACGCGCGTCGGTCCAGACACTCAGATTCGGCCCGGCGTTGTGCAAATGCGCAATGGCGCTCGTCGACCGCCCGTCGTGGCTATAGCTATGCGGAAACACGCTCACACCCACAGGATTGCCCGAATTCGGATCGAGATTGACCCTGTCGCCCGCATTCACAAGCGCCTGCATCGTCTCCAGCACGCCCTTCTCCAGCGGCGGCAGGCTGACCTTGACCTTGCCCTGGGCGCCATGCACGCGTGGCTGCGGCTGGGCGAGATGCTGATATGCGCGCGCGCTGTGGAAATCATACGTCTCGATGGCGGCAAAGTCGTCTTTCACCGTCTCCCACCGCCACGCGTCGTCGCCCACGCAGCGCGCCCATTCATCGTAGTCGGCCGCGCTGCCCTTGAGGTAGACGCCGAAGTTGAGGATCGAAGAGCCTCCCAGCCCTTTGCTACGCGTGTAGGCAATCGAGCGGCCGCCAAGCGCGGGCTCAGGCTCGAGACGTAGCCATGGTCGAGGTCTGGGCGCAGCGCCGCGGCGTGGTAGCGGTGTATGGGCGCACTGAGGTAGTCGCCTGTGGGCTGGCCGCCGGCTTCGAGGACAAGCACCGAGGGCTGGCGCGAGCGCTGGCCAGGTGGTGCGCGAGTAGGCAGCCCGACGTGCCCGCTGGAAGGCGTCAGTCTGGGCATCCAGCCGCGTGAGAGTGAAGGAGAAGAAACACACCTCCCACGACGATGAAATCAAATCTATCTCCCATGCTGGACTCGGTACACTCGTCACCTTGAATCTATCTAGTCTTCAGCTTGAACCCACCCAAACCTTAGCCCGCCAAACGCATTGCCCACGCGCACTATATACTCATCTCAGCCTCAGCCCGTGCAGGTTGTCGCCAATCATATCGCTGTGGGGAGAGGGGGCTAGCTGCTTGCGGTCCAACATCTCAACATTGTGGATTCTCCTGCTAGGATGCAATAGAACCGTGCCTTGTCTTGTTGTGTTGTCTTGGTTGCTCTGTGTATTGTATTTTTGTTTCTTGTTTGTTTTGTATTGTGTTATTGTTTCTTGTTTGTTTTATATTGGGTTATTGTTTCTTGTTTGTTTTATATTGGGTGATTGTTTCTTGTTTGTTTTATATTGGGTGATTGTTTATTGTTTGTTGTTTCTTGGTTGTTGTATATTGGGGGATTGTTTATTGTTTATTGTATATTGTTCAACTATTGTATCATGGTTCATTGTATTCATGCATGGTTGTATCAATGTATTGTTGTATATTTTATGATTCAATGATTGTTTGTGGTATCATTGTACATTGTACTACCACCCGCAGTAATCAAGTCTGACGAGCTTGGAGATGAGGAGAACAAAGGACAAGAGCGGCAGGCTGGCAGGCAGTCTAGGCTCCACTTGGGCAGCTTCCTTGTTCGGCGCGGTAAGCGGGATGCGGGGGAGTGTGGGGAAGCTTGGGCGGGAGCTGGCTGGAGCTGGCTGGAGCTGGCTGGAGCTGGCTGGAGCTGGCTGGAGCTGGCGGGAGCTTGCTGTCATGTGCCTGGTGCTTGATGCTGTGTCTCGTCATGGATAGAGGTAGATGCTGGGCCGGTAGAGAGCGCTTCTGTACTCGCAGGCCTGACTGTGCGTAGTCGAAGAAGAATTCTTCACGCCTTTGCAAGAGAGGCCTATGCCGTCTCGGGCTGGCGAGGCTGCAGTGTCAGTCGGTCGGTGTGCAACACAGGATGGCCGCCATGCGTGTGTGGTGATGACGTGACGAGACGAGGGGCGCCGCATCCACGAGCTCAATCACGGCACGACGCCAGCGTGGTGAAGACAAGCTCGTGGCTAGACGTGCACGGCTGCACATGAACTGCGCGGCTATGAGTTGCGCAGCGCAAAATCCCTCCAATGCGAGTGCGTCGCGCATCAGCACGCACGGGAAGCGGGCAGGGAAAGTAGAGCGCAACAGGCGACCTCGCACATGCCACATGCCATAACAGCCAAGCCGCGGCGCATTCCATGCACCTAGATATGTTGAGAGCGCTGTGCACCTCGACTGCCCGACTGCCTGGCTGACTCCATTGACTTGCTCGCCTGACCTGCCGACAGCCGTCTTGACCACGCCTTGCATCCACAGGCCAACTGGCCGTCCGCCCTCTTTGCCAGGAACACGGCTGATGCAGCGAAAAACCGCGACCAGGACCACCATCAGGACCACGACCACGACCACCACCGCCACCACGACACCGACACCGACACCGACACCGACACCGACACAATGCCGTCACAGCGCCGCATGCGCCTCTTCGGCGTGCTCTTCGTCGTCACCGTCGTCGTGCTGCTCTACGTGACGCGCTCAGGGACGCAGACACACGCCTCCGACTTCTACACCAAGACGCAGGAAGCGCTGCAGCAGCACGACTTCGCCGAGGCGGCCAAGCAGCGCGACGCAGACAGCGTGGGCACGCGGCTCAAAGCGGCCGAGGAAGCGGCCAAGAAAGCGGCGGCGGATAAGAGCGCCGACTTCCACAGGGCCGTCGAGGGCAAGGACAAGTCGGTCGCCGGGCGCGTCCAACTCGACGGCGACAAGGCCGCGCCGGTCCCTGGTGTGGCCGCCCAGGGCGGCCGCCCGCGCGACCAGGCCGCCCTCAAGGAGCACGAGACGCCCGAGGACCACAATGTCGAGATGGAGCTCAATGCCATTCTGAAGAAGAGCCCCAGTGCGCCCCCTTCCCCCCACCCCCAACTAACGCGCCGCAGTCATCATCTTCTCCAAATCCTACTGCCCCTTCTCCGCCCGCGCCAAGCACATCCTGCTGGCCAAATACAACATCACCCCGCCGCCGTACGTAGTCGAGCTGGACCAGCACCCGCTGGGCCCCGCGCTGCAAGACACGCTGGCCCAGATGACAGGCCGCCGCACCGTGCCCAACGTGCTGATCCAGGGCAAGAGCATCGGCGGCGGCGACGACATGCAGGACCTGGACGACTCTGATCAGCTCATCGACACCTTTAAGCGCCTTGGTGGTACTCGTGTGCACGACGTAGTGCGCAATGCCGCTGCTCCCCAACCTGCCCCTGCGCAGCCTGCTCGACGTAGCCGCAGGGCTTAGCGCACTCTTCTGCTTGTTCCTGAGTGGGGCCTGAGCCTCTTTTTCTTATCTATTCTTATCTCAAACGAAAGGCGCCTGCTTTGGGGTTTCGCTGACGTGCCGCTGGTCGACTTGCTGCCGCCTCTGGGCGTCGTCGTGTGGATGCTGCTCGGCTACGGGTGTGAGTGTGGGTGACTGAGTGTGGGTGACTGATTGTGGGTGAGTGAAGCATGGCTTGGCCGTTGCGAATGGTGGGTTGCGTACAGGCATGGATATACCCTTGATAGTCGATCAGAATGAGCATTGCTGACTTGCAGCAGACTGGTGCTGTAGGAAGTGGTTGAACTTTGCTGCTTCTCTAACAACTTGTTGCATGCCGTCCAAAAGTCATATCCGTACATGGGGCCCTCTTTCTCTCTGGCTGGAGCACGCCCTCACTTCTTCACACTGTTCGTAACCTCGGCCAGCACCACCTCCTTCTCACCCCTACTCAGAATCTTCTTCGGCCCCCAAACTCCAGCCCTACCTCCCATCTTCCCACCCTTCTCGTTGTCCTCCCACGCGCTCCCCTTCACCTGCCCGCCCGGACTAGCCAGCCCGGCTGTGTCCACCCCCTTTTCTTTTCTCTTCTTCCCACTACCCGCCTCGGCCAGCATCCACACCCCACCCTCCACCCTCTCACGCTGCATCTCTCTCTCCCGCGCCTCTCCCCTCCTCATCTCGACCCCCTCTCGCGCTCCGCCTTCTCCCTCGCCTCGCGCCTAACCCTCTCCTCTCTGCCCTTCCTCGCCATCTCATCCCTCTGTCTGGCCGCCATGTCGCGCGCAGTCTGCACCGCCACCGCCGCCGCCGCCGCTCGCTCGTGTTTTTCACGCGCCTCCGCGTACACCGATTGCTTGATGCAGGGATAGCATGGGAAGTGTGAGGGTCGTGGGTGCGGGTTCGTGGTTATGTCTGCGCACACGCTGTTGCTGATGTACCCGGACCGGCACATTTCTATGTACGGCCGGTCCGAGACGTGCGTGCATGTGTGTTGCTTTCTCCAGTATTGGCACATGGCGGCTGAAGGGGTGAGTGCCAGGGTGTAGGGAGGCGAGGCAGTGCTTACTGTGGAGCAACGTGTGCTGGGGGTGTTGTGTGGTTGATGTGATGGTAGAGGTCGTGTCGTCGAACGGTTTGGGTCTTGTGGTGCAAGGTTTTGGAGGGAGGTGAGGTGAGTGAGCGGGGAAGGAAAGTGCATGCGAGACGAGCTAGGTGCAGGCAGGCGCGAAGGTGAGGAAGCTGCAACAAGTCGAGCGGACGTTACTGCCTCATCCAGGCCTCTGGCTTTTCACTATGACCACTGGGCAACCTGTTTCCCCTGCCCCCCACCTCGGTAGATGTATTTCTCCCAGTATGCATAGCAGAGACTCACATGATGGTCATGCTAGTCCCAGCCCACCGCTCTTCAGATATCAACACACCAAGCCAACGTAGTCACCCTCTGTAGACAGTTTCCTTGCTCACATGGATCCCTCAAACCTCATGTTCGACCTCCTCCACACTAGGTATCCTACTGAGCTTAACATCCGTAAACGCTGCCACAGCCCTCACACAGTCCATCACAGACCTGACATCTTCCATACTCATCCCCACCCTCCGCGCACCCCTTATGTGCCACTTCGTCTCCAACCTAAGATTCTGCACCATAATCCCCGCGAGCACCACAACCTCCGTATCCCAATCGTCCAGCACGCTGCGATCAGACAAATACAACCCATACGTAATCTCCTCTGAAATCCATCTAAAATCCCGATGCGCATCAAACAAGGCCAACGTATCCTGCGTATTGCCCGCGTAAATTTTCCCCAGCCACTCGGCCCCCGCGCATGGTTGGCAGCATCTGCATTCCACCCCTGCCGCGTGAACGTGTAGTCTCTATCTTCTGGCCGCTCGACATGAGACATGGACAGAATGGCTTCCAGCGGCTTGCAGACGCCGACAATGGAGGTTAGCTTGACGAGGGCTTCGCGTAGCCGGCGCACGAGGGCTTGGCGCGACGTCCTAGTCTGGTACGCCGGTTGCTGCGTCAGGTAGAGGTACAGTTGCTCTGCAAATTCGGGCTCTGTGCCGCCGACTAGTGCCGCCAGGGTGCCGAGGTACCATCTTTCGGCTCCGAGCTGCGTCGTTGTGAAGCTTTGTTCCAGGGTCGTGAAGAGCTGGGAAAGGTCTGGGCGGAGTTGTGGTGCCGTCGGGGATGCCATGGCTGAATTCGAACCTGCTCGATTGCTGTAGATTCTTCTTCCCTTTTTGTGGTGTCGAGGTTGCGGTCCTTGTGTAAGAGATAGACTGTGACAAGACCGCAGGCCGTGCTTTGGTGGTAGTTTCTGTGTTGCTAACGCGTTTTTCCACAGATGTAACGCTATTATTCCTCGAGCGATTGATTTTGTGATTGTTTGTGGTGAATGAGCACTTCGCATAACGTTCATCATGCCAATGACTTTGCAAGTGGAAGTGGTGGTGAGGGTGGTGACGCCGAAGCCGGTGCTGCTTAGTCATTCACAAACGTGACACCCGGACGTCTGACACGACACTTCATTCCTCTTCCAAGTGTTGAGTTTTGTCGCATTCTGCCCACGCACCACTTTTTACTATGGGCTTTTGTATCATTCATCCCTATTACCTCCTCAGAGGATGAGAGTTAGCTTCGCGATATCCTCTTTAAACTTGAACGACTTTCTCACCATGTCGAAATATCCTATTCGTTTCCTGGTCTTTTTCCCAGCAATGTGCGTCAGTCCATCTTCAAATCCCATGCTGTTTACTTTGTCAGCCAGCGGTATGTTTTTCGGGTGCGCTAAATGCGGACAGCTACCGATTACCATGCATACAAACATCAATGATTTCATGTAAACCCTGTTCCCAGATCGGTTGCAACGCAACTGCGGGGGATCATCGCTAAGCGAGACTTGCCGCAACGACATATGTGTTGAAGCAACCGCAAGATGCCGGACGTAACCGGGGATATGGCCGAGTAGGGATGCATGAGTTATTTCCATTGAGGTCGGCCATCGTCGCTTGACCTGAAACTGTCAAGACTGCGCAGTGGACGGAGTTCCTCCTACTCACGGTAAAACACAGCTTTACAATACAGTTTCCATGCTCGTTGATGACTACATTCCTTTTTTAACCTACGTAAACGGATGTCGCGCACTTTGATGGAGGTGAAGAGATATTGTTAGTTAGTAACTAGACATCGGTACGTCAGACCTGCCAAATCCAATACTTATGTGTAGTTCGTCCACCGGCCTTGTTGGTATATACGTTGGTAATTTCAGTCTCACAAACTGCGTGCAACCAGGGAAACAACACCTCGTACTGCTGAGGCCCTGCATTGTGAGTTCTCCCACGAGCGGGAGACTGAAGTGTCTCCGAGGCTCCCACACAGCCAGACTAGAGCATCAGCGCCTCACTACATACGTCAACGTCGATTTTGCTCAATGATATTTGCTCTTCACGAAGATTTTTGGGCGACTCATTGAGCCCATTGTCTGGTGCATAGCGCACAAATTGGATTTCTTCAGCGATCCTCACGTCTGCTAACCGGCATTGTCAACAATCAAGCGATATGCAGATTGATTACTAGGTCGGGTCTGACACGATCCTCTCTGTGATTTTTTCACGCTTGGTTGGGCAGTCAATCTGGAGATCGCTTGATTGTTGACAAGTCTGCTGCTAACGCTCAAGAATATAGCTGAGAAAACGCATGTCTAACTTCTATCGACACTCGCACAACCGGAGCCGAAGATCCTGGTATCTGGCTTCGGTTAAAGATCACTGCACACTGCATGGCACCAGTAAGATCAAAAAGCCGCACAGATTTGCCCCAAGACGGACCTGACGGCGAAGTCGCCGTGTTCGAGCTTCGAACTCTCTTTGTAGCCTGACCTGCTTCTTGTAGATAAGTAGCCAAAGTAGCTAACCCCCAGTTGCAGTCCGCTTAATCGAGCGATGCTCTCTCCATAGAGATCACGGCTGTAGTTTTAGAGTTTGGTAGTCATCGTGAGAATTGAAGAAGTTAGTGAACACGCATATGGTCTATACAAGAGATGTTCAAGCGATGCGCAACTTTCACCGAGTCCTCCAAAGCCATCTAGACGATCTCTTCTCTAGACGGTCTCCTCCAGTGGGCTCCGGTGGGCTCCGGTGGAAGGCCCTGATCCCTCACGGTCGAGTGGGCTCTCCGATACCCGCTCATTGGTCAGATTTGCGTCGAAACTAATATTGTCGAGCAATGGAGTCTGGGGCCCCGCATCAACTCCTCAAACTAAATGCACTACCACATAGAACGTGGTGTTGCATTGGTCGGATCCAATGACTTTGCAGCTTCACCATATAAAACATGCAGAGACAGTGGGCCGCTGTGGGCCTCTGTTGGCCTCCAGTTTTCAGACTCCTCAATCAGCGACGAAACCTTCCTAACTCTCCAGTAAATCGTACCTCTGGTACACGATATGGCGGCAAAGATAGTCGTCCCGACCGATCGCGACTTCAAAGTCATGGATTTCTCGAGCTCAGACACCCAAGACCTCATCCGAGAGGCCGAGGCAAACGACGCGGCTGATCGAGCGTTGACTGTGATGAAAGCGCTGAAGAAATACAAGAAAGCGGTGTTTTGGGCCATGTTCCTGTCGACAAGCTTGATCATGGAAGGCTACGATGTAGTCATTGTGCGTCTCCGCTCTTCAAACATGTAGCCAGCACTGACATGTACACTCTCTCAGATCACCTCCTTTTACGGACAGACCCAGTTCCTCGAGCGATTCGGTACCCTTGATGCCGGGACGGGAGAACGGCTGATCACGCCCGCGTGGCAGTCTGGTCTGACCAATTCTGCATTGGTAGGTCAGTTAGCTGGGCTGGTCATCAACGGGTATTGTCAAGACCGCTTCGGGTGTCGAAAGACTATGATGTTCTTCATGGGATGGATGTTCATCGCCATCTTCATTGTCTTCTTCGCACCTTCACTTTCGGTTTTGGCCTTTGGTGAGTCCATGTGCGGAATACCATGGGGTGTTTTCCAGGTACGTTCAGCAATTTTCTCTTCTGAATTCACCAGGCTCAACTCAATCAGACCCTTTCAACGACGTACGCCTCCGAGGTAGTTCCCACCATCCTTAGGCCCTACGTGACCGCTTACGTCTGCATGTGCTGGGGTGCCGGCATCCTTCTCTCCTCCGGCGTCGTCAGAGCTATGGTCGGAGTGAATGGAGACCTGGGCTGGCGGCTCCCCTTCGCCCTTCAATGGATTTGGCCCCTGCCATTACTGCTTGGTGCTTATATAGCCCCTGAGTCTCCATGGAATTCTGTCCGACGTGGCAATTTTGAGGAGGCAACGAAGAGCCTTAAACGGCTCCGTCAAGATACACCCGACAAGGACCTTCAGGTGGCGAGGGCAGTTGCCTACATCAAGTACACGACTGAGCTTGAGAGGGCAGAAACCGCAAATGCAAGCTACTTGGAGTGCTTCCGGGGTGTGAATCTCCGACGAACCGAAATTGTAAGTGACAAACTCTTTTGTCCGTGTAATTACTAACTAAATACAGAACTGTGTAGTCTGGGCAGCGCAGATATTGTGTAGCAATGCCATCCTTGGATATTCGGTGCTATTCTTGAAGCAGGCCGGATTTACCGAAATCCAAGCCTTCAATCTCAACATCTCACTCTCAGCCTGCTACATCATCGGCGGCATCATCTGTTGGCTTCTGTTCCCTCATCTTGGCCGGGCAACCATCTATATGAGCGGCATGACCATCATGTTCTTCATTCTTATCGTAATAGGCGGTCTTGGCTGGGTCGAGGGAACGGGCGCGCAACTGGCTATTGGCATTCTATTGGTGTTTTCGACCCTATGCAACATGATCACCATCGGCCCAGTTTGTTATCCAATTGTTGCCGAAACCCCGTCAGGAAGATTGCGGTATAAGACCATCGCTATTGGCCGGTTTGTGTACAACTTGACAGGACTGTTCCACAACTCCGTCACACCCAGGATGCTGTCTCCAATTGGTAGGTAGTCCATCACGAGACAGAATTATCGTACTGACCTATATACTAGGCTGGAACTGGGGCGCAAAAGCTGCTCTCTTCTACGCAGGCACGAATCTGCTCTGCAACATCTGGTGCTGCTTCCGTCTCCCGGAGACCAAAGACCGTCCGTTCGGAGAGATCGACCTGTTGTTCGAGAACAAGGTCCATGCAAGGAAGTTTAAGCATACGAAGGTCGACCGTAAGGTTCTTCTTGCCAGATGTTGAAGCCAGGCTGACAAGGTGTTATAGAATTCGTTTCGGTTCGCGACTACCCAGAGGCAGAGAAAGAGCAAGCTGTTGTGCAAATCGAAACTGTGATAGCACTTTAGCAGTAGAGTTGTGCAATGAGAAAGTCTTCTCAATCGCATCTATCAACCAGGCTGAAGCATAGTCTCGCAGCTGTTGATCTGGCTCAGCTAGAGTGTTGACGCTTTTCAAGTTTAACTTTTGATTTAGGATTATTCCCCTCGAGTCAGTTTCACTCGGGGAATAAAATTTAACATGAAAACGCTAAAGCTCGTACGCGAAACTCATACAAACGGAAAGCAAAGGTGGCAACTTGGTACATTAACCTGCTACTCCAGCAGCGGCCGCAGCATCTTGAGGTCTACAAACTCCCTAAGCACTTCCATGATCGCTTCATTGGAGTCAACAAACCCGTGTCAACCCATATTCCTTGCTTTATTCATTGTGAGATCTATAGAGTTACCCAACAAGCTCCCATCCGTAAAGCCGAAGATTCGATCAATGTCCATCTCTTGTAGACTACCAGCGGCAAGGCCGTATTTTTCTCTAAGCTCTGCCCAGGCTTTCTGTACTTTCTCCTGTCTTGCTCAGTTCACCAGTTGAAACCTGATGCGATACGTCGCTGGCGGGCCAAACCTTCGCGGTGGTGGTCTTGATCCTCGAGTACACACTGGCATCCATACTCGAAAACTCGTACTCGATTCCGTAGCATTTGGCAAGCTTGTACCAGTGGTTTCCCCACGTGAATGTCGCTCCATCCGTAGTGTTGAACTTCTCGTCGTTGGCTCTATCCGTCAATACAGCCCATTCTTCCATGTACCCGTTCATCCTACTACTGCTCATGCATCTGTTGACTTCCCATGCATGCAGGTCGCATGGAAATACCAACTTCTCGCCGAGCTGTTTCTGTACACTTGTATGCACACCCAATGGAAACACCAGGTTCATGGCTGCGTCCGGAACGGCTCCAGGATACCCGCAGGCATGCATATGTTCCAGTCAATGCCATGCTGAGCGCAAACCGACCAGAGGAAATCCTCTTGTGGGTAGTAAAAGTTGGGCTCGTGCGTGACGCGCGGCGCAGTCTACTCCTTCGGGATGGCTGAGGGCCCAAGATGAACGCCATAATTCTTCGCACCGGTCTGATGCACTTCGGTTTGATGGAGGCTAGGGGAAGATCTGAACAGAAGTTGCGCAGAAGTGCAACTAGACCACTTTAGACAGAAGATTGGGACATCAAGCCAAATCGGCGTTGAGTAATAACCACTTGGAACAGACTTGCCGTTCACTTTGCACATCTCTTCTACGTCACTCCATAGACCCCCACCATCCTTGGGCTTGACCTGTATATAGCTGTAGAAGAAGACATAGTCGGCCTCGACACCCTTACTTTTCAGAACCCCGGCTATCTCCTCGGGTTCCTGGAGAAAATCGAGGGCGATGTGTTCAGCCTGTGTTGGCAGTCCGTCAAGGATCGTTGGTGGGCATCGAGGCAGGCAATATATCTTTTTCCATGGTTCTGGAGCTTCTGCAAGTACTCGTAACATATAGTTTCATGAGGTGCCATTTGCTCCAGTGATGATTGCCGTGAGCCCCGTGACCGACGAAGGGTATACCGGCAGGCCGTGGTAGATGCCCTTACTTTGCACGATCTGCTGGTTTGACATGTTTGTCAAGGAGCGGATAAGGTTTAATCTGGGAAGGAACTAGACATTTGGGGGTCTGGACACGGTTCGTTACGATGCAATTGTTGTGGTGACACAACATCATTACGTATTGCGGGGAAGAGAATGCAGGCATAAATATCGTGCCTCAGGAAACCAGTGCCGATCTAAAGCACCAAGTATCTCGAATTTGTTTGGTGGCTTCCATTCTCAAAAGTATGGGCAAGTTACAGTAACGCCAGGGATTCTGGATGATCATTCGTGTTGCCGCCGTTCGTCATGCGCGGCGCACTTCCAGCGCCTTCACCAGAGCGTATCCTATCACGAGCACGAACCTCCTGGGGCGTAACCCAGACAACCCTGAGGAGGTTCATTAGTCATGGATCTATTGCGTTTTTGCTTGTTCAAGGGACAAATACTCTTGTTGCGACACTTCTAGTCAACGCCATGCAAAAGCCGAAAACGCTACGAACCGGGCGATTGCTCCGGTTTCGATGCCTATTTCAGTTAGATGAATTGAAATACAGGCAACGTTTGGTCGGTGCAACAAGTTCACGAACGTTGTTCGGTCGTAATTTGCTCAAGAATCCTGGACAGCATCACTATGCTCAACTATGATCAGGTACTTACCATCTATCCTCCATGGCCTTGACCAGTGCCTTAGCCAGTTGCGCTTTCAGCAAGAAGACACCGCATTTAATTACTCGTAACACGCTTTCTTCCAACACTTTTCCAATAAGAATCGCAGTCTACTAAGCACTTGTGCACACGGCTCGATAATCTTAGAGCTAATGTCGATATGAATGGCGACAATGGCCAGCCTCCACACCGGTAGCGCGAATCCTAGGTTTTCCTGGTCCACAGTAGCATGCTTCAGTGACATCCCAAGTCTGTCGCTCACCATAGAGAGGTAAGCTTCGGACGCAATGCATGACAGTTCCAACAGTAACTTGCCGTCGGCACACAAAAAAGTGTCTCGAGATTGGTCATGACCTTATAATGCTGGAGCCTCAACGTCATGTGCAGAGTCTTGAAGATCATTCGGTAGCGCTCTGCAGTTATATGCATGGCTCCTTGTTGGCTCGAGCCAGGAACATAACCCAAGAATGCATTTCCGTTCCATTGTTTTCTTTTTCTTTTCCGCCGCTTTCTTCATCAATACATCAACACCAAAAATATAGGAAAGGGCTCTTGGAATTAACACCCTGCGGTTTGTATTGCAAGCTTTTCACGTGAATAGGATTGACTTCCTACAGCTCACATGTCTCTTGAAGACCATTACTGCACCTGGATGTACCCTATTGGATACTAAATGCCAGTGCAAGAGCCAGCAACTCTTGTACAGCACAGCAGCATATTAACTCGCCAACTGCACCATGGCCAATTCTCTCGGTACGGCAAAAGCCCAGGCCGAGCTCTGTAATCTATCGCACGAGTCAGATTCTGGCATACTACTGGCTTCGCTGACAGTTGTATACACGACAGTTTGTCTGTTCATTGCGTTGAGATTTGCTACTAGGATTCTTACAAAACGCGTGCCAGCTGACAACTGGATCATTCTGGCGACTCTTCTTCTGGCTACAGCAACGTATGAATCGGTTTACGCGAGTATGTTGGAGCCTTCTCACAAAACTCGCGACTGATACCGAAAAAGTGGTGAAGTACAATTTCGGAGAACATATGTGGGACCTTGAGCCCAGGCAGCTCCAAGCGGCCTTAAAATGCTCTAAGATATTCGTCCCATCTCTCCTATTACATATACTGACACTTCAAAGTCTATTTCTGTTGGAACTTGTACGTTATCGCACTTGGTCTTGTGAATGTGTCCTTGATAACTCCTACCTGCAGGTTTTTCAAGATCACCGGTTCCGCATTTCTTGCTAAATAGTCCTTGACTGCGTAGTTCTTTTAAAACTTGTTATCCAGCTTTTAAATGTCTTCGCGTGTAGACCTATCCAGACCTTCTGGGATCGGGGTATCAAGAGCAAGTGTTTGGACGTTGGCACAATCGGCTTTGCAACCAGTGCGGACTCCATCTTGCAGGACTTTATCATCTTTGTTCTCCCCATTTTTAGCTTATTTAAGCCCCAAAAGGAGGAGAGGCGCAAGGTCGCGGTAACTTTCATGTTAGCAGTTGGAGCTTTGTGAGTTGCCTTCATGCCACAATCCCCCTACTCGCATGCTGACAGTAATTCAGTGGTTGCATAACAACCATCATACGATTTCAAGCAATTCCCGGCTTCAGGATCTCGCTCGACCCAACATGGAACTCCACAGATGTAGCTATATGGACTGGTGCTGAGCTCGCCGCAGGGATCGTCTACGCGTCATTGCCTGCCATACGCCAGTTTCTGGCTCGGCTATCACCAAAACGATGGTCTCAATCCCTGACGAATCGATTAAGAAACCGGAGAACACTAAGGCCGGGTCGAGGTCAGACGCCACGTGCCAACCGGTAGCGCAAAGATCAGTCGTAATTCCCACTCCCTTTATTCTTAGAGCATAAGAAAACCTCATACGGGGTAATAACGGATATTTCATCATCTGTATGGAGAAAATCCACCAAACACCAACTTTTCGAAATTTGGGTCCCCTTCCACAGGGCCTAAAAATCGATTGCTATTACCTCTAAAGCCTACTTCTGATTAATAAAAAGCTACTTCTTCCGTCTCCTAGCCCTTCTACAGGCTTGGGAGGATGGGAGACGTAACCCCTATCTGACTAGCTGACATTTCAGCTAGCTACACTAGGGCTAAGGAACCAAAATCCCTAGCCATAACAACCTGCGCACCTTAAAAAGAGTACAGTTAGTCCTTACTGCCCTAATTCCTCTTTCTATTAGTAGAGGCGCCTCAAACCCTAACCCTATATCCTTAACTGTTACTAAGAGGATTCAGGCCATTTAAGACGCTACCAGCACCCGCCACTAGATCACTCAGGAAGCTGCTAGGGCACTTGACCACTCCCTACAATAATACAAGGACCCCCTAGAAATTGCTATTGCAAAGGACCTCTAGAGCTGTATTACTGCTGCCTTAGAAGTGTCTCTCTAAGGCTTTGCAACTAAAACACCCCCTCCTCACAGGAGTTAGAAAAACCCTATTTAACTAAACAGTTATAGGCGAATATTGTCAGGACCCTAAAAACTTAGGGTGCAAAATCTGTCCCTACTGCCCTGCAAAAGGGGGCGGTATCTAACCTAAACTGTCTAAAACCCTACTAAACAGCCCTACTACAGCTAAAGGACAACTAAATTCTAGTTACTATAGAGCTAGATAAGCAGTTAAAAGGGGTCTCCCTATATGTTATCCGCAAAGCTGTGTGTTTAGCTATATAGATCCCTCTAACAGATCTCCCTAAGGCCTCCCCTACTAAAACAGGATAGGCGCTTACCCCCTAAACAGAAAAATACGTTCTAAGCTTATAGAATAAGAAAATAAAGAGCTTATAATACGCTCTATTAATGCTAAGAAAGCTAAATTGCCTTAGACCTAGATTACTTACGTGGTTCCCTGCGTCCCTAGCTTAGTTTAAGGACTATCTAGCACTTAAATCCCAGTCACTAAGGAAATAGCTACTAAAGAGGTCTAGTCTTAGACTAGACAGACCCCTATAAGATGCTAACCCTCCCAGCATAGGGCAAACGCTAATAGACTTATAACCTAGATTATATCCTTCCTAAACACTGTCTGCCTGTTTCGAATTTTTAATAGCAATTCCTCTAGAGAAATCTAGCGTAGGCAACCTATTATCCTTTATAACCTAGGCTGTCAGGGCTATTGCTAGGCAGCTACCTGCACATAAGATTACTAGTGCTTAAACTATAGCTTTAAGCTTAACTCCTATAAGAGATCTATGTATAAAAACTGTACAGCCCCTCTGCAGTATGCTAACTGCTTTAGGCCTAAACCCTCTTCCTATCTACAGTGCCTAGCCAAGCTAGTTAACTATAATAGCAAAATCTAGCACCTCTCTAGGAAGGAGCTCTAACAAATCTGCAGTATAGGAAAACAATCTGCAGCCAGCTGCAATACAGGAACCTCCCTAGCACCAAGCACCTCCAATCTAGGTACAGAGGCAGACCCTATTATTATCCTAGCAGGCATTACTACAACTAGCAGCCTAAAAGCTGCTAATTAAGAACCTCCCTGTCTAGTAGACGCCCTAAAAGGAAAGTAGCTACTTAATAAGGTTCCCTTAACATAAGGGCACTCTCTGCTAAAAGTGTGCAAAGTGTACAAACTAGACATACCTAGTCTTCTACCTCTAAAGAGGAGGAGGATATTAACATGATTGAAACTAGCTCTAAATAAGGGTATACCCCCTCTTAGAGCTTATAGATCTGCAGATAGTATAGGCTAACGTTAGGCAAAGCTTAGCTAGCTATATAACAATTCTGCAGCTATCCTATAAATAGCGCATTAGTGTTATATACGTTTAAGAGCCTTTTACTGCTTAAGAAAACTAGACCTCTACACATCTAGGATACTACCTTATTGCTCTAGTTGAAACATAAGGCAGTGACAAGAATGTAGAGGGCACCTGCCCTAGGGTGCTTACCTACATACTTAAATCAAATTAACTTTCTAGACAAATCCTATACCCTAGGGTATCTAGAGATGTCCTATAGGTTAACGTTAACAGGTACCTAATCCTAAACGTTTACTGCCAGCTACAATAAGACGCTACCCTTAAATACCTCTGCAACCTAGATATAGCCCCTAATACCCTAATTAGGGGCGACTTTAACGTCCGCTACAACCTATTTAAGCTAGGGGCCTAATTATTAAATAGGGGAACCCTTATTGCCTAATAGACAGCTAAGTAAGGGATAGATTTTATTAAAGAGCCTAGGGCACTAACCTATATTGCTAGCCACGTCCTAGATCTTACTTTCTCTAACATCCCCTAACTAAAACTACTATTAGAGAGGACCTGCATTCTAGCTCTAATTATAAAACTTAAGTTACTACTATACCTAGAAAGGGAATTACCTTACACTAATTGCCTAAATTCTAAGTACCTACAAGCTGACTTGCCTAGTTTAATAGGCTTATTAGCCTAGGGTTACATAATCTAGATTCCCGCTTAGTTGCACCTCTCCCCTAGAAATTAACTAGGTAGCCACCTAGCTTACATAGCTTCTTACCTAATCTATAGAGAACGCAGGCTGTCTAGATACTAGATTAGGTTAGACTGCCCTATAGTAGACCCCTAAATGCAAATAGCGTTACTCTGCTTACATTTAGGTTAAAAACTAAGGGGACTCCCTAGAGAAGAGGGCCTTTCTTACTAAAGTACGCCTTGCAAAACAACAATACTAGAGGGATTAAATTAATAATATATTAGACAACTAGGCATTATACCAGCTAGTAGGCTAGCACAAGCTTACCTATAACTAGCAAGAAACCCCTATCTGTTACAACAATTAGACAATTATAGAACCTATACCTAAGGTAGAAGCCCTAAGAGAAGCAGTGCTAAACTGCTACTTAAACAGCGACGACCTGCCTAACAAAACTATCTAGGCACTAGAATTCCCTACTACCCTGCTATAGAGAACATACATATCCCCTAAAGAAACTAAAAGATGTGTTATTAGTGTTACTAGCACTAGCCCTAGGTCTAACTAACTTACAGTCTGCTTGCTTAAGGCGTGCTAGGGATCTATCTAGGAAACTGTCTAGTAGATCTATTAGAAATGCCTTAAACTTAGCTGCTTTCCTACTACATAGAAGCTAGCTAAAGTAGCTATAATACCTAAGGTAGGGAAGAAAGACTAGACGTTACCCTAATCTTAGCAGCCAATCGCCTTGCTCTCTTGCCTAGGCAAAGGTCTAGAGAGGCTGGTTGCTTGGCGCATAGCCTATACAGCTATACAGAACTCTATTATTAGCCTTTAATATAGCAGAGCCTTACTAAAACAATCTGCTATAGATCTAGTTACTGCGTTTACCTATAATGTAGAAATAGCTTTTGCTATAAACAAACAGGTTACTATAATTACAATAGACGTATAAGGCGCCTTTAATGCTCTACTAAAAACTACCTACTACAAAGACTAGCTAGTTAAGGCTGGCCTAAACTGCTAGTGCAGTTTGTAAACAGCTTTCTTAGCTACTAATCTGTTTAGGTTTAAATAGGTTTAGCAACTACGCCTAGCTACCTAGTTAAGTGCAGCACCCCGCAAGGCTCCCCCTCTCCCTAGTATTATACACCCTATACCTAGCTAAGCTCCTAAATCTAGATACTAAATTCTAATTTAGGTACGCAGACAACATATGTGTATACTAAGCCTATTATAACCTAGAAACTGCCTGCTAACAGGCTGCGGCAGAAGCAGCCAAGATTAAGGCTTAGGGAATTAAAAATAAGGTCTATTTTATACCTAAAAACAGGAGGTTATGTACCTTACCTAGAAGCTTGGCACGTAAAACCCTACCTGCTACATTAACAATAACATTATACAGCCTGTCCTAGCGCCCTACAGGGGGATAGGAACTAACCTGCCTTAAGGTGGTTAGGGGTGTAGTTTAATAGGAAACTGAAATTTTAAAGACACGTTGCCTAATAGGTATCTGCTACCTAGAAGATCTGCTAGCACCTCTGCAGGCTTGCCAACACAGCCTATAGGCCACTAGCTAACTCCCTATAGAAGGCGGTCACTACCTATATCCTGCCAGCCCTGCTTTATAGAGCTAAGGCCTACTATAAGGGTTGGACCAAACTCGCAGGGGTTAGCTAGGTAACAGGCAAGACTGTAAGTGCTAGAAATAGCTGGTATATTACTGTAATTAACTGTACTCTCACTCTAGCAGCCTAGGCTATACTACTAGTTTAGAGAACAACGCCTACAGCAATACTGTTTAGGGAATCTAGACTTGCGTCTACAGAGGTAGCCCTTAAGCAGACTAAGCAACGTTTTGCTGTCTACCTCTAGACTATTAACTCTTTACACCCTCTCGCTAAGCAATCTAAGGTGCACCTTATTAACTAGGGAATAGGAGCAGGCGCAAGGCTTTAGCAGGCCTAAACAAAAGTCTAGAGGATTGCCTAGATCCTTCCTAAAGTTTAACGTCTAGTCCTAACCCTACCTTATTATTTACCTAGAAGCTAAGCTAATCTAACCTAAGGCATAACTAAAAAGACGCAGCTAAGCAATTTCTAGCATAGTAGGCAGCGCTCCCCCTTAGACAATCTTAATTTTCTCTAATAGATTAGAGCAATTTGCGAATAGCAAAAGGAGGGTAGCTTATAGATACGTAATCTACTAGGGTTAGACCCTAGTTAATTAAGGGAGCAGAACGCTACATACTCTCTCTCACGTATTTAATGCAGAAGCAATTAGGGCCTAGAGGGGCCTCTAACACGCTATCTAACTACCTAGTTAGAGCTAAATCTACCTGTGCATTAACAGCACAAGCGTAATCTAGGGTATCTAGGGGAAGCCCTAAGGAGCTCCTAATAGGCTTTCCTTTGAATTCACGCTGCTATAGAGGCTTACTATATATAAGTACAATGGTTACTAGGCTACGAAAATATACTAGGAAACGAAGAGGCTAACAAACTAGTAGATTAAGTGGCTAAGGGGCAGGCTAAACCTACTAGAAATGCTCTCTACCTAACAGTATCTAGAATAAGGAGCCTGGCTCGCAAGAATTAGGAGTGAGTAGCAACTAATTAGTAGGCTAAGGCATCCTCCTGGCTTAGTAGGAAATACTAAGCCTAGAATCTAGATTACACCCCCTTCTGCTCGCTAAACACTCTTACCCTAACCTAATTAAAACTAGCCTACCTCCTTGCAGTTAGAACCTCGCACAGGGACTTTGCCTAGTATTACTAGAAGTTCTAGCATAAAGACGCTAAACTTAACTGCTCTTGTAGCAGACCTAAGGCACCTAATTATATTGTTTATTGCCTAAAGGCTTAAAAAACGTTTAACAGATAGCCTTAGAGAGACAAAACAGGCCCCCTACCTCCTTAAAAGAAGGTTAGGAATACCTAACTAGGCTACTAGAGTCCCCTTCTAAGTTTAGGTTGATTATAGATATTACTAGATTCTATACCTAGATATGCACTAGGTAGCTTACCACTACCAGCTGCAAGCCACACATAAACCTTTCCTTTTCTGTTCTTAGTCTGCTATGCTTACCTACTATTTTCTTGGCATTTTTCTGTATAGTTTTAGGGCTAAAAATAGCCTGTCTAATCCTTTTACCTACTGCCCCTTAAGGCTTGAAATGTACCACAAAAACTGAAAACTAGCAGTCTATTCTCACCTAGCGGAGAACTTACTACTAGAACTAGGGGCTTAGCCCTACGCTTATGTACTCAGAATATTGTCTCCCTTAGTAGAGCTGCAACTCTATAATTCTAGGGCGTGACGCGTCCTAAGTACCCCCAGGGAGGTCAATAACCAGACGTTAAACAATTCAATCAATCAATTAATCAATATGGAGAAAATCAGAAGCACAGACCATAGACATTTACATAACCGTTGAGGAGTCGAGTAGTGATTCGTGGCTGCCCCTTCGAGCTCTATTCCAGAGCAAGTCTCATTCTGTGCAAACCTCCTCCTGGTCGTCCATGGACAGAGCAAACAGCCCTCCTATCCAAGCTCAATCATCTCATACACCATATATCACTACCTTTCTGGCTGTTTCATTGTGGACCAGGATTGTAGAGATCTTGGAGAAAGCCAGTGTAGACGAGGAAGTGGTACTGCTCCGAGTACCTGAACCTAGTCATCGGAGCAACAGACGTTACATTACCAATGGAATCGACATAACAGCGCTTTCGAAGTTGTGCATATATCAGGTTTGACCATGAGTTATTGCTAGTCTATCTCCAAGTTCATAGCAAGAGATGCAGGAAATCTTATTGTGAACAATTTAAATTTCTACCAACTCCTACACTTGAAGTTTATGTTTACTATAGATTTTTTCCATAATTAGAAGCTATGTATAGTATCCTGCGCTTATGGAATCGACGTGATGCAGAGTTACGCAGTATGCTGCACGATGTGGCTGAGACCACGTCAAACTCACCAAAGTGGCTGCATTTAGGAATCTACAGTATTTAGGGAATACAGAAGCTGCTTCGGAGGTGCAAGTGTGTGCCTGTGGAGATTGTCAGCAACTAATTAGTAAAGAACGAGCTTCGCATTTGACACTGGCATGTCTGCCTAAGCCTTGGGGTTAAGATAAACCAGATTGCACTCAATGCAAGCGGAGCATTAGATGAGTGGTCAAGCTCAGAATGGATCTCTATCGGCTCTACTAACGAGAAATAAATTCTTTCAATTGAGGCAATTAAGCTAATGTGACGCAGGTAAAGTAGTATGTTATAGAGTTGGCCAGGAAGCCTACGGTGAAGTTCCAGAGTTTCTGAGACTAGCCAGTACATAAGAACAAAATCCCCATAATGCTTTCTTGGAAAGCATGCGAGTGGTTATTAATCACTAACAGTTTAAGCCTGGTTTAACTCTTGGTACAGCACTCAAACTAGCAAGGTTATGTTAACATTAATACATTGAGTTCAACCTGTACGCATGGTTGTATAATATGAGTTAAGGCTTACAATGTGTGTAGTTCTGCAAAATATATCTTGAGAGGTGATTTCCGTGGTGGCTTTAAGTGACTTTCCCACTTGTTGACCAGGGCTACATTTTGGGGTTGGATAGGGAAGGCAATCGAGTAAGCCGTTTGTTGGTTGAACACTTAGGGTTACCGCACGACAGTTTCGTGATACGGTAAATTGCGGCGCTGGCAAAGCAGCAGCAGGGGATATAAGTACAGCAATAGCAGTAGTTAAGCCGATAACGTTGAACGAGACCATGTTGGCAGATTGGTCGATTAAGGTGCCGTAAGAGGATATAGTACTAAAGGAGTGAAGGACGTTTACGTTGTTGGTCGATTCGGAGTAGAAGTGAGAAATATATATGTTTTATTCTCTAATAACATTCTGGCCTCCTGCAAGCGGTGCGCGCCCTTTATCGAAACATCTCCATATTTTTTCAATTTCAGGTGCCTATTCTTGGAGTAAGAAATTACCAACTACGCGCTTCGACCATGACAGCTCCGGTCCGACTAAATCTGTGCTACTAGAGCTGGATTTATTACTCTTACAAAGTAACTAACGACGTTACATGCTTAAATGTGCCTTTAAAGTTATTCCGCCTGATAGACAGATTGTTATCTGGCAGTCCAGCGACAAGTGAGAAATTGGAGACTCAGAATAAATCAGATAGCCCAGTTAGCTACTATACCCAGCTTTGCTCAAGTCACCCAAAGGAAGGCTGGCAAACACACTGTTCATGGGGGACCTTTTACGTAAGGCATATTGTGGACCGCTTGATGTTAAGACAGAGAAATTGGGCCGGAAGCAAGCAACTGAGCCGTGAATGATTACAATAGACCGTGGTATTTCGCACAACGTTATGCAGGTACCATGTCCGTGTACGTAACACGAGGTTAGACAACGCCCGTTCACCTCGAACCACCCCGAACGTCAACGGGTGACAAACCGAAAATTATAGCAGCTGTTGACAAAGCACTCGTAGCAATGGATGCGCCAGAGCCAGGCAAAAAAATTGTACATCAGAAACTTCCTGATAAATAATGACTCAGTCGCCCAACTCTGTCACCGAGCCAAAGGCAGATTTGAGCTGCCTTAAGATGCCATGAAGCAGATCAAATGGCGGTAAGGCGACATGTTCATTAGCCCGAACGAAGATTGACCAGTACAAACATGAGTCAACATACAGCCAAAAACACGAATCGTACCGTGCACGGACTCGTGATGTGGATGGACTCGTGATGCGCACCCAACCACCTTCACAGGTATCACAAAAATGAGGCTGCAGAGCCACATACAATAGCTATCATTACAGGAATTCTGAGTAGATTAACCTATGGACCTATAAAACAAACTTTACTACTAAATTCTATTTAGTAGAGCAATTTCATAGCTACAGCTATTGTTTATAGGTGAAATGGCGTTGAGTTATAGGGGGTTGAAAGATAGGACGATTTGTGGTAGGGTGCGCACTTGGTGAACATGCGCACTGGGTGATCGTGCACGGTAGGGGGTGGAAAGTACAATCTGAAGTTGGTGGGGTGCGCATCACGAGTCCGTGCACAGCAATCTACCAAGAGATAATAAGCAGGTTTGCCGCGTGGACCGGTGCGAACAGTAATTCGCCAACGTGCCTGGAGGAGATTTTGAGCATCATTGCTTGGACCTTGTCGAGTACCAGCCGTGTGCAGCCAGTACCCGCTATGGCTCGTCCATTTTGAGGTCCCCATACTGGAACTACACAAGTAGCCGCAGAAAAGAGCCGAAGCCCTTTCAATTTGTGCACAGATAGGAAGGCCTACTACAGCATTATAGCAGCTTAGAGATAGCAAGTAATCATATTCATTCAATCCAACAGTTGGCCGGTTTATAAGGACGTATTGTGGTACTTTTTCGACACTGAATGGTGTCAGTACATCGCAAGGGCCTTATACGATATCCAAATGCACCAGCTTTGGTGGCTTATTAGCCAGTGCAGGCAGCGAAACTTTGAAGTGTGTCACAACCCGTCTCCAATGAGGGCGAGGCAGCGTGTGTACGAGTTGGTGAAGAGATGGCCAAGATACGGTCCAACATCAAGAACCGGGCAAAGACAGAAGTGCCTCGGTACTTGCTCTGATTTGCTGTGGATTCACATAATGGACCTTGATGTGCCGCCGGAGGAGACCATGAAAGCTCCAAAAGACGTAATTGAGAGTGGCAAGCTCCGCAGCATCGGCGCAAGTGCTATAAGTCTCTCTTAATAGCGACGCCATTATTAAGACGGATGAATATGATCGGAACTGACATAGGTCTTTGTATATTTCACCTTTTGAGTTTCAGATACCCTAGAACATAACTAGAAAGAATGGCTAGGGCAAATCCAGCTCAATGCAAAGAAACAACCTTTTGTACTAAGGGGAGGACAGAGATATTAGCACCCTTCATTGCAATGCCATAAGTGTGGGCTTGTTTCTATCGTCTCTACCAGCGGCCTTTGTCCTAGCCTATATGTTGGCTAACCACAGCGTTTTCTAGAGAAAGACGGCCTTTCTGCAAATACTATCTCCACAGTAGAGTAGCTATACTGTATACCTAGAAAACAATTTTGTCTATACTATAGCATAAAGAGCTAACTATCTTATAATAGTTTAACATATACTATTACTATACAAGAGAAAGCAAGGTAATTCTAAGACCTAAAGCGTAAGGACTTCGCTTAAACTAATAAGGCTGTAATATTTAAAAATATATAATAACTGTCGCAGTAGATGTTAGAACCTCTTTGCATAAGGGTGGCACGCTATTAAGCATTGGAAGGTAGAGGATAGTATTGCAGGTTAAGGATAGACAAATTACTGCTAAAGGAGTAGAGCAATTCACTTGTGTTATATAGTTACGCCACCCCTGTTCCTTAATTAGGCCATGCTAGCCTTGTAGGGAACTACTAGAACTTATTAGTCCTAACAATATCCCCCTTCTAGGGTGGCTCACCCTAAGCAACAGATATTATAGGTTTTTAGGTAGAGTAGGTAACTATAGTCTGTTATAGACCAGACAGTGACAGAGTTACAGGAGAGTAGTGCTTTAGTAGTTAGAGGTATTCCCTTAAGCTTATACGTAGGTTTAGGCAGCTCTACCTTTACCTTCTCTTTTACCTTTACCTTTACCTAAGAATTGCGCTACTGCCTAGAAAATAAGTAGGGTAACGCGTCGCTAGTACAGTACATAGATAAACCTAACGTTATCTCCTATTTTAGTTTATTATTCCTACACTCTACTCTAATTTTTAGTAAGTTAGTGCTTTTCTCTAGCTAGGATAGGTTTCCCTTTACTAATCTAAGATAACCCCTAATAGGTTATTATAGGTTGTTATAACTCTATAGGCAGCTAACTAGATTCTCTAGGCTCTAACAATTTTAATAATACATCTCCTAGCCCCTAGGCCTGCTGCACTGCACCCTACTACCCCCTATACGTCTAGACTACTTAAGATTATAGATCTAAACGCTGTAGGCAACAATATAGCGCACAATAGCGTGCAGTTATACTAGGTCTGTATTTAGTGCGTCTGCAGCTTTGCTGTAGGCTAGCATAAGCACTATAGTAGGACTAGTTGTGTCTATATCTAAATTACCCCTGCTAATATTAACTTATACAAGGCATAGCTATTACAGATAGACTTAGGTAAGTTAGAGTAGGTTATGCGCTGCTTCTAGTGCTTCTCTTCTAACTAGGAGTGTATTGCTGTGTGTATTCCCCTCCTTTAGCCTAATTATAACCCCTTATAGGTTATAACTAACTCTAACAGCTCTATTTAAAGCATAACAGTAACTTAGCTAAGATTTACAATATTCTTTAGGCCTTAGAGTTTAGCGTCTAGGACCTAGACTAGGACATAGTTAATAATAAACTCCTATAGCGCCCCTTAACTAAGATAGAGAAGAAAGTGTCTAAGTTTAAGCTTATATCCCTCTATTAGCCTATCTCCTAGGCCTATAGTTAGTAAGTTATCCTCTTTAAGTAGTTTAGGTCTATTATAGGTTATTCTTACACCTCTAGTAGCACTTATATCCCTTACACTGCTTACCTCTACCTACACACTAGTGCTATAGCTAATAATAAGGACCCTTGCTCTAAGTTCTGCCTAGACTAGCGTTAGCGTAGCAAGAAGGCTGTGCTAGTACGTGCTAAGGCTAGCAAGCGCACCCTTAAGGCTACTATTACTAATAGGGTTGCTAAAGAGACTAATTTACTACGCAAGTAGGTATATATACTTATCTTGTCTCTAGGTAGACTATTCTAACTTATTATAGGCTAAGGTTTGCAATTATACTCTAAACCCTAGTTTAGAGCGCAGGAAACTAGGTAATGCTTTAGTTACAGAGATAGCTACACTTGTAAGGGAGAAGAGTTTCGCTACTAGCGCTAAGAAAGGCTCCTTATCTAAAAGGATTAAGATTCTATAGAAGAAGCTAGATAAGCATAATAAGGTTTAAGAGTAGTAAAAGCGCGTTATAATAGGTTCTAATAGACTATTATAGCTAGTATAATAATATAATTATAAATAATTTCTATAGTTAGATTTCTCTAGAAATCCTAGATATACCTAAGCCTTTAGCTTAAATTTAATAGAGTACTTGCTTTAATATCCTATGTTTTCTTCTTATAATATTAGAAGCTTTATGCCCTTATAGATTAAACTATTGTAATTTAGACTAGGTTCTTATAGTCTATAATAGATAATTATAGATCCTAAGAGATGCTTATAAGTTAGGCTAAGGTAATCCTAGAGTATAACGCTGTTAAACACCCTAAAAACCCTATAGGAAAACTAGTAAAGGTACGTTGTCTCCTTAGGATCCTCTTATTACCTTTACTTATCCCCCTTCTTTTTAGAGGTTACCCTTAACTCCTACAAGGCTTTTCTTTTACATTCCTCTTAGGCTATATACCTTTAGATTTCTAAAATTGTTAAAGGACGTTACTAGAGATATTTTAGCCAGGCTCCTAGGAGTTCTCTTTATCTCTATAGCTAGTCTATTTAACTAGATATTCCTACTAGTTATGTTCTCCTTTGCGTCTATCTAGTATAGTGTCTACTTTGTAGATATTATTACTATATTCACGCAGTGTGTCTACAATTAGGACCTCTAGGTGTAGAATAAGACCTTTTAGATTATAAGGCTCTAGCAGTAACACATAGAAGACTAGATGTACGCTCTGTAACCCTAGAAGGTTAACTTTAAATACTGTTAGACTATACTAGTCTGTAAAGAAAGTAGGGGAGGACAAAGCTACTTTCTTCCCTAATCTAGAAGACCTAGACTAACTAGACTAGGTAATTTCTAAATAAGGAAGCGTATAGCCTAATAGAGTAAAGATAAGATAATATAATAATATAGACAAGTTATTATATTAAATGCTAGGTACAGAACTTTGAGAGAGGACAGCAGAGATACTTATACTCTGCTTCTCTCTCTTACATTATTAAGCAGAACATTCTAGATGTCTCTTAGATTACTAATTAGTAATCTATCTCTTAGAGACACGTAATCTTATAGTAAAGACTACGTATACAGCTTACGTGTACAGTAGATTACGTAGCTAGACGCGTAATCTACTCTAATTATAGAAAAGAGTAACGTTATCTAAGTTTTATAGAGATCTTACTTTCTTAGAGAAAATAGAAAGTTAGATATCTCTAGATCGGCACTAGATACGTGCTTAGTAAGCACAGCATCTTAATCCTCTAGTCTTATACAATTATATAATAATAATTACATAAGCCTAGCCACTAAGCCTAATTAGGAAATTGCATTTATAAAGATTATTAGAGAAGTTCTAATAACTTTACATAGTCTACTATGCAACCTAGACCTAGGTATTTCTAGTTAAGCTTCTTCTTAGGTCTTGTTAACCTAATATGCTAATTTAACACTATTACTTAATTACCTACTTTAAACGTATATACTAAGCGTTTCTTATCTGCGTACAATTTCTAGTATTTATTTATAGTAATAATTTTCTTCTTACACTCTTGTTGCAAAGTAATAACTTTGCTAGCTACTTATTTCCCTAGAGGTAATTCTCTGTCGCTATAAGGCATACTAGGCTAGTTAGGGCTAATAGGGTCTATGCTATAGTATGCTCTAAACAGAGTAGTGCCTATAGTTACATGTATGCTATTATTATACGCAAACTCTGCAACTAATATCTATAGACTCTAATTGTCTTGTTCTAGGCAATAGTAGCACTGTAGGTACTGTTTAAGTGTCTAGTTCTGTCTTTTAGTCTATCTATCTGTCTGTAGATAATAAGTAGAAGTTAACACCCTTCTTAAGTTTAGGTAGTGTTAGAAAGTATCCTAGTGTTTAGCTACTATAAGTAGGCCTCTATTAGAGATTATCTTCTTTAGGACACTGTGTAGGCGTATAACTTCTCTTATCTAGGATTAGGCTAGGTCTGTACTATCCTAATTAGCTCTAGCTAGGATATAGTAAGCTATTTTAGTAAGTCTACACACTACAACTAAAATAGCGTTGTATACCTAGTTGCTTAGGTAGCTTAGAGGTAATTCTGTAATAAAATCTATAGTAACTTCCTCCTAGGCTGCGTTTAGTAGAGATAAGGGTGCTAGGAGACTATATAGCTTGTAACGCGCTAGAGTTGCCTTCTTACATACTAGGCAGCTTTTATAATAGTCTTTTATATCCTTCTTTATTCCCTTCTACTTATAGTGTTGTTAAAGCTTTTCTATTATCTTCTTACCCCTAAGATGTCCTCTAAGTAGGTTATTATAGCATTCTTAGGGAGCCTTAGACTTCTCTTCTAGAGTAGTTAAGTGCCTTAATATCTTGTTGTCTATAACTAATTGTTTTAGGTTATTATAGTCTGTTTTAGTATTATATCTATTAGAGGTTGCATCTAAGGCTAGTTCTACTATAGATTCTTCCTTATAGTTAAGCAGATCCCTAGTTATAGTACTTTCCTTTGCTTAGAATTTCTAGAGGACTTTAATAATTTCTAATTGTTTTTTTAACCTTAGAGATGCCTGTGTTGTAACAGCTAACACTAGGAAGTTATTCTTTCCTTTAGAGGAGAACAAGTTTTAAAGAGGTTGTATAAAAGCTTTGTTGTACTTTAGTAAAGGTTTCTCTGTTTCTGCCTTATAGTCTAGTTGCCTTAAGGGTCTATCTGCAGGATTAGTAGTCCCTAGTTAGTAGGTAAGGATAAAGTTAAACTAAGTTAAGGCTAGATAGGACTAAACCTAGCAATAGTTAAGAGTCTTATTTTCTATAAACTATTTTAGGTTCTTATAATCTATAAGGATCTTAAAGTGTATACCTTTAAGGTAGTAGCGCTAGTGTTCTAGACTCTTAATAATAGCTAGCAGTTCCTTGTTATAGGTATTGTAATTGTATTCCGCTTAGATTAATTTACAAGAAAAGAAACTAATTAGCCTCTATTAACCTGTTCTGTCCTCTTCTAGTATATTTTAACTTAATATGCCTAAGATTACGCCTCCTAATATGTCTACCTCTACTCTTGTTTTCTAACAAGGATTAAAGTAGAAGAGTATAGGAACTTAGGTAAAAGCGTCTTTAAGCTTCTAGAAAGCAGATCTGTCTTCTTTGCTAATGTCTATTCTCTAGCTTTCCTCTCTTCTTATTGCTAGACCCTCTCTAGTAGACCCTAGGGTCTTATAGGTTATTTTAGTTAATAGTAAGGCTAATTTAGAGAACATGTAGATAAATCTTTAATAGTAGTTTATAAAGCTAATAAATACTTAAATATTGCAGACTGTTTTTAGTTATAGCTACTCTTAGATTGTTTTTACCTGTTCTAGGTTAATACTAACCCCTTTAGGGCTAATTACGTATCTAAGATACTCTATACGTTAAGTATGCTACTTATACTTGCTAAGTTTAATATATAGCTTAGACTTACGTAGTCTTTGTAGTATATCCTTTACATGCTGTATATAATCTTCTTTTATATCTAAGTAGATTAGAATATTATCTAGATAGACAATGTAATATATGTTAACTAATCCTGTAAGAGCATAGTTAATATATACTTAAAACTAGGTAGGGGCATTAGTTAGGCTAAAAGGTATAATAGTGTACTTATAGTGTCTGTATCTAGTACAGAAGGTAGTCTTCTACTTATCTCCCTCTATAATACAAATCCTATAGTAGGCCTCTCTTACATTAAGCTTAGTAAAATACTTTACCTAAGAGAGCCTCTCTAGTAACTCTGTTATTAGGGGTAGTAGGTGTTAGTTCTTAACTGTAACCTTATTAAGGCCCTAATAGTTAATACAAAGTCTTAGGCTGCTATCTTTCTTCTTAATAAAGAGTATAGGTGCCCCTACTAGAGACTTTAACTAACATATCTATCCTCTTACTATATACTCCTAAAGATAGTTTTAAAGTATCTCTAGCTTAGTTACTAAGAGGTTGTATAATAGTTAGTAAGGTAGAACACTATTAGGTGTTAGAGTTATAGGCAGATTGTAGTAGCTATGCTCTAGAAGACTCTTAGAGTCCTCCTCTAAGCCTACATCTGTAAACTTAGTATATTCTAGGGGTAAATAACCTATAGGGTTGTCTTCTAACTCCCTATAGCCTATAAAGTTAACAAGGCATGTATAGACGTCTATATTAGGTTCTCTTATGCTACTCTTAAACTGCTTAGCGTCTTCTATAGCTACCTTTGTAAACTAGATAACCTTATTATCCTTATTCCTCTAAAAGAGCATACGTCTAGTAGCGTAGCTAATCCTTAGATAAAACATATTAATCTAGGGAAGACCTAAGTACACTAAGTATCTTTAAAGGTCTATTACTATAAATAGTACTTTATAGGTCTCTTTATAACTACATAAATTAGTAATAGTTATATCTACTATTATAGTACTATACACTGTTAATCTACCCCTATCTACGCCTTTAGCTAGCAGCTTAGGTAGAGGGTCTACTTAGAGATTATGTTCCTTTACTAGCGTAGCTAATATTAAGTTTAGCTAGGAACCTCTATTAATTATAGCCTCTATAGGCTTAGAGGATTAAACTGTGCACTGCATAGTTAATAACTAAGAGAGATAGAGGTAAAGGGCTTCCCTTAATTTCCCTAGGTCCTATATTTCCTAGTTTAAAGCTATATAGGCAGAAAGATATAGAATTAATCCTTCTACCCTTTCCCTTTTCCTAAACTAAGGTTTAAGCCTTCCTTTAATTCTAAAGTAGTTTCCTTCTAGTTAGCTGTAGCATCCTTATTCTTTAGAGGGCTTTAGCACTTAGCTGTAATATAACTATGCTTTCTGCAGTTGTAACAGGTTAGACCTCTACCTTTGCCTTAGGTACCTATAGTTTTGTGTAAAGACAGTCTGTTATAGTCCCTTTTAGCCTATTTACGTCTTTTTAGGGGTTTTTATGTCCCTCTATCTTGTTACTCTTGTTACTACCTCTTAGTAGCTACCTCTTTGCAGGAGTGACTTTTGCCTCCTTGTCTAGATTCCTTCTATAGTAGATAACGTTGGCATGTTCTTCTACTATTAGCAGAGTGTTGCGCCTATTAACTAGGAGTAGGAACAGGTCTCTCTAGATGTCTTTGCGCAGAGATAAAATATACTCTATTACTTAAAGCTCTAGAGTTTAGGCTAAGCCTATTTCCTCCTATAAGGGTTAAAAGGCATCTAGCAGATCTGTAGGTAACTAATTTAGCTTTTGCTAGATTTGCTTAAGAGTCTTATAGGCTTACTATTTCTATTCTAACAGTGTTCCTAGAGCGTTTAACATAACAGTTTTAAGTGTCTCCTAGGTTAGTTGCTAGGATAGAGAACTTATCTATTCTGTTATGCAATACAATTTCTATAGAGTCTTAAGTAGCTTAGAAAGGTACATTACCTTAAAATCTACCTTTTAGTATTCTTTAGTAAAGTTTATAGTTAAACGTAGGAAATATAACTTACAGTTACGTTCCTAGTAGTTATATTTAGCTCTTAACTTCTTGTTGTACCTTTAAGGTAGGTCTAGCTTTAGAAGGTTAGCTAATAGGCCTAAGGATATTATTGCGAGGGTCTGTAGTAGAGTTAAAGTTAGAGGGAGCACTAAGGTGTCTCTAACTTATATTTAGCCCTTAGTTAACAGAATTAATTAATCTTGCTTTGCCTCTAGGCTCTTTTTAACTAGGCGTAGAGGTCTTCTAGTTCCTAGTCTGTTAGAGAACGTAGTAAAGCGTTCTAGACTATTGTAGGTGTTTGTGGCCTAGGAGGAGTTGTTAACTAGCCTCCTAGTCTCTACTTGTTTGCTCTACCTTTGGCTAGTCTAGAGTTCTCTGCAGCGTCCCTTTCTACTAAGGAAGGTAGGCTTTAGATGCAAGCAGTAGCAGAGTCTTCCTTAATAATAAATCTAGAGCGTACTAGTATACCTAAGGGTTAACTACTTTTAGACTAGCTTACTTGTTAGCTCTGTTATCTAGTCTGCATTTTAATAACGTGTAATAGTAAGCAATTTAAATGTTAGAACCTCTTTATATAAGGATAGCACGCTATTAAGCATTAGAAGGTAGAGGATAGTATTATAGGTTAAGGATAGACAAATCGCTGCTAAAGGAGTAGAGTAATTTACTTGTGTTATATAGTTACGCCACCCCTGTTCCTTAATTAGGCCATGCTGGCCTCGTAGGGAACTACTAGAACTTATTAGTCCTAACAGTAGATATGCTAATAAATATTTTACTATTCTTAGAGTAAGAGTGCGCGTATCTTTTACTCTGTTTTAGAGCAATAATAAAAAAATAATTAAAGGCTTAATAGGTAAAGAACTAACCTTAGAATCTTAGCAAACTACTTACTTACCTCTAATTTAAGGCTGCTACTAACCTATATCCTTTTTGTAACTACCTAAGAGTTACTAGGATAAAGAATTAAAAGGAACTATTAGATATATCCTATAATAGATAGTTTTTAGGTATTCTTTATATAAAACCTATAGGAATAAAATAACCTTCTATATTATTAATACTTGTGCTTCTTTATATCTTGTAGTAGATACACACGCTTCTAAAGCCTTTTATTATACTATGTTATTACATTATACTATTATAATGTTACATCTTCACAGCTAGATAATAACTGCTATTTTATTATTACCTGCTATAGCTCCTAAGTAGCATTGTGTTAAAGTTGTGCTTTAGTTAAAGACTGTAAACACTTCTAGGTTAGTTCTTAGGAGATAAGTGTAGTAGCAAGAATAAAACAAGGTAATTACCTAAGCAAAGCTTGTAATAATTAAAGGTTTACTAGAGAGTATAGAATAGACTATCTATTCTAAGTATAGGTTAAGAGTTCTAAATAATTAAATGTATTAATTAGGTAAAACTTAAGGTTAAACACAGACTGTAAGAGTTATGTTTCTACTTATAGGAGCTAAGATAACTAGACAAGAGGATTAAAGTGTAAAAGAGTTAATTAAGTTCCTTGCCTTATTGTTTAAGCAAAGGATTAAGTCTATATACCTTTCTAGATACGCTCTAGTCTAGAAAGAGGATTAGTCTAACAAGCTAATCTTATTGTTGTAATCTAATCTAGTATAATCTATAATTAGTTTACATTATCTTATATAACTATTATCCTTTACTGCAACACACCCCCTAGGAACACTAGTATCTAATTAGTGTTCCTGCTCTAGTAGTTTTATTATCTTACCCTGTTAATCTTATTGTAGAAAAATTCTAATTACTGCACGTGTTACGCCTTTATAATTAGGGTCTAGTAACTGTTACCTAATCTGCTCTGCAAGCAAACGCGCTTATAATAACAATAAAATAACTTATATCTACTCCCTTAGTCTCCTAATCTTCCTTACCTTGTTTATAATCTACTAACTAATTATTAAATACTATTCTTATTAATGTAAGTAATCTAATCCTTACTTCTAGTCTACTACTTACTCTAATATTAGATTCTTAATTACTACACCTTTAGTATTCTTAAGATTAAGATACCTCCTAAGGCTTCTAAAAAACTTCCTAAGTGTAGTTAATCCGCTCCTAAGCGCTGCGTAAGCAATCTAAGCGTGCTTAAAGGCACTTCTATTAAGAAGACTAAGGCTAAGCCTATAATTACCCCTAATTGCCTAGCTACTTAATCTTTCTCTTCTTGCCCTATTGTAGTCTCTAATAAAAAGGAGAAACAAATTAATCTATAGGCTCTCTTCTAGGAGTTCTATAAGCAGACTAAGACTCCCTAGAAGGCTAGAGTTAAATATAAGTCTAAGGAGGAGGATAATAATTCTAGGATTAGTAGTTGTTGCAAATATCCTTACTCTTACTACCTTAAGCGTTTCTTAGACAGTAGAGGAATAGGTATTTACTACAACTATGTTTGCATAAGCAGATCCTAGGGCTAATCTAGTAATTACTGTGTTAAGTGTACTACTTATCTATGTTATCCTATGTAAGTACTCTAATCTAGATTCCTTCCTAATCTTCTAATACTTAGATAGTTTTAAGTCTATTCTTAAGCCTACTAAGGCTGCGATCTCTGCTGCTAAGAGGAAGGTCCTATTAGTAAGTATTTAGTCCTAATCCTATTAATTATAGCTAATAGGTCCTAGATAGTCTATAAACTGCTTTTCTACGCCTTATTTAAGGCTGTTACAGATATAGAGAGTTAACTGCAGGCTTAGGTCTCTAATACTAATCTAGTAAATAATCCTAACGCTAACAACTTTAAGCCTATTAAGGATAATTAATATGCTATAAGTAGTGGTGTTTCTGCTATAGATTAGATTGCTGATGCTGCTGCTACTGCTCCTGCTCCTCCTGCTCTGCTAGCTCCTGCTCCTTCTACTCTGCTAGCTCCTTCTGCTCCTGCTCTACCTGCTCCTAGATTGTCCTAGAAGTCTTTAAAGTTAATACTTAATTAGATTAAGGTTTAGGATACTCTACACTCCTAGGGTTAGGTTATTAGTTAAGGACGTTAGGTCTAGGCTTAGAGTAGTTTTCCTTATAATTAAGGAGTATAGGCTTAAGGTAGTTATCCTTAGGGTCCTGCCTTCCCTAGTAATCCTTGTGTAGAGAACTACCTATTCTATCTAGCTGCTTGCGCTTATAACCTTTGTTATATTTATCCTTAGTCTGTTCTATAGAGCCCTATTTATTAGTCTAAACCTAAAATCTACGCTAAACTTCTTGCTACTATTTAATTAGTTTGCAGCAATCTTTACAATATTAAGATGTTAATTATAGAGATCTTTAATTAATTAAGTATACGCTAATTGCCTTGTCTCTTAACACCTATAGGCTTAATTAATTGCAGAGATTAATTAATCTTATCTAGAAGTAGATTCTTACACACCTACACTAACATTCTAATAATTAGGACCTTCCTAAAAAAAGGCCTAATATAATTAGGATAACCTACTCTATAACATCCTACAACAAACTAGAGCTACTTTAGCCTATACTAGGCGCTCTTGCGCTAGCAAGATAGCTAATATAGCCTCTAGTATACCTCTACTAGATAGAAGGGAGCTAGCTAGAGAAAAGGGATATTAGTTACCCCTATAATAAACAACTTGCTCTAATACTAGGTAGCTATATAGTGTAGCTATCCCTCTAACCTATAGTAGATTAGCTATAACTACTACCCTCTAAGGAGCTATTTCCTTACGCATCCTAGATATTAAAAAAGCTAGTAACTACTACTACTAAATCTTTAAGGTAGTAGCATTAGCCCTAGATGTATATATCTAATAATATAGAACTGTAGAGGAAAAGGCAATTACACTTCTACTCTAGGAATTACTAGCAGCTGCCTTCTAGAGTGCTCTAGAAGGCAAGAGAACCTAGGCAGGTAGTTTAATAACATCTGTACAAACGCTTCTAAAGCTAATTTAGGTAGAAATTGCCTAGACCTTAAGAATCTAGAGTAGGGATATACTCCTTGCTAAGACTACGCATAGGCTACTACCTAACCTAAAACAGAGAGAAGAGAACAAGAAACCTAGTAAAGAGGATAAGAGAATTCTCCTCTTAAAACTAGCTATAGGCTAAATTTAAGAAGTATCTCCTTTTATAGTAAGAGAAGTAATCTATAAAGCTATAAAACTCCTACTTATAGCAATCCTATAGGCTATAACTACCTAGACTAGGTAGGTAATTATATTCTTAACTAATAAAACCTAGACCTAGCTTCTTAGCTAGGAGACAAAGAAAGTAATAATTAAAGTAGTAGAAGGTATAGACGTAATTATCCTATATATGTAGATAAACTACGCACTCTAAGGAGTTCTAAGCTTAATCTACTAACTAGATAGTATATTAAAACTAGTAACTACATAGATAGTAAGGAGTCCTTTTCCTAGACTAGGATCTAACTAACTAGCTGCTAGATCTCTAGATATAGGCTAAACAAATAAGGGGTAGCAACCTAGATTATACCCTTCCTAATAATAGTAAGTTATTTCTACATCTTTAGAATAAGTAACTTCTCTAAGGAAATATAAAAGAACCTACCTATATAACTATATAACCTAGGCTGCTAGAGATACTGCTAGGCGTATAAAACTATAGAGACACTAGATATAACTAGTATAGGGAGAGAGTTACTATATACTAAGGGCTAGTAGATAAGGAATGTATAGTAAGTGCAAAGTGTACAAATTGCTATAGACTATACCTAGTAGGGAACAAGAGCTGCCTAGTAGTAATAAGATAGGTAAATAAAAGCCTAGTAAGAATTTTAGGGGTAGAACTAAGAGCTATAAGGGCTGTTGCTAAGAAAGTAAGTAAGAGAACCTAAAAAGACCTAACTAAACCTAGTAGCACTACTCCTAGCGTCCCTACAAGATCTCTAACTATAACTCCTACCCTATAAGGACTAGCCCCTATAGCAACTCCTACTAGAGACTCTTAGAGACTAAGAAGGGCGCTAAGGGCTGCCTCTTCCTAGGCTGTAAGCTAAATAACTGCAATTAGCTAACTAGAACTAGAATCTACCCCTAAGAGAGGGGATACTAGGACCTCTAATATAGAAATAGATATTATATATTAATATAACATACTATAACTATAAAGGAGGACCTTAAAGTAATATAGGTAAATATAGCTAGGCGCTTACTCTACTATATTGCCCTCCTATAGCTTATATTAAAAAAGTAAATAGACGTAATATACGTCTAAGAACTATATATAGCAAGAAATAACTATACCTTAATATATCTAGGCTACTCTATGCTTACACCTATAGAGTCTTAGGGGGCGCTAAACTTAAGCCCTATAGAACACCCTAGGGTGCTTACCTATATACTTAAAGCTAGGAGAATACATATATAGATCCTCTACCTATGTATTAATAGAGACATCCTATAGATAGAAGTTAACTAGTATAGAATATTTAATATATATTAGGAACTAGAACTTATAAACGCACAAGAATATGTTATAGCAACTATCTTAAGTCCTAATACTCTAATAGGGGGATTTTAACTATAGATATATTATCTTTAAACCTAGCACTACTCCTAGAGGTAGAGGTTAATACCTAGCCTAATAGGTAATATAAAATTACATAGACTATATTAGAGAACTAGGTAAGGTAACCTATTAAGGGGCTATATATTTAACCTAACCTTTTCTAACATACTCTTTACACACATAAAAATAGAGGACTAGCTTTACTTAGGATCTAACTACGTAGTATTACTTACTATAATGCTTTAGAAGAGTAGTAGAGTACTACTACTAAATAAATATTAGGTCTCTAGAAGCTAGCTTAGCTACTTTGTAGAAGTAGTTAACCTAGCGCTATAAGGCCTACTACCCCTTATAGCAACATGCACTACCTAGGACCTAGAGGCCTAGATACAGGCTATAACTAAGGCTATTACTAAAGTAACAGTAGCAGTAAGTTACAAACATATAGAGGCAGGCAAGACTACACTATTGTAGACTGTAGAGTGTAAGACTGCTTATAGATTATATATAGATAGTATTAGGGGCCTATAGACAAGACTATTACTAGAAAGCTAGAACTTCCTTACTATAGTACGCAAAGCTAAGCGCACTTATTAGTAGAATAGAATAGACTAACTTAACTCTAACTAGGCACTATATAAAGTTATTAGATAGTATAGACTTAGGCTAAACTAGCAGGACACCCTAATCTAACATATAGAGAGGGATATAACAAACCCTATAGAAAAAGTAGAGGCCTTATAAAAGGAAATAGTAGACTAATTTAATAGCTCTAATAACCTACTAGGATAGAGTCCTAGTAACTTAAATTAATAAGCTATAGCCTAGGACACCTATATATCCCTAGAGGAAATTAAGAGAAATATAATATGTATATAAAGTATATCCTCTAGTATAGATAGTATTATAGTACGCTTGCTTAAGGCGTGCTAGCTCTCTATTGCTAACTATCTCTATAGGATATACACCTACTGCCTATAATACAGCTATTTTCTAACTACTTAGAAAATAGCAGAGGTAGCTATAATCCTAAAACTAGGGAAAAAGTATCCTAGCTCCCTACAATCCTAGCAGCGTATTACCTTACTCTTATGCCTAGGAAAAGGCCTTAAGAGAATAGTAGTAAGACAAATTGCCTACGCAGCTATAACCTATAAGATCCTTAGCCTATAATATAGGGGTGCACTCCCCTACTAGGCAGCCTCTAACTTAGTAACTAGCTTTACGCACAATATAGAATAAGCCTAGGCCCTAGGAAAGTAGGTTTTAATAGTAATACTAGACGTATAAGGGGCATTTAATACGCTCCTATAGAACTAACTACTACGCTAAATAGAAAACTAAGGATAGCTTGCTACCCTTATTTGCCTAGTGCAAAGCTTTCTTATAGGAAGATAAGTACAGGTTTATATAGGTATAGTAACTACGCCTTGCTATACAGTCTCCTATAGTATCCCCTAAGGCTTACTACTATCTCTAGTGCTTTATACACTATACCTAGCTAAACTACTAAACTAAGATTAGAAACTACGCTTTAGATACGCTAATAATGTATATATATACTAGGCCTCCCCTATACTCTTAGAAAATATAACCCTACTAAGCAATAATCTAAGAGACATCTATAACTAGGGGTCTAATAATAAAATTACCTTTACGTCTAAAAAGCAGGAACTAATCTACCTAATAAGGAAAAGAGAAGACCTAAACGCTCTAATTATAATAGAAGATACTTAAATTAACCTAGTACCTATAATATAAAATAGGACATAGAAAGCCCTACACTAGCTAGGCGTTTAGTTTAACTAACAGCTTACCTTCTATAGGTATGTTATAGAAAGGGCTGCTATAGCTATAAAAGTAGTCTAATACCTTTATAGGCTAATAAATACAATATATAAGCCCCTACTATAGTATATAAAGAAAGCGATTACAACCTATATCCTACTAGCTCTAATACACAGCGCTAAAGTGTAGTATAAATAGAAAAGGCAAGCAAGAGTAAATAGAATAGAAGTTAGCACCTAGACATAATAGCATATTACTGTAATAAAAAGAGTCCTTATTAGTGCTATAAGTATAGTGTTACTAGCGTAGTGTAGTACACTAAACGTAATTATAATAAAGGAGGTAGAAGTCCTATCTATAGAAGTAGTAATAGAGGAGGTACGCTAGCGCTTTGCTATGCACCTGTAGATAATAGATAGAAACTATCCCCTTACTAGCTAGGTAAAAGTATAATATAGACAATATAGGTGTAATAAAGGAAAGCTGCTACTATAAATATAGGTATAGAGAGCCTACTAAGCCCTCCTAGCTGTACTAAGACTAGTGCTAATAGGCCCCTACTATACTAGGGGATGCTACACTAACCTAACAGAGGGACAAACTAAGGAAGAGAGCGTAATTACTTTTAAGAAATAGTAGTATAAGGTAACCTTTAGAGAGGTTTCTATATTCTCTAATAGAATAGAACAATACATAGTAGGCAATAGGGTAGTAGCATATAGCTACGCTATATAATAAGAGAAAAAGCTTATAACAACAGGTAGAGGAAAGCTTAACCTACTATTGCATGTCTTTAACATAGAGGCTATAGGAGCGTAGGCAGGACTCTAACACACTCTACAACTACCTATCTAAAAGGACTAGATGTATATATGCGTTAATAGCACGTCTATTATCTAGGGTCTAAGGGGTAACGCCCCTCTCTCCTTATAATAGCCTTTCTTGCTATGCTATAGGGTAATAGAGGTCTTTAACATATAGGTACGTTAGACTCTAGACTATAGCAGTATAGTAGGGAATAAACTAGCTAATAAACTAGTAGACTAAGCTACTAAGGATACTATAACTCTAAGAGGCCTAGCTAGTTCTTCTATAGTTTTAGGCATAAAGAGCCTTACGTGCAAAAAGAACTAATAAGAGAAGGCCTCCTAGTAGAGTAATAACTTAAAGCTGCTGTCCTAGCAGTACTATAATTAGAACTTAGGGTACACCTTAAAGAAGGCGCCTCTAACTCTCTTTCTTACTAGGCCTGTTCTAGCAAGACTACTAGCTATATTAATAGGATATAGGGACTTTTAATAGTACTACTAAAAGTTTAACTATAAAAATGTTAACATCCTATATAGCTATAGGTAAATAAAATACCTAGAATATATAGTACTCTGCTAAAAGGCTGGACTTAAGTTTAACAAATAGCTATAGAAAGGTATCTCTCCCTCTACTAGTAGGTAAGAGGGACAGGTATACCTGCAGGAACTAATAAGCTCCCTAGAAGACTTTGCGCTCTTCCTATTGCTTATAGCCTTCTACATAAGTATATGCCTAAGGTAGAGAAAAGGCCCTAGAAGACAGGGCAGTAGAAGAAAAGAAAGCAGCTATCTACGTATAGCAACCCTATAGGACTGCACCTACTACTAAAAATAACAGGCAAAGCTAAACTAAATAACAGCTTACTATAGTAGACCTAGCTATCCTAGTTTATAAGAGCCTAGGGAACTAAAACACAGATACACTATAAAATATTAGTATTAATAATTAAATATAGGGATAAGGGACCTTAATTAAGGCCTGCTCTAGTCCTAGCTATACTATTCCCTTCCCCTCTTAGCAGTTAAAGACGTAAACATAAGGCAGCTACCTATAATAGACCTAGCTACACTATTCTATAGGAGCCTAGGGTACTAAAACGTAGATGTGCTAGGGAATACTAGCTAAAACTACTAAAAATAGAGGAGAGATAGCAACTAGAATAGCAGAAAAGAAGTATAACTAAGGAGGTAAGCAGGAGAGTACCTACTAAAAACCCCTAAGAAAATAAGTAGCTACCTACTAAATACCCTAAGGAGATAGGTAGTTACTTGCTAAATCCTTCTCTAGGACTACAGGCAGTTAACTACTAAACCTATAAGGAATACTAGTAGTTACCTACCTAACCCCTAAGATAAATAGGTAGTTACCTACTAAACACCCTAAGGAGACAGGCAGTTACCTGCTAATCCCCCTAGGACTATAGGCAGTTAACTACTAAACCTACTAGCAATATCAGCAGTTACCTGCTAAACCTACTAGGAACACAGGCGGTTACCTGCTAAACCTACTAGGAATATAGGCAGTTACCTGCTAAACCTACTAGGAATATAGGCAGTTACCTACTAAACCCCCTAGAATCTACAATAACTAGAGCTTAAAATTATTAATATAAAATAAAGTAGTATAGAATCTCCCTACGCTTACCTAGGCTTACCTAATACCTTTCCCCTAGTCCCTTACATAAGCTCTAAGCACTTTTAGGCACGATTTTCGCGTTGTAGAGTTTGTACAGTAGAAAAAATCTTAGAGGTTAGTTTTTATATAGATATCTAAGAAGACCTACGCAGCACTATATAAATTATATACCTCTATTCTATAATACACACTAAATTAATTTATTAGTAGGTTTTAACTTACTAGTAGGTTAAAGCAATTTGCTAGTAGGTTAAAGTAATTTACTAGTAGGTTTTTTAACTTGCTAGTAGGTTAAAGTAACTTACTAGTGAAATTATTTTGCTAGTAGGTTATTAAAATATTTTGTTAGTAGGTTTCTAATAGATAATTGTTTGTTTGTTTATAGTAATTAACGTCTAGACTAGCTACTGCTAGAAACCTCCCTTAGGGTATTAGAGACGTGCTTAGTACCTCTAGAGGTATAAGCAGCTGAAATGTATAAATAAGTAGTGTATACTACCTTAGCAATAATAGATTTTCCCTTCTGTTAGAAAATCTACTGTTAATAACCCTTCTTCTCTCTAAGAAGCAACTATTATGTTTGTTATACTATACTAGGCTCTTATAAGCTAGACTTTCTTCCCTCTATAAAACTTTAAAGTAAATATAGATAATCTTGTACCTTCTAGAGTAAAACCTCTTTAGGGAAAGCCTTAAGAAGCTTAAACAAGTAGTGTAACTTAATCCTTCCTAGCAAGTTATAGCTAGTAAACTAGAGAGGTCCTATGTCTCTAGAGTATAAAGCTATGCTTAGTAAGCCCCCTCCTTAAGACTGCTTACTAAGACTAAGTCTTGTAGTTTCCTGTATAAAATGCAGGAGTGATTGCTGCTGGATTCGAACCAACAACCTTTCGAAAATTCGAAAAAGGCCATGCTAGGTGTTTAACTACTATACTAAGCAACCTTTTAAATAAATAAGAAACCTCTATTTGTATAAGTAGTTTATACTACTGCGCACTTACGCATCTTAGCTGTTTTTGCCTCTAGAGGTACTAAACACGTCTATAATATCCTAAGGAAGGTTTCTAGTAAATAGCTAGTCTAGATGTTAATTACAACAAACAAACAAATAAATAAAGTAAGGCCTTAAGTAAGTAATTCTTAATAAGGTAATAGTGAAAGTTAATAAACCCTAAGAATTCTTAAATATTCTTAACTATCTTAGGTATTAGCTAATCTTTTATAACCTTAATCTTAAATTTGCTTATCTTAACTTTATGTCTTCCTACAATATAGCTAAGGAATTCTACTTTATCCTTATGCTATTTGCATTTCTTAGGTTTAAGTTATAGGTCTGCCTATTATAGGCATTTCAGCACTTTAGTTATATACTAAATATGTTCTTCTAGGATTTTTAAGTATACTAAGATGTTGTTAAGGTATGCTACTACTATCTTATCTAGATATGCTCTTAACACGTTGTTAATTAGAGCCTAACAAGTAGCTAGCGTATTAGTAAGCCTAAAGGGCATAACTAAGTACTTATAATAGCTATAGCGTGTTTAGAACGCTATCTTCTATCCTTTACCTTTCTTTATCTATATAAGGTTATACGCTCCTCTTAGGTCTAACATAGTAAAGTACTAAGCTCTATCTAACTAATCCTGTAACTCTAGGGTATTTAGTAATAGGTATTAATTTTTAATTATAATATTATTAAGCTTGCAGAAATGTATACATAGTCTTAATATGCTATCTTTTTTTAGTGCAAAGAGTATAAGAAATCCTAATAGAAATTGTAATTCTTAGATAAATACTTTTTTAAGATTCTCTTAAATGTATGCGCGTAATACTTTAAGTTCCTTTACTAATAATCTATATATTAGCCTAAAAGGTAGATTCTTTCCTTTCTATAACTTAATCTAATAATCCTAAGGTTTATACTTAGGTAACGCTTCTACTATTAACTCTTCTAAAAACATTTATATATACTATTAATAGAGGTTAGGAATATTAGGAGGTGTACTATTCTTCTTCTTAACTCTTGCTTTGTAATCTGTAGGGTATTTAGTATCTATAGAGTTAACTGCTTGCTTTAGGCGCGTCTTGTTTAAAGAGATATTACTAATCTTCTTATAATCTACTAGTAATATTGTAAGCTGCGTAGACTTTAATATAGTTATACTATATCTATATTGCTTTAGGGAAATTTATTAATTTTACTAATCTATATTAGGATTATGTTTCTGTAACTAAGGGAGTCCTAGTATAATATTATTAGTAGCTATCCTAAAAACATCTAGGTATCCTTTCTTAGTGTTCTTATATATTAGGGTTCTCTATAATTACTTTACATATAATCTAGGATCCTTTAGGCATAAGTTCTCTATTAGCTACTATAAACTTATAATTATATTCCTTATAAGTAGTGTTACGCAACTAAGAGCATAGAGTTATATACGCGGCTTATTTTCTAATAGAACGTGCTAATTTAGTTAAGCCGCTCTACCCTAGCAACGCTAGTTCTAAGCGGCCCTAATACTAGCTAAACGCTTGTTAAGCAAGATTATGTAACCTACACATTTTATTTATATTTAAGCAACACGTTCTATATAGAAAAATAGATACTAATTAAATTAATTAATTACTTAAGTATAGTTCTGTAAGCTCTGTTACAGTTATAAGCCTAGCTTCCTAAGCACAGTAGATCTCCCTACGCACTTAGCAAACAAGCTTGTTAGACTTAGCTTAACTACTCTAATTACCTAATTATCTTTCTATCCCTACTAAATGCTACTATAGGCAAGCTTATTAACTATAATAAGCAAGCTCTCTTAGATGTCTCTATAGGACCCTATTAGCTTAAAATAAGATCTAATTAGCCTAATTAGTATATCTAACTTATATAGCACGCTAAGCTTTGTAATGTATAGGATATAGTAGATCTAGACGCTAAAGACGCCCTAGGTATGCATAAAGGAGCGCCTAAACTACCTATTATAGGCTTGCTCCCTACTTAACTACTAGCTTAATCTACCTAAAGCTAGAGCACCTAACCTAATAAGCCTCCTACAGGCTAAACAAGCGTTAAGAACTATAACAAGGAGCTCCTTAGATATAAGATTAGAGCAAGCAAGTAGGCTGCTAAGGCAGAGCGCCTTTAAAAGATCTAGAACTAGGTTAACATAATAGTATTACTATTAATCCTCTTACTAGTAATAGTAAAGCTTGTTACTAATAACACTACAACGCTGTAATTGCTTATGCAAGCACTAAAAGAGGAGCTTGCTCTAACAGATGTTAGCACCTAGAACTAGGTTAGGGCAGAGTACTAACAGCATCTTAGAGCGGCTAAACAGTTAAGAGCTGCTCTATAAGACTAGTACAATAGGTAGTTATACCTCTATAGAAGAGCTAAGTTATACAAGCTTCTAGAGGTTAATAGGGCGCTTACTATACAGGATTTCTTAGATGCCTTAAGTTATAGGATTGCCCTAGATTAGGCTTGTACTATAAACCAAAGGATTATCTAGAATAGTATCCTAGGGCTTAATTTACTTAATTTAGACAAAGTAAGTAGGGTCTTTAGTAGTTTAATGCATAAGCACACTATAAGAGCAGGAAAAGATAACCTAGAAGTATTTGCAACATTTAGAAGCTAAACAGATACTACTTAAGCTCCTGCTACTAACTCTAAGAGCTTAAGTAGGTACTCCTGCCCTTATAAACAAAAAGGAGAGACTTATAAGTAGAAACTAACTAACTGCCAACGCCTAGAGACAGCAGTTAGAGGGAGCTCCTTACTACCTATCTACATAAGCGAAAGCTATTACAAGGATACTCTCTAGAGGCTTAAGAGCTAAGAGTATATAGATACTAGGAAGGCAATTAAGAAGCTTAATTAGACCCTAAAAGCTCTATTAGCTATAACAGCTCTACTAGCAAAAGGTATCCTACCTAAAGTTAAGTTTCGTAGTAATATATAGGCTGCTCTAATTAATCTAAAAATAATATAACTAAGCAACCTAGCTAAGAAACCTAGGGTTTACCACCTTATAGATTTTAACGCTTATCTGCTCTTAGAGAGTATAATTTTAGATAATAGAGTAGCTACACACTTAGTTAACAGCGCAGATTAGCTTATACCTAGGTTATTTCGCCTAGCTAACTCTACTAATACTATAGAGGCAGGCACATAAGCGTTTCTAGTAGTAGGACAAGAAGCTTATTTGTTTAAAAATGTGTTATATAGAAAGCGCAGCCTATATATAGAAGACCTACTCCTTAAGGATGTAGTAGTAGTAGAAGGTTTCTACGTTAATATTATTTCTAAGGCACGCCTCTAAGAGAAAGAAGTTTAGTACTTAGGGCTAGATAGCTCGCTCTAAGTAGGATACATTAATAATCTAAATAGGAGTGTTGTATGTGCTACTCTTAAGCGCGCTTACAACCTTACTTTTATTAAATACAAGCTACTTTCCTACTACTCTTATCCTCTAATCCTTAACGCAGTAATAAAATAATTATATAAGTCTTACCTACAAAGCTCTACTAAACACCTCTAGCACGCTAGAGCAGGTTATCTAGGCCTAGAAGCTCTAAAAGCACTAGTATAACAAGCGCGCAGCGTACACATTAACAGTACGCTCTAAAAGATTATAAGGTCTACTTAACAACCTACGCTAAGCAAGTTATATCTTAATAGAAATAGGAAAAACCTACTAAACCTTTTTAAAGAATTAGCTAGGATCTGTTTAATATACCTATAAGAAGGAGTAGCAAATTATAGATACTTTTAATTAAGGAGTACTATAGTAGGAAGCTCTTTACGTACTTACTGCTAGGGAAGACTTAAGTAGAGATACTGCAGGTACTTATAAGTTTCTTAAGCTAGGTACGTACCTAGTACAAGCTCTATATCTGCAAGATAAGTTAAGATAATAATACTACTACTCTCCTATAGCAAGGGAGCTCCTAATATAAGCACTAGGCAATTAATAAGGAATAGATATTAAGCGTATACCTCTATATACCTATAAGCTAAACAGGGCAGTAGAAAGAGTAGGGCAGGAAATAATTACTAAATCTATTAAAATAAGGAGTAGTGCAAACCTACCTAAGAAGCTCTAGCTAGAGGTTGTAGCAGTAGCAATATAGCTCTATAACATAAGTCTAACTTACTTAAATAAGCTACAGAGCCTAAATAAAGAGCTTAATTACTAGTTTACTTACTATTTCTGCTAGTACAAACCTAAGCGGGTAAGAGCACTAACAGCTAATCTAAGACCTAATTAGAGCAGGATATACGCCTATAGCTGCAGAGCGTATCCCTAAACAGGGAATAAGCAGCTAGGCGTAATTAGAGAAGCTTTAAAGTAACTCTAAGGGGTTATATTAGATACTTAGTAGGGTACTAAGCCTCTAACATATACTAGATATAGGTCCCTAAACTAAACTAGGTAATTATAACACGTAACATAACCTTTAATAAGGAGCTCTTTTATAACAAATTAGATAAGTTGTTAGCCCTTATAGTCTAAGAAGTAGAAGTAGTTGTAGATATTCTATATAAACCTAATAAGATAGAGGTAGGAGAAGTAATAGAGCTCCCCCTTAAACAAAGAGACCTATTGCTTAGCTTGTCTACTAAGCACTAGCTTAGGGGTAACACTTAGGGAGAACCTTAATTGCTAGAAGGCTAGTCTAGTATAGAGGGAGCCTCTAGGATAGATACTGCACGCGCAGCAAGCTTTAGCTAGCAAGCTGCTAGAGATCTATACAAAACAACGCTAAGAAACAGGTTTACTTCCCCTAACTAAACGCCTAAACTAGAGCAGTTAGGTATAGGTAGGAAAGCTCCTAATAAGGAGGATAATCTAACTAGTAGCTTACAGAAAGTGCACTTAACTATAGAAGAAGGGAGCAAGCTAGTAGATAGTAAGGATCTTAATAATCTACTAAGACCTACTTTGCTGCTTGTTCTAATACCTTCTTAAAGATTAACGTAAGTAGATAAGGCAGGCAGGAGACGCGCGTATTAGCAGAGAATCTAGGGCCTGCCTATAAGATAGAGCTGCTAAATAGAGAACTACAAGCGCGATAAGCATAATAAGCCTACTAATAATAATAATAGAGTAGGTTAGTACTCTATAATAAGCTTAATAAATAATTACAGATACGCCTAGCTTATCTACCTACTGTTTAAACATGCAAATAAATATAGCATAGATAGAAGGGAGCTGCTTACTACCTATATAGTGATTATTGCCTTAACCCTAAAGAAGGAAAGACTAGTTGCTTAAAACAAGCGCTAGTTACATAGGGACGAGCTCCCTCTACTGCTAAGCAAATAGAAAGATCTACTCTATTACCTACTAGGAGCTCTTTTTTTGCTAGGCCTGCTAAAAAGAGATAGACACGCTTATTAAGAAGGAAATATAGAGAGAAATTAACTAATTAAGCGCCTTATTAAGGTCCCTGCTGCTTAAATAGGTCTTTACCTACAAATTTAACTAGGATAGCTACTTCCTTAAATGTAAGGCAAGGATCTGCATACGCAGAGATCTATAGGCAAAGGATTTAATTGTCTTAACCTACGCTATAACACTTGCTACTTGCTTATTTTGCACTATAGTAGCAATTATAGCCTAGTTTAACCTAGAGCTCTATTAGTATAACATAACTAGCGCGTTTCTAAACGCAAGCTACTAGGACAAACCTTAGGTACTCTGTAAATTACTAGATAGATTTAAGAAACCTAAGTAAGTTGTTCTACTACTATAAGCTCTATACAGGTTACGTAATTTGCTAGTCCTATAGTATAGAGAGCTCTCTAGTACGCTCTAGAAGCTTAGTCTCTTAGCATTAAAAGAAGAGCTATGTCTGTTCTATAATCCTAAATAGAAAATAGTACTACTCTTCTATATTAACAATATTCTCCTAGCCTATTATAACAACAATTAAGCTACTACTAAACAGCTAATAAGCTTATTAATAGAAAAGTATTAAATTAAAGACTATAGAGCTGCTAAATAGTTTCTAGGTGTTTAAATAATTAGAAACTAAGAGGCTTGTACTATAACTCTTGCGTATAACTCCTATATTAACAAGCTTACTACTAAATTTAAGATAGTAGAGAAGGGGTCCTTCCCTATAGTCCTATTTCCTATAGAGGAGCTGCTTAAATATAGTAGAGAAGCTTTAAAACAAGAGGTTAAAGCGTTTTAAGAATAAGTTAGGTCTATACTCTATACAGTAATTATAATTTAACTAGATGTAGCATACGCTGCCTCTTAGCTATCTTATTATTTAATAAATCTAAGAGCTACTTACTTTAAGGTAGCTGCTTAGGTTATAGCTTATTTATATAGAATAAAGTATCTAGGTATAAGGTACAGTGCTTATAAAGGTAGTTATCTGCTTATATATAGAGACGCCTTATTTGCTAACAATAGAGAGTCCTATTAATCTTCCTAGGGGTATATTATGTAGCTCTTTAGCAGTCTAATTATCTAGAAAGCTACACAGCAGTTAACAGTAACTACTTCTACTACTAAGGCTAAATTACTTGCTTTAGAGCATGTAGCTAAATAGTTAGTAGCTCTAAAATAATTCCTAGGAGAACTTTAGCTAGACTTAGGGGTGCTATAAGAGATTTTCTATAATAACTAATAAACTATCTAACTAGTAGTTAAAGAGAGTAAGTAGCTTACTACCTAGCTGCGCTATATAGATATCTAAAATATATAGTTAAAATAAGAGTACGCTAAGGGAAACCTCTAAGTAACCTTGTAAAGAAAGTAGGGGAGGACAAAGCTACTTTCTTCCCTAATCTAGAAGACCTAGACTAACTAGACTAGGTAATTTCTAAATAAGGAAGCGTATAGCCTAATAGAGTAAAGATAAGATAATATAATAATATAGACAAGTTATTATATTAAATGCTAGGTACAGAACTTAGAGAGAGGACAGCAGGGATACTTATACTCTGCTTCTCTCTCTTACATTATTAAGCAGAACATTCTAGATGTCTCTTAGATTACTAATTAGTAATCTATCTCTTAGAGACACGTAATCTTATAGTAAAGACTACGTATACAGCTTACGTGTACAGTAGATTACGTAGCTAGACGCGTAATCTACTCTAATTATAGAAAAGAATAACGTTATCTAAGTTTTATAGAGATCTTACTTTCTTAGAGAAAATAGAAAGTTAGATATCTCTAGATCGGCACTAGATACATGCTTAGTAAGCACAGCATCTTAATCCTCTAGTCTTATACAATTATATAATAATAATTACATAAGCCTAGCCACTAAGCCTAATTAGGAAATTGCATTTATAAAGATTATTAGAGAAGTTCTAATAACTTTACACACCCCCTTAATCTTTATAATGCTTAATTTTAGCAATCTTATTATATCTTAGAGAGTAAAACAATTTAAGCTCTCTTTTATATAGATATAAATTCTTTTTAGGCTTAGGTTATAGAGTATAACAATTTAGAAACTCTATAAAACAACCTAATTCTTTAACTAGTAGATTTTTATAATTCTACTAAGTTAATTCTACTAGTAAATGTAAAGTTATTAGAACTTCTCTAATAATCTTTATAAATGCAATTTCCTAATTAGGCTTAGTAGCTAGGCTTATGTAATTATTATTATATAATTGTATAAGACTAGAGGATTAAGATGCTGTGCTTACTAAGCACGTATCTAGTGCCGATCTAGAGATATCTAACTTTCTATTTTCTCTAAGAAAGTAAGATCTCTATAAAACTTAGATAACGTCACTCTTTTCTATAATTAGAGTAGATTACGCGTCTAGCTACGTAATCTACTGTACACGTAAGCTGTATACGTAGTCTTTACTATAAGATTACGTGTCTCTAAGAGATAGATTACTAATTAGTAATCTAAGAGACATCTAGAATGTTCTGCTTAATAATGTAAGAGAGAGAAGCAGAGTATAAGTATCTCTGCTGTCCTCTCTTAAAGTTCTGTACCTAGCATTTAATATAATAACTTGTCTATATTATTATATTATCTTATCTTTACTCTATTAGGCTATACGCTTCCTTATTTAGAAATTACCTAGTCTAGTTAGTCTAGGTCTTCTAGATTAGAGAAGAAAGTAGCTTTGTCCTCCCCTACTTTCTTTACAACTTTCCCCTAACTAAACGCCTAAACTAGAGCAGTTAAGTATAGGTAGGGAAGCTCCTAATAAGGAGGATAATCTAACTAGTAGCTTACAGGAAGTGCACTTAACTGTAGAAGAAGAGAGCAAGCTAGTAGATAGTAAGGATCTTAATAATCTACTAAGACCTACTTTGCTGCTTGTTCTAATACCTTCTTAAAGATCAACGCAAGCAGATAAGGCAGGCAGGAGACGCGTGTATCAGCGGAGAGTCTAGGGCCTGCCTATAAGACAGAGCTGCTAGATAGAGAACTGTAAGCGCAATAAGCCTACTACTAACAATAATAGAGCAGGTTAGTACTCTGTAATAAGCTTAATAAATAATCACAGATACGCCTAGCTTATCTACCTACTGTTTGAACATGCGAACAAATATAGCATAGATAGAAGGGAGCTGCTTACTGCCTACGTAGTGATTATTGCCTTAACCTTAAAAAAGGAAAGACTAGTTGCTTAAAATAAGCGCTAGTTACATAGGGACAAGCTCCCTCTACTGCTAAGCAAATGGAAAGATCTACTCTATTACCTACTAGGAGCTCTTTTTGCTAGGCCTGCTAAAAAGAGATAGACACGCTTATTAAGAAGGAAACGTAGAGAGAAATTAACTAATTAAGCGCCTTATTAAGGCCCCTGCCGCTTAAATAGGTCTTTACCTACAAATTTAACTAGGATAGCTACTTTCTTAAATATAAGGCAAGGATCTGCGTATGCAGAGATCTATAGGCAAAGGATTTAATTGTCTTAACCTACGCTACAACGCTTACTGCTTGCTTGTTTTGCACTATAGTAGCAATCGCAGCCTAGTTTAACCTAGAGCTCTGTTAGTATAACGTAACTAGCGCGTTTCTAAACGCAAGCTGCTAGGACAAACCTTAGGTGCTCTATAAATTACTAGATAGATTTAAGAAACCTAAGCAAGTTATTCTACTACTATAAGCTCTATACAGGTTACGTAATTTGCTAGTCCTATAGTATAAAGAGCTCTCTAGTACGCTCTAGAAGCTTAGTCTCTTAGCATTAAAAAAGAGCTGTGCCTGTTCTATAATCCTAAACAGAAAATAGTACTACTCTTCTATATTAATAATATTCTCCTAGCCTATTACAACAACAATTAAGCTGCTACTAAACAGCTAATAAGCTTATTAATAGAAAAGTATTAAATTAAAGACTATAGAGCTGCTAAATAGTTTCTAGGTGTTTAAATAATTAGAAACTAAGAGGCCTATACTATAACTCTTGCGTACAACTCCTATATTAATAAGCTCGCTACTAAATTTAAGATAGTAGAGAAGAGGTCCTTCCCTGTAGTACTATTTCCTATAGAGGAGCTGCTTAAATATAGTAGAGAAGCTTTAAAACAAGAGGTTAAAGCGTTTTAAGAATAAGTTAGGTCTATACTCTATACAGTAATTATAATTTAACTAGATATAGCATACGCTGCCTCTTAGCTATCTTATTATTTAACAAATCTAGGAGCTGCTTACTTTAAGGCAGCTACTTAGGTTTTAGCTTATTTATATAGAATAAAGCATCTAGGTATAAGGTACAGCGCTTACAAAGGCAGTTATCTGCTTATATGTAGAGACGCCTTATTTGCTAACAATAGAGAGTCCTGTTAATCTTCCTAGGGGTATATTATGCAGCTCTTTAGTAGTCTAATTATCTAGAAAGCTGCACAGCAGTTAACAGTAACTACTTCTACTACTAAGGCTAAATTACTCGCTTTAGAGCATGTAGCTAAAGAGTTAGTAGCTCTAAAACAATTCCTAGGAGAACTTTAGCTAGACTTAAGGGTGCTATAGGAGATTTTCTATAACAACTAACAAACTATCTAACTAGTAGTTAAAGAGAGCAAGTAGCTTACTACCTAGCTGCGCTATATAGATATCTAAAATATATAGTTAAAACAAGAGTACACTAAGGGAAACCTCTGTTACAGGTATTCTCCCCTAACAGGGGATACCTTGGTCAGGCCCTAGGCTAAGCCTAGAGACCTACTAACTAGTATATAATATCCACACACCTAACAACTCATCTATTAAGGATTCGTCTTATCTCTTAATATCACCTATTATTTTATCCTATATTGCTCTGCTCTATTGCCTGCCTACAGTGCCCTTACAATTTAAATCCTTTATACTTCCTCTTAGAACAGGCAGCTAATTAGCAGCAGAGGAGCAGGAAAAAACTTAGCTATTAGCAATAGCTAGAGGACAACGCAACCTCTACTTAACTATAAGCAACGTAGAGGAGTTGCCCCCTTACAATAACCTTAGTTATAAGCTAGACGCTTAACGCCGCAACAACGCGCCTAGGGTATCTCTACTACCTATAGAACTACTACTTAACCCTTACAGGGGCAAGTTAGCTACTACAGCAGCAGGCATTGCGACGCTAGACGTCCTAACGCTACGCGTTACACAAATAGAGTTGCTATAGGCTTCTATCCTGTTGTTGCTAGAAGCACTTAATAAGGCAGAATTGTCTAGCGCCCCTAAACAAGAAATTAAAATCTAGCAGCAGTAATTTAACTAGGCAGTTAAGACCCTACAGCAGACGCACGTTAGACCTACACTAGGTAGCTACTATCTAGCATTTAACAAGGCTAGTAAGATAATGCAAGTCCTTAACAACGTCTAACCTAAGCTAAAACTTAGGATAGATAACAAGCCTCTATTAACTTAGTAAGTAGACTAGTAGATTAAGGATATAGACATAGCGTTCTAGTACACCTAAGTAGTTAAAGACTCTGTTACCTATACCTACTAGATTATAGGCACAATCTACTATAGTGTCTATTAAGAATTAATCTAACAACGCATCAACAAGGGATTAATCTAAACCTAGGCTAACCTCTGTGTAGAGGAGGAGCAGCTTGTATAAGACCTAGTCTTTACTTAGTACAAGAACTACAATAAGTACTTTAACTATAAGTAGAAGGCTAATAATTCTATTAACACCTTCCTAATAAAGTTAAATAAGCAGGAGTCTCTACTGCCCTATAACTTTGCTAAGTTTAACAACAGCATAGATAACTATAAGTTTAAGATAGCGTTTGTATAGAGCCTTACGCCCTACAAACTCTAACATAAGATCTAGCGCAATAGCAGCCTAGAACACATTACTAAGTAGATAGAGTTTAAACAGGCCCTCTAAAACGCAGAGACTATAACAGTCCCCTTAAACTCAAGCCTCTAGGCTAAAGGCAGCAGTTAAAACAAAAGACCTTACTCTTCTCTAAACAGGGGAGGATTAAAGAGGCACTGTAGTTAGGCCTTAACCCCCTCTAGGAGCGACGCTAGAAAGCAGCTAGGAGACTCCTAGCTAGTAACTAATAACGCTAATTTATTAGGCGGTAAGGGGTCCTATAGGGGCAATTACTACTAATAATCTAATAGGGGTGGTTATTATTAACAGTCCCAAGGCCAATTACATAACTAGGGGCAACCCTCCTAGGGTTATTAGCAACAGGGCTATTAGAGAGGCCGCAGAAGCAGTAATTAACAATCTAGTAGTAACTAGGAAATAGCAAACCCTAGTTACTAACCTTTCCTACCTACGACTAGGGTTAGAAACTAAAGGGAAGCAGACCTGCATAGCAGTTACTGTCCAGCTAATTAACTCTAAGGGCAACCCTAGGACTCTCTAGGCCCTATACAACTTAGGCTTAGAACTAAACCTTATTGCTAAGCAGGTAGCTAGAGACCTAGGGCTTAACCTAGTAGGGACTAACTAGCAACTAAACGCAGTAGTCCTAGACAATACAAAGCTATTGCTAACAGAGCAGTATTAGTTAACAATAGTCTGCTACAACAGCAAGGGAGCACTAAAAACAGTTAGGCTAACTAAATTCTAGTCTACACTATTTGTTAGATACAACCTAGTATTAGGTTATCTATAGCTGGCTAAAGCAGACCTATGTATCTGCTTCTCTGCAGGAACCTACAAGTAGTTCTTAGAAGACGTTGAAAGAGTCTAGCTAGTAACTACTAAACAATTGTTTAGTAATCTAGAACTAGACAAGCAGCTATACCTACTACAGTCTAGAAATCTAGGCATAGGTAAGCTAGCGGACGTCTACTAGATAGACGCTAGATAGACACTAGACGCAACCCTTACTAAATAGTTAAGGATTATAGTAGTAGGAATTAACAGTAGACCTATCCTAGAGGCTAATGCCCTAGACATAGAAGAGCTTAAATATGTGCCTAAACACCTCTATTATAAGTAGTTTGCCTTTAGCAAACAATAGACAAGTGTGTTAGTATCTTATAGGGAGTATAATTACTCTATTAATATTAAAGATAGGGCTAAAGTCCCTAATCTCCTAATCTACAACCTGTCCTACCAAGAGCTAGATATACTCTAGGAATACCTTAAGGCAGCACAGGAGAAGGGCTAGATCTGCCTAAGCAAGTTGCTAGCGGAAGCACCTATCCTGTTTGTCTCTAAACCTAATAGCACTATAAGATTATACGTCGACTATTAGGGGTTAAACAAGATAACTATTAAGAATTAGTATCTAATCCTGCTAGTAAGCAAGATAATAGATTAACTATTAAAAGCAAAGGTCTTTACTAAGCTAGATCTACGTAACGCCTATTACAGGCTCTAGATTAAGGAGGGTAATAAGTAGAAGACTGCGTTTAAGACGCAATACAGTTATTTTAAATACCTAGTAATGCTATTTAGGCTAGCGAACGCACCAGCTACATTCTAATCCTATATCTACTAAGCCCTAGAAGGCTTACTAGATAGGATCTGCGTAGTGTACCTAGACAACATCCTTATCTATTCCTAGAACAAGGAGGACTACAACAAACATGTTAAGGAGGTCCTAGATTGCCTAGTTAAGTAGGGGATATTCGCGAAGGCAAGCAAGTGTGTTTTCTCTAGCAAGTTAGTAGAGTTTCTAGGGTTTATTATCACCCTAGACAGCGTAGTTATAGATCCTAAGAGGGTCTATACTATTACTAAATAGCTAGAGCTATTAAGCTACAAGGATATTTAAGTATTCTTAGGCTTTACTAACTTTTATTAACAATTTATCTTTAACTACTTAGGAATTATCTAGCTGCTTATTAACTATATAACAGCTGCCTAGCACCCAGCAGAGGACTAGGGGGCCCTAGTTAAGAAGAGGGGGGCAAAACCAAAGAAGAGTTAGAAGAGACTAACAAAATAGTATAAACTATAGCACTAGCTAGAGGAAGCTCGCACAGCGTTCCTTACAATCAGGGAGAAGTTTACAAGGGCCCTAGTGCTTTAGCACTTTAACCTAAACAAGCCTATTATTATCCTTACTAATACGTTAGACTTTGCTATAGCAGCTATCCTATTACAACCCTAAACGTCTAAAGTAGCAACAGAGCTACACTAGAAGCTAGTAGCGTTCTAGAGTTAGAAGTTTACAGGCCTATCTATTAGATAGCACACCTATAATAAGGAACTGTCTACAATTGTTAAAGCCTTTAGGCAGTAGAGACACTATCTTAAACACGCCCTAGCAACAATTAGAGTACTCTTAGATTATAATAACCTAAGGTACTTTATAACAATAAAAGAGCTCTCTCCTAAACAAGCCTAATAGGCAGAGGAGCTAGCAAGATTTAACTTTAAAATTAAATACAAGCTAGGACTAGAAAATGTAGCAGATAGCCTATCTAGGCGTCTAGATTACGCCTAAGGTCTTAAGGTTAGAGAATAGCAGGCCCTATAGGACGCTATACTGCCTACCTTATAACAGAAGCTTTAGATCTAGATAATTTGCAAGTCTAGGGCTTAAAATAATGCACAGGTAACATCTAGGCTTAACATACCTATAGCAGACCTAGCAGCAGTCTAGCAACTACCTAAAGTCGTCCCTAAGGAATTCTACCAACATTAGATCAGCTATAGAGATTTGTCTCCTACAGACCCTAATCCTCTATCTATTAACTAAGGTTAGGATTAGCCTATTAATACTAAAGCTAGGGGACTAGACTTTAATGTTGCTAAAGCTCTCCTTTATAGCCTAGACAGCAGAGTTAGTGCCCCTACAAACCTTGCAAACAAAGCCGCGTAAGAAGATTCTGCTTTTGCCCTAGATACACTAGTAATCCTAACAGATTTTATCAAGCAGGTCTAGCACTAGGATGTACTATACCCTAGGAAGCTGTTGCTAGCAACTAGGACAGATAGCAGAGCAAAGAAGGAACAACACTACTAGGAGGTTAACCTAAGTAGAACCTTACACTAGAGTAGGAAAGTTTAGATTCCTAATAATATTACTCTACGCTACACTATCCTATTAAGGAACTATAATAACCCTATAGGAGGTTACTATAGCGTAGATAAGACTACTAAAGTACTTAAGAAGAAGTACTACTAGCTAGGACTAATAAAGGACGTACATTAGTACATCTAAAGGTATCCTGCATGCTAACTCTATAAAATTAGGAGGTATAAGCTATAGGGTTTACTTACACTACTTCTAGTCCCTAATACTACCTAGCAGCACTTCTCCCTTAACTTTGTAACAGACCTACTAAAGTTAATAGACGCTAAGGGGAACAAGTATAACGCTATACTAGTCCTTGTAGACTAGTTTAGTAAGTACATCTAGTACCTACCCTACACTAAGACAATTACTGCCTAGCGCCTAGCTAAACTGTTAATAAAATAGAGCTTCTTAAAGCAAGGACTACTAGATACACTACTATTAGATTAAGGTTTAGTATTTACTAGTTAATTCTAGTCTAATATTTGCTACTACCTAATAATTAACTATTAGCTTAGTACAGCGTTCTATCCCTAGACAGACAGGTAGACAGAGCGTTAGAATTAGGAGTTAGAAACGTACTTACGCATATACATAAACTACTAATAGGATAACTAGGTAGATCTCCTGCTATATGCTAAGTACGCCTACAACTCTAAAGCTTACTCTGCATACAGAGAATCTCCTATTAAGGTTACCTTTAGCACTAACCCTAAGGGATTTAACAGGATGCCTAATAAGCACTAGCTCTAAAAGCCCCTAGCTGTCTAGGACAAAGACAGAACCACGCTAGAGCTTTGTAGGCAGGTTGCTAGACGCTTAGAGCGCTGGCACAACATGTAGAGAACAGCAAAAGAGGCCTTAGAGTACACACAAAAGGGCAACGCCCTAGTAGTACAACATAAAGAGGTTAGAACAACACTTTGCTAAGGGGGACTTAGTCCTCCTGCAGGCTAAGAACCTAATAACAAGCTGTCCTTTAAAGAAGTTTAACGCTTACTACCTTAGACTATTTGTAGTAATTAAGAAGATAGGAAAGCTAGCGTACAAGCTAAAGCTCCCCTATCTATAGATAGAGTGCACCTAGTGTTTAATGTATTATTACTTAAGCGCTAGAGGGAACCCCTAGCTAACAGTAGGTTCTAGCTAGGTCCTATTAGTATCCTAGAAGACATCCTGCCTAGCAACAGGTATAAGGTTAAAGGAATACTATTACACTAAGACACTATAGCCTAAGGAAGAGAATACAGAGTTAAGTAGCTAGATTAGCCTAACAAAGAGTTAACCTAGGAGCTACTTAATTATCTTAATTACTGCAATAAGATCCTTTAGGATTATTACTAGAGCGCTCGCGCAGGTAATCTATTAGTAGGTAACTAGGCAACGCCTGGGAACTAACGCTACTAAGGCGTAAGAGAGGATGTCCTAGGAAGTCTGCCTTATAAAAGAATCTATCTAACAGGGCTAGAGGATAGGCGCTCCTAGAACAAGTACAGCTAGTAGCTAAAGAAGGCCTAGCGTCTATCTAGTACATTACTAGCAAGAACAGCACGTTTAAAGTTAGAAGAGGGATTAATTACAAGGTTTATTAAATTAATTACTATAAGAATAGAGAGTCTTTATAACTACTACTACACGCTTAAGTAGTAGGGCCGCTACAACCCTTAGACAGGCTTAACTCTAAGAAAGGGCTACAACGTTAACAGCTACCTAGAGTAGGCTTTATAGGCAACGCAGACAGCCTCTTAAAGGCAGCAGTAGAAGCCTAAGTAGAAGACAGCAGATTAGTACTATAGTAGTACTACTGCTTCTCTGCACTATTCGCGCTACCTATCTTCTAGAAGTGCTCCTTAATTAGAGTATTAATAACCACGTTGTTAGGCAGTTTCTTGCTAACTGTACTAACTACAGCCTGCTAACATCAGCCTTAAGAAAGGAGGGAAGGAAAAGTAACTTATAATGTACTGCTTAAGGTTGTGCAACTAGGAAACCTAACGCACCTAAGCGTACTTAGTCTTAGAGAGACTAAACTTGTTAATATAGTAATAAACTACAGCATTATAGGCGACAAAGCTATTACAGCAGCCTAGAGCGTAGTTATAGGCAGTCTACTAGAACAACTAAACAGCGTTATTAATAGAGTCCTTAGTCGCCTAGACGCCCTATTAGATAGTCTCCTTGTTAGTCTTGCAGAGGGCCTAATTAATAAGGAAGTTAAGCATGTTAACAGCTTAGCAGAAGACAGGGTTAATCTACATATATTAGCTATAGACAGACACTAGAACAGTATAGGACATACCTTAATATACTTGCTAGCCTTTACCTCTATATAACTAAAGCACACGCTAAAGTTATCCTTACGCAGCCTATAACTACTAGGTTAATAGAAAACGTACATAAACAACTTAATAGTGCCCTTAGGGTTGTGCTTAGAGCAGGTTGTTAGGCGCGTAACGCTACTGCAGCACTAGAATTACAAGAGTAAAGGCTAGGGCTGCATGTTATTAGGCAGCTAATAGACATAGTTAGGCAGAGCCTAGCAAGAGATATATAGGGGCAGGGGAGTTATGTTAAGGGCAAGTGTTAGGAGTAACAGTTAAACAGCAGATAAAGATAGTAGTAATAAGGCACTGTAGGTAGGGGAAATACAGTCCTTATATACCCTAGGCGCCTACTAGCCTATTAGGCACCTAGCAACAACCTAACCTCTTACTACTCTCTTACCTAACGCAGGTTGCTGCGCAAATAAACAAAAGTTTGCTATATCTAAATATAGGTCTATAGACTAATTAGAAGACGTCTAATAATCTTACCTAAGATTTATATTGTAAACACGCTAGAGCCTAGGCTACGCTACGTAAGAGTCTAGGCAAGGCATTAGGCATAGCAAGGCTAGCAGCTTACTATCACAAGCTAGTATACAGATAAGATCCCCTATAAATAAGCAAATCCTACAGACTAGTTTGCGCAGGAACAGGCTGCAGGAGCTGCTAGCAATCCTCTTGCAGACGTCACTAGTTAGGGACTTACTTACTACTTAGGCCCTAGAGATTTTAATCCCTAGTATAAGGCACCTAACTACCTAGGGGGTTGCAGGGAGTATAAACAAACGTCTACACGCAGGGCAGGCCCTAGCCTAGTGCCAGCCGCCTCTTGCAAGACGTAGGGAGCAAACAGCCCCTACATGTCTAACGCATAATAGTTACGCTCCCTATAGGTTAAGCTAAAGGCTGCTTTAGCGTTAACCTTTGTAACGTCTAACAGTTACGCTCCCTACAGGTTAAGCTAAGGGACGCTTTAGCGTTAACCTTTATAACGCCTAACAGTTACGCTCCCTATAGGTTAAGCTAAAGGCTGCTTTAGCGTTAACCTTTGTAACGCCTAACAGTTACGCTCCCTACAGGTTAAGCTAAGGACTGCTTTAGCGTTAACCTTTGTAACGTCTAGTTTAAGCTATTGCTTATCTATTAAGCTATAGAGCTAACAATTGCAGACTTAACGCAGGTTAAGACTCTAGAAAATAAGCAAGCGTTGTGACAACAGGTAGCTAGCGCCTATAGGATTGCTCTTAACAGCTACCTAGCCTTACTTAATACAAGAAACCTAGTCGCCTAGCAGCATAGCAGTGCTGCCCTAGCAGAGTACTAAGGTAGCATTGTAATAACAGCGTAGCTAGCATCTGCAGGATTGCTCTTAACAGCTACCTAGCCTTACTTAATGCTAGATAGTTACCCTAGGATACACTACATTTCTCTTGCTAAGTTTTTCCCTCTACAGGAGGTTTTTCTAGAGCTTAATAATAGCGCTAGGGATTCCCTAAAGCAGTTTAGGACAAACCTTTAGAAGGGGGCTATTATTACAGGTATTCTCCCCTAACAGGGGATACCTCAGTTAGGCCCTAGGCCAAGCCTAGAGACCTACTAACTAGTATATAATATCTACACACCTAACAACTTATCTATTAAGGATTTGTCTTATCTCTTAATATTACCTATTATTCCATCCTATATCGCTCTGCTCTATTGCCTGCCTACAGTGCCCTTACAACCTCTAAGTAACCTACCTTAAAACAAGTAAGATGCTAGCTAACAGCCTTATAAAAGCGCTTCCTAGACAAGCTTATAAGCGCTTTTTATTACATTTAAACTTACAGAGCATTAGTTAAGAGGGGAAAGACTTAGTTATAGAAAAAGAGCAGGTTAATAGAGAAAGAGAAGATCTTTAAATTGCTAGGGAGGACAACCCCCTCCCTAAATAGGTATAAGTCTCCCTAGACTACTAGTAGCAGCTCTTTTAAGCGCATGCCTAGCAGCTAAGGAGCTTACAAAAACAAATTAACTATAGGTAGAGAGGATAACCCCCTCCCTATAGGTTTTATCTTAAAGAACCTACTTATAAATAGGTACTTAAAATTTATACCTATCTACAAGCAGGCCCTTTACTACCTAGATAGCAGTACGTAGGTTAGTAGCCTACTAAATGCTTATTAGCTACTATTATCTACTAAAAACTAAGTTACTTACTAAAGTTGTTACTCTGCTAGAGGAAGCAAGCTCCTCTACTAGTTTAAGCCTAAGTAGCTTAAGGGCAGAGAGGCTACAAGCTATTAGTCTACTACTTAACTGCTCTTTTTTAAATATATATAGTAGGCAGCAGGAGTGCCTAAAGGCACAACGCTAGCAGCGCTTGCTACAGCAGCTGGTAGCAGCATTGTTAACGCACAGCGCAACTGAGCTGCTTGCTAGCAGCGCGTCCACGCAGTACGCGTAGGGGATCAACCTGCGCACACCAGGCACTAGAGCACCTGAGACAGGGGCAGGGGGCGCAGGCGCAGGCGCAGGCACAGGCAGCGGCGGCAGCGCGGTGGCGTAGGCAGCAGTAGTGGCAGCAGCTATAGCAACAGTAGCAGTAGCAACCGCCAAAGGAGCAGGCAAAGCTGCAGCTACAGGCTTAGGCGAGGGCTTAGGCAAGGGTAAGGGGAGCAGGCGCAGGCATAGGGGCGGGCACAGGCAAGAGCAAGCAGGCAGCTGGCAGCCAGCCAGCTTAGGCAGCAGCTTAGGTAGTAGAGGCAGCAGTAGTGCGCGCGCAGCGCTAGGTTTTAGTCTATTTCTATACCTAAGTTAGCAAAACCTCTAGAAAAGAGCTAGGAAAATGTTAATAGCAAGATTAGTTAGACAACGTCTATAAGCTCTTAACAGATTAAGAAGCTAGAAATAATTAGCTAGAGAGTGCTTAGGCGCGCAGAAAACAATTTAGTATACTTATAGGCATATTAATAGATATAACTAGAGAAATAGAGAAATTAAGTAGGTAGGACGCTTATATAGGGAAGCAACTAGGTTAGTAAAGGTAAAGCTGCTAGATTATAGTCCTTACGCTTACTCTTACTACCTAGAAATGCTTAACCTAAGAAGTGCTTACCTTAACTATAACTAAGCAGCTTAATAGCTAGCTATAGGCTTAGAAAATTTAGCTATTAAAAATAAGTGCCTAAACTAGTAATAAACTACTTGTAATAGCAGCCTAAAAAAGTTAGGGAGGTCTCTTAAAAGGAAGAGCACCTAGAGTACGCTGTAGGCGCGTAGTAATCTTAGATATCTAGGGAAATATAAAAATCTAAGATTAGAGCCCTATAATTACTAAGGGCACGCTCCTAGTTTAGTTGTTCCTAATATAGGATTAACTAGAGGGTGTGTTACGTAACTAAGCGCGTAGAGTTATATACACAGCTTGTTTTCTAATAGAGCGTGCTAATTTAGTTAAGCTGCTCTACCCTAGCAACGCTAGTTCTAAGCAGCCCTAATACTAGCTAAACACTTGTTAAGCAAGATTACATAACCTATATATTTTATTTATATTTAAGCAACACGTTCTATATAGAAAACTAGACACTAATTAAATTAATTAATTACTTAAGTATAGTCCTGCAAGCTCTATTACAGTATCTAAACTAGAGACCTACTCTAGTAAGAGAAATAAACTTAACAACTAGCTTATCTAGTAGGACTTATTCTTCTTGTTCTAAGGAGCTTAGGTAGCTAAGAACTAGCAAGTTGTTCTTGTAGCCAGCTATATAAAAGGACAAGCTTTTAAGTAGATTAAACTATTCCTTTAATAGTTTAATGTAGAGGAAGCCTCTAATAAAGTTAATATATAGATGTCTAACTTTAACGTATTTAAGGAAAAGGTTAAGCTAATTTTTAGAGTATCTAATAAACTCTTAATTGCATGTTGTAACATCTAGTATATCTATTAGAACAAGGCTGCTGCTAACTACGCTGCTGATTTTTAGCAGCTAGCTACTAACACTAACTAGGATAATAATGCGTTAATAACTATGTTCTAATAAGGACTTAAGCCTAAGGTTAAAGAGGAGCTTATGCGTACTAGCGCCTTACTTAACACTTTAGACTAGCTTATTAATAAATTAATTAATATTAACGTTAGACTATACAAACTCTAACAAGAATTAAGAAACAATCTGCCTGCTTAAGTAGGCCTTTAGCCTTTGTGTACGCCCTCCTGTAGCCTATAGTATTACAGCCTTAACTAAGGCGCCTAAGGAAACAACTGCTACTATCCTAATATAGGATGTTATTGTAAAGAAAGTAGGGGGAGGACAAAGCTACTTTCTTCCCTAATCTAGAAGACCTAGACTAACTAGACTAGGTAATTTCTAAATAAGGAAGCGTATAGCCTAATAGAGTAAAGATAAGATAATATAATAATATAGACAAGTTATTATATTAAATGCTAGGTACAGAACTTAGAGAGAGGACAGCAGGGATACTTATACTCTGCTTCTCTCTCTTACATTATTAAGCAGAACATTCTAGATGTCTCTTAGATTACTAATTAGTAATCTATCTCTTAGAGACACGTAATCTTATAGTAAAGACTACGTATACAGCTTACGTGTACAGTAGATTACATAGCTAGACGCGTAATCTACTCTAATTATAGAAAAGAGTGACGTTATCTAAGTTTTATAGAGATCTTACTTTCTTAGAGAAAATAGAAAGTTAGATATCTCTAGATCAGCACTAGATACGTGCTTAGTAAGCACAGCATCTTAATCCTCTAGTCTTATACAATTATATAATAATAATTACATAAGCCTAGCCACTAAGCCTAATTAGGAAATTGCATTTATAAAGATTATTAGAGAAGTTCTAATAACTTTACAATTATAGGATTATATTTCTATAACTAAGGGAGTTCTAATATAACGTTGTAAGTAGCTATCTTAAAAATATCTAGGGTTATCTTTTCTTAGTATTCTTATATAGTAAAGTTCTCTGCAACTACCTTGTGTGTAATCTTAGATCCTTTAGGTATAGGTTCCCTATTAGTAACTTAGAGCAGGTATGTTGTATTTTTGCAGGTAGGGCTTAGTCTAGCTAACCTTATACCTTGCGCAGATATATAATTAGATTATGCTCCTAAGTCTAAAAGTGTACTTAACTATCTTCTATTAATCTAAACAGGTAATTTAATTAGTAGGCTCCTAGCTCCTATGTTGTTAAGCAAGTATTTATACAAGCTTCTAAAAAAGCCTTATATGTCTTAATTCTAAATCTATTATCTTCTTTAACCTAGTAGTGTGTACTACAGTCTAGGTTTAAGTAAGTCTGCTATTTAACATTCTTGTAGGAGTTATTAACTACTAGTTGTATTATTATAATTGCAGTAGGGTTATTTACTCTAGGAAAGTAAGGCTTTAAGTATTTATCCTAGAGGTGTACATTATATAGGTTGTCCTAACACAGGTACTTCTATAGGCAGCAGTTTAAGCGCTGTGTTAGAAACTAACTTCTACCTAGCTTATTGCTATAGTGTATCTAACACTAGTTAACAGTGCATGTAGTCTATATAATAGAGGCGTGCGTTAGATTATAGACATCTAGGTTATACTGTTATTAAGGGTTCTTTTTTATAGTAGGCTTTTGTTTGTTTCTTAATACAAGAGTAGTAGTTTAGTTATCTTTATAGGCATTAATGTTTGTAATAGTTTCTTTATTATCTTCTTTCTATTTATTAAAGAAATTATTCTACTAGTTGTTATCTTTGCGTTATGCATTCTCTAACTACAGATCTAGACTAGCTCCCTTGCTTACTAGATTCTTGCGCTAGTAGTAAGGCTATAACTTTTTATACTATATTGTCTAGTGTAGGTAGTCCTTTATATTAATTATAGAACGTAATATCTTTACCTTCTTGCTGTTTATAATTGCTTACTTATGCTTTTTATTTATTGTTAAGTACGTTAGATGTAGCTGCGCGTAAGAAGTCTTATAGTAAGGTGTAGGTGCCCTGTTATAGTAAGCGCAGATTTTATCTACCTCTTAATACTCTACTTCTAAAGAGTCTTCCTTAGTACCTAACTCTAGGTCTTCTATAAGTTAGTCTACTGCATTAGTAATAACTTCCTATTTGTTATTATTGTTAATGCCTTCTACAGCCTCTCCTTAGGTTGCGTAGGTAAGTATATTTAACTATTAAATTACTTTATTAGTCTATTAACAGTTCCTAGCAATGTAGCCTAGTTTGCTACAGTTGTAACAAGTATATCCTAACTTATCTATAATATTGTTGTTTCCCTAGCTATAGGTGTTGTTCTACTCTAGTTATTAAGTAATTTTTAAGAGATCTATAGCTTCTGGTCTAAAATAGCTGCTTTGCGTGTTACTATAGATATAACTGTAAAGTTATTAGAACTTCTCTAATAATCTTTATAAATGCAATTTCCTAATTGGGCTTAGTGGCTAGGCTTATGTAATTATTATTATATAATTGTATAAGACTAGAGGATTAAGATGCTGTGCTTACTAAGCACGTATCTAGTGCCAATCTAGAGATATCTAACTTTCTATTTTCTCTAAGAAAGTAAGATCTCTATAAAACTTAGATAACGTCACTCTTTTCTATAATTAGAGTAGATTACGCGTCTAGCTACGTAATCTACTGTACACGTAAGCTGTATACGTAGTCTTTACTATAAGATTACGTGTCTCTAAGAGATAGATTACTAATTAGTAATCTAAGAGACATCTAGAATGTTCTGCTTAATAATGTAAGAGAGAGAAGCAGAGTATAAGTATCCCTGCTGTCCTCTCTCTAAGTTCTGTACCTAGCATTTAATATAATAACTTGTCTATATTATTATATTATCTTATCTTTACTCTATTAGGCTATACGCTTCCTTATTTAGAAATTACCTAGTCTAGTTAGTCTAGGTCTTCTAGATTAGGAAGAAAGTAGCTTTGTCCTCCCCCTACTTTCTTTACATAAGTAAGCTCTAGAATCCTCTATAGTATATAGCCTAGTAGGAACACAACTCTTATAGTTTGTGTTTAACCTAAGTTACAACCTTAATAATATATTTATGTAATAGAGCTTGCAGGACTATACTTAAGTAATTAATTAATTTAATTAGTGTCTATTTTTCTATATAGAACGTGTTGCTTAAATATAAATAAAATATATAGGTTACATAATCTTGCTTAACAAGCGTTTAGCTAGTATTAAGGCTGCTTAGAACCAGCGTTGCTAGGGTAGAGTAGCTTAACTAAATTAGCACGCTCTATTAGAAAACAAGCTACGTATATAACTCTACGCGCTTAGTTGCGTAATATACCCCCTAGTTAATCCTATATTAGGAATAACTAAACTAGAAGTATACCCTTAGTAATTATAGGGCTCTAATCTTAGATTTTTATATTTCCCTAGATATCTAAGATTACTACACTCCTACAGTATACTCTAGGTACTCTTCCCTTTAAGAGACCTCTCTAACTTTTAGGCTACTATTATAAGTAGTTTGTTGCTAGTTTTAGCACTTATTTTTAATAGCTAAATTTTTAAAGCCTATAGCTAGCTACTAAGCTACTTAGTTATAGTTAAGGTAAGTACTTCCTAGGTTAAGCATTTCTAGGTAGTAAGAGTAAGCGTAATAACTATAATCTAGCAGCTTTACCTTTACTAACCTAGTTACTTCCCTATATAAGTGTTCTACCTACTTAATTTCTCTATTTCTCTAGTTATATCTATTAATATACCTATAAGTATACTAAATTATTTTCTACGCACCTAAGTACTTTCTAGCTAATTATTTCTAGCTTCTTAATCTATTAAGAGCTTTATTATTAGATGTTGTCTAACTAATCTTACTATTAACTTTTTCCTAGCTCTTTTCTAGAGGTTTTACTAACTTAGGTATAGAAATAGACTAAAACCTAGCGCTGCGTGCGCACTGCTGCTGCCTCTGCTGCCTAAGCTGCTGCCTAAGCTGGCTAGCTGCTAGCTGCCTGCTTGCCCTTGCCTGCGCCTGCCCCTATACCTGCGCCTGCCCCCTTGCCCTTACCTAAGCCTATAGCTGTAGCTTTGCCTGCTCCTTTAGCGGTTGCTGCTGCTACTACTGCTATGGCTGCTGCTACCGCTGCTGCCTACGCCGCTACGCTGCTGCTGCTGCCTGCCCCTGCGCTACCTGCCCCTGCCTTAGGCGCTCTAGTGCCTAGTGCGCGTAGGTTAATACCCTACGCGTACTACGTAGACGCACTACTAGCAAGCAGCTTAGTTGCGCTATGTTTTAACAACACTACTACTAGCTACTATAGCAAGCACTGCTAGTGTTGTGCCTTTAGGCACTCCTGCTACCTACTATAGGTATTTTAAAAAAAAGAGTAGTTAAGTAGTAGACTAATAGCTTGTAGCCCCTCTGCCCTTAAGCTACTTAGGCTTAAACTAGTAGAGGAGCTTACTTCCTCTAGCAGAGTAACAACTTTAGTAAGTAACTTAGTTTTTAGTAGATAATAGTAGCTAATAAGCGTTTAGTAGGCTACTAACCTACGTACTACTATCTAGGTAGTAAAGGGCCTGCTTATAGATAGGTATAAATTTTAAGTACCTATTTGTAAGTAGGTTCTTTAAGGCCTATAGGGAGGGGTTATCCTCTCTACCTATAGTTAATTTGTTTTTATAAGCTCCTTAGCTGTTAGGTGTGCGCTTAAAAGAGCTGCTACTAGCAGTCTAGGGAGACTTATACCTATTTAGGGAGGGGGTTGTCCTCTCTAGCAATTTAAAGATCTTCTCTTTCTCTATTAACCTGCTCTTTTTCTATAACTAAGTCTTTCCTCTCTTAACTAATACTCTATAAGTTTAAATGTAATAGAAAGCACTTATAAGCTTGTCTAGGAAGCGCTTTTATAAGGCTATTAGCTAGCATCTTACTTGTTTTAAAGTAGGTTACTTAGAGGTTTTCCTTAGCGTACTCTTGTTTTAACTATATATTTTAGATATCTATATAGCGTAGCTAGGTAGTAAGCTACTTACTCTCTTTAACTACTAGTTAGATAGTTTATTAGTTATTATAGAAAATCTCCTATAGCACCCCTAAGTCTAGCTAAAGTTCTCTTAGGAATTATTTTAGAGCTACTAACTCTTTAGCTACATGCTCTAAAGCAAGTAATTTAGCCTTAGTAGTAGAAGTAGTTACTAATAACTGCTATGCAGCTTTCTAGATAATTAGACTACTAAAGAGCTGCATAATATACCCCTAGGAAGATTAATAGAACTCTTTATTATTAGCAAATAAGGCGTCTCTATATATAAGTAGATAACTACCTTTATAAGCGCTGTACCTTATACCTAGATGCTTTATTCTATACAAATAAGCTAAAACCTAAGCAGCTGCCTTAAAGTAAGTAGCTTCTAGATTTATTAAATAATAAGATAGCTAAGAGGCAGTGTATGCTATATCTAGTTAAATTCTAATTGCTATATAGTGCATAGACCTAACTTATTCTTAAAACGCTTTAACCTCTTATTTTAAAGCTTCTCTACTTTATTTAAGTAGCTCTTCTGTAGGAAATAGGACTATAGGGAAGGAACCCTTCTCTACTATCTTAAATTTAGTAGTAAGCTTATTAATATAGGAGTTATATGCAAGAGTTATAGTATAAGCCTTTCTATTTCTAATTATTTAAACACCTAGAAACTATTTAGCAGCTCTATAGTCTTTAATTTAATACTTTTCTATTAACAAGCTTATTAGCTGTTTAGTAGCAGCTTAATTATTATTATAATAGGTAAGGAGGATATTATTAATATAGAAGAGTAGCACTATTTTCTATTTAGGATTATAGAACAGGTATAGCTCTTCTTTTAATGTTAAGAGACTAAGCTTCTAGAGCGTACTAGAGAGCTCTCTATACTATAGAACTAGCAAATTACGTAACCTATATAGAGCTTATAGTAGTAGAACAACTTACTTAGGTTTCTTAAATCTATCTAGTAATTTATAGAGCACCTAAGGTTTGTCCTAGCAGCTTATGTTTAGAAACGCGCTAGTTACATTATACTAATAGAGCTCTAGGTTAAACTAGGCTGTAATTACTACTATAGTGTAAAACAAGCAAGCAGCAAGCGTTATAGCGTAGGTTAAGACAATTAAATCCTTTGCCTGTAGATCTCTATATACGCAGATCCTTGCCTTATATTTAAGGAAGTAGCTATCCTAGTTAAATTTGTAGGTAAAGACCTATTTAAGCAGTAGGGGCCTTAATAAGGCGCTTAATTAGTTAATTTCTCTCTACGTTTCCTTCTTAATAAGCGTGTCTATCTCTTTTTAGCAGGCCTAGCAAAAAGAGCTTCTAGTAGGTAATAGAGTAGATCTTTCTATTTGCTTAGTAGTAGAGGGAGCTTGTCCCTATGTAACTAGCGCTTGTTTTAAGCAACTAGTCTTTTCTTTTTTAGAGTTAAGGTAATAATTACTGCGTAGGTAGTAAGCAGCTCTCTTCTATCTATGCTATATTTATTTGTATGTTTAAATAGTAGGTAAATAAGCTAGGCGTATCTATAATTATTTATAGAGCTTATTATAGAGTACTAACCTGCTCTATTATTATTATTAGTAGGCTTGTTACGCTTATTGCGCTTACAGTTCTCTATTTAGCAGCTCTATCTTATAGGCAGGCCCTAGATTCTCTGCTAATACGCGCGTCTCCTGCCTGCCTTATCTACTTACGTTAATCTTTAAGAAGGTATTAGAACAAGCAGCAAAGTAGGTCTTAGTAGATTATTAAGATCCTTACTATCTACTAGCTTGCTCTCTTCTTCTATAGTTAAGTGCACTTCCTGTAAGCTACTAGTTAGATTATCCTCCTTATTAGGAGCTTCCCTACCTATACTTAACTACTCTAGTTTAGGCATTTAGTTAGGGGAAAGTAAACCTGTTTCTTAGCGTTGTTCTGCACAGATCTCTAGTAGCTTGCTAGCTAAGCTTGCTGCGCGTGCAGTATCTATCCTAGGGGCTCCCTCTATACTAGACTAGCCTTCTAGCAATTAAGGTTCTCCCTAAGTGTTACCCTTAAGCTAGTGCTTAGTAGACAAGCTAAGTAATAGGTCTCTTTGTTTAAGAGGGAGCTCTATTACTTCTCCTACCTCTATTATCTTATTAGGTTTATGTAGAATTTCTATAACTACTTCTACTTCTTAGACTGTAAGGGCTAATAACTTATCTAATTTATTATAAAAGAGCTCTTTATTAAAGGTTACGTTACGCGTTATAATTACCTAGTTTAGTTTAGGGACCTATATCTAGTATATATTAGAAGCTTAGTACCCTACTAAGTATCTAATATAACCCCTTAGAGTTACTTTAAAGCTTCTCTAATTACGCCTAGCTACTTATTCCCTATTTAGGGGATATGCTCTGCAGCTATAGGCGTATATCCTGCTCTAATTAGGTCTTAGATTAGCTGTTAGTGCTCTTACCTGCTTAGGTTTATACTAGTAGAAATAGTAAGTAAACTAGCAATTAAGCTCTTTGTTTAGGCTCTATAGCTTGTTTAAGTAAGTTAGACTTATGTTATAGAGCTATGTTGCTGCTGCTACAACCTCTAGCTAGAGCCTCTTAGGTAGGTTTGCACTGCTCCTTATTTTAATAGATTTAGTAATTATTTCCTGCCCTACTCTTTCTACTGCCCTATTTGGCTTGTAGGTATATAGAGGTATACGCTTAATATCTATTCCCTCTTTAATTGCCTAGCGCTTATATTAGGAGCTCCTTGCTATAGGAGAGTAGTAGTATTATTATCTTAACTTATCTTGTAGATATAGAGCTTATACTAGGTATGTACCTAGCTTAAGAAACTTATAAGTACCTATAGTATCTCTACTTAAGTCTTCTCTAGTAGTAAGTACGTAAAGAGCTTCCTACTATAGTACTCCTTAATTAAAAGTATCTATAATTTGCTACTCCTTCCTATAGGTACATTAAACAGATCCTAGCTAATTCTTTAAAAAGGTTTAGTAGGTTTTTCCTATTTCTGTTAAGATATAACTTGCTTAGCGTAGGTTATTAAGTAGACCTTATAATCTTTTTAGAGCGTACTGTTAATGTGTACGCTGCGCGCTTGTTATACTAGTGCTTTTAGAGCTTCTAGGCCTAGATAACCTACTCTAGCGTGCTAGAGGTGTTTAGTAGAGCTTTATAGGTAAGACTTATACAATTATTTTATTACTGCGTTAAGGATTAGAGGATAAGAGTAGTAGGAAAGTAGCTTATATTTAACAAAAGTAAGGTTGTAAGCGCGCTTAAGAGTAGCATATACAACGCTCCTATTTAGATTATTAATATACCCTACTTAGAGCAAGCTATCTAGCCCTAAGTACTAAACTCCTTTCTCTTAGAGGCGTGCCTTAGAAATAATATTAACGTAGAAACCTTCTACTACTACTATATCCTTAAGGAGCAGGTCTTCTATATATAGGCTGTGCTTTCTGTATAACACGTTTTTAAACAAATAAGCTCCTTGTCCTACTACTAGAAACGCTTGTGTGCCTGCCTCTATAGTGTTAGTAGAGTTAGCTAGGCGAAATAACCTAGGTATAAGCTAATCTGCGCTGTTAACTAAGTGTGTAGCTACTCTATTATCTAAAATTGTACTCTCTAAGAGTAGATAAGCGTTAAAATCTATAAGGTTATAAACCCTAGGTTTCTTAGCTAGGTTGCTTAGTTGCATTATTTTTAGATTAATTAGAGCAGCTTGTACATTACTAGGAAACTTAACTTTAGGTATTTTTGCTAGTAGAGCTGTTATAGCTAATAGAGCTTTTAGGGTCTAATTAAGCTGCTTAATTGCCTTCCTAGTATCTATATACTCTTGGCTCTTAAGCCTCTAGAGAGTATCCTTGCAATAGCTTTCGCTTATGTAGATAGGTAGTAAGGAGCTCCCTCTAACTGCTGTCTCTAGGCGTTAGCAGTTAGTTAGTTTCTACTTATAAGTCTCTCCTTTTTGTTTATAAGGGCAGGAGTACCTACTTAAGCTCTTAGAGTTAGTAGCAGGAGCTTAAGTAGTATCTATTTAGCTTCTAAATGTTATAAATACTCCTAGGTTATCTTTTCCTGCTCTTATAGTGTGCTTATGCATTAAACTACTAAAGACCCTACTTACTTTATCTAAATTAAGTAAATTAAGCCCTAGGATACTATTCTAGATAATCCTTTAGTTTATAGTACAAGCCTAATCTAGGGCAATCCTATAACTTAAGGTATCTAAGAAATCCTATATAGTAAGCGCCCTATTAACCTCTAGAAGCTTGTATAACTTAGCTCTTCTATAGAGGTATAACTACCTATTGTACTAGTCTTATAGAGCAGCTCTTAACTGTTTAGCCGCTCTAAGATGCTGTTAGTACTCTGCCCTAACCTAGTTCTAGGTGCTAACATCTATTAGAGCGAGCTCCTCTTTTAGTGCTTGTATAAGTAATTGCAGCGTTATAGTGTTATTAGTAACAAGCTTTACTATTACTAGTAAGAGGATTAATAGTAATACTGTTGTGTTAACCTAGTTCTAGATCTTCTAAAGGCGCTCTGCCTTAGCAGCCTACTTGCTCGCTCTAATCTTGTATCTAAGGAGCTCCTTGTTATAGTTCTTAACGCTTGTTTAGCCTGTAGGAGGCTTGTTAGGTTAGGTGCTCTAGCTTTAGGTGGATTAAGCTGGTAGTTAAGTAGGGAGCAAGCCTATAATAGGTAGTTTAGGCGCTCCTTTATGCATGCCTAGGGCGTCTTTAGCGTCTAGATCTACTATATCCTATATGTTATAAAGCTTAGTATACTACGTAAGTTAGATATACTAATTAGGCTAATTAGATCTTGTTTTAAGCTAATAGGGTCCTGTAGGGACACCTAAGAGAGCTTACTTATTATAGTTAACAAGCTTGCCTATAGTAGCGTTTAGTAGGGGATAGAAAGATAATTAGGTAATTAGAGCAGTTAAGCTAAGTCTAATAAGCTTGTTTGCTAAGTGCGTAGGGAGATCTACTGTGCTTAGGAAGCTAGGCTTATAACTATAACAGAGCTTATAGGACTATACTTAAGTAATTAATTAATTTAATTAGTGTCTATTTTTCTATATAGAACGTGTTGCTTAAATATAAATAAAATGTGTAGGTTACGTGATCTTGCTTAACAAGCGTTTGGCTAGTATTAGGGCTGCTTGGAACCAGCGTTGCTAGGGTAGAGCAGCTTAACTAAATTAGCACGCTCTATTAGAAAACAAGCTGCGTATGTGACTCTACACGCTTAGTTACGCAACATATAGTTAAAGCGTTTAAGAAGGTCTTAAGAGGAGCAGTAATAATTGCGTATAAGCTAGTGTTAGCGTAATAGGAAATTACTAAGCTTTAAGTAGCTAATAAGGCTGCTATGCAACATAAATTATATAAAAGAAAGTAGATTTAGGTAGAGGGGACCCTAATAGTTAAAGATAGCCTGTAATTAACAGCTCTAAAGGAGTTTAGGGCGCGTATTAATAGGAAGAAGATAAAGAAGCAGGTGCGTGTAACGACACAGGATAATAGAAAGCTCCAGAATGCGTGTGTATCTGCTACAAGGTGTCTAGGAGCACTAGGATAGGTAACACAGAGACAATTCTATTCCTATAGGTCTTGTACGAAGAATACTTAAAAACTATCTATCTACAGATAATTCTCCTTGTGCCTTTATACTGCTAGAATACAGGGAAGTTTAGAATGCTATAACTAAGTTACAGGCAGGAACAGAAACGTAAAGGAGCTGAGTTAGAGGTAAATTAGGGTGTGACACTTTTCAGAGACCGGTGCTTTACAGTGCGTACTAAAGGGGGTAAGCAAACCTAAAGGCGCTATAGATAGTGTAATAAGACTAGGCATAACTTACGTATATGTAAATAATGCTTATATACTATAGACCTTGCTAGGACGTTGTCCTCTAAACCCCTATATATAACGTAGTATTAATATACTATAATTTAAAGTATAATTTTAGTAGGGTCTTAGCAAAAGTAGCTAACTTGCCTATTAGCTAACTTGCCTGTAGGGTATGTTATACTATAATTATACTTAATATATAGTTAGTAGGAATACAACCTTTATAGTTTATGTTAAACTTTATTAATTAAGTTACTTCTTAGAATCTTAACCCTCTTAACATAAGAGACTGTATAGCACGTTATCTATTATTATACCTTAGTTACTGTATTAGACTTTGTCTAGGTATCTTACCTTACTGTTCCAGAGCCAGCACTCATCCCAGAGACCTAACCGAACTAGTACAATATTGGACTTTGTCTAGGTACGTTTCAACAGAATCTTCCTAAGGAGGAACTTTGCCCTTGTGCTAGCGGCCTAATGTTACACGTGAACAACAATATTTCATAGCAAGATCCAAGGATAAAAATTATTCTCTAGGTCCTAAACTATCTGGCTCTTATAGGTCATCCTTTAACGTTATCGCGGTGTTGAGTAATAGAGGGTGGAAAGTAACGTCTAAAGTTGGTGGGGTGGCCTACTCGCTGACTCAGCCCACGAGGTGACTTTGCACGGTAAAGCTGGGGTCGCAAATACCTGCACGTGCCCTGCGCAACCTATTTCGTCGCGATCTCCCAATATCGACCCAACGGAACAAGTCTGTGGTTGCGGGCCCTGCAACCCAGGAGCATCCATTTCCCAATCACGCAGCGAGAGTGTAACAATCCCAACAAGTCACAAGATCATGCCAAACCAGTTAGGGGCCCTGAGATGCAAGTATTGCAACGACACCTTTCAGCGCAATGGTCATCTTCAGCGTCATTTGCTTCGGCACACAGGCGTGAAGTCTTTCACATGTAGAGTATGCGCAAAATCTTTCTCGCGAAAGTAGGTCCCTCAGTAACGATCGTGCATTTGAGCGTAATGCTTACCTTGCGCAGCGATACGCTACTTCGGCACGAAGCTACTCACCGCCGGCATGGCTCGCAGCACAACAATGACAAAAGGATTCTTCGAGCTTGTGTTCCTTGCATTCAAGCTAAGCAGCGCTGCCACGGTGGGAATCCATGTGCACGATGTGAGCAAAGACGTTCCTTTTGCGAATACAGGAGCGAGCAGCGCCATAGCTCCATTTGCTCTGTGTTGCAAACAAGCAATCCTCTGCCAAATGAGGATGTGTCCGGAAGTCTTGCAAGAAGAGAGATTACCATATCACCACCATCTTTCCCGATAGTTCCGGAATCAGCGTCAACTTCTCTTGAATCGTACTCACGAGTCTTGACGACTTCTCCGCCAAATGATTTGTCTGTTCCGACATTGTTAAGCGAATCAGAAGAGGCAAGTGGTACAAGCTGGCCTAGTCTTCTTCCCGTACCGAATCCCTTTGACACAGAGGAATCCGATCTGTTCGCGGATTATCTCCCACACGACATGCGTTACGCCGATGAGATGACTCCAAGTTTTGGCTTTCCCTTTGTTTGGATGACGCAGTCCTTCGAGAATACTTCTCGGAGTCAATATGCTCGGACCAGTGTACATCGGGCCTCTGCATGCCCAACGATGGGAGTCTAGCTGCTCTGTGTACCACTGGACAGGTCGGTTTCATAGGATCCGAAACTGGGTCTGGTGATAATTTTAACAGTGCAGATGTAAGAACCCGCGAAAATCTGGATGCAACTAACACCTCTCCGGCAGATGTTTGTCCATCCTTCCCTGTGCTTCAAAAAGAGGAGTTGCAGAGCGCTGGCGCTGAGCTTTTTGGTTACGTGAGCAACATACCAGAAAAAGCTTATACTGCGTTATGTACTTTCTACATCTCAGAGCGCGGGTATGATGACTTGTCTTTTCCTCCCTGTAGATTGCTCCATGCCTTCGTGGAGCTATACTTTGAGTATTTCGATCCCCATCTTCCATTCCTACACCCGATGAGAGTGGAAACAGACGATATATCTTGGACACTCCTTATAGCAGTTGCTGCTATTGGAAGTCAATACTCTGAAGTCAAAGATTCTTATAGATTCACGGCAGTCTTACAACACCTGCTGCGAAAAGCTACACCGACCAAGGTAAGTTTTCGTAGGGTGGGCAACGTCAAGATTGCTGACAGAGTAGAACCTTCAATCCATTGCAAAGAGATCGGAAACGGCACTAGTGCAGAGTGTTCTCCTGCGTGATGTCGGGCTGATCTTTTCCGGCTCGATATCGGACCGAACCGTGTTACAGCAGGAAAAGAACATGCTCATAACATTATGTCGCAGTCTAATCGCTCCTAATGGCTTCTATGACGCCGAAGAGCCTGTAATTGATAGTGATATAGACCAGAGATGGCTGACTTGGTTGCGAGGGGAAGAAGTTGTCCGCTTAGTGCACTGCGTATATAGTAAGTCAAAAGACAATGCGTGAACCAAGAGAGTGCATCTGACATCATCCCTCACAGTAATGGAGTGCTTCCAGTTGGTCTTCTTCGACTTGCGTCCGACCTTCAGGCTTACAGACTTTACGCACCGACTTCCATGTAACAGCAACGCCTGGAGATGTCGTAGCGGAAGACAATGGAGTGAAGAAAATCAGAAACGACGTCCGGATAGTCGAACACGACGGTCTCGGTCCTTTTCAACTAGAAGCAGCATCTTGAGCCTTTACGCCGATGAGAGAGCAATCCTGGATCATATGCAATCATCACGGCGCTTAAAGTCCCTCATAAGGCCTGAGTTGGGCATTGGCGTACAAGAGCAAGACACATACTCTGCGCGAAGGAAGTTGCTTTCTTTCGGAGCCTCGAAGGATGACATCGCCTTCTTGGACGCGGTAATCGACGAGGCCATCTTGTCCAAATCCTTCCCCCATCCCGAGATAGAATGCAGTGGGCCAGACACCATCGCACATCTTATCGCCATACTGAGGGAAATCCCGTTACGGATGATATACGACTCCGTAGGGTGGCAAGCAAACGACGCTGATATGCAAAGAGCCAGAGAGAGATTAAAAGGGTACCTGCAACGCAATCAGAGCGCGGCCCGGACTTGCCTCTGGCATGCAGCTCAGATATACTCGTCTTCGCGAAGCCTTCTTTGCCCTGCATACTACTCGTCCCTGTCTTTTGCCATCGCTATGAGTTACATTCTTCTATACGATCAGATTGTACAATGTCCAGCGCCTCAAGGAGACCTTCTGCGTCTGGACAAAGTGACCGATAAGTCTGGTATAGGCGCATGGACAACATGCGTCAAAGACTTCCGAGCGCACATCACAGGCATAGGAATATTGGATGGTGCGGAGAGTAGTCGTAGATTACTTTTTGATGCGGAGAAAGCCTTGCGTTCTCAGAGGCCATGGCGAAGCATGGCACAAGCACTTGCGCAGTGTTTCTCCCAGATGAGTAAAGGTCAGAAACCAAAGAAACCAAACATTAGTTAAAAACGGATCAGAACACGAAGAAGCTCTATTCATCACTCTTCTGAGGGACAACACTACAGTACAACTTAAATAATGGCATGACCAACCCAGCTACGAGGCGCAACAGAATACCTAGAAAACCGTCCAGGTTGACGCTTGGAAAGCTGACCCCTCCACTCTTCTTGACCCATGGGAATGCTCGTGCTATCATTGCCCCTTCGAATTTATCACAAGCAATTTTGATCTCTTCCAAGGTGAGTTGCGTCGGGTTGATACCGGCGAGAGAATTGAGATGGAGCAGCTGAGGAAGCACATTGGCGCAATCAGCCAATGCCTGGTTACCCCTTGGCCACGGGTTGGTTGCATAGCATGGATGGCATCGCCCATGACCCATACCCGAGGATGTCCCTTGTCATTCCCAGCCTTTCGGGCCTGTTCTCGCCAGTCAGCCTTGGGCTGTGTACTGGCACGGAATTGTGTCACGAGCAGTTCAGTCTTTCCGCCATCGTCTTCTTCGACGCTGAGCATATTATGAAATTCGGGTGCCCAATCTTTGATGGCCTCCAGGCAAATTTGTCTGTGATTTGTGATTTCCGAGGCACTCTTGTAGGGAAGCGAGTCGACTGGAACGTTAAGAGACCAGTAGAAAAATGCCGCTGCTTCGTCGTATTGCATTGGCTTCTTTGTATCAGCCGCCTGGCGATCTCGGCTTGTCTGTTCTTCAGGGAGGTAGAGAGAGTAGTACAGTATGTTGTCTTTGGAGATTGCAAGGATTGGCCCTTTACGCAGTTTGGAAGGCAACTTCATTAGTCGGTCAGATGGAAGACTTCCTTTCGATAGGAAACACCAATGGCTATCAAGAAGTTGAATGTTGTTCAATCCAAGTTGCTTGTTTATCTGAGCCAATTGTCAGCTTCACATTTATCTCAGATACGTTGTACTTACCTTGGAATTTGCTCCATCGGCGCCCACGAGCACGTCACAGAAGTCGTGGGAACCGTCAGAGAAGAAGACTTTCACTTCCTCTCTGCCGTCCTCTATGGTAATAATCTCGTAGCGATCAAAGGCCTTCCCATATTGTATCTTTTTGCTCTTTTTGATCGGTTCCAGCAATGTATCTCTCAGGATAAGCCTGCCTATGGCTGCAGACATTGAGTACGTCGGCACAAGGGCCAGATCGATGATCTCATTGAACTGCGTGTTGTAAATTGATGGTGCTGTGGACCGCGAACCAGATGATTGCCCAAGTTTGGCGGTGATCTTGTCAATATGCGCGTTTGTCAGACACGCACGGAACCCTGCCTGCGCTCCAGGACCTAGTCGAACCTGGTAGCCATCTCGCTTTGAGTCGGCTTGGTCACGCTCGTAGATCATGAATTCGACTCCGTTGTTGCTGAGACCATTGGCAAGGAGAGCGCCCGCAAGGCCGCCGCCCACGATGATGACCTTGAAACTGCCCATGTAGATTCACTTGTCTCTGGGTTGGGATCTTATGCCGCAACGTCAAATCCTCGACTATGCAAGAAAGGAGCAGGCTAAATGTGCGAGTCAATGAAGGGCTGAATGGGAGGGAGGTTCGTTGTTGAGAACCGGGAAGCCGCGGTCTCAGAAGCTTATAGCGGATGTTGCGTGTCAACACGATGTTGGGGTTCGGTCCTTCATGCACTATTCTGATTGGTCCCACCCCAGCCCCGCTGGATCCGCCGGGGAATCTCCTACAGATTACATAGCCATGCGGGGGTTGCGGATGCTAGGACACCTTCAGCTGGAACATCTGGCTGGTATGGATGTCCCGAGACTTGACGTCACTGATGAAATCAAAGGTATACCTAGTTGGTCTATTGCAACGCCTTACCCCGTGACCTAGGCAAAATACCCACAGCGCAAAAACCACAACGCTGTGTAGCCTGCGACCTAGAACCCCTATATATTCTTCCAAACAGAATACACTGCAAAGAGGTGTTTGTACTTATAGGGTTATATAGGCTACTTGTAGGGCGAGCAGCAGCTCGCCTCTCGTAAAAAACAAAGGTATAGTCTCTTAGCACGTATATGCAGGAAGTGCCTGATATACGCTTAGAGTTAGTTCAATACCTCAGGTTAGAGGATAGGTTTCAAACATGAATTATTAGGGGAAAATGCAAAGTGAGATGCAAAGTTATATATCTAGGTTTGTTTGCTGCCCAGGTGTCAAAGTCAACATGCTTGAGGTGGTCTCTTGTTCAACGCTCTTCATAGCCCCCGTGATGTCGACTCTATATGGCGCAATACAACTGAAGGAGCTATTAGTTATGAGGGCTTTCCTTATGAAAGCAGCATACCTTTCATCGTGCATGCACCATATCACAGTATTTGGTTGATGAAGCCAATGAATTTGCTTCACAGCGAATTGTGCAGCAGACCCATCAAATGGCCTTCCATCATGGTTGGCTCGTCCCGCGATGCTGAGGATCGCAATTTTTGGCTTCGGCTCTATCCTTGAAATAATACCCTCATAAGCTCCTAGATGGGCGTTCCATAACAAACCATTGCCATTAATAATGATATTGAACATGGGCTTGCCTCCGTCGCAGTGCGATAACAGATTCGTCTTCCGGTCTTTTAGGTAGTTGGTAAACGAACGCTGTCCGTCGTTCATGCACTCTTCGGGTACGAGCTTATCCATCTGCAGAAGCCCATATTTCATGCCATGGGTTATGTCCAGGATGCAGGCATAAGGGGTGGTACCACCTGTGTAGACAATTTGAGTGTCCATCACGTCAGGGTGAGGTTTGGGCAAAAATGCGTGCAGCGATGGTCAGATGTGTACGGAGAGCGATGCAAGAGAGTGATGAGGCATCTTGAGTTGACCTGGAAGCGCTGCAGCGGTAGATACTTCATCGTGTTTGGCTTGATCTCTTACGGTACGTGTGAAGAGAGGTATACATTCACCGCCAGACACGAGTAAAAGCTGTTCTTCGGGAACTCCAGCGAGACGGAGAAGTTTGATTGCTTCACAACAATGGCACCAGTCCGAATAGCAATGCGATCAGCTCCAGGAAGATGATCGAAGTGGGCGTGAGAGATGAAAATGTAATCTGCCTCAGTCACATCGCTAACCACCAAGTACTGTGGTAGCACAGAAGGCCGGTCGAGCCAGTTGTACGTATCAAGGATTGATGCGCGCTTGTAAGAATGGTCGCCTGCGTGCTCCATTCCCCGCATGCAGCATTTGCAGGGCACTGACTATACACAGTATAGACCTGCCGGAGAGCAAACCTCCGGGGCATCCGTCGTGGCGCATTACGATCTCTTGGTAGAAGTTCTTGATGGATAATTTTTTAGAGTACTATCTGCGTGGATGCTCAAATCCCTTTGTTTGGTCGCTTTTATTCATAGTAGATAGCCAGGATGTCAAGAGAGAGGCTCTGTAGGAGCCAGGAGACAAATGCGAACATTTGAAGGATAGTAAGCTGCTCGGGGAAAGTCCCAAACTAATACCGACAATACTGGGTAGACGAAGAGGTCCAAGGCAGAGCAGCCTGGTAGGGGTGGGTGACCTAGTTTGCTTGTCCTTTGTTCAGAATAGCTATGTTTTTAGTGTACAGCGCCTCAGTCTAGGTATGGATATGTTGTTTTTGCCAGTTGCAACAGGGTGGAAATCGACCCTTAAAGAAACCCTCCGTTGATACATTAAGTGCCGAGATGGCTCTGGTTGGTATCCAGAAAGTTATCTTAATAACCGGTTTTTGAACACGTCCGAGCCGCGATCGCTAATCATTTAAATTGCACTTTGCCTAGTTTGACTCCGACGGGGCTTGCACGACGTTAGCTCCTGGAGCTGAGCCGGGATATCCGCTTCTCCGCATAATTGAACTTCTGTGTTCCCAGTAACGCCGTATTTCACTTGTTGAAGATCAAACTGCCTTTTTCCACCATCTGACGGTTCACAGTGTTTGCGCCATTATTGTCAAAAGCTTAACTGGACCTAGTTTATAACAGACAGTCCATGTTGCACCGAGCTGTTTTCTGAGAGATTGTGTTATGTACACAATTTATCTATTCTTTAGTCAAAGACCACTTCCCACTGTTATGTATTGCATGTTTCATAGCACTTGATGCCGTTGTCTTTGAAGCTGCCATGTTCTAATGTGATAGATATCCATTTCAAAATGTTGCAGGCGCTGTGCCCTTTTTCAGGGGCACTAACTTCAAGGACTTTCCGACAAGCACGAATAACGAAACGGCCTTCTGCGCCTGCCGCTAGTTGTGTGAATCAGACAAGCAATAGAATCGTTCGATAACTATGAATGCAGGCATGGGTATCACGCTATGTCAAATGGAATTTGTTTCGATCAATGTACACTTTCATACGCTGCAAATGAGTGTAGTTTCAGCTTCCCGGATACAAGGAACACCGGGCAACACAGCCATTGAGTGGCTAACACCCAATGGAGATCGGTATTGCATTGTGTACATTCTATGAGGTTCAAATTGAAATTTTATTTTTATACTAAATATGTACAGTGATATATGCGGGTTTGACCCTAGTGCTCAGTCGCGGACTATCAGGTACCTACCACACCGTCGGGTTGTTGGCAACAAGGAAAGGTGAAAGAGGTGTAGTACCGTTCAGAGCCACTTTAATGGCCTGGGCGAAAGCTTGTGCCGAGAGATCTGCTCCTGTAGGGCTAGTATGTGTGTGGTCTTTGGGATACAAAGCATTTGTCGCCGTCGAGCCAAGCTTCTTGTACATATTGGCAACAGCTTGGAAGTGATCGACAAAGCTTGCGCCGTCACCAACCTCCTTGGCGGCTTGCGCAGCGGACGACACGAACCTTGATGGGACTGCGGAGTACTTTCCACCTTCCCAAAGATTATTAGGTGTCTGGCTGCTAATCACAACCTTGGCTCCCTTTGCGATAAATATCTTCGCTGCAGCTTTGATATAGTGAGTAAACGTAAAGACAGTGGAGCCGTCCAACCCAGACTTGCAGGTTTCCTCGCCAGTCCCGGGGCAGTCACTGCGTTTGTTGTCCGAAGCCGTAGTAGGCGTTCCACCATCGTTATGGCCAAGCTCAATCACCACAATGTCTCCAGCTTTGACTAGGCTGGCGATCTTGTCGAAGCGGCCTTCGTTGGTGTAGCTGCGTGCTGAACGTCCTGCCATTGCTTGGTTTACGACAGGTGCCGTCACGTATTTGGAAAGGTACTGCCCCCAGCCTGTTTATTAATGATTAGCATTCTGGACGGGTTCAAAGTGTCAAGGGTTCTCTACCATCTGTCAGTCCATTATTGGCGCCCTTGGCGGCCATGGTGCTGTCACCGGCAGTGTAGATTGTTGGTGCGGCGCGCGTGTCCAGGCTTCCTGGCAGAGCGAATGCGCCGAGCTCAAGCAAGGTAATAGGGGCAATAGATAGGAACTTCATTGTGATGGTTATGATGCAAAGTTGAGAATACAGGACAGACGGGGTGAAAACAATCAGCTATGTAGTAGATGAATATGTGCAAGCTTGACCACTTTGACATGATTTACAATTACGGATAATTACGACGGTGTGCTTTTGTTAGCCTAGCCTAACAGGATATTTGTCCGTAGCCCGTTGTTTCGAGTTAATAGTGCCGAATTTAAGCAAGCTCTTGCTGATGATCAGGAGGCGGCTCTTACTGTATTAAGCCATCGATGTGGTGTTTCTGGACCGCCGAGGAAGGACAGAGCGCGCGATGTAGTGATGGCGGGAGACGACTTGCTGCTTGGCCTAAAAGCCTCCTCTAGGGTTGTGATGTCGGCGCTCAAGCAGGGTCGGACTAGCACACGACATACCGGGCGACCTCATTCTCCAGGAGGCGTAGGTGATGGTCACAGGCGGCGGCCGATGTGGTTGGGAATGCGATGCCAATGGGCGGGCAGTGTGCAATCTTTCGATGTTTGATGTTGGAAAGTTCCCATTGAGCACGGGCCAACTGACTGTCGCGAGCAGTGGATATCTTTGGTACGTCTGTTACAGTATCTTGGCTGAGAACAGCAGAATCCTCTTTGGATTACCAATTGTGCCTGAAGTCTTTCCAGGCTTCTTCATCACGGTACTCGCATTGATAGGATGAGTGCCCCTTTCGGGTGGTTACGAGATTGCTTGCAAGGTTCTAGCCCACTTGGTGACATGCTTGGGACTAGTCTCGGTGGTGGCTTGGGAGTCAAATTGTGTAAAAATTGTGTACTGTACGGTTGCAGCGAGCTTTGAGCACGGCCATCTCACTGTATTACTCGTGCCTATTGTCCGCTCGTCCAGCACGAGTTCACTGTATTGCAAAGCTAAGTGAAGAGCGCCCCAGCGTCTTTTTTCCCTCGCTGAAAAATATATCTATAATAGTTGCATAATACTATAGGAGTGCTTACGGGAGAGAAGAAAATAGCAGCACAAGTTGGTCAACACCTGTACGTTCCAATGTCTAGGCATCTTGATTCTAAATATCACCACGAAGCTCCATCACAAGGGTGGATACAGTCTACAGATTCTACCAGTGGCAGGATGAAAACGCATTGGTTGTGTTTCTTTCATCTTGCGCATCGGAGAGTAGTGCTGGAATTACAAGTGCTTGAGGATGTGAAGCACTGGTGGGTTAGCGGCAGGACGCCACACAACGTCATGTGCGCCACAGTTTCGTTTTTCATTTGCGGTTCGTGTGGCTGGGTTCAGATCGTCATAAGGCTTGGCGGAGCGGGTGGAAAGCTTAGGTTTGGATAACTCTGGAGCTGAGCGAAGGCACGAGCCAGAGAGCGTGGTTGCGATATGCGCGATGGCGCTAGTACAGGCCTAGAGTAGCTGTAGCTCTCATAGTGGCTGGTTGCATTGCAGGCAAGACTACTCGGTAGGATGATGAGGCTTGCAGTCGACGATGTCATGACCAGTGGTGGCTTGGCGGGCGCGAAACAAGGTGGACTGGATGCGAGGGGGTGCGGCTAGCGGCTAGCGGCAAGGAACCCTGCACCGCGCCGGCGCCGTAGCCCGTTGGGAACGATATAGACGGCAGTGCATGCGCAGTCGTGGGAGGACGCTGCGTTTTGTGTCTGTTTTGTGAATGGGAGAGCGCCCGACGAGAATTTTGTGCTGTTGGAGGACGCTGCGTTTTGTGTCTGTTTTGTGAAGTGGAGAACGGCCAAGGGGAATTTTGTGCTGTTGTGCATTGGTACGCGCACTGCAGGTTGCTCCTTGCCTAACCCGAGGCTGTGCTGACTGTCTGGCACAAGACTGACGCGCCTTCCTTCTCCTCACGACCGACGACCGACGACCGACGACCGACGACCGACGACCGACGACCGCCATTGACCTGCGCGTCGACCATGGCCGGCGCACTCCCCCACGAGCAGCAGGGCCTGCCACGCGAGCAGCAGCCCCAGGCCTACCAGCAGACGGGCGCAGTGGACGGCAGCCCGCCGCACCCAGACGCGCGCACCGGCACCACGGGCGTGGGCAACGGGCCCCAGATTGTCAGCACCTCGCCGGGCCTGGACGTGATTGCCGGCCCGCTGCTCAACTACCGGCGCACCAGCACCCACGCGGGCGAGACGCTGTGGCACGGCAGCGTTCTCATCGTCACCACGCCCGGCCAGCAGGACCCCCTCATGGTGGTGGCGCCCGCGGGCCCCGTCGACGCCAGCGCAGGCCATGTGCACTTCAGCCGGCCGCAGCCCACGCACGTGGCCGGCGAGAAGCTGTACGAGGACCCCCAGCGTGCCTTCTGGCGCTTCACCCTCGACGTGCCCTTCCAGCACTTCGAGGCGCGCTGGCAGTACGAGTTCCAGAAGCTCGTCTACGTGGACCGCACCAAGGCCGAGAAGCCGCAGCACTTTGCCGTCCCCGCGATCCACCAGTCGATGCGCATCATGTTCCACTCGTGCAACGGCTTCAGCGTCGGCACCGACGTCGACGCCTGGTCCGGCCCCGCGCTCTGGAACGACGTCCTGCGCATGCACGACCAGCGCCCCTTCCACGTCATGATCGGAGGCGGCGACCAGATCTACAACGACGGCGTGCGCGTCAACGGGCCGCTGAAGCCCTGGACCGCCATCAGCAACCCCCACAAGCGCCGCGAATTCGCCTTTGGCGACAAGATGCGCGCCGACTGCGACGAGTACTACTTCAACAACTACGTCAGCTGGTATGGCCAGCGCCCTTTTGCCACCGCCAACGGCCAAATCGCCCAGGTCAACATCTGGGACGACCACGACATCATCGACGGCTTTGGCTCCTACACGGACCACTTCATGAAGTGCGCCGTCTTCCGAGGCATTGGCGGCGTTGCCCACAAGTACTACCTGCTGTTCCAGCACCACCTGGCCCCGCCCAAGAGCACCTTCACCACAGACGCGCCCAAGACCACCAGCGCGGACCCCTCTGGAACCACGCCGGCGGACCCCGTCCAGCTGGACAAGACGTGGGTCATGGCGGACGACAAGGGCGACCCGTCGTACATCATTGGATCCCATCCGGGCCCGTACGTCGAGGAGCGCAGCCGTAACATCTACTGCCAGCTGGGAGCGCGGATTGCCTTTGCCGGTATCGATGCGCGCACGGAGCGCACTCGTCACCAGATCAACTACCCAGACACGTACAAGATGGTCTTCGACCGTCTGGACCACGAGTTCACTGCCAATCCACACCTGAAGCACCTCATCTTCCTGCTCGGTGTGCCCATTGCCTACCCGCGTCTGATCTGGCTCGAGAACATCCTGCAGTCGCCGCTCATTGCCCCCATCAAGTTTCTGAACAAGCGTTTCGGTCTGGCAGGCTCCTTCTTCAACCAGTTCGACGGCAAGGTCGATTTGCTCGACGATCTCGACGACCACTACACGGCGCGCCAGCACAAGACGGAGCGCCGCGAGCTCGTCCAGATGCTGCAGAACTTCTCCAAGAAGCACTCGGCTCGCGTCACCATCCTGGGCGGAGACGTCCATCTGGCAGCTGTCGGCCGATTTTACTCCAACCCCAAGCTCCAGATCCCCGCCGAGCACGACTGGCGCTACATTCCCAACGTCATCAGCTCGGCCATCACCAACAAGCCCCCACCCGCGGCCGTGGCCAACCTGCTGGCCAAGCGGAATAAGATCCACCACCTGGACCACGACACGGACGAGACGCTCCTCGAGCTCTTCGACCGCGACCCGGGCATCAAGGGCGAAACACACGTCGTCCGCGCCGGCACAGAGCCCGTCAGCGACGCCAACGGCTTCGCAAACGGCGAGCACACCGACGCGCCGACAAAGCAGGACGCGGACAAAGGCAGCGCAACCGTCAACGGCAACAAAGTCGACTCCAAAACCCGCGACTCCAACCACGCCACCATGCCCTCGCGCAACTACGCCATCCTCTGCGAGTCTACGCCCCCTGCCACCTCGACCCTCAGCGCCCCCGCCGCCGCTCCGGGCCAGGCACCGTCCATGATAGGCGCCGCGAGCGCCATCTCGGCCCCGCCCGAGCGCAAGGGCAACATGCGCCACGCCATGCACGACGGCGAGCGCAATGCCGGGACGGCCCATCCTGCCGCCCAGGGCCTGACGCCTTCGGGGCTGTGTGGGCCGTATGGGTTGGATGTCACGCTGAGAGTGGAGATTAGCAATAGTGACCGCGAGGGCAGGACGGATGGCTATGGGTTTAGCATTCCTGCGCTGGAAGCCGGTGGGCGCGCTTGAATACGAGGGGAGAGGGGAGGAGAAAAAGGGGACGAGGGTCATGTGCCAGTTGGGTGTAAGCGTGCTTGGTTATACCCAAATCCCATGGCATCGTATTGTTTCGTTTTGCCTTGTTTTGATACATGTATTTTCATATCCTTTTGTATTACTTTGTTGTTTAGCATGCTACAACACACATAATCACGAATCCTCTTAGCCCACCTAGTTCTGTACAGAGTACATTCACCTAGTAGCCCCTCCCCGAAGACGGAAGCAGGGTGCACTGCAAGGTAGCTGAATAGACGTATTTCAGGCTACCCGTGTTGACAAGTCGCATTCATCCATGTCTCGAATTCACATGCATGCAGTCTCCATGCACAACTACCCATGTTCAACCAAGACATGGTCGGCGCTCCACCCCAGCGCCTCGGCCACGCGCCTCACGACGCCGCGGATAGCGGCACACGCAGGACTGTCGGGATAGGCAGACAAGAAGCTCTCGCCGAAATCGCAGGCCATGCCGATGCGGGGATCGAGGGGCACGGCGCCGAGGAAGGGAATGTTCTCGTCGGCGGCCAGCCGGCAGGCGCCGCCGGTGGTGGGGCGGAAAATCTGCGAGGCGTGCTGGCAGCCGGGACACACGAAGCCGGACATGTTTTCGACGAGGCCGAGGATGGGGATGGATGCCTTGCGGCAAAAGTCGATTTCCTTGCGCACGTCGAGCAGGGCGACTTCCTGCGGGGTGGAGACGAGCAGGGCGCCCGACAGGCGGCTGGCGCTGAGGAACGAGGTGACGGAGAGGTGCTCGTCGCTTGTGCCGGGCGGGGTGTCGACGATGAGGAAATCCAGCTCCCCCAGTTGACGTCCTTGAGGAACTTCTTGATCAGCCCGTTCTTCTTGGGGCCCCGCCAGATGACGGCGTCGTCCCGGCTGGGCAGCATGAATTGCACGCTCATCACCCCCAGGTTCTCGCTGACCCATACCGGCTCCCAGCCCTCGCCTGTCACGTGGATCGTCTCGTCTTCGACGCCCATCATCTTCGGTATGCTCGGCCCGCAGATATCCGTGTCCATCAGCCCGACCGTCGACTGCGGATTCGAGGCGAAGCCGTGCGAGAGCATGGTGCTGAAGGTCGATTTCCCCACCCCGCCTTTTCCGGACAGCACGAGGATCTTGTGCTTGACCCCGGAGAGGCGCGCCGTGATGAGGGGAATGTCCGGGTCGGGTCCTTTGGGCGCAGAGGCGCAGATGGCCTGGTTGGGGCACCCGGCGCAGTTGTCTGCTTTGCCGGCCTGGAGCGATTCGGGGCCCGGACAGTGCTCTGCCTCACGTTAGCGTCTAGGATGCATCGACTTGCACACGCGCGTAGAGGCGGCGTGCAAGCTGGCCGTGGCGGGCTGCTCACCGGGCTCCGGCGCGACCAACTTGGGCGCATTCTTGAGCGGAGCGTCCAAGTCGACTTGGGTAGCTTCTGAGAGAGAGGGCGCCATGGTGTACTGGCAGAGTGCGCCGCGCCTCACATGGTTGCGTCATGGAGAAATGTTCCTCGACGCTTGATAATCAACGCCCACCATGGGTCTGCTGGCGGCTTGGCATTTGCCTCCGACCTCGGCCTTGCAGCAGTACAACTGTATACGAGCAAGGCAAACAACTGGATACGAGCAAACAACTGGATACGAGCAAACAACTGGATACGAGCAAACAACTGGATACGAGCAAACAACTGGATACGAGCAAACAACTGGATACGAGCAAACAACTGGATACGAGCAAACAACTGGATACGACCAAGTCAAACATGTACATGCACAAGCTCTATTCATGCATTTCTATCATAACCATGCTCCTTCGATGCCTCAATACAATCCTCAATCCTCCCTACACAGCTGCATCACGTCTACTTCTGCAACTTCACCATGACGTACGGAACCTCCACGTCCTCCTCGTTCTGGTCCTCCGCAGTAATCTCGAAAATCACATTCTTCTGGTGATCGGGCACCGCCTTCTTGCTTACGTGCTCCACAAGCTTGCTCATGCTGCCTATTGTTAGCTGTGTCCTTGGTTGATCATGCAGAAAACTCACCTCAATCCCATCCTGTCCTTGAGCTTGGCCGGAGGGTAGAACGACGCATACAGCAAGCTGACACCAGAGCTGACCATCTGTACCTCCAGTCCCTTCTGCTTGAAGTGTTCGACAAACTCCCTCAGCGTCATGTCCTCTACCTCAAAGCGGTCCCACAGCCTGTCCATGGTGACATCGCCCTCCGGCCCTGCGTACTTGCCCTTGGGGCTGGCAATGGGCTCGCTGAATCCGAAAAACGGCAGCGCCAGGTTGATGAAGCCGTTCTTGTACTGCTCAATGTCGTCCTTGCCGTCGATGACCTTGTAGAGCTCGAGATTGACAAGGCCCGTCACCAGCGCCGTGGTGGTGGCAATGGCCGGGATGATCTTACCGGCGATGAACTTGGTCTTGTGTCGGTCCGCCTGTTCAATCTTGTAGTTCTCGGCACGAAGGTTGCTGCATGCTGTAATGAAGTCGATGTGGTGGTTGCTGTCGTCGTCCTTCTCAAACTCTACAGGCTCCAGCTTGAAGCCAGCGAGCGACTTCGGTGCAGGAAGCTGGCTGATGATGTTGTTCAGCTCATTGTTGTCGTCTACAGGAGCCTGGTTAGCGTTCGGGTCGGGGTCGTTCTCGCTCGCCTGGATCTTGACGGTAGGATCGGGCTTGAAGTCGGGAACAATCATGTCGTTCAGAACCTCGTTGTAGCGCTCCTTGTTTGCATTCGGCTTGATGCCGTAGTTGAAGGCATGCAGAATAGCTGCCGCCTCAACAAACGTCACGTGTGTTGGGTTGGAGGATCAAACTTCAATGGGTCGGGTGCGCGCTTGGGCCCTGACCAGAACGGCTGGCCGGAGCCGGTTGTGGAGTCCTTGGGGAAGTTGTACAGCAGCTGTGAGATGCTGTGGTTGTAGCTCTTCTCGAACTGCTGGCGGGCCCAGATGATGCAGTCGTCGAAGCTGAGCGGCTTCTCGGTAACCAAAAAGTCGCGTAGCGTCTCCAATGTCTGCTTCTCGTTGCCTGCCTGCTTCAGCGACGCGCCAAGGTAGTCTGGCTGTGTGAGGTAGAGGTTGACGACTTCCGGTCCCTTGACGAACAGCGAGTCGAACATCTCGCGAGCCCATGCAATCGTGTGCTCGATCCTGTTGGGGAAACTCCTCAGGGTGCACATGGGGAACGACTTCTCTGGCGGATCTTGCGACGAGGAGTACGACTCTGTGATGAACGGAAGAACGACCTGAGTGTTGCCCTTGGTACCGAGGGTACCGCTGTCGAGCAGCGGCTTGCGGAAGAAGACGCATCGACGGTCAACGTATGTGCGCGCCTCCACGTTGTCCAGCGCGTTGGTGACGCCGTCCAAGGAATTCCAGAAGGTCTCGTTGAAGATGTCTTCTGTGTCCGGCCCAACCTTGTCAGAGAGAACGTCAATCTTGTTGTTCAGATCGGGGTTCATGGCCTGAACTGCCTTTGCTGCGGCCGCGCTCTTCAGCGAACCAACATCGTGGGGTCGGAACAAGAACTGTCGGTTCAGGTTACTCTTCTCGATCTGGTCGTTGTCGGTGACAGTGATCTTGCCCTCAGGCCCGGCGGCCAAACCCATCAGAGCCCAGTTCTTGAGCATCTCGCAACCAATGGCACCAGCACCGACAAGGAACTGCTTGACGTTGCCGAGCTTCTTCTGATATTCTTGGCCCAACACAGCAATCTGACCGTCGTAGCGCGAGCCAATCGGAGCGCACTGCTCCTCCGAGCGCGCGGTGGAGGTGGGAAGCGATTCCAGGGAGTCAAAGTACAGCCACTGCATGATGGGGTGGAACTTTCCGGAGACGGACTTGAGGACCTCCTGCGCGGCCAGGCCACCAAAGAAGGCAGCGATGGGGCTGAGATCACCTCGCGCCTGGTAGCTGAGCTCCTTGAGGAGCTTCTCATCGAGCTCGATCTTGTCTTCGCCCTGTCCGGCCAGGCCTTGGGCAATCTTCAAGACCTCTGCCGCATCTGCCTCGTTGTGCGGGCGTGGGAACTCGCCGTTGTGGCTCTCGGCAAACTGGTGCAGCGCCTGGATGCCGACGTGGAGCTGCTGTGGGCGGTCGAACTTTGCGAAATCGGAGATCATGAGCTCGGGCTTCTTCAGCTGCTGACTGAGTGGCTCGAAATTGACAATCTTGGGCATCTTGACCTGGATGTACTGGCCTCCGCCCTTGTACTCGCCCAGCCCAGAAACATCGCCGATGGAGAATGTGTAGGGGCCCTTGACTTGGATTTTGCGAGGCGCGCAGTCGTTCAGGCCCTCCATACCCTTGACCTCGGAGAAGGTGACCCAATCGCCGTCCTCAAGGCCGTGTCGTGTCTCATCCAGCGCGGAGACCAGGCCTTCCGAGTCGATACCGGCGATGATGCCATTTGTGACATTCTCGCCGGTGGGGTCGCCTATTGTGAAGTTCTTGCCAAAGTCAGTGAAGATGGTACCGAACAGACCGAACGTGTCGGTGATGACGATGTAGATGCCGTTCTCGTGGCAGTAGTCTGCGATCTTGACCTGGTCCTTGAGCCGTGCGTCTGTCAAGACGACGACCTGGAACTGCTTCAGCTGGGACAGGTCTGACGTCAGGTCCTTGCCAGTGAACTCCTGCACAGGTGTGTATGGGTTGAGCTCGGAAACGCGGGGGACGGTGACGGTGGCGCGTGGCTTGCCGACATCGTCAGGACGCAGGAAGAACTGGGACGAGAGGTCGGCAAGGGCGGCGGGCTTGGGATCGTAGAGCGTTAACGACTTGACGCCGGCGAGGGCAATGTTCTTGGCAATCTCGACGCCGAGACCGCGCATGCCCGCCACGAGCACGTTGGAGGAGCCCATGCGCTTCATAGCCTCGTGGCCCAGCACGTACAGTTGTCTGCTGTAGAGCGACTCGTCGATCTCGCCGCTGCCACCAGAAACCTCCTTGAGCTGCTCGATGGCGGCAGGCGGGTCGTCGACCTGCATCTTGTCCTGGGGTGGGGTTAGCCAGAGGTGGCTGGGACTTGGAGGTGCAGGTGTAGGTGTAGGTGCGGTGCTTGCCACACGCTGCATGCTTTGCTAATCGACCTTGTCAGAGGAAGAGCGCACTCACGGCCATGGCTTTCTTGTGCGGACTAGTGTCCTCGCCCGAGTGCTTTCGCTTCGACAGCTTGCCGGCTGGTGCAAGAGACAAAGCTATCGTGTATGCCGCCGCCGGTGGTCTGAGGACTGCGGGGTGTGACGTATGCAGCTGTTTGCGGGTGATGCAGCTAGTGTAGATGTGGGTACTGTTGGGTGGGTGGTACCAGATGGCGGAGTGTTTGGTGTAGGTGTAGGTGTAGGTGTAGGTGTAGGTGTAGGTGTAGATGTAGGTGTAGGTGTGTGCGGTACAGGCAGCCGCGGCGGTGAATGTGGTGTGATGGTGATGACTTGCTGGAGCTCGACCGCCGCACCCCCACTTGGCCTTGGCGGCATGCCGTCACTGGCCCTACTATATCAACAATATATACGAGGCATCGACCATCTCACCATTCACTGGTTTCACTCCACGCTCCATGATTCGCACCTTGTGCGACTTCCAAAATTCAATTCGTTTCCGTCTACCTATTCGATCCATCTCCAATCCGTATCAGGCCATCTTGAAAAGTCGTTGCCATATGCACTCCCTTCTCATAGTCCCATAGTCTGCTCATGTGCAGTCCCCTCCCCCTGTCGCCCTTGTCATCCACGCCTCCTGCATAAACCACTTCCTCCCATCAGCATCCCTCCCATCCTCTTCGTACCCGTCGAGCTGGCATAGCGACAGAGCTTCATCTTCCCACAGCGTGCGCTCAGCATTGGGATGATCAATCCGTGGCTCAGGCCGCATGATGAGATCCTTGAAGCCAACGTGAAATAGTACGCTGTGCGAGAGCGACGCCATCCGTGAGAACTCTCGCCCACGGCCGAGATGGTTGGGTACGATGAAGAGCGAGTTACGGTCTGATGCATATAGGTGCGCACACGCATGCAGAGGCAATGGCAGACTGCCCCTTAGTGTGTAGAATGTGAGCTGTCTCCTGCCTAGAGGCTCGCGGTTTGCATTATACTTATGCATATCCACCTTCCTCAGGTGCAGACCGCCTATTGGATTGAAGTGCTCTGGATGTGCTGGGGGTAGGTCTTGCGAAAGTGAGCTGAATCGTTGCTGGGTGCTGCTGGGTGCTGCATGGGCTCGTTTTCTTTGCCAGACAAAACGGCCCTGTATTTATCCTCCAGGTCGACATGCTCCTGCACATCAAGTGGCGAGGCTTCCTCGCGCTTGAACGAACATGTGCATGTAAACATGGCCTCGCCTGCGTCTTAAACTACCGTGACAGAGCGCGTGTGGTAATTGTACCTGTCTCGTATCTTTTCTAGTTTGTAAACATAGTGCTCATTGGGCTTGCCGCCTAGAAGGAACCAGCCTGTGATATTCTTGCATGTCGGTTAGTAACCATAGCACATTGTGATGACGATAACAACGCATGTGGATCAAAAGCCCGTCCAAGACCATCTGAGCTGCTGCCCATGCTGCCTGCGCGAATACGTGGCCGCCATAGGTACCGCTTTCGCCGCCGGTGGGGGAGTAGGCTTTCACTATCGAGCGGAATGTCCCTGCATCCATCGTCTCGAGCTCGATAACTTTGTCAAAGGGGAGGACGGCCCTCTCTGGAGTGAAGTATGGGCAGACTACCATTTTGTCCAAGACGAAAAGCAAAGACCATGGACATGTTTTATGTCACATTTCAACATCTAAGACGAGGTTAAGAACTGTACCTCGGAACTCGACAAGCGCGGGGTGCTTTCCGCACCAGTGGGACTATAGCCGTGTCTTCATGCTTGAAGTGAAAAGTGTAACTCCAGCTATCGTGGTCTCAATACCCACTCAAAACCTCCATCTCTTTCTCTGGTACCAGGTCATGCTGGAGTGGACCTCACAGCGTTCAGACGATCGCGCTAGCACGCAATCCTAGCCGCCGATTCGTCAGCCCTTGTGAATCATCCCAGCCTCAATCCCACCACCACGCATTCTCTATCACCACAACCCATGGCTTCATCAGAGACGACGCCGCTGCTCCAGCGCGACGACACTCCATCTGTTGACGCCGTACGGCAAGAGGAGGAAAGCACCGCAGCGCCACAAGGCACATTCGCGCGCAACCTCGGCGCTCTAGATGGCTTCGCACTGCTAATCAGCATTGTAATCGGCTCGGGAGTATTTTCCTCCCCGGGCCCCATCGACGCGAACGTGCCCTCCCCAGGCGCAGGGCTTCTGGTCTGGCTGCTCGGTGGCATCCTTGCCTGGACGGGCGCGCTCACCATGGCTGAGCTTGGCACGGCGATTCCGGGCGAGGGAGGTATTCAACCCTATCTCACCCACATCTTTGGCGAGTTTTGGGGGTATATGGCGGCTTGGAGTTGGATTGTCGCTACTATGCCTGCTACGCTTGCCATTCTGAGTATTGTGTTTGTCGAGAGTGTCTATTCTAGTCTGGGGATCAATAACCCTGCGCCGCCGATCACGCATAAGCTGTTATCAGTACTGGTCCTTGCGGTCATCACGACATTAAATTCGATCAGCACCAAGACCAGTACTCGGTTGTCTAGTTTCTTTGTCGCCGTCAAGTTCTTGACAATACTTTTGCTCATTGTTGCGGGGCTGGTCGTGGTTATCAAGTACAGCGTTACCGGTGACGATGTCGGTGGGATTGACTGGCGGAGGGAGCATTGGTTCGCTCCTAGAAGGGACACTCCACGCCCTGACGGGACACCGGGCCGGTTCGATTGGACCAAGGTGACGACCTGGGAGTCGCTCGGGTTTTACAGCGCAGCTCTGTACGGAGCACTCTGGGCCTACTCGGGATGGGATAAGGTATAAGATCGATATCGCAGATGTAGATGCCAGCTGACTTTATCTAGGCGAACTATGTCGCAGCTGAGCTACGCAATCCCAGCAAGCAGCTACCGTTATCCATCAACACAGCTATCCCGACTATCATACTGTGTTACGCCGCTGCCAATGCAGTTTACTACATCCTCCTTCCATGGAAACTAGTTTCGACCACAGATGCCGCGGCCGTCGTAAGTCAACTAACTTCGATCGCCACACCCACAGCACTAACACTTACAAAAAGACAGCCGTGAATCACCTGCTCGGCAAGAGCGGAGCCTACGTCGCAACAACGCTCATCTGTCTCGTAATCGCCGGCTCAGCACTCGGCAACTCCTTCGTCGCAGGACGCATGACTGTCGCCGCAGCAAACAAGACATGGTTCCCCTCAGCATTCAGCACCGTAGGCCAAATCGGCGCGTACCGAATCACCAATGGCGGCGCAAGCGAGAACGAGAATACCGACGAAGCAATGGACAATGGAGAGTCGCCCATGTACGTATCCCCGCCCATACACCATCCAGCTTCCACAACCTAACCCCGCACAGCAACGCACTCATCCTCAATTTCCTCCTCTCGACACTCTACATCCTCCTCGGCAACATGCGCATCCTACTTACCCTCAACGGACTGGCGGAATACGCCTTCTTCTTCCTGACTGTCCTCGGTGCCATTATCCTGCGCGTCCGAGAGCCGCATCTCAAGAGGCCCGTGAAGCCGCTGCTTCTCGTCCCGCTGCTGTTCGCGCTGATCAGCGGCTTTGTCATCGTGAGGGGCGCGGTGTTTGCGCCCGTGCAGGCTGCGGTTCTGGTTGTCGTCTGGGGCGTTGGAGCCGGGTCTTGGTTTGTTAGACGGAGGGTACTTGATCGAGGGAGCTGATCGAGGGATGTGAGTGAGCAGCCATAAGTGACATTTGGTGGGGTATGGTGTGGGATGTGGGGGTTGTGCGCTTTTTGGAAAGGGTGAATGCACAGCGGTTCTTATATACTGAAATATCAACCTGTAATTTTGCTTTCAAAACACCCGCAGAACCTCAACTCACCCACCCATCCAGTCATCCCAACATCAACAGAGAATGCACCATCCCCAAAAATTATCAACAGCATTCTCCCAGAGCATATCCACATCCAAAACATCCACTTCGCAAAAGCAAAAGACGATAGCTGATTCTCCTTTCTGTTCATTTTCCCGTTTTGTTTTTTTTTTTGGGAGTTAGACATGGGCTGGGGAGAGAGAGGGTATGGGCAAGGATACTCTGGGGTTATCAACAGCATTCCAAGAAATCATTGTAGTTCTGTGAGACTTTGTTAGGTTCTGTGCGTTCTTTACATTAGCGTTGACTACCTCCTTCATAACAAGGAATGTTTGTTTGCGTTGGGAGGTTTTACTACCAAAGGAGTAGAAAAATTGAGCAGTTTAAACGTCAGCTATAGGAACAAAAACCCTATTTTAGTTGTGTTGCGTACCTGCTGAGAGCAGGTACTAAATTGCCTCTGAGATCGACATGGTCGATACGAGCTTAGGATAAGCAACCGGCACGTGACTACATATTGAAAGCCTACATAGCCAGATCCATCCGATCTTCTAATAGAACAGTGGTCCATCTAGTAGATCACCTGAATACTGCTCCAACAGCTTCCACTAGTTGATATCCAACGCCTGATGTTTCAGGTTCCGCGCACTGCCGGCCCCGCACAAAATGCGTGCTTGACCCACACGGCCCCCTACGAGCCACCACGGTCCCAAGAAAGAAGGGATCTTGGAGCATCGCACTGTCAGAAGAATATTGATGAGGACCGGGGAGTTTATAAGTTTATTGACATGGCTGAGGTGGGGCGTTGCCAGGCTCTAACGCCCCCGACCTTCACCCCCTCAATCACAACCTCCACAACCGCAAAAAGATATTCTGGAGTGCTCAGCGTCTGTTGAACGAAGCCTGATGAGGACGGGACTCAGAAAGTAAGGTGATTAAGTATAAGGGCTACACCTATTATAGAAGCACATAATGCCAAGCTTTAAAAAAAAACGCCAGGGGAATTAATCAAAACAAAATGATGATGAGGACGAGACTCGAACTCGCGCCACTTTCGTGACCAGGAAGCTTATTGCTAAGCAATGCTAAGGAAGATAGACCTTAACCTGGCGCCATAACCAACTCGGCCACCTCACCCTTTGATGGAATTGATAAACGCCGTCACTGAATATTAATATATACTGCACACAACGAAATCGAAATCGTACATAATGAATAATTGATGATAGAAAAAATTGCATTTGTGCAACTAAGAAAATCAGGGGGCTGGAGACTCGATCAGATCCCCAAAAGAGATGGCTAGTCAGTTGAAGCGGGATCAGGCTAATTACCAGTCCAAATTCTGTGATTCGTATATTTGATTGTTGGCAGGCAAAATGCTATAAACTCCGACATAACAGAAACACCGCTGCAGTTATTTCAGCTACAACCGACTCTTCAACACAACATGCTCCGGCCGCCACATCTCATTCAGCAAGCGGCTAGCATTGACCATCTCCGGGCTGCACTGGTCCAGGGATGTGATGCCCAGCAAGCCCATCCCCGTCTGTAGCTCTTCGGCAAGGACTGCGATGGATCAGTTTCAAAACTCGGAGAACTTCTTGGTCAAACTCACCATCAACACAACGCTCAATGCCCTTCGTTCCATACGCGGCGAGTGCGTACAGGAACGGCCTGCCAACGCCGACTGCTGTCGCACCGAGACACAGTGCCTTTAGCACGTCGTTTCCGTCGCGCAGTCCGCCGTCGAGGAAAATCTCCAGCTTGCCGATAACCTCGGGACAGTAGGTGCGTATCTCCAGCAGTGTCATCAACGCGCTCGGCGCAGTGTGCATCTGACGGCCGCCATGGTTGCTGAGCAGAATGCCATCACAACCGTAGTGCAGCGCAAGCTTCGCGTCCTCAGCCGTCTGAATGCCCTTGAGCACGATCGGCCCCTCCCAGTTTTTGCGCACCCACTCTAGATCCTCCCACGTCATGTGCGGGCTCAGCTGACCGCGGACCACTCTCCCGCCCATTGCTGGCGCAAATGCATTGTCGCTGCCCACTGCGTTGTCTCTTTCTGGCGCGCTGTCTGTCTCCCATTCTGCTGTTGGCTCTTCTGTCAGGCCGGAGGCCAGCGCCTCTTCGGCCTGGAGGTAGCGGTCCGCTGTTCGTTTACCCAGGACCGGCGTGTCGACTGTGATCCACAGCCCCTTGTACCCGGCCTTCTTGGCCAGATGCAACAACTCGATAGCCTTGTTCCGTTCAACAGGCATGTAGTACTGGTAAAACAATTGCGTCGGACTCCCGTTTGTGAGTCTGGCTTGCTCATCCACATAGCTCTGCATGATCTGTTCGCTGGACTTTGAGCTTGCGGTGCTGACCACCATATGCGCACCCTTCCGCACCGCACCCCGAACCATCGCCGGTTCGGCGTCTGGGTGGATCGCGCCGATTGTCCCCATGGGCGAGACGTAGAACGGGTACTGTGAGTTGTGTCCCAAGATCTTGCGGCGCATGTCGACGTCGCCTACATTGCGCATCACACGAGGGCGGAACGTGATGCGGCCCCAGTCGTCCAGATTACCCTTGAGTGATGCGCCGGTGTTGGCTGATCCAGATGCATAGACATAAGACTTGTGCGGAAGAACGGCTCTTGCTGCCGTCTCAAAGTCCGGCGTTGTAACACATAATGATACATGTGGGATGCCGGGCGATGTGTTTGTTTCCGAAGGCGTCTTTGCTTCCTCTTTCTGTGGTTCCCGTAGCTGTCCGAGAGTGTTTGGGTCGATTGGTCCCAGGATAGTCTCTTGAGAGATGTAATCTTTCAAATAACTGAGCGGATGGTACTTTTGAATTCCTCTGTCGCGTCCTGAGAGTTGTCAGTCGTGTCATCGTAGTTTTGTTAGAACACACACTGTCCCAGCATTCTTCAAGATGATCGGCATGCCGCCCGGATGCTCAGATAGGAAGCTTGTGACATCGTATACATGAGAGTCCAGTACAATCCAGCAGTCTTTCTTCTTGTTGTGCTTCGCGACCTCAGCACCATCGATGTGCGGCATTTCGATGTTTTGGATTCAAGGCCGTAGATGTTCAAGAATGGTTGTTCACTGAATGGCCAACCACCGGGGGTGCATTTGAGGGGAATGCGCTGCCCCGGCAATAAGGTTTGACGCCCCCATCTTTCGGTGAGAGGGCCGGGTTATTGATAGCCGAAGGCTCCGTAACGCGGCAAACCACCAAGCAAGCAGTGGCAACCCCGACGAAAGGAAGGAGATTCTAAGTTCGAAATGAAAGAGATCGACAATGTTCGTGTGAGTGTTTTGCGCGCAGCTTGTGCTGTTGTGACGCCTGGATCCTGTGTCACGAGGCATTGCACGCGTGAAATCTTGATAGGCCGTAAATAGATAAAGTCTCTCCGAGATTATGAAAACGAGTAGATAACTCCCAGGAATATGCCTCATGGAAGGAGAGTGAATTTTTTTCTGTATATCATCGACCTCGAGGAGATGTTGTTGTTGTGAAGAATGTTTGGCGGTCGGATGCATTTCCCCATGATCTGTCCTCAATTCAAAATACAGGAAAAATCGCAACGTATCAACCACCGCGTCGATTATGCTAACAATAGCAATCTCAATGTTTACCATATACAATCATAATCTTACAATCTCATAACCGCTCTTAATACTTGCAACCAGGCGCATTACTGGTGGAAGGGCTACTGAGGAACATAAGTTATTATACGACTCTCAAAAAGATGCTAAGAAGATGACTTGTCTCCTTCACAAAACCTATAATTGAATTTATACCGAGATTTTCGTAGTAGGTGTTAGCTTCAATGAAACATTACGATGTAGGCGTATTCCAAATATGGCGCCAAGATTCGTTTGCAACCTACGCTCAAGGTCAGCAAACCCCAACCGAATTTACGTTAACAGATCGTCGATAGCTGCATTGTAGTCCAAGAGCTACAGGAATCAACTGGCAAACAACACAATATCCGTGGATGAAGAAGCTGCAAAGATGTTGTTGAGTAGCAGCTGCGTGATGTCGAAAAAGTGCCTGGAGCATTATAACCGCTCTAACAACATACATTTACTAGTATCACGAACATAGAGGTAGCTTCAGGCCTATCCTCATCGATCGAGGATTGCGGTGTATATCAAGTGTCGCAGTCAGCCATTCTCCCGAAAGTGCATGTAAGCAGAGTCCGGTAGGCGTGACCCCACAACCTGCCTGATTAGGTTGTGGATGTAAAAGTCTGACCATACACCCTGGTCGATAAAACGGCAACCAGGGCACTTAAATTGCTGTGGTACCCTGAACTGCGCTTTGGAGGCCAGCCGACCGTACCTTTCCCAAGTACAGGCACGTGTGGCGATTAGACGTGGAGAAAAGTTGATTCTGACCAGAACTTGGCACATGACATGCAGACCCCGACTCCGCCTGTTGAAGCAATGTCCGCATGCAACAGACAAGGGAACTCGTACAGTCGCGTTTAGAGTCGATATGAAGGGACTTTAAAATAACCAACCATGTTCTCAGGCGATTGGCACTGTTGTTGTTGTTGTTGTTGTAAGCGTAGTGGCGTGATTAGCCGGACCCTCCTTTTACCTGCAGGAGTTCTGGACATCATCTTCCTGACTCGAAGCGAGTCCTTCCCGCAGGCAATATCGAAGCTCACAATTGTGCATCCCAGTCCTGCCAATCATCTTTCGCTGACCTAATCATAGGGTTGTAAATGCCGAAAGGACGGGATTGTTCGCTTCTGCATATGCGCCGCATCGATTGTTTTGTGCATGTTTAAAAACATTATCTGTCGCTTGAGCTCAGCGGCCAGAGGCAGTTTGCATTCGTCTCTGTGATTTTGCTTTTCGGCAAGCCGTGTGAAGATGCCGAAATTTCTCGCTCTTTCTCTAGCATGTGCTGCTCTCGCGACAGCACAGAACCCCGTCCCTTCATTCACTGCTTCCGTGGCACCTGCTGCCGAGACCGTCGCTACAGTTTCAACTCCCGCAAACGTACCGCTTTTCGACGCAGAGACCATTCAGTTCACTGACAATGTTTTTGCTGGGCTTCAAGACAACCCCACTGTTGCCAAATATGCTTCGCTTTTCGAGTTCGGTTACACGAACTCCACCGCAGCAGTGCGATCTCGGCGCGCTCGCCGATCACTCCGCTGCAAAACAATGCCTGGCGATGCGCTCTACCCAAACAAGCTTGTTTGGGGGTTGATCGATCAACTACTCGGCGGTGCCCTCGAACCCATTATACCTATTGGTTCACCCTGCTACCTGAACTCTGAATACAAAAATTACGATGCCGAGAGGTGTGCTTACCTCGTCAAGAATTACGATGCTGGAGAAATCTAGTATGTCGAACGATGCTATCCTGAAAGAACTTGCACTGAATCACTCAGCTACGAAGACAATGGGGCTTTGATGAACCCACTGTACTATGGCATGACATGCCCTATTCCAGCATCTGGCAATGTTGCCAACGGTACCTGTACCCAGGGTGGATACTCTGAGTACGCCGTGAAAATAAAGAACGTCGCTCAAATTCAGCTGGCAGTCAACTTGGCCCGCTCGCTAAACTTGCGTTTGGTCATTCGTAACACAGGTCACGACTACAATGGTAGATCAGTTGGTAAGGGAGCGTTAAGCATCTGGACCCATGGTCTGAAGGGCATCCAGTATGTCGAGAACTATGAGAGCTCAGCTTACTCCGGTCCTGTCTTTAAGGTCGGCGCTGGCGTGCAGGGCTTCGAGCTGCTACAGGCCGCTGAGAAATACGGTGTCTCTGCCGTTACTGGCATATGTCCGGTAGGTTGCACTCACTCGACTATACATACCAGTTTACTAACAAAGTGTAGACCGTTGGTGTCTTTGGAGGCTATTCGACTGGTGGCGGCCACAGCCCCTTGATGCAGCTGTTTGGAACCGGAGCTGATCAGATTGTCGCTCTTGAGATAGTGCTAGCCAGTGGACGCTTCGTTACTGCCACTCAGTCAGTGAATAGTGACTTATACTGGGCGTTGCTCGGTGGTGGTGGCGGCACCTTCGGCATCATCACCTCTGCTGTGGTCAAGGTCCACCCTAAAGTACCCGTCACCACTTCGGCCTGGACTGTCATGACCTCTGAAACAGTCTCTGCAGACGCCTTCTGGGAGCTCGTCAGGTTCTTTTGGGACAGCTTTCCAACTTATAACGAAGCCAAGACCTACTCATGGGGCTCGCTGATGAAACTTGGCCCTGGAACGTATATGTGGAGCATGACTCCTTTCTTTGCAACAAACAAGACAGTGGCAGAGTACGAGGCCTTGGTTGCACCTTTATACCAGAAGGCTGCTAAGCTCAATATCACAATCGCAGCCAACACAACCCATTACGATACCTTGTACTCCGCGTACCAGGCCACATTTGCCACATACAACTATTATGTCGGTGGCGCGGGTGCAATCCCAGGTAGCCGCTTCATACCAAAGGAGAATTGGGCGAATGAAGGAATCCGTAATCAGACCTTTGCGGCAGTCCAGAATGCCGTCGAGAAGGCGATGATGTTGAACATGTACCACCAACACACTGCTGACGAGCAGAACAAGGGCATCAACTCGGTTAACCCAGCTTTTCGCAATCTGCAAGCACAGCTTGTCGCTATTAGTAGTGTTAACGATATGACTCCTGCCGGCTGGAAGGCTGGCGATGATGCCCTGAACAACGAGATTTTGGCTCCGCTCCGTAAGATCTCACCGGCTGGCGGTGCGTACAGCAATGAAGCGAATGTCGGCGAGCCGGACTGGCAGCAAGCCTTCTGGGGGAAGAATTACCCAAGGCTTTTGGAACTGAAGAAGAAGTACGATCCAACTGAACTGTTCTATGTTCACCACGGCGTGGGAAGTGAGGGTTGGTTCGTCAAGGATAAGGGCATCGTGGGCGTGCAGTCGACAGACGGTCCACTATGCCGCGTCTGATGCGCCAAAGGACGTCCAGACCATGTGGATAGGTCAATACAAACAGTGTAACGCAGTGGTCTCATATTCTCCTCGAGACAAGCTCCAACATGTGCCTATGCTTTTTCCTGATTCGTCAGACGCGTTGTGGATCGCCCTCGGCTGGGAACTGATCAGCTACCGATGAAGACAGCTGCAGCGCGCGAAACGGTACGCTGAAGAGAGTTTTAGCTTTCGCAGCGAGGTTGTCTAGAACTTGACTGAAGGTTGCTTTTGACGGTTTATGCGTGTTTGCGTTCGAAACCTGCGATTAATACTGCCTGGGCAGTATATTTCGGCAGTTCAAAAGGCTCCTTATGATTGTTTAGAACGGGTTGAAATGAGCGGCGTGTCTCCGTGGGTGCCGTAAGTTTAGGCTGTGGATTTGGCGGCTGAACTGCTGCACGACGCTCGCTTCTCATGCATGCGCGGAGTGGCTTGCCGCTCTCCGCGCGTCACAAGCCACAAACTAACGACAATAACATACGAAGGGAAAGTCGACGCGGTGCACAGCTCGTTCTATCGCAAGACTGGGCTGCGCGGTGCCCCATGCACGAGGCTGCACATGTCGCAGAGGGTGATGAGGGGTGAACTGTCTGAGATGCGTGTCGCGGCTTGTCAGCGGCCCTTTCCTGGTCTCTCCCACATCTTTCACGGCAGGCGCAGACGATTAGTCACATTAGTCAGGATTGTCATCGTGACTCTGACGGGCCGTAAAACATTCACAGATCGCATCTTTCGTTCTGCTCGCCCTGCTCTTTCTCCTCTTTCTTCAGTTATTGCAGGCTTGCTGTCCACATTGAGCGCCGACCCACGGAAACATAACTATCCGGCGCGGAATCCTTTACTACTACCCTGCAACCATGTGTCCTTTTAGTATGTACAGTACACCAACCACAGTAGATATGACTGACAAGAGGTAGCTTCTCTACCTCCCAACGAAGGGCCTAGTCGCTTTTCTCCCATAGCTGTCAGGGATTGGCAGCCACGAAGAAAGTCCGTTTCCAACGCGTGCGAGCGATGCCGGCGGAGGAAAATTCGATGCGATGGCGACACGCCCTGTGCTACATGTAAAAGATTTTCATTACAATGTGTGAGAACGCAAAAAGCTCGAGAAACAGTCGCATCGTAAGTTGACCACGCTGACGCGTTGTCACGTGATGACTTATTCACTCACATGTGTTAAGAGAACATAGAGAAGCGCTAGAAGGCCGAATACACCAGCTAGAAGCCCAACTCGCTGCACATGTAAATGCTCCAATGCATGGCATGGAGGGCATTGACGAAACGATACTGGCAGCTGCATCAGCAGACTTCAACTGGCAAGATACGCCTCCGCCAATAAATCCGGACACAACATTTTCAATATCCTTTGATACGAGTGGGCTGGACCTCGGTGGTTTTTCTCAGAACAGCGTGCCTGCAATCGCGATCAATCAATGTGAGCATGTCCCCAACGTGACATCTCCCTGTTCACCTGTACCATCATTCTGGTCAGGTACCACACGGGCCTCGTCCCCCGATATGCCGCCAACCTCCGTACCTCCTCAATTTGCCTCGATTCCACCACATCATCTTGGTAGCAAGCCAAATCTGTCGCCCCTAGCACCCCACACGGCACCGTCGTGGGAGTTCATGGCTCAGATGCAGTTGAATCAGAAAAATGCTGGAACTGCACGAAGTCGAAGTCACTCCCGCAAAACCTCCAACTCGTCGGTTTCTCTTATGAGTGACGAGCAGGCCATGTCCCCAATATTCGAAGTCAATGACGACTTGTTGCCCTTTGCCGCTGCCACACGTTTACCACGACAAGGCGTGTTTGCTCCGAGCCCAGCGCCTGCCTCGACACGCTCAGGTTATACATACAGGAGCCGTGCTGCCTCTACTATAACACTGCCCAGTCGGTTTGAAGCTGAGACTTTGACAACTGAGTTCATGCAACACGTCGAGGCTAATTCGCCAGAAGCCTACAGCATGACCCCCAGTTCATTTGCGCAACTTTGCGAGGCGGTCTATCCTAACCCTCAGAAGGCTTCTCCCCCGATACCTGTCGTGTCCATGTCGATTGCTAGATTCCACGTCTTCCTTGCCATGGCTACCGGGATGAAATTGAGGATCAGAGATAGTCCCGAGACCACCAACGCCCTCCTCAACACGTGTTATGACCTCGCTATGCAACAAACCTCTGCATCGACATTCTGGCAAGAGGACGGTGGGGTCGAAGCAGCCCAACTGCTCGCCATTTTCGCGGGCATTCGCAAAACACCCACCATGGACCCCACACCCTTGCAACATTCTTTCACGTGGTGATTACCATTTCACCATTACTCGAGAAGATCTAAAGGTCTTCTTTTTGCATGCCGAATAAGTCGCCAGATACCCCCTAGGCCCGTGCTCCCATGTACCTAGCAAAGCTCACCTGAAGTGCGTAAAACAATCAGAATCTACGACCTCAGTTCTCCAAGGTTCTTGTGATCCCTCTTTGATTGAAACTTCGGATGGAAGATGACGTCATAGCATAGCTGTTGCCTTGGTGGCCTTCCTCTAGCCTCATTTGAAGCCTGCATGTGTTTAGTAGTGCTTACATACGCCGAGAATGATAACGTGCTCTACCTTGAAATCTAACATTATCTAGGTTCCATCGTTGTGCTAACATGACGTCCAGGCTTATACCTTTGATTCCATGGCAGAGGGCCGTGCTCGCGACCGAACGGAATTGCGAAGGATCAGCACAAGCGGTGTATGAGATAGCGCTCGACCTTTTCGTCCTCGGCTTTTACGATCAGGAAAATGCTCTTCTCGAAACCATATACAACTATGGTCATGGCCTGGAGTTCGATCTGAACACAAACACAAACATGCTCTACTATGCTTGGGAGGCGTTCGACTGCCTACCGTCATGGGTACAACATGCAGATCCAAAGAAGCCATTTTATGGTCGCGACCACCTTGAAAACGATGAGCCGCTTTGGAACCTGTTCAAAGATAAGTGGGTGGATGGACTACCAGAAGGTCTCCGACAGAAAGCTCTTGAGAAAGGCGAGATGGATGACAACAAACTGGAATACCTAATTAAGGAGCTTGAAAATCAAGCTCACAATATAATGGAAGAGACAGAGAGATCTATCGGTACTGTAGTGCAGGCTGCAATGCTAGCCGGACAGACGCAAAGAGCGCGATCGATTGTGGATACAGACGTCGCAAACCTGTATCGCCACTTTCAAGATACCATGAACCAACCGGATGTCTACAAGGATGGTCTGAGAGCCCAACTGAACGAACGACTCGGTCTTTGTCATGCACCAAAGGTCCGGAAGTACCTGAAAGAAGCGAACATCGGTGCAACACTGCACATCGACAGCGAAAGTGTCGACAAATACGTCGAAGAGGGCTGTGGACTGATCCAACAGCGCTTTACAGAAGGCCCGGCTCAACCCTACGCAGACCACAGTATCGCGGATCTGATGCACTTGCTTGATGAGGCTGAAAAGACAAAATCTTTTCTGGAATAAGGCAAGGAATACGTTCATCACAACATGCAGAAACCTGCGACGGAAGATGAGATCACCAAACTGAAGACACGCTTAGGACGAAACCTGCGTCTCAGCAACTATCAGAATGCACAAGTGTACTTGAGACAGATAGAGCCCGATGCTACGCCTCTGCTTCCTGGAGGCTCTTTGCCGCAAGACTACAAGGATTTTCTTCGCGTGACTAACGGCTTCTACACTCTTTCCCCAGACGATCGAGGAAGCCTATTCTACGGTACCGAAGGAATCGACGCTTCCGACGACGAACTCTGGATCCACGATATGAACTACACTCTTTCTGATTCCAATATGACAAGCATCTCAGGTGATGAAATCGCAATGGGCGAGTTCACCGGGTTCTCTGTCGGCACAGGCGGCGACGAAGGTCACGCCTTGCTCATCCCGCGCTCCCCATCGAGCCCATGCTCGCGAGGTTCGAGAAAGCGTATGCAGCGACCAATGCACAGGGCAAGAGATATTACGAGAAAGGTGCCTTGGACGTCTATGGCGGGATTGAACAACTGAGAAATATGCAGTGGCTATGCGTCGAATCGTTCCACTGGTCCCCGAGCCAACTATCTTCAATAGATTTCGCCAGTACTTGGAATACTGCGTCGAGAAAGCAGTGCAGGAAGCAGATCATCTACATGAAAGAGAGGAAGAGAAAGTACGGCAGCGACGCCGATCCGAAAACGAGGCAGATGTCGCAGAGAAACGAAAGTGTGCAGATGGCGAGGAAGAAGCAGCACGTGCCAACCCAACCACCCACGACTACTGCGAGCAAAATACACACAGCGACTGCGCATCCCCCATTACGATCTCCGCAAAACAAATTCCCAACGAACCTGACAGCTGTCAATACATACGATGGTTCCCATCCGTTTGGCCGTTCGCGACCCACTCTGACACGTGTCGACCCACCGCGGTGCATATACACCGCTTTACACTGCATATTCCGCCTCGTCTAGACGGTGGAAGTGACAGATGTTAGCGCGGGGAGACTGCTATCTACACGATATGAAGAGATTCTACTATAGTCTCTTCTAACGTCTTGGTTACTTTCAATCTCTAATCTTCAATCTTCAAATTTGAATTCATCACCATCTTCACTACCAGCTCCACTGCGCCTTTAGCCCAGCACATACGCAATCTACCAATACCACTGACTCTAGTCTACACGCCGCTATTTCTCAACCTCCCGCTCCTCAATCGATACAAGCGGGGCCCGACCACCCGACCACCACCACCACCACCGTATACCACACGCACAATGTCCCTCTCCACGCGACAACCCACACTCCTGCGCATGGTGATGAACAGCGACGAAACAAGTCCGCCCAGAACGCCCAGCACAGCAGCAGCACCCTCGCCGCCAGCCCAAACCGCACAGAACTAGAGCCTACGCCCCTCCTCCTCGCGCTCGACATGGCTGCTGAGCGGAAACGATTACGGCGACGGACGGACAGCGTAGTCACGGGCGCTGAAGACGACGAGGGGAATCAGCTCGTACCCAATCAAGTCGAAGGCGATGTCGAAGAAGCGCAGTGCAAGGAGCGTCAGGGTTCGTGTGAGGGTGAGGACGGGAAACAGGTCATAGTGCCTGTCAAGGAAGATCTGAGTCAGTTGGCACAGTTGGGGCAGAGTTTTGGGAATATGCTATGGAGTGGAGTTGAGGTGGCAAGGAGGGGGTTTGTGGGCTTGCTGGGTGGAAGTAAAGGGTTGATGGGTGGGGTTTGAGTGCTTCAGATGTGAGGTGATGCATGGTATGGCGTTATTAAGCAAGAAATGTGAACAATTATTGTGCACTGAGCATTACACTATGGTACAGGTGGTCGTAGCGTCGTTACTTCTTCTGTGGCGGTACACCTCAACGCGAAGCGCTTATTTCTTGGTGTCCTCCTTGGCCTCCTTGGCCAGGCTCTGTGCCTTGTCGCCGTGCTTCTTCAACACCTCGGTGACCTCGGAAACAGCGTCCTTGAAGATCTTCTGCGCCTCGTCGCCGTGCTTTGATGCCGCCTCCTGCAGTTGCTGCAGCTTTGGCATGATCTGATCGCCGCCGGGGATCTTGCTCATGTACTGTTCGGCGTACTGCTGGATGTTGTCGACGTCAAACCCAGACTGCTGGGCCTTTTCCTTTGCTTGGCTGGCAGCGTTCTTGACGTAGCCCTCGAGGTCGCCAGTGTCGCCCTTCTCGACGGCAGTCTTGACCTTCTCGTACAGCTCCTGCACGTTGCCAGACTTAAGCGCGTCCTTGTTCTCCTCAAGGAGCTTCTTGACCTGGGGACTCTTGTCAAGGTAGGGCTTGGCCTGCTCCATGCCCTTGTCCCATGCCTTGTCGCCGAGTTGCTTGATCTTCTCGACCTTCTCCTGGACGACGCTCTTGATCTTCTCAATATTGGCGGGGCTGACACCGGTCTTCACGATATCGCTGATCTGCTGCCATGTCTTGTCGACCTCCTTCTTGGCCTCGGGGCCATACTGGTCGCCCAGCTGCTTCAGCGTGTCAATGTTTCCGCCAACCTTCTCCCTCAGCTTGGGGTGGTTGTCCATGATCTGCTGGGCAGCATCGCCAGAGAGGTCGGCGATGCGGCCGAGGTGCTTGACGAGCACCTGCCATGCCTGCTGGGCGGTGAAGACACTGATGTCGCCTCCCTGAGGACATCGCGTAAATCGCCGTATGCCTCCTTAACAATGGAATCGACCTCGTCGCCGTGCTTGGCACGGACAGCATCAAGGTCGTTGAAGGCAGAGTCGACGTAGCCCTTGGCACCGGGGATGAAGGCAGCGTAGCTCTGGGCGGCGCTGCGTAGCCACTCAAGGGCCTCGTTCGGCTCGGGCGTGTTCTCCTTGATTTTCTGTGTGGTCGAGTTGATGTAGTTCTTGGTCTGCTTCGATGCAGCAACGAGGTCACGGGCCCCCGACTGTCTGTAGAAGATGTAGCCAACCGTGACGGCGGCGGCAGCACCGCTGACGGCACCAATGGCAGCATGCGTCCCCGCTCCAGAGTTGCCAGACGTAGCCTCAGATGCTGTCGACTGGAAACGGGACTTCTGTGCGCGGAACTGGGGCTTGACATGGGCAGCTGGACGGCTAGCACAGCGAGCTGCGAAGCGTGCGTTCTGGACGGCTTGTCTTGAGTACATGGTGTGGTATGTGTGGGTTGAGATCAATTGATGTGTAAAGGTGATGAAACTGGGAATTGGGTATCTCAGAACGAAGTGCAATGGGGCTGTGTGATGGGAAAGCAATGCAGAGACTGGAGCTTTAAGAGGGAGCAAACAGCTTTATCATGACAGCAATGACGTAGGGGTGACGATCACCCGCTAGTCTCGCTTCTGCTGCAAGGAACGTGCTCTGGAGGGTTCAAGTCGACCGGCCTCCCACGTCACTTCTCCACGAGAGCCGCATTTACGCTGAACGTCCCCGCAATGACATGGGAATTCGCTGAAATTACGACTGAACAAGCCACGGTTGAAGAGATGCCGATTGACTGGTGGTCATTCAGCGATGCGACTCCCCGCCTTGTTAGCAAAGTCTCAAAGGGTATTTTCTCGACGCTGCCACTACTCATCCTGTATGCGATAATCTACTTGACATCGACGCTATGGTATCGCTGACTTGATTGTTGTGGACCTAATATCCTAATATTTGTCACGTGCTCTTCGCTTCACATTCAGTCAGCCCGACGCCTGCTTGGCCGCACAGCAACTCTCAGTCCATATTAAGTATGTCGTCCATCGTGATACACAAATCCCGCAGTTGAGTTACATATTTTAATATCTGTCCTTGCCGATTGTCAACATCCAGTGGCAGATTATCCAGGTGGGTGTCTTGAGCACAATACTGGGAGGCTTACCTGTCTTTACCATAACCCTACGGTCAGATTTATAGAAGCCTTGCATATGCCTGAAAAGGGTGCGTAGCTGGCAATGGTGATCGAGGTGCATGAGCATGGTTGACAATGATTGCCTGATTTATCCTCGGCGTATCTACCCAGCCTTGCTCCTTGGCAGGGCGTCTCGACTACGCCGCACAATGCAATCGCGAACAATTTTACGTCCGCTTGGAGAATAAGGAGTCATGTAAGTATCATGTTTCCTACATGCGAGGCTTTCTCTCGAACATCACCCTCATTCGTCTGCAATTGGCCGGTGAAGGAGTTTGTGGCATTGGCTGCGCGACTTCTGGCTAGCAATCTGAGAGGGAGAAGCTGGAGGTGTTGGCTACCTCCAAACCCACAAGCTGGCTGTTGCACATATCTTACACGTGGTCATCTTTGTGCTACATCTCCACGATAACTGCCTAGCTGCGCCATTCGACGTGAGAGAGATTAAAGAATACAAGACGCAGCCTGATCACAACAGTATGCAGGAACTTCTCTCTTGCACACCGACCATCCCCAAGACTGCGTCTGTTCGGACACGACAAGAGTCCTCGTGACGGTATTTGGTAGGGGATCTAGAGGTACAGGCGCAAGGCATGGAGCACCAGTGGAAATTCGGAATGGGAATATTCTGAAGCGCGGCCGAAACCATAGATGAAATAAAAGGAAACTGACTAAGCTCACCACCATAAGATAAGGAGTGAGCAGAAAGGTGCGCGAAATTCGGATAAGCCTTGCAGGTGAGTGGGATTGTGTTGTGAGAGTGAGCGTTGCGGTCCGCCGGCCCACGGCCCAGTGAGAGCCCCACGTGCGACGTCATGCCAGGCGGGCGCGCTTTCTCTCACCCCGCCTTCCTGGACCTGGACAACGCACCAGTCCCAGCACGGCTACTTATTTACGTCTGCCCCCAACAGAACCAAATCTTCAATCATCACTTCTCCCCGCTACACCTGGCCAGTCACCCAGTCCCATTCTTCTGCACCAGCCAAGCGTCAATTGACACCTAACCAACCAAACAACCCCGTCTACACACACCAATCGCAACCATGGGCAAGGTAAGCATCCAGACACAGCAGCTACCCTGCTTCACGCTAACATAAGGTACAGGTCAAGTACATCATGCTCGACTGCGACAATACGCTCGTCCAGTCAGAGCACCTTGCCTTCGAGGCCTGCGCCGATCTCACCAATGAGGTGATGAAGAAGTACGATGTCAAGGGCGCTCCCCACTACACGGGGCCGAAGCTGCTCGAGGACTATGTCGGCCACAACTTTCGCAGCATGCTCAAGGGCCTGCAGAAGGAGCACAACTTCACCATGACGGACGAGGACCTCGAGGACTTTGTCGCTCGCGAACTCGGCGCTGTCACCAGCAAGCTCAGCCAGAAGGCCGTCGAGTGCCCTGGCGTCACCAAAGAGCTGCAGAGGCTCAAGGACCAGGGTTACCCTATGTCAGTGGTCAGCACCTCGGCCAAGAGCCGTGTCGTTGCCTCGATCGAGAAGGCTGGCATTGCCCACTTCTTCCCTCCCGAGCACGTCTACTCTGCTGCCACGTCCCTCAACCCGCCCAGCTCGAAGCCTGACCCGGCCATCTACCACTACGCCGCCAAGCAGCTCGGTGTCAAGGAGTCTGAGGCCGTCACGGTCGAAGACAGCAAGAGCGGGGCTACTGCAGCCATGCGCGCTGGCATTCCCTGCATTGGCTACGTCGGCATCTACGGCATCGAGGACGGCAAGGAGAAGATGGAGCAGATGGCCAAGCTCCTGACCGAGGAGACCAAGTGTGTCGCCATCATGTACGACTGGAGCGAGTTTCAGGACTGCCTGAAGAAGGTCGAGGCGAAGTTGTAGATACCCACTGCATCTAAGGCGATGCGACGAGCTCTCTAAAGCTGCATGCTTTGAAGCTACATGCTCTCTGAAGCTACGAGATACGGATGATGAAAATTACGGCATAAATGATCAGGCAGTTGGAGAGAATCTTCTTCACAGGCCTCGGTCCGGTTTTCAAACATTCCCATATGCTTGTGATGCATAATAGTATTTGCTGTTCATAACGTCATTGCAGCGACCTTCGGAACGGCCCACAACGGTCGACCCACAATGTCATCGTTCGCAGCGGTTGCAGAATGCGTCATTTTCAGGAACCGTCGTGATGATTGATCGGACGAGAACCTTCCAGAAGAGTTTGTTCTTCCGCCTTGCTTTGTTCTCGCCGTCGTTGAAGTTTGTGCTGGCTTTGAGGAAGGACGCACGCGCGCAGGTTTGCGCAAGTTGCTGAGTAACCCCAGGCGAACATACAAGACGACCGTCGTACCCCAATTTTAGAGAATTCGCAAAAGCCATACATACATCTGAAACCCGTGCATTGCATGCTATGGATTCGTTCTTTATGCGAGCGTGCAGCCAGTGTGAATGCATCCAGGGTGCAGCGCTCTTTCCTCAAGCCACGGACGATTGATGGCGCTCTCCACGCTGGTCCCCACAATATCGCACTCAACACTGACCTACTCATGCGAGTAGTTATGAAGGTCAGGCAACCGTCTCCAACACGATTACGCCCAGTTCCCAAAATAACGAACCCAACATGAAAGAGCGCATTCCAGCACCCTCCGTGGAACCTGGCGTTTCAGAGCCCGACCCACCCTCATTTGAGTCAAAATTATTGACCCTCCCTTTATAGAAGGAGCATTCGTATCTCAAAGCATCGGTACAATGGAAGAGCTGGGCATTGTGGGTGTCTGTACGCCAACCCGGTGCGTGCGGCAACACGACTGCGACCCTTGCAATGAGGTTATCGGACAAACAAACGCCATATACCATCCCAGTCGATACCGAAAATTCATTTGCAGAGACCGTCATGAGAGCCCAGCTGCTTGTCTTGGTGGTTTTGAGCTCGGTGGCTGACGGCTGCGGCGCCCAAGAGGAGATCAAGACAAGTCCAGCTGCTGACACAACAGAAGATTGCAAACAGCAAACAAAGCACCTCCCTCGCTGGGCCTGCATTATCATCGCTACGCCGAGAAGATCTGCATCGCCGCTCTCCCGCTATGTTCTTCGATACGCCGCCAAGTCGAGCTTAACGTGTTCCTCCTTCCTAATCGGTCGCCAATTCCAGCCCCAAGCTTTTACTTCATTTACGACCGCCAATGCAGCGCTGCATGTGGGTTGCGACCTCATCTATGGTTTTCTTGGAAGCACACTCAGTTGCCGATTGTGATCTCGTGCCTGTCCCGACAACGAGGCAAACATGGACGTTGAGGTCAGGAAGGGGCAGGTACTTTGGGTACCTGCCGAGTTAGCCATGAGGCGGCGCTTTGTGGGCGAAGTTGTGTTGAGCACCTCCACGTCCGCTGTTTTAGGTATAAAAGTGTACACAAGTCCAGTCGTATTGATTCCTCACGGCACTTGTCCAGCTCCGCTCCAAATCTTGGCATCATGTTTCTTCGAAGCGCTCTCCTGTCGCTCGCTGCCCTTGCGGCAGCGAAGGAAATGCCCAAGGACGAGTTGAGGGCCGCAGAGCTCTTCGACTCTGGCATCCGTCACGAGAATAACAAGGCTCTGAAGCTGGTAAGAACGGTGTCATATTCTCGAGACAGCGCTAATACTCGCCACAGGAAACATGGGCCTCACAAGAAGCCGCCGGAGTTTATGCTTCAGCTCAGTATGCTGAGCTTGCGTCCATCGCCAACTGTGCCAACGGAACCGCAAAGACGGCAACGGACTCGTTCAAGTGCAAGAACATCGATCTCTACCACTTCTTGTCCCACTCCGCCCTAGGCAGTACCTACGGCTTCGGATCTTCATCCTGGGGTTGGACATCAAGCACCGGCCGCGAGTTTGTTGCTATCGGTCAATCTGACGGTACAGCTTTTGCTGAAGTCACAAAGAGGGCAAGCTGTCCTACCTCGGACGTCTGCCTCAGTACTCTACTCGCAGCCAGTGGCGCGAGATCCGTGGCCAGAATGACTACATGATCATTGGATCGGAGGCTGTAGACCACGGTATCCAGATCTTTGACATGAAGAAGCTTCTTACCCTCAGCCCTTCGGCACCCAAGACCTTCAGTAACACCGCCGATCTTGCTGGCCACTACAAGGGCCTTCCCACTGGCCGCACCCACAACGTCGTCACCAACCCCGAGACGAACTTTATTTACTCCGTTGGTGCTATGCCCAGAACCGACAAGTGCAAATCGGGTATCATCTTCATTGACATCTCGAACGTCAAGAATCCCACCAGCCCTGGCTGCGCGTCCGCCGACGGCTATGTGCACGATGCCCAGTGTTTGATCTACCACGGGCCTGACAAGGCCTATGAGGGCAAGGAGATCTGCTATGGCTTTAACGAAGATACTTTGACTATTTATGACGTCACCAACAAGAAGGCGCCCGTGATCCTCTCAATCACTTCCTACACCGGTGCAGCATACACCCACCAGGGTGTCGTCCTCGATCCCAAGGATCAGCGATACCTGCTTCTGGACGATGAGTACGATGAGTACGACAAAGTCGGACCTGCAGCGCCCGGCAACCCCATCACCTATATCTGGGATATCTCCAGCTTGAAGGCCCCCAAGCAGACTGGTTACTACAAGTCTGGTGCCAAGGGTGTGGACCACAACCAATACGTGGCGAACGGCTTCGCCTACCAGTCCAACTACGGCACTGGTTTCCGCGTTCTCGATGTGCGATCGATCCCTACCGACCCCACTGGTAAGGGCGTCAAGGAAGTTGGTTTCTTCGGTAAGTTCTGATAGACTCAATGCTGGAATTACACTCACAATTGATGTAGATGTCTACCCTGAGGACGACAACCTGACTGGTGGTGGAAGTGTCGATTTCGTTGGCACATGGTCCAGCTATGCGCTGTTCAAGAGCGGATACATCCTCGTCAACACGATGGAGCGGGGCGCATTCATCTTGAAGATGCAGGCTGGTGCCACCGCATAAGGAAAGGCACAAAAAGGTCCAGACACAATGGCGTGTTCATTCCTCTAAGAATGGGAGGCACTTGTTGTCATTTTGTAGGAACATCGTAAGCTTACAAGTATTTTGAAGACTACAGGTGTCCTCAGCAATCCAAGGCTCTTGCCAAAATACTGCAAAAGATCTTCAAGCGTTGCCCTTGAAGTGAGAATGGAGAGTTGCTACGTGCGAGCTTCGGGTAGTAAGGCAAGAACACCGATGACGTATGACCTATCATAAGATACCACTTTCGTCTAGTAGAGTAATTAATGTGAAAGAAGCATTCCATGCTGAATAGAAGGTTATAATTGCGACTAAGCTGGAACGAAGGTAGCAATCAAGTCTTTTGCGCACTACTGCCCCCAGTCCCACCTACTCCAATATTTTTCCCGCCATTGTCTCAACCCTATGCTGTTACCAAAGCCAAAACCCGCAATCATGATTAATCGAAGCCTTCCTGGCATTTCCTACGACTCAACAACGGATTTATTCGACGAGACAGCTTACCATATGCCGGACGTCATAGACCCTGGGTCTAAGACGAGATTGATTGATTCCTTGCAAGGTCATTCTAGCGGCATGGCCAACAGCAGAGGCCAAGGAGGTAAGCCGTCTCGTCATGAAGGCCAGCGAAGAGAGGGGCCACGGCAGCAAGTCCACCAAGCTACCTTGATCTCAAAGAAGGCGAGGGCGAAATCCGTGCAATCCCAGGCAGGATCAGCAATACAGTAGTCAGGGAATGGTGTGGCGCTCCTGGCCTACGAAACATATACGTAAGAAGCTCCTATCTCGCCACCGCCGTCAAAGCGATATTGTATGGCCGACGTAGACTTCTAAGCCGCGAGCAAACATCTCAGGCCCCCGCTAGATTTGCACTGCCTCCTACGACAATGTGCTGCAGAGGTTGAAATTGACTGTACCTCTTACTGGCGGGGAAAGAGAACGGATTGCTCTGGATCAAGACGAGTGTAGCATACAGGTGCTGCTACATGTTCAAAGCATACTTTACCTCACATGGGGATTTTGTCATCTCAATCGAACCCCTCTTACTGAGATTGATGTCTCACTGCTCCCGCGATTATATTTCAAATATCAGGAAAGACGAATACAGAACAGCTCATTGTACAATTCGGTAGTTTTTATGGAAATGTGGAGTGACTCCGAAAGCAAAGCCGTACACTAAATACTTAGCCCTACTATACTGTAGACTGCAGTATCCTAGCTCGGTACACATCCGAATTCTATTGATCTGCTGAGGATACTCTAGTATTGTCATGGGGGCAGCTAGATCCTCTAGTGATATCGTGGGGGCCGCTTGGAAAGGGGACTGGAGTGACCACAGCTGTGTGGCTAGGAGTCGATGTTCCAGTGACATGATGAGGGTAACTAGAAAGGTAGACCGGAGTGGTGACTGCACCACTGCAGCCCCTGCCTCGAGACGCAAAAGCACGGCCTGGTGCGAAGTTACGGTGAATAGGTCCAGACAAATTACCCATATCTCTAAGAAAGGAAGAGCTTCCTTGAGTAGAAGCCCTACGTGCTCGCTGTCGGAGACCTCGCCCCGTGCCAGCCAACGAGAGGCCAGGCGCGAAGCTACTCGTGTCAATGTGGACCGAGTGGTTGTCACTAGATATGAGGCAGGAACAGGAGCAGGAGGAAGAGCAGGGCAAGAGCAGGCGTGTTGTCGGTGTTGTCGTTGTTGGCTGCGGCGGCGTCGTGGGCGGTGTCAACAGCTGCGGACTGCGAGGCAGACAAGAAAAAGGTCGGAACAATAGGCAGGCTAGCACCTCCATTGCTAGCCCCAGGATCAATGCCTCCTTCCCATTCCCAGTCTTCAGTTGAGCTCTGGTAAAAGGAAACCTCGCCGTGAACCTTGTCTTTGGTGGGCAGTCCATTAAACGACTCTGCGCCAGCTCCATCACCTTCCTTGCTATCAACTCACTTGTAGCTATCACCATGCTCTTCACCATCTGCACCGCTATTCTAGCTGCCTATACCTATCAATATCTCGTCGACAAATATGTCAAGTCCCCCAACGCCGGCTTCAGCCAGCGTCTCGGCGCACTCCACCAAGAACAGGTACGCATCTACAGTGATGATTCCTCTGAAATCTTCTATAATCTGTCGCTTTTCGTCGTCGTATTGCCACCAGTTGCAATTTTCCTTAGGCGAATCTCGACTCAAGACATAATAGTGACCTATAGTCATGTTGTCGCCCGCATGGTACAATACAATATTCATGAGATACTTGTCTTCTCCAGGGAACTCTACCGCATATATCCCATAGTTGACAAGGACCAGCAGTTTTTACGTGCCACAAAGCTCGTCATAACGGAACCATTTGGTTGGGATGATGAGTCGATCTGGCAGGCCCAGAGCCTCGTACCGCATTTCTTGTTCATGTGTCAGTTCGTGCGCACCATACACATGTTTTAAGGTCTGATCTGGTGTGGGAAACCTGTGAGTTGCACTGGGACCAAAAGGGAACATCTCCTCCTGCTTGAAGTTGCTGCCAGACCGCGGGATGGAGAGACTGAGTAGTCTGTCCACTTGGTGACTTGCGGGACACCCCAGACCGCACCTTGTACACTCAAAGTAATTCTGGATGAGAATATCCGAGAAGATATTCTCAATGACCTGGGAAAAGGTAATTACCAAAAGAGTGAGGAACTCTTGGGCGTCTTGTTATCTAACCTGGTCTCGTGTGAAGGTTTCCCAGTCTCGGTCGCTTTCCGCAAGCTCATCGATGTCTTTCCAGGGTTGCTGTAGGCATTTCAGAGCTACCGTTGTTCGCTCTTGGAACAGCTCGCGGATCAGATTCTTGAAGTTCAGTTGTATGTCATTGAGCTCTCTGCCATCCACGCCGACCAGCTCCGCAACGACACGCTTATCCCTGGAAAGTGCTATAAGGGCGACGTTTTGGAAGCAGATATTATCGCCATTCATGGTTCCTTCCTGTGAGTACGTGACGATTTCCGAAACAGCATCCTTGTTGAGTGGCTTGGTCTTCTTCTTCGGTGCTGCTGCTCCAGCCGTGCTCTTCCAAGGTGCTAGTGATGAAGCAGCCCAGCCTTGCCACCAGCCTGATGCGCCAGATAGCGGTGTGGGGGTGCTGATTGGTATAACAGTCGGAAAGGAGTTGGTCTTTGCTGGGGATGCGTTTTATGGAGTGCAAGTGTGGATGAAAGTATATGTATATAGTCCTAGTGAATATAATTATTATTGGGGGTAGTTGCTATATATCTGTAAGCAAGAGCTAAGCAGGCACGAGACACGTTTGGTAGCCTTAAGGATTGGCATCCAGGCATGTGGTGTAGTTCGTTTCGAGGCCAAGCTCAATTGTTTGGAGATGATTGATAGCCCCGAGTTTAACCGTTCCATCGCTTTTCCAGAGCGATATAGACACAAGCGCGTGCTCTTCTAATAATAGGAGGCACTTGTTATGCCTTGGTAGAAATATTATAAGCTTATAAGGGTTTAGGAGACTACTGAACTTCCTATCAATCTAAGGCTCTTGCCACATACCGCGAAAGATCCCCAGTGGTTTTTCCTAGAGTAAGAATCGAGAGGCAGACAGCGTGTGACATGTGTCATGGGATGCAACTTCGTGTAGTACAGCGATTGACAAGATGGATCCGCCCCGCTTTCTGATTGGCCAATGCTTGTCACCTCCCCTTACCTTCTATGCCGTATTGTTTCCGACGTTGTTTGCCTCCTCGTTGCCTGTGAGACGCATCTAGATTGCACATTTCGATCTGCAGGGCGTCGGTGTTACTGCGTTTGGCTGACCTCGCCACCGCTTGCTGCTCTTTTTCATTACCTTCCACTAAGCTTCCCGGACTTGCATGCACCGCTACCACTCAGCTCGGCAACGCTCACTCCACAAACGGCATCAAACCCTATCGCGTGCCTCGTCTGCACAGACCGTGGCGACAGTGCGCCAAGTGTGTATGTTTGTCTTGGCATACTTGGCTCGCTATGTTCCTTCCCAATCAGGACTAGCTCAGTATCAGTCCGCCGTGTGCTACAAGTCTCAGCCTAGGAATTACGTTTATCTCCTTCCCCATGTATCACAGCGAGCTCTTCGCCATAACGCAGCCAAGATTCGATTTACCTATTACCCGGTCGCTGGCCGCTGTGTCTCGTTCCTGAGGGACGTCGCGCAGGGAAACGAACGACCAGCTGCCTCTACGGGTTAGAGCCTAGTATGCGTCAGTTTGCCCATGGATGTGTTGCTTGAGCCGAGCCCGAGAGAGTATATATGATGCTGTGCATCCAGACCGATTGGAGATTACCACCTTCATATCCGCTTTAGTTGTCAATATGAGGTTCGATCTGCTCATCGCCGGTGCCGGCCTGCTCGGTTCTGTGTCCGCAGCCAAACCGACCAAGTTCGTCAACCAGAAGGACTTGATTAGTGATATAAAGCTCAAGAACCTGATCAAGGGATCTGAGAAGCTTCAGAGGATCGCCGACAAGTACGGCGGAAACCGAGCTTTCGGTGGAGGCGGTCACAATGCGTGAGTGGCTCTTTTGACAACGCCCAACGCCTACTAACACGATCCAGCACAACCGAGTGGCTCTACGACAGCTTGAAAAAGTACGGCAATGACTACTGGGATGTCTACAAGCAGCCTTTCACTGAGCTCTTCACCGCCGCCACCGTCAAGCTCACCGTTGCTGGTGCTGAGGTCAAGGCTGACTACCTCACCTACGGTCCCTCTGCCGACAATGTCAAAGGTAACCTTGTCAAAGTCAACAATGTTGGATGCGACGCCGCCGATTACCCCACTGGTGTTTCTGGTAACGTCGCTCTTATCTCTCGTGGCACCTGCACATTTGCCCTCAAGGCCGCAGCCGCCAAAACCGCCGGTGCAGCGGGAGCCATCATTTACAACAACACTCCCCTCCAGCCTCTGTCTGGAACCCTTGGAGGAGACGGCGACTATGCACCCGTTGTTGGTGTTACCCAGGAGATTGGCAATGACCTTCTCTCCAAAATTGGTAATGGCACTGCTGAGGCCGTTATCTTCATCGAGGCCATCCGTGAGAACCGCACCAACTACAACGTCATTGCAGAGACCAAGGGAGGAGACAAAAACAATGTCCTTGTGATTGGCGGGCACAGCGATTCCGTTTTTGCGGGGCCCGGCATAAATGACGACGGGTCTGGTACAATTGGGGTCCTCGTAGTAGCCGAAGCGCTCTCCAAATACAAGGTCAAGAACGCTGTACGTACAGTTTTTTTCGGAGCAGAGGAATTTGGAAAGCTCGGCTCTTTCCATTACCTCAAGACGCTCAACGGCAGCCTCAGTGGCGGACCCGAGGAGGTTGCCAAGATCCGGGCATACCTCAACTTCGACATGATCGCATCTCCCAACTACGTATACGGTATCTACGATGGCGATGGCAGCGCCTTTAACTTCTCTGGTCCTGCAGGCTCCGACACAATCGAGAAAGACTTTGAAAAATTCTACGAAGCAAACGACCAAGCCCACGTCCCCTCCCTGTTCACCCTCCGCTCCGATTACGCCGCCTTCCTCGAGAACGGCATCCCCTCTGGCGGGCTTTTCACGGGCGCTGAAGTTCTCAAAACCGAAGAGGAAGCGCGTCTCTTCGGTGGTGAAGCCGGCGCTGCTCTCGACGCCTGCTACCACCAGAAGTGCGATGACATCAACAACCTCAACCACGACGCGTACCTGCTCAACACGCAGAGCATCGCCAATTCGGTCGCCAAGTACGCTATTAGCTGGGATGGTATTCCCAGGCCGAATGCTACTCTGCGAAAGCGGGACGCCGGTGCTGCTCGCTTTGCGGCGCGCTTCGATAAGGGTGGACACGACCACCATGGCCAGCCTTGTGGATCGGGGCATGATGAGTTGTAGATTGTTGATGTGTTTTACGATGATACCATAATGAGATGACGATGTTGTAGTATAAGTAAATAGAGTAATTGCAATACAAATTTGCTCCGTCAATTGCTTCACTGGCTCCTCCACTTAGTGAAAGATACAGTTGTTTTACTGCCTTTTTGTGTTGGCGTTTCATCATATTCCGTCAAGAGTAAAAATTTTGGCGGCACGTATCCGCTATCAGACCCTGAGCATCGAAATGTCGAAAGAGTGCGTAGTATACACTGTGTGTTCCGTACCGAACTGTCGTCCAACCGAGCTTCCCAAGCCTCTGATCACGGATCTCCGGCCGTCTTCCTCCACACCATCACACTGCGGATACCACACCATAATAACAAGCGCCTAATTCAGTGGCAGCAGCTATAGCAGAGCATACCAGGTGATGTGAACCTACGCTCATCTAGTAGCAATAAGGTCGTAGTGAAGAGCTCCGTGCTTTCTACCTCACGCCCACTCGTCATCCTCCACTAGCAGCGCAATCTTTCAGCAGCAGGGCTTTCTTTGAATCGTACCACCGCGCTAGCTCCACGCGCTTCCGTTGCGCTGCCTGCGGGGTTTGACGCTGGCGTGGGCTTGGATGCGTTGTGCAGTTGCATTGGTGCGGGGATCTAAGGTTTCGTCACACGAGGGAGGGGAGATGATAGGGTGGGATGACTGTGTTGTGGACGGTATGGCGGCAGCTTTCATCTTGGGCGCTGGTTTGTTAGACCGTCTATTCCTCATGTACGCACGCAGATAGAATATCCCCTCATGTCGTAGCGATTCCATGTCCTCGCTTTCATTCCTGTTCCACTCCAGCAATACTAGTAGTTCCTCTTTCGCGGACCCTTCAATCCACGCCGTCAGCGTGTCGCTCGCCGCGGCATACCGTCGCAAGCTCTTCTCTGGGTTAACTGCTTCCTGAGCTGCTGCTGTGGCTGCTATGATGTGTCTTGAGTGCGACCAAGCCAGGTAGCTTTCGTGCTCGAGTGCTTCAGTGCGCACTTCTTCGACTGCGATGCTGTGCAGCGAGCGGGGGCCGTGGGCGAGGTTGTTGTCTGCAGGTGGATGAAGGGTGCGGTGCACAAAGTCTTGGAAGTAGGTGCAGTGGTCACAAGCTGGGGTGCGCGTGGTGTTGGTGAAGTGTTTGTTGGATGGGTGGTGTTGAAAGACGGTATCTGAATGAACGTGGTGGGGGTAGGCGAAGGGCGCCATTGCAGTTGAGCTTGGTGGTTAGAAGTTGAAGATCATTTGGAGGGCTTAATGAGATATGTTTGTGTTTAAATCGGAGGTGAAAGGTTGAAAGGAACCGTGAGGCAGTAGCATCTGGATACTCAACACAGCCCGTCTTCTTGCTCACCCGTTCTCATTCACTACATGCTACTTCCTCTTAATCCGAGCATTGATTCACCAAGAAATCTATCCTCTTTCTTTCAATCATGCATCATCCCTGCTTGCTCCTGCACTCAGCTCCGCTCAATTAAGCTCCATTCTCTTCCTAGCACCCTTTCACCTTACTCACAGCAACGGTCTGGCATGTAATCCCTCAGATCATCAGGCAAGCAGTTCAGTGCCAGTGATCTCTCATCCTAATACTTGTAGTTTAGTATTAGTTTACTCTTTGTGTAACGGAATATCGTGAAGTTCGTTGGTGTTGAAGTTCTCTACGCTATCCCACTACCGTGTCCGTGCGCGTGATGCACGGATTCGCGTGATGCACGCTTTTTACTAGTAAAAATAGCAAAATCTAGAAACTTTAAAGTAATATAACTTTTTATCTACTTAAGAAACTTATATACTTTCTTAGACCTACTATAGGTTGAATTTTAGTCTCTATAACTTTCTAATAGAACTTTTTTATTTATTCTTACTATTTAAGGTACCTATTTGTAAAGCACCAGTCTCCAAAAAGTGTCACACCCCAATTCACCTCTGACTTAGCTCCTTTACGTTTCTGTTCCTGCCTGTAACTTAGTTATAGCATTCCAAACTTCCCTGTATTCTAGCAGTATAAAGGCACGAGGAGAATTATCTGTAGATAGATAGTTTTTAAGTATTCTTTGTACAAGACCTATAGGAATAGAATTGTCTCTATGTTACCTATCCTAGTGCTCCTAGACACCTCGCAGCAGATACACACGTATTCTAGAGCTTTCTATTATCCTATGTTGTTACATTATACTTAAAAACTTGTTCTAGCTAGTAACAGCCTCTAAATAATATTGCAAGTTTGTTTAGTTATTATGTACTAAGTAGATTTAGACCCCTTTTGGTTACAAACTATACAGGTCCTAATTATTATCTATCTAACAGTTAGGATTCTAGAGACCTCCTAACAACTAAAGCCTTTAGGTTTAGAACTTCCTGCAACTTACTGCTCTAGGATTACTTTAGAAAAGTTGCGTTAGATTGCGCTAAGATAAAGACTTAGAGATTATTAATAACCTACCTAAATTAGATTACTACTAATATTAGGTACTACTAACCCTAGTTTAAAGAAACCTATTAGATAATCTACTTAAGGACAGGCGACAGCGCCCGCTAAGGGATTAACTAACACCTAGACGCTTAGCAAGAGCAATACTAAATTAGACTTAGAATAGGTAAATCTTTATAAGTTAGTTAACTAACTAAGGGCTGAAGTAGCCTAGCTTTGCGCCTAATCCCTTCCCTACAAAGATGTACCTGTGCCTACTACAGAGTCTCCCCTTGTTTAATCTTAGCAACCTCCTAAAAGGTTCTAGTCTAAGACCCTAGTCTACTACCCTAGGCTTAGTAAACGCACACTAGCTATTAACAAATTAAGTAATAGAAAAGACCCTACTTTTAGACAGTAGCAAGCCTTAATTTAGGACTAACTTAATATTAATTTAGATTACTATCCTACAGAATAAGCTTGTATAGCTCTAGTATAGGGATATACTTCTAGGCTTGCTAAGGAATACCTAGAGCCCTAATACTTGTCTTGCGAAACAGACTAGTTCTAGAGCGCAGAGGAAATAATAATGCTTCTCTACTCCTACTTTATTATAGGGAATAAGAGAGCTAAAAGTTAAGCTGTTTTTAATTAACTCTAAATAGGAAAAGATAACACGTTTCTACTTTTTAAAGCGCGCTTCCTAAGTGCTGCTATCTAGGGACAAGTACCTAAGTTAGAATAGTTTTACTACATATAGACAAAGGTTACCCCTACCCTCTAAAGTCCTAACCTAGAATTTAAGAGGTAGTAGGATAACTTGTTTAAACTTATAGTGGAGCATCTCACAGCGTATAACATAGAAAGAAAACAACATCCTGTTTATGCCCTACCTAATACCTTACTAACTTAGACCTAACCCTAAACTGTTAATAATTAGCATTAGACTAACAACCTACCTCTAAATTAGCCTACACCTAGCATTTAGAAACCTCCTATATCTACTCCTACTCTAGCACCTAGGACTACACTGTCCCAAGCCACACCTGTAAGAGAGCTAACCCTAGGCAACTGCTACAACTATGGCAAGACAGGTTACTTTGCAAAAGATTGCCCTAGTCCCTAGGTACAAGAAATCTAAGTAGATATAGAGGAATATATTAACGCTAAAGAAGATTTTAAAGAGGAACTAATACCTAAGGGAAACAGCCCTGCCTAGGAGGACAACTTTACCTAGGCCTAAACCAATATAACCTATCTAACCTCTCTTTATCTTATTTGTTTAGTGGCCCCTATTTCCTTACTTCTTCTATTCTATTAAACTAAGGGCTAGGCGTACAACTTAACTCCTTAGTTAACACTAGTACCTAAGGATTTTTATTTTTAAATTCTAACATTGCTACTTTAGTGTCTGCTGCACTTAGGACTCCTATCTAAAAGTTGCCCTTTAAGGTCTAAGTTAAAGGATTCTAGGATTAGATTACAACCCTAGTAAACTAGTACATTTAGTTGCACTTAACTATTAATAGGCGTAAGATACGCAACTGCCCCTTTGTTATTATTAATCTAGGATCCTAGGAATGCATTATTAGAATTAAATAGTTAAAACGTTTTAAACTCTAACTTAATACAGAGCAATCTTGGCTCCTATAGCTAGTAAGGTACCCTAGGTTGTACAACCCTGCCCCTCTATTAATAATAACCCTACATTAACCTTTGCTACAAGCCTACGTCCTACAAGACGTATAACGAAGGGACAACCTATAGGAAGCTACAGAGTACTAACGTTGCTAAAGTCTAAATCACTTAATACATTGTATAAGAGGTATTATTTAATTACTAAAATGCTGTTCCTTACTAACAATCCTGACCTAAAAGCCTCTAACTTGCTACCTCCTAGGGAGGCGCGTATTTCCTTACTTTTATTAAATGCTTTTTACTTTTCTATAAAAAAACTACAGAACAAATTTTTTACTACTAGTCTATACAAGATTAATTGCGTTATTAACTACTATTGTACCTAAGACAACCCTAAGAACGCTTAGCTGCTTAACAAACAATTGCTAGACAAATATATTTAATATACTAATGTGTTTAGCAAAATAGAAGCTAAAACCCTTCTAGAACACTGCCCCTACAACTACAAAATTATATTAGAGGGCTAATTACTAAATTCCTACTCGCCCTTATATAAACAAAATCTTAAGGAACTTAAAGCTACTAAGAAGTTTGTGCAAGACTAACTACAGCATAGCTAGATTAAACACAGTTAGAGCCCCTTTGCGTTGCCTATACTCTGTGTTTGAAAACTAAATAGGAATTTGCGCATTTGTGTTAACTATTGTAAACTTAACGCCCTTATAAGAAAGGACTCCTATCTAATACTGCGCATAGACGAATTGTTAGCACAACTATCTAAGGCTAAGGTATTTACTAAATTTAACATCTAGAATGCCTTTAATTAAATTTGTATAGATCCTGCCTCTAAGGAGTACACTACGTTCTGTACACGTTACAGTAGTTACAAGTGCAAGGTTCTACCCTTTAGGCTATGTAATAGACCAGCCACTTATTAACAATATATAAATAATGTTCTTATTAAATATCTAGACAACTTCTGTATCGCATATCTAGATAACATCCTTATCTACTCTAAAGACCTTGTAACCCACAAACAATATGTTAAGCTAGTACTTAATTAACTCTATATTGCTGGATTACAAGTAGATATTAAGAAGAGCAAGTTCTACGTTACCTGTACTAAGTACTTAGGTTACATCCTAACTAATAAAGGAATTAAAGTAGACTCTAAGAAGGTACAAGCCCTTAGGAACTGGATCCCTCCTACTACTGTTACCAGTGTGAAATTGTTCCTAGGCTTCACTGGGTTTTACTAATAATTTGTACCTGAATTCTCTCGCGTGGCTAAGCCCCTTATCGCCTTACAAAGCCTAGCAAATCTATTTAAATAGACTGCTTAATGCCAATCTAGTTTTAAAAACCTAAAGGAAGCCTTGTTGTCTATCCTAACTCTATGCTATTTTAATCCTAACTATAATATAAAGATTAAAACTAACGCCTCTAATAGAGTTGTCGCTAGGGTTTTGTTACAGCAGCACCCTAACAACAAGTAGTACCCTGTAGCATTCTACAGCTAAGTACTCTCTAGAGCTAAACTTAATTAGGAAATACATAATAAGGAGTTGTTTGCAATTTTACAAGCCTTTAATAAGTAGAGAGCTAAACTTACCTTAGTTACAAAACAGATCTAAGTCTACTCTAATTATTAATCCCTAGAGTACTTTATAACAACTAAAATCTTAAATGCTTAACAAGCATAATAGGCAGAAGCTCTAGCTCTGTTTAACTTCAAGATTAAATACACGCTAGGCAAGAACAACAAGCGTGCTAATATCCTAAGTTGCTAAGAACAGGATCTTGCAAATCTAAAGTCTGCCTAAGAAGACAATTAGTCCTAAGTCCTACTAGGTCTACAGTAGTTACACAACTAGATTAATTCTAATTTAGCTTAGACATATCTAGCTAAGACTAACCTAGTTATAGCTACTATCCGCTTAGTACAGCCTATTATAAAACTAGATTCCTTAGAACTAATTAAGGCGTTAATACAAGAAAACTAGAAATCTTTTAGACAAGAACAACTGTTGTTGCTATCTCTGTATCAGATCTAAAACAGACTCCTTCTCTACTATAATTAACTCTGTGTCCCTACTAACTTAACTCTATGCACACGCCTAATTAAGGAAGCCTATAACTAACTATTAACTGCTTACCCTAGTGCTAAGAAGACCTACCAACTGCTATTACAACAGTATTACTAGAAAGGTATAAGTGCTACATGTAAAAGATATGTCTAAAACTGCATCCTATGTCGCTGAGGCTATCTAAGACAGACCTAACTCTGTAGGTACTTGCATCCCTTGCTAATACCTAACAAACTAATACAACATTTGTGCATTAATTTTAAGGATTTTCCTAAGGACAAAGCTAGGTATAACTAGATTATAGTTATTATTAATTGCCTAACTAAACAAGCTATTATAATCCTATGCTATAAAACAATTACAGCACGCAGGATAGCAAACTTGTTTATATAATAGGTGTATTAGTTTAGACACACCCCTAAGTTAATAGTAAGCGACAGGGGCCCCTAGTTTATCTTAACTTTCTAGACAGAATTCTGTTAAATTATAGGTATAAAAGTTAAGCTATCTACTGCCTATTACAAGGAAACTAATAGTTAAATAGAGATTATAAACAAGTATATAGACTAACAGCTCTGTCCCTTCGTCTTATACTATTAGGATAACTAGTCTAAACTCCTACTAATTATAGATCATGCCTAACTCACTCTGCTACATTCCTTAATTAGAATATCACCTTACTAAGTAATTTATAGTAGCCAACCTAAACAGAGCTGGAGTTAGAAAGGAGCTAATACAGCAGTAACCCCTATGGAACAACTTAACCACAAGGAGGCCTTAGTATTAGCAACCTATATGCACAACGCCTAGAAGGTAGCTAAGAAGAATATAGAGAAAGCCTAAGACTGCATGCGCTCTACAGTTAACGCTTATTGCAACCTAGTTAACTAGACTGTAGGTAACAAAGTGTACCTTTCTACTAAAAACTTAATAAGTAAGTAACTAAGCTGAAAGCTATCTAACAAGTAGGAAGGACCCTTTAAGGTCCTAGAACAGGTTAGTTACTTATATTGCTTAAAACTTCCCCTAGTTTAAAAATACACAACGTATTTGCACTTGACGTTCTGTGTAAGGATCTAGATAACCTATTGCCTAGTTAGGAAGCTCTAAAACCTGCAGGTATTCCTATTTAAGGAGTAGAGGAATAGGAGGTCTAAGAAATCCTGGCTAGTAGGTTAGTCTGCTGTAGTCTTAAGTACTGTGTAAGCTAGGTTAGCTATAACCTAGACCTAACTTAGTATCCTGCAAAAAACTTTACAGGAGCACCCTATAAGCTAAAGGCGTATCACAACAAGTACCTAGAGCAGCCTAGTCTACTAAAGGCATTAAACAAATAGATCACAGCATAGGAAGAAGGTTAAGAATTATAGGGCAAATAAAGATATTATAATTTAGAAAAGGATAAAGGAAATCTATTAACTCTAAAACGCCTCTAACTGCGTTTATACAATAGATAACAAGAAAAGAAAAATAAAAGAAATCCTCCTTACTGTACAGCTTAAGAAACCCTTTCTTTTTTAAGGGTTCTTAATATTACTTATCTCCTTAGAGCTACTAGCGTTAGTTTCATCCAACAACCTAGGAGCACCCTTTTTTTTAGGTGCTGGAAGCAGAGCTAGCTTTACTAACTTACCTCTAACTCTAGAGCTATAAGGGGCTATTTCCTGTTGCAGCTTAATGACCTCCCTAGTTAACACTAACATACTCTCTACCATCTCCTCTATTACCCAGCCCTGCGCTGTACTAGCGTGGTACTAGTGCAGCAACACGTTATTAGCAGTAACTCCCTTAAGCTGCGCAGTTGCTACCTGCACTACACTTGCTAGAGCTATTGCTGATGCTATAAGGCTACGCTATGCCTCTAGTGCCTTCTCTGCCGCCTCTCCCGCTGCCTTACCCCTAGATTCCTCCTCCTACATAATAAGGTTGTTATAAAAAGTAGCATACTTAGGACTAACGTAAATTAGAACCTATAACTATTAGTATTAGTTAGAGAGCAGGAGTAAAGAAAAGTCTAGTTACTAGATAACACTTCTTATTTTGAAGTGTGCAATAAGTATACTTTAACAACGACGCCTTGTTAAAGGCGTAGTCTACCTTCCTCCCCCTTGCGAAGGCCTGAATTAAACAAAGGCAAATAACCTAATAGGCCACTGCAAGAGCTCTAGGCAGGACTAGTATTAGCATAGTAACTAATTAACAAACCTAGGAGCATTAGCATAGGAATAATTGAAAGAGCGTAGGGATACTTATAGCAAGAAATAGTGTCTGTTAGAGTTAGGAAAGGTGTAAGGATTAATTGTTTATATACCTACGCAACGCGTCCTAGAAATTAGATATAATAACAACAGCAAACCTGTTTCCCTCTAATTAAGTTACAATACAGCTTATTGTTACGTTAGATTTAGGCAGCAGAGTTAACAAATAAAAAAAAAAAAGTTATCTTTACTTTAGATAAAAACAATAACAAAACACTAAAACAACAACCTAAGTTAACTAAAAACCTAGAACAGACGCTAAATTAACGCACTAACGCTACAGGACAATAACTGTTATTACTTACGCGTATCTAGGACAATCTGCCTACACAGGAGGGGGTAGTGTAAAGCACTAGTCTCTAAAAAGTGTCACACCCTAATTTACCTCTAACTTAGCTCCTTTACGTTTCTGTTCCTGCCTGTAACTTAGTTATAGCATTCTAAACTTCCCTGTATTCTAGCAGTATAAAGGCACAAGGAGAATTATCTGTAGATAGATAGTTTTTAAGTATTCTTCGTACAAGACCTATAGGAATAGAATTATCTCTGTGTTACCTATCCTAGTGCTCCTAGACACCTCGCAGCAGATACACACGCATTCTAGAGCTTTCTATTATCCTGTGTTGTTACACTATTTTTTTAACTAGTAAAGTAGAAAAGTTTAAACTTTATTATTAATACTAGATATTAAAATTTAGTAAAGTAACTAGTAGATTTGCTATAAGTTTAGTATAAGAATATTTTTAATATCTTTATTAGATCTCTAGGTATACTACTTTTTCTAAAATCTAGAAATTTTTTCTTAAGAATATTATATATATAAAGATCTAGTTAAGACGTCTATAATTTTCCTATACTAAACTTATAGCAAATATACTAGTTACTATACTAAAATTTAATATTTAGTATTAATAATAAAGTTTAAACTTTTCTACTTTACTAGTTAAAAAAATAAGTACCTTAAATAGTAAGAATAAATAAAAAGTACTATTAGAAAGTTATAGAGACTAAAATTTAACCTATAGTAGGTCTAAGAAAGTATATTAGTTTCTTTAGTAGATAAAAAGTTATATTACTTTAAAATTTCTAGATTTTGATATTTTTACTAGTAAAAAGCGTGCATCACGCGAACCTGTGCATTACGCGCACAGACACGGTAGTTGTTACCGTGCCGAGTCACTAGTTGCGCACGGTCAGTAGTTGCACCACCCCACCATGAATCATCCCAACTTTCCACCCCCTATGGTTCAATGCCACCATGTCCATTCAAGCTGCAATTAAAGATCTGAAATTGGCTAAACCAGGAGAACAATTTTCATACCAGAAGCTAGCTAAAACAACATAGTGTGTGTTAATCAACGTTAACACATCAGGCTAAGGGCGTTCACGTGTTAGTTCAGGACTCTAAACTCTGAAAACAAATACTCTACCTACAGTATAAGGCAGAGCTTGTAAAGTATATTAGAGGATTAAAAAAGAGACACCTTATGCCTACAAGGCAAATAGTTATTAATTTTATAATTCTGCTAGCCGCGTAGGAGCCCTTAGAAAGCTAGGTTATTTGCTTCCTTTATTGTAACTAGGACACGCTTCTTACAGCCTAGACCACCCCTATAGAAACTAGTCGCTATAAGGCTAATTCTAGTAAGATATACAGTTAATACTTCCTTCTTCTTTACTAGAAGATAGACAAATATAGAGTGCTGCCTAAGAATACGTACAATATAGATAAGAAGGACTTTGCTATTAGGGTTATAGAGAGAAGCAAAAGGATCTTTAATAAGCTACTGTTTAGCAGGAAGCAGTTTAAGCAGTCCCTTAACAATAGTAACTAGGAGTAGGTAACGTTGCTAGCTACTATATATGCTAATAGATCTTACCTACCTCTAGGCTGTAAAGAACTAGCCTGTTACAATCCTAGATCTTTACAACTAATTATTCTAGTAATCTCCTAAACACAGCCCGCAACGGGCTGGTAACAAATAACACACAGAACAGATCACGTGACTAGCTTACAAGTAGGTCTATAAGCTTACGCCTTAGCACGTAAGAAGGATTAATGCATATAATTAGCTTACAAAGCTTATAGTAAGCTACATAAGATTTACAGCTTAGTATTATAAGCTTATACTTTAATAAGTAAGCTGTAGGATCCTCTATAGTATATAGCCTAGTAGGAACGCAACTCTTATAGTTTGTGTTTAACCTTAGTTACAACCTTAACAATATATTTGTTATTTAGAACTTAACCTACACTTAATATAGATTAATACTAGATACTCTTTAGTGCACTCTTTAATTATTACAAGCTTTGCTTAGGTAATTACTTTGTTTTACACCCTGCTCTAGTACCTATCTCCTAAGAACTAACTAAGTAGTGTTTACAGTCTTTAACTAAAATATAACTTTAACATTTTAAACACTCCTAAAGATAAGTACTTTAGGAACCTACGCTACGCCTAGCTCTTTAGGAGGAGAACCTACTCCCTTATACTAGGCAATTAACAATGCTACATTAAGCACCCTTTAAGTATCTAAACTAGAGACCTACTCTAGCAAAAGAAACAAACTTAACAACTAGCTTATCTAGTAGGACTTGTTTTTCTTATTCTAAGGAGCTTAGGTAGCTAAGAACTAGCAAGTTATTCTTGTAGCTAGCTGTATAAGAGGACAAGCTTTAAAGTAGATTAAACTATTCCTTTAACAGTTTAATATAGGGGAAGTCCCTAATAAAGTTAATACATAGATGTCTAACTTTAACACATTTAAGGAAAAGGTTAAGCTAATTTTTAGAGTATCTAATAAACTTATAATTATACGTTGCAACATCTAGCACATTTATTAGGATAAGGCTACTACTAACTACGCTGCTAACACTAACTAGGATAACAATGCGTTAATAACTATGTTCTAATAAGGACTTAAGCCTAAGGTTAAAGAGGAGCTTATGTGCACTAGCGCCTCACTTAACACTTTAGACTAGCTTATTAACAAATTAATTAATATTAATGTTAGACTATACAAACTCTAACAAGAATTAAGAAATAATCTACATGCTTAAGTAGGCCTTTAGCCTTTGCGCACGCTATCCTGTAGCCTATAGTATTACAGCCTTAACTAAGGCACCTAAGGAAACAACTACTACTGTCCTAATACAGGATGTTATATCTATAGTAACACGCAAAGCAGCTATTTTAGACTAGAAGCTATAGACCTCTTAAACATTACCTAATAACTAGAGCAGAACAACACCTGTAGCTAGGGAAACAACAACATTATAGACAGGTTAGGATGTACTTGTTACAACTGTAGTAAACTAGGCTACATTGCTAGGAACTGTTAACAGACTAATAAAGTAGTTTAATAGTTAAATGTAGTTGCCTACGCAACCTAAGGAGAGGACGTAGAAGGCATTAACGCTAATAACAAATAGGAAATTATTACTAATGCAGTAGACTAACTTATAGAAGACCTAGAGTTAGGTACTAAGGAAGACTCTTTAGAAGTAGAGTATTAAGAGGTAGATAAAATCTGCGCTTACTACAATAGGGCACCTACACCTTACTGTAAGACTTCTTACACGCAGCTACATCTAACATACTTAATAGCAGACAAGGAGCATAAGTAAGTAATTATAAACAGTAAGAAGGTAAAGACATTGCATCTTATAATTAATATAAAGGACTACCTACACTAGACAACATAGCACAAAAAGTTATAGCCTTACTACTAGCGTAAGAACCTAGTAAGTAAGGGAGTTAGTCTAGATCTGCAATTAGAGAATGCATAACGCAAAAATAATAACTAGTAGAACAATTTCTTTAATAAATAGAAAGAAGATAACAAAGAAACTATTGCAAATATTAATGCCTACAAAGATAGCCTAACTACTACTCTTATATTAAGAAATAAACAAAAGCCTACTATAAAAAGAAACCTTTAATAACAGTACAACCTAGATGTCTATAATCTAACACACGCCTCTATTACGTAGACTGCATGCACTGTTAACTAGTGTTAGATACACTACAGCAATAAGCTAGGTAGAAGTTAGTTTCTAATATAGCGCTTAAATTGCTGCCTACAGTAGTACCTATATTAGGACAACCTATATAATATACACCTCTAGGATAAACGCTTATTACCTTACTTCTCTAGAGTAAACAACCCTACTGCAATTGTAATAATATAACTAGTAGTTAATAACTCCTGCAAGAATATTAAATAGCAGACTTGCTTAAACCTAGACTATAGTACACACTACTAGGTTAAGGAAGATAATAGATTTAGAATTAAGACATATAAGGCTTTTTTAGAAGCTTATACAAACGCTTACTTAACAACATAGGAGCTAGGAGCCTACTAATTAAGTTACCTATTTAGATTAATAGAAGACAGTTAAGCGCACTCTTAGACTTAGGAGCATAATCTAATTACATATCTACGCAAGGTATAAGGTTAGCTAGACTAAGCCCTACCTGCAAAAATATAACATACCTGCTCTAAGTTGCTAATAGAGAAACTATACCTAAAGGATCTAAGATTACACATAAGGTAGTTGTAGAGAACTTTACTATATAAGGACACTAAGAAAAAATAACCCTAGATGTTTTTAAGATAGCTACTCACAACGTTCTATTAGGACTCTCTTAGTTATAGAAACATAATCCTGTAATAAATTAGATAAATTAATAGATTTCTCTAGAATAATATAGATACTGTATAACTATATTAAAGCCTGCGCAGCGCGCAACGCAGCTAGCAGATAAGAAGGAGATTAGTAATATCTCTTTAAATAAGGCATACCTAAAGCAAGTAGCTAACTCTATAGATACTAGATACCCTACAGATTACAAAGCAAGAGTTAAGGAGAATAATAGTGCACCTTCTGCTATCCCTAACGTATATTAATAGTACGTATAAATATTTTAGGAAGAGTTAATAGTAAAAGTGTTATCTAAGTATAAACACTAGGAATATAAAATTAAGTTACAGGAAGGAAAGAATCTACCTTTTAGGCTAATATATAGAATGTTAGAAAAGGAACTTTAAGTATTACGCGTATACATTTAAGAGAATCTTAAAAATAGATTTATCTAAGAATTAGAATTACTAGTAGGATTCCTAATACTCTTTGTAAAGAAGAAAGATAGCATACTAAGACTATGCATAGACTACTGCAAGATTAACAACATTATAATTAAGAATTAATACCTATTGCTAAACATCCTAGAGTTACAGGATTAGTTAGACAGAGCTTAATACTTTACTGCGTTAGACCTAAGAGGAGCGTACAACCTTATACAGATAAAGGAAGGCAAAGAATAGAAAACAGCGTTCTAAACACGCTATAGCTACTATAAGTACTTAGTTATACCCTTTAGGCTTACTAATGCGCTAGCTATGTGTTAGGCTCTAATTAACAACGTGTTAAGAGCATATCTAGATAAGACAGTAGTAGCATACCTTAACAACATCTTAGTATACTTAAAAACTCTTAAAGAACATATTTAGTATGTAACTAAAGTGTTTAAGTGCCTATAATAGGCAGACCTACAACTTAAACCTAAGAAATATAAATAGTATAGGGATAAAGTAGAGTTTCTTAGCTATGTTGTAGGAAGATATAAAGTAAAAATAAGCAATTTAAAGATTAAGGTAGTAAAGGATTAGCTAACACCTTAAACAGTTAAAAACATTTAAGAGTTCTTAGGGTTTATTAACTTTAATTAACACTTTATTAAAGACTACTCTCTTAAAGCCTTACTACTTACAAAGCTTACGTAGAAGAATACGCTATTTAAGTAGGGATAGGAATAAGAAGACTCCTTCTAAACGCTTAAAGCGGCATATATAGAACTACTAATAATAGTTATATTTGGAAACAATAAACTACTAAGAATTAAAACTAATGCCTTAGATTTAGCCTTAGGAGCATACATTACATAAGAAAGAGATAGCAAATAGCACCTAATAGCCTACTATTCCTAGAAGTTTACAGGACTAGAGGAACGTTACAATGTGTATAACAAGGAACTTATAGCAATTATATTAGCACTACAGCACTAGAGGATCTACGCAGAAAGCTGCTTAGAACTTACTATCTACACAGACTATAAAAACCTTATATATTTCACTATAACAAAAGTACTAAATAGAAGATAAGTATAATAGTTAGAATTGTTAGGATAGTATAAGTTTAAGATACTGTATACCCTAGGCAAGGACAATAGTAGAGCTAATGCACTTAGTTAACAGTATAACCTTACTAGAAGTAAGATAATTAATAAAAGTGCTATACTTAGAATTAATAAGGATAGATTATTAGGACCCTTATAGTAACTTAACAACATAATACGCATCTAATAAAAACAGCGCATACTGTTACAAGTACTAGAGGAACTTTAGGAGACAGTTATAACTAATTACTATAACAATCTGCTCTATAGATACCCTAGAGTTACTATAACAATAGAACTTATTAAGTAACACTATAAGTTTAGCAACATAAAGGATAAGGTTACTAAATTTATTAAGAATTGTGTGCAGTACTAGAAGAACAAACACAGCACCTATAGTAAGTACAGGGAAATACAAGCTATAGAACTACTAACAGCTCTATAGATAAATATTACAACAGATTTTATTACACAGCTACCTATCTCTAAGGACCCTATTACAGGATATGCCTATAACTTAATATTTGTTGTAGTAGACAGATTTACAAAGTATGCTAAGATAATACTATTTTAACATAGTTACACTACAGAATAGCTTGCATAAATGTTTCTAGAGTAAGTAATACGCTATTATAGCATTCTAGAGTAAATAATTAGCAATTAAAACAAGCTCTTTACGTTAAATTATTAGACTACGCTGCTAGTAGAAATTAGTACTAAGAAAAAGCTCTTAACTGCCTACTACCTGCAGACAGACAGACAAATAGAAAGAACAAATTAAACTATAGAAACTTACCTAAGGATATACAGTAACTAGCAATAAGACAACTAGGTTTTACTGTTACCTATAGTATAAATCGCATACAACAATAAATTATTAGAAGCAATAGGCGCTACGCTGTACTTTGCAAACCACAGACAATATCTAAATCTCTTTACTAGAAGTTTCCCTAGCATCTAAACAGAATTAGCAATATCCTTAGTAGCAAGGCTAAAGGAGGTACATTAGAAATTGCTTAAAAACATTGCACAAGCTTAGTTGAGAGTAATTTTATATGTTAATAGAAAAAGAAAAACAGCACCTTAGCTAAAAAGGGGGATAAAGTCTACCTACTTACAAGGAACTTACGCACATAGCAACTAACAAAAAAACTTAATTATGTTAAGGTTAGCCTATTTTTATTTTAGAGTAAATAAGCCTAGTAAACTATTGACTAGATCTTCTAAAGGATGCAAAGATACACCTAGTGTTCTACATATTATTATTAAAACTAGCTAACCTAAGAACGCTTATCTAGAAAGACTTCTATTACTAAAGGGATAGTAAAAACAAATAGGAAGTTAAAAAAATAATACAATATTAAGGAATTAGACTAGACAAGGAATATCTAATTAAATAGTTAGGTTACCTATATTTAGAAAACACTTAGGAATTAGTTACAAACCTTATAAATTGCTAACAACTGCTAAACTAGTACTAAAGTTTGTAGAAGTATTAATTAGGTTAAGGGTAGCCTACATAGCTAGAGAATAACCTATTAGCGCGTCTACAGCTAGACAGTTTAACTCCTCTGCTTAAATATCCTTGCCTAACTCCTCTAATTTGTTTGCTAAACATTTAGCCTTTTAATGCGCCCTATCCTTAGCCTGCGTAAGAATCTTTTGTTACACAACAACTACGCAATTACTTTAGTAAGTAGCTTTTTATCTACTTCTACTTTTGCTTTATACTCCTTATAAGTATAGTCTAGTAACTCCTAAGATAAGTTTACGCATAGACAACTAATACGTACATACTTAGAACACTTTAGATAATATAAACCTTTTAATGCTATAATAAAGCACTCTTAGTTATTAGTAAAATAATAATTGTAGGGTATATTAGTAAGGGTTTTGTGTTATTAAATTTCTAGAGCAAGGCGTAGTTGTTTCTTTTAAGAATTAGAAGATATAACAAAGACTAAACCTTAAGACAAGATGCAGGGCACACTTGTAAAGAAAGTAGGGGAGGACAAAGCTACTTTCTTCCCTAATCTAGAAGACCTAGACTAACTAGACTAGGTAATTTCTAAATAAGGAAGCGTATAGCCTAATAGAGTAAAGATAAGATAATATAATAATATAGACAAGTTATTATATTAAATGCTAGGTACAGAACTTTGAGAGAGGACAGCAGAGATACTTATACTCTGCTTCTCTCTCTTACATTATTAAGCAGAACATTCTAGATATCTCTTAGATTACTAATTAGTAATCTATCTCTTAGAGACACGTAATCTTATAGTAAAGACTACGTATACAGCTTACGTGTACAGTAGATTACGTAGCTAGACGCGTAATCTACTCTAATTATAGAAAAGAGTGACATTATCTAAGTTTTATAGAGATCTTACTTTCTTAGAGAAAATAGAAAGTTAGATATCTCTAGATTGGCACTAGATACGTGCTTAGTAAGCACAGCATCTTAATCCTCTAGTCTTATACAATTATATAATAATAATTACATAAGCCTAGCTACTAAGCCTAATTAGGAAATTGCATTTATAAAGATTATTAGAGAAGTTCTAATAACTTTACACACCCCCTTAATCTTTATAATGCTTAATTTAAGCAATCTTATTATATCTTAGAGAGTAAAACAATTTAAGCTCTCTTTTATATAGATATAAATTCTTTTTAGGCTTAGGTTATAGAGTATAACAATTTAGAAACTCTATAAAACAACCTAATTCTTTAACTAGTAGATTTTTATAATTCTACTAAGTTAATTCTACTAGTAAACTCTTTAAACTTAGTTATACTAGTAGCTTTAGTTCGATTATCTGCTAGTATAGTACTAGTATTTTCGTATACTAAGTCTATATTATTATTAAGCAGATTTTCTCTAACAAAGTGATAAGTTATATCTACATGCTTAGTTCTAGCGTGATAAATAGGGTTTTTCGCTAGTTCTATAGCACTAAGACTATCTGTTTTAATAGTATTAAGACTATTAAATATAAAGTAGTCTTTTAAAGAGTTATTAAACAGCTCTTTAATTATATTTTGTAGATATAAGCTTTCTTTAGTAGCTTCTTTTAGAGACATATATTCTGCCTCTGCAGAGCTAATTGCTACTGTTTTTTGTAGCTTAGAAATCCAGCTAATAGCTATAGATTTCTTATTAATATTCTCTAATAAGAATATATTGCCTATAGTAGATTTTCTAGAATCTAAATCGCCCCCTAATCTGCATCAGATACTCCTACTAACTTAATAGATTTAGTAGTAGTATTTGTAGATTGCAAAGTAGATTCTAAAGTTAAATCTAATCCTAGTTCTTTAGTTTTAACTAAGTAACTAAAGATATAATCTAGATACTTTAAGTGTTCTAGACTAGGATTAGACATAAATCTAGCAAGGTAGTTTACACTATAAACTAGATCAGGCCTAGTAAATATAGTAAGATAGATAAGACTACCTATTTGCTGTTAAAATTCTCTAGTAATAGAGCTTTCTTCTAAGTATTTACTTAGTTTTGTACCTATAGGCAAAGGTATAGATTTAGGCTTATTATTTTGCTTATTATACTTATTAAGTATTTTAGCAATAAAGTTTCTTTGTGTAATAATAAGAGATCTTTTAGCTCTATCTCTAATTATTTCTACACCTAGAAATTCTTGAATTTCGCCTAAGTTAGTTACTTCTAATTTAGAAGTACTAATCAAGTCTTTATAAAGACTATTTACTAGGCTAATATCTTTAGCAAATACTAGTATATCGTCTACATGTGTAGCAAGTACTATAGGCTTATACTTGTGTATAAAAATACTAGTATCTATTCTTAAGCTAGAAAAATCTAATTCTTCTAGAATTCTAGTTAAGAATAATTGCCACTGCCTACTAGCTTGTTTTAGGCCATAGAGAGCTTTGTTTAATTTACATACTATCTTAGAATAATCTTTATTCTTTATAGTATTACTTAATTTACTAGAGAGTTCTTTATCTTTACACTCTTCTAGAGCTCTTTTTAAGATATATTCTTCTAGGCCTATAGGCAACTGCGTATAGATATTATCTATATCTATTTCTGCATTAGGAAAAGCTTGTTTTATATCCTAAGTATAGATTTCCCAATTTAAGTAAGCAAAAATAGATAATAGTAGCCTAATAAGACTGGGTTTACTAGTAGAAGCAAAGGTTTCTTTATAATTAATATTATATTTTTGTAGAAATCCTTTAGCAACCCACCTAGCCTTATATTTCTTAATAGTATTGTCTAAGTTATATTTCTTAGTAAGAACCCATCTGCCTTTAATTATAGAGGCATTTTTAGGTCTTTCTATTAGAGACTACGTATTACTATTAATTAAATCCTCTATCTCTACTCTCATAGCTTTTAGATAGAGATCTTTATCTTCTCTTAGTAATACTTCCTTAAAAGACTTAGGTTCTTCTAAGTTATTGCTATTAGAAGTAGCAAGAATATTCTCTAAAATAGCCTTATTATAGAGACTTTTCCAATCCTGCTTATTATTTACTTCTTCTATAGCACTTAGAACAATACTTTCTATAGAATTAGCGTTATCTTCTTCTATAATAGAAGTATAATTAGCTAATTCATCTTTAGAATCACTAAATAGCTCTATTTCTCTAGGCTTTTCTTTAATAGCACTAGATTTAGAAGGTTTTATAGTAGTAGAATCTTTGTTAATAATTCTACTAGTACTACTAGGCTCTAGTCTAGTAAAAACACGTTGTATACTAGCACTATTATTAGGCCTATAGTAGTAGCCTTCTATTATTTTGCAATCTCTAGCAGTTATAATCTTGTTACTACTAGGATTATAGAGTTTATAAATATTAGACCCTATAAAGCCTATTAAGTAATAAGGTGTTGCTTTAGAATCTAGTTTCTTAGTAAATAAACTAGGTTCTTTATAGTAGGTTAGAGAACCAAACACTCTTAAATTACTTAAATTAGGCATCTCTTTATATTTATAGTAATAAGGAGTCTTAAACTCTATAGAGCTATTAGGAGTTCTGTTATAGAGATAAACAGCAGTTAATAGAGCTTCGCCCCAAATTAACTTAGGCAAATTACTAGTAAAAAGTAAGGCTCTTACTTTATTTAGTAATACTCTATTAATTATCTCTGCTGCACCGTTTTGTTCAGGAGTATAAGGAGCAGAATATCTAGTTTTAATACCTTTTTCACTTAGATAATTATCTAGTTCTCTAGATTTAAATTCATTATCTAATTGTAAGGCTTTAACCTTATTATTAAAGAAAGGTTTACTAGATTCTGTACTAGTACTAGAGTTATTAGAGCTATTATCTTTAGCTTCTAATTCTAACTCTGTAATAGTAGTCCTAATTATATCTATAATACTACTTCTAGATTTTAATAGCTTAACTACTAAGTATTTAGTAAAGCTGTCTCTAAAAGTAATGTAGTACTTAAAGCCTTTAAGTGCTTTAGGCCTAATAGGACCTCCTATATCTATATAGATTAAATCTAGATAGGCATTTACTTTAGTACTAGCTTCTACTTTTCTATTCTTAGTAAGTTTAGATTGTATACAAATAGTACAATTATCTAAACTAGTAGATGCAGTGCCTATATCTTCTAGATTTATATATTCTACTCCTAAAGTAGATTTCTTTAAGTGCTTAATAGTATTAAGGTTTATATGCCCTAATCTACTATGTGCTAGCTCTATAGTATTTTTATTTAATACTATTTCTTCTTCTTCTACTTTTTCTTTAGTAGAAGTACTAGAAGTATTATCTTCTTCTAGATTAATAGCCTCTTCTATAGCAAGCCTATCTTCTACTTCTTCTTCTTCTAAATTATTAGAAGTATTAAGAGTAGTAAAAAGTTTGTTATTTATAATAGACTTTATAGGCTTAGAGCTAGTAGCACTAAAGACAATTACACCTTCTTTATAGCTTCCTTTAGCTAATAAAGTATTCTTAGGTGTATTAATAAAACAGCTTTCTTTATTAAAAGATAAGCTATAATTCTTAGAAGTAATTAGACTTAAACTTAGTAAGTTTACTCCTAAGTTAGGGACAAATAGCACATTAGTTAGTTTAACTAATTGCTTAGTACTAGTAAATACTAGACTAATATCGCCTACACCTTGTGCTTTTAGAGTAGTACTAGTATTTCCCCACTTAATAGAAGTAGAACAGGGCTTTAAACTAGTAAATAACTCTTTAATATAGCACGTGTGTATAGTAGCACCAGAGTCTAAAATAAAATCTATAGTTTTATTACTATTAGATTTAATAGAAGAAGATAGGACTTGTTCTTCTTCTTCTTTAGTAGAGCTGTTATTAATAGATTTATCCTTATATAGACTAGGATTTTTCTTAAAACAGCTAGACTCTTTATGTCCCTTTTATTACAATAATTACACTTTATAGTAGGCTTATTATCCTTACTTTTAGTGTTATTATTGTTTTTAGTTTGTAACGACATAGAGATGTCGTTACTATAAGAAGAAGACTTATTATTATTACTATTCTTACTAGTATTAGAGTTACTAGTATTATTAGAATAGTTTTTATTCCCCTTAATAGAGTTAAGTCTTCTAGATTTATCTAATAATTGTGAAATAATCTCTTCTATATTAATTTTACTATTAGATGTTCTAATAGATTGCGTTATAACTGTTACTATATATTCGTAATTTTTATTTAGATTATTTAGTAACAACGCAACTATAAACTTAGTAGGTAGAGTAATTCCTCTAGATTCTAGACTATTAATAACTCTCTAAAAGGAGTTAATATAGTTTTCTAGATTGCCTTTACAGCTATTAAGAGTAGTGTTTATTAATTCTTTAGATAGTAAGAATTCACTACTAAAGCCTTTAGCTTTGTATAGATTTTTAAAGTATTCTACAATATAAAGGGATTACTAATAAATCTAGTTTGTAATAGAGGGCTGTCCTCTAAGGCTAATTTAATTAAGGCTGTAGCTTTATAGGCATTTTCTTCTAGAGTCTCTACGTTATCTATAATAGTAGTAGGATTATTAAGTATATAACTTAAATAACCTTTTTCTACTACAATAGCTTCTAATCTTATAGCCTACAAATTATAGTTAATAGACCCTTTAAGCTTAGGAAGCTTAATAGAATCTAGCATCTTGTAAATAAGCTAATTAATCTTTTCTTTATAACGTCTTATAAATACTAAGTAATTAAATAGAGCTTATTTACAGCGGTTTAAGCTAGTAGAGTTAATAAGATTTATTCTCTATCTAGCTTATGCCTCTACACAGATAGCAAGGGCTTAGAAGCTTTTAATAAATAGCTTAAGAGAGTAAAACAGATATATACTAGTCTCTTTTAGAGATTTAAACTAGTAATAAGCCTTATAATATACTAGAATGCCTATTTAACAGCTTATAATAGGTCTTATATCTATAAAAACACTAGTCTCTTTTTAATAAGAGATTTAAACTAGTAGTAAGCCTTTTATAAACAATTAGAATGCCTATTTAATACTTATAATAGGTTTTATATCTAAAAATGTTATTTCTCTTAACGTTATAATAAATCTAGAGATTAATACTTTTATCTCTAGTAAAATTCTAGTTTTCTCCTAAAGTACTAGACTAAATAAGGCTTATATAATCGCTTAGAGATTTATACTTATATCTCTAAAGCAAAATATCTATCTAGCTTTCTACTGAGTACTAGTTTTCTACTAAGTGCTAGATAGAATAAGGCTTATATAATACTTATAACTATACTTTATAGTTATAAAACAGCTCTCTTAGCTTAATAATTACTAGCTTTTAATGCTAATAAATCTTTAATAAGATTAACTTTGTTACTGTCTCTACTAACCACGTAGGTTCTAAGAGAGACTCTAGCTAAAATAATCTTAGCAAGATTTAAGCTTAAAAATAAAGCTTAGTAATAGTAAAAGTAGTTATAATAAACTACTATAAATAAAGCAGTATATTTTTGCGATTATATACTAAGTAATAGTAACTTCTAGAAGGTTGCCAAGCTTCTAGTAAGCGTTACTATAAGGTATACTATAAGTAGAGTCCTAAAAGTATCTCTTTTATAGTATAATATCCCTATAGCTTATACTATACTATAGTATAGCCGCTGCCTAGTTTGTTCTTAGTTCTAGAGTCTACCTAGAGCTGTGCTATAGTATTATTACTATAACTCCCTCTGCAGTTTCTTAGAGGCCTAATAAATTGCTTAAATAAGCAATAATTACTAGACTTAAGATAGTCTTACGTAGGGGTTCGCTTAGTTAGGAATTATTGCTCTAGTTTCTTAAGTTATCTCTATTGCTAGAGGCTTAAGGAACAGGGACTAATAGCAGGATACTGCAAGTTGTATAGGCTAAAAATAGCACTAAAACAACTATAAATAACACTCTTACTAAGGCTTAAGAGCCTGTATTAATAGAGTGTAAATAGGAGAAGATATAAGCTTAAATAGCTTTCTCTTTCTTCTTCTCCTTCTTCCTCTTGCTTAGATAATCTGCTTATATAAGCAGTAGCTATAATAATAGCTAGAACTAAGTCTTATAGAGTGTATAAAATTCTCTATAGGCTATAAAGAGCTAGGCTCATAACCTGTAAAGAAAGTAGGGGAGGACAAAGCTACTTTCTTCCTAATCTAGAAGACCTAGACTAACTAGACTAGGTAATTTCTAAATAAGGAAGCGTATAGCCTAATAGAGTAAAGATAAGATAATATAATAATATAGACAAGTTATTATATTAAATGCTAGGTACAGAACTTTAAGAGAGGACAGCAGAGATACTTATACTCTGCTTCTCTCTCTTACATTATTAAGCAGAACATTCTAGATATCTCTTAGATTACTAATTAGTAATCTATCTCTTAGAGACACGTAATCTTATAGTAAAGACTACGTATACAGCTTACGTGTACAGTAGATTACGTAGCTAGACGCGTAATCTACTCTAATTATAGAAAAGAGTAACATTATCTAAGTTTTATAGAGATCTTACTTTCTTAGAGAAAATAGAAAGTTAGATATCTCTAGATCGGCACTAGATACGTGCTTAGTAAGCACAGCATCTTAATCCCCTAGTCTTATACAATTATATAATAATGATTACATAAGCCTAGCCACTAAGCCTAATTAGGAAATTGCATTTATAAAGATTATTAGAGAAGTTCTAATAACTTTACACTAGGTTGCTTAATTAAATTAAATTTTTAAGTTTTATTGTGTTTAGCAGGGTAAAGGAGTAATTAAGTAGTAGAGTAAAAGTAGCAAGCTATTACTTATAGCTATATTAAGCATCTATTCTTCTTACTACTATTTTACTACTTAATTATAGTAGTATTGCAGCAGTAGGGTAAAGTTTATGCTAGCGTTTTTTGCTTAACAGCTGCGCAGCTAATAGGAAGCTATTAGGTGTAACTTACTAGCTTCTAGTTAGTTAGATTTTTTACTAGCGCTGCTACTTATTCTTTAATAGCTATATAGGCAAACTCTAGGGTTTTACTATTTCCCTACCTTATTAGTTGTCTTATTAAGACATTTTTATAGTTAGAGACTAAGTCTCTTCTCCCCCTACTTTGTTAAGCTAAGTAATGTAGTGCTTAGCTTATGTTAGAGTCTCTACTAGAGTTACTATTATATTACTTATATTACGCCTTCTTATATGTTATAAGTTTCCTTAGTTGTATTATAACCTCTTAGTAACTACTAATAGTGCAGTCTAGTATAGAGATATTATCTTTCCTAACATCCCTAACTAGGTCTATATACAATCTGTTCTAGGCTTTCTTATCCTAGATCTTAATTAGACCTGTGTGCTCCTTATAATATCTTCTAGTTATTATTTAATAAATCTCTTAAGTCTCTAGCTTAGAATAGTGTAAGGCATCTTAGATCTATCTAAGTCTTCTAGTAGGAAGGTGCCGCGCTCTATTACTATTTTCTCTTCTAAGACTTTGTATAGTCTAAGCTATCTACAGGCAAGCTTTCTATCTCTTAACATATTAATCTCCCTAACTAAATCCTATAATAAGATAAGGTTGCTAGTGCTAATGCTTTCTTTTCTAATTTCCTAATTATTGTCCTAGTATTCTTTCTTAGATACTTGCAGTTATTTAGTAACACTAATAGTATCCTTTAGAAACTAGTTCTTAAGATCTAATTGCATAGCACAAATTACTAGTAACTAAGACCTATCTAAAACCTGCTAGTATAGCAATATCTGCTAGGTAGGAATTGCTAAATCTATAGGTAGAACTAGGTTCTGTCTAGTAACTAATTAATATATAGAGTACCTGTTAGATTAAATAGAGACCCTATCTGCTAGTACTACTGTTAGGAGGTTATCTACCTATAGTCTATAAAGTTTAGTAAGGGTATTAATAATTAGTTTATGTCCTCCTTTAACCTTCCCTATTACCTAAGAATTATGTGCTAAGGATTGTATTTGCTAAATCCTATATGTAACTATAAGCTTTTTTACTATATTAGCAAAGTCTAGTCCTCTATTAACTATAAGCCTCCTTATTATACTCTATTAGTAAATAATATCCTTATACAGGAATTTTGCAACAGTAGTAGATTTGTTATTGTAGAGTAGCTAGGCCTCTACCTATCTGCTAAGATATTCTCTAGTAATAACTATATACTAATAGCCTTAGCATAGAGGTATATAGACAATGTTAGCTGCTACTAACTCCTAGAGTGCGTAGGAGTATATTATAGTTAGTATATCCTTTAATTATTTACTAGTCCTAAACTAGCACTCTAGACAAGAGGATAGTGTAGTTTTAACCTTAGCATGTATGTAATCCTAGTAATATCTTTAGGTAAGTATAGAGTATACTGCGTTAACACCTCTATGTCTAATTATTTAATATATTTCCTAAATTGCTATAGTCCTAATATTAGTATTATCTACTACTCTCCTAATAGCAACATTGCGTAACGTCTTACAGAATAGATATCTGTCTTAAACAAAGTAGTTAAGAGCTCTCTTTTTCTATAATCGTAACTCTTTCCTAGATATTCCCTTAGGGATCTTTAGTGTCTAGAGGAATATAGCAATTTGTTTAGATAATTCTAAGTATTTGTCTCTAAGGATGCAGCTAGGGTGTCTCTATAGGAGCAGAAACAATAATTCTGCTGTTGCTACTAGGTTGTTAATAAAATCCTTAATATCTAACTTAGGTTTGTCTAGAGCTGTCTATCCTTTAGGCTTAGGGTATCTAGATAGAGCGTCTGTAACTAAATTTCTTTTTCTAGGAATATATTAAATTTTAAAGTCCTAGAGTAGGATAGCTACTAGCTACCTGTTTATTACTAAGCCTAGGATGTCTATTAAAGAACAATTAAGCTGTGCTATTGTGCTAGTGCATAGAGTAACTGCCTTAGCAGTTACTTAGGATGCTAAGGCTAGTAAGTGGCGCTAGTATATAAAGGGATAACAGGAAGTTTAGACAAAGCCTCCTAGACTATTATATACTACTACAAAGAAATAAAGTTTATATCTTATCTACGTAACCTGTATCTGTAGTTTCTTACACAGTAATGTAGCCTCTCTATCCTCTACATACTAACAGGTTAAGCACTTCTTACTAGAACAAAATAGTAACCTAACTAGGGGCAACAGTATAGTATGTAGGGGAACTAATTGTTAAAAGATATAGATAATATAGCTATTCTTATGCTACAGCACTCTAATAGACGCCTTAGGCATAAGTAACAAATAACAAAGACACAGATAATACAGCTATTCTTATACTACAGCACTCTAATAGACGCCTTAGGCATAAGTAACAAACAGCAGCTGTCTACAGGTCACTCTAGTTAGAACACTAGTATTAATAGTAGACATTATTTTAACCCTAAAAGAAACTAAACCTCTAGAATTGCTAGATAGCTATCTAGCAATATAAGATAGCTATTTCTATTATAGGATTATACAGATATACTAAACAATTCTTCTACTATACTATTAGCTAAATATATTATTAGCTAATAGGGTCCTAGCCTAGGGCTTATGCGCCTAGGAATTAACGCTCTATAAGAGCATACAAAACTCTAAAAACTAAGAAAAAAAAATAAGAAGAAAGAAAAAGAAAAAGCACCCTAAGAACTAATACTATTTCTATATCTAAACTATGTTAACATACATCCCTTTACTCTTAGGAATTAGCAGAACTCCTAAGGAGTCCTGCCTTAGTAACCTGTCTTAAGATAGTTAATTACAAGATAGGGTTCTAGTTCCTATAAGAGGAAGAGCTAATCACCTCCTATTTAATAGAGAAGAGGTCTCTAAATTCCTAGATAACTTTAATTAAATAGTAACTAATAGAGGTCTTATAGACTAGCAAAAGGTTAGGGTCCTTCCTAACTACTATAAAAGTTACTATTAAAGATTTCTAAAGAGGTTAAAGCTGTTCTTAGAGGGAGACTAGATTAAACTATAACTAGCTATAAAAGAACATTAGAGAGACTAGGACACCTCCTAGAAAATAGGTACCTAAGCTTTTATAGAAACATATGTGCAAGAGACTGCTTAATCCTTTCTAGGACTCTCTAACTACTACACTAACTTTGTAGTGTACAGTAATACCTACTAGAAGAATAAACAAATCTTAACCCTTAAGGAGGGTTACTTCTTCTTCCTAGGCCTCCCTAAGGAAGACAAGGATCTAGTCCTATTTAACATGCTAAACAGCCTAGTAATAAAGGATTAATCTTTATTTAAGTTAGAACTAATATATTAATTTATTAAAAGAGTCTAGGAATAATAACAGGGTCTCTAAGATTTGTTACTAACAAAGGATAATAGCTAGACTAAGGAAGTAAGACGTATAATAAATAGCACTAGAAACCTAGTAGATTACTACAGTATAGTAGACTAGGCTAAAAGACATCTTGTAGAGGGTAAGATAGTGTCTAGAAATTCCCTACCTCTAGGGGTAGATAAAAGTGTTAATAAGCTTATAAAGGCTATGTCAGGACCGATAATTTCTAGTAGTTCCCTATAAGGCCAGCATGGCCTAATTGAGAACAGGGGTGGCGTAACTATATAACGCAAGTAAATTGCTCCACTCCTTTAGTAGCGATTTGTCTATCCTTAACCTGCAATACTATCCTCTACCTTCTAATGCTTAATAGCGTGCCACCCCTATTAAAAGAGAACCTAACATTTAAATCACTTACTATTACACGTTATTAAAATGCAGACTAGACAACAGAGCCAACAAGTAAGCTAGTCTAAAAGCAGTTAACCCTCAGGTACACTAGTACGCCCTAGATTTATTGTTAAGGAAGACTCTGCTACCGCTCGCATCTAAAGCCTACCTTCCTTAGTAGAAAGGGACGCTGCAGAGAACTCTAGACTAGCTAAAGGTAGAGCAAACAAGCAGAGACTAGGAGGCTAGTTAACAACTCCTCCTAGACTACAAACACCTATAATAGTCTAGAACGCTTCACCACGTTCTCCAACAGACTAGGAACTAGAAGACCTCTGCGCCTGGTTAAAAAGGGCCTAGAGGCAAAGCAAGATTAATTAACTCTGTTAACTAAGGGCTAAATATAAGTTAGGAGACACCTTAGTGCTCCCTCTAACTTTAACTCTACTAAGGACCCTCGCAACAACATCCTTAGGCCTATTAGCTAACCTTCTAAAGCTAGACCTACCTTAAAGGTACAACAAGAAGTTAAGAGCTAAATACAACTGCTAGGAACGCAACTGCAAGTTGTATTTCCTACGTTTGCCTATAAACTTTACTAAAGAATACTAAAAGGTAGATTTTAGGGCAATATACCTCTCTAAGCCACTTAAGACTCTATAGAAATTGTATTGCATAACAGAACAGACAAGTTCTCTATCCTAGCAACTAACCTAGGAGACACTTAAAACTGTTATGTTAAACGCTCTAGGAACGCTGTTAGAACAGAAATAGCAAGCCTATAAAACTCCTAAGCGAATCTAGCAAAAGCTAAATCAGTTACCTACAGATCTGCTAGATGCCTTTTGACCCTTATAGGAGGAAATAGGCTTAGCCTAAACTCTAGAGCTTTAAGTAATAGAGTACATTTCATCTCTGCGCAAAGACATCTAGAGAGACCTGTTCCTACTCTTAGTTAATAGGCGCAACACTCTGCTAATAGTAGAAGAATATGCCAACGTTATCTACCGCAGAAGGAATCTAGACAAGGAGGCAAAAGTCACTCCTGCAAAGAGGTAGCTACTAAAAGGTGGCAACAAGAGTGACAAGACAGGGGGACATAAAAAACCCCCAAAAAGACAAAAATAGCCCAAAAGGGACTATAACAGACTGTCTTCACACAAAACTGCAGGTACCTAAGGCAAAGGCAGGGGTCTAACCTGTTACAACTGCAGAAAGCCTAGTTACACCGCAGCTAAGTGCCAAAGCCCTCTAAAGAACAAGGATGCTACAGCCAACTAGAAGGAAACTACTTTAGAATTAAAGGAAGGCTTAAACCTTAGTTCAGGAAAAGGGAAAGGGCAGGAGGATTAATTCTATATCTTTCCGCCTACATAGCTTTGAACTAGGAAACACAGGACCTAGGGAAATTAAGGGAAGCCCTTTACCCCTATCCCTCTTAGTTATTAACTATATAGTGCACAGTTTGATCCTCTAAGCCTATAGAGGCTATAATTAATAGAGGTTCCTAGCTAAACTTAATGTTAGCTACGCTAGCAAAGGAACATAATCTCTAAGTAGACCCCCTGCCTAAGCTGCTAGCTAAAGGCGTAGATAGGGGTAGATTAACAGTGTATAGTACCACAACAGTAGATATAACTATTACTAATTTACGTAGTTATAAAGAGACCTATCAAGTACTATTTATAGTAACAGACCTTTAAAGATACTTAGTGTACTTAGGTCTTCCCTAGATTAATATGTTTTATCTAAGGATTAGCTACGCTACTAGACGTATGCTCTTTTAGAGGAACAAGGATAATAAGGTTGTCTAGTTCACAAAGGTAGCTACAGAAGACGCTAAGCAGTTCAAGAGCAGCATAAGAGAACCTAATACAGACGTCTATGCGTGCCTTGTTAACTTTGTAGGCTATAGGGAGTTAGAAGATAACTCTATAGGTTATTTACCCCTAGAATATGCTAAGTTTACAGATGTAGGCTTAGAGGAGGACTCTAAGAGTCTTCTAGAGCATGGCTACTATAATCTGTCTATAACTCTAACACCTAAAGGTGTTCTACCTCACTAACTATTATACAACCTCTTAGTAACTAAGCTAGAGATACTTTAAAACTATCTTTAGAAGTATATAGCAAGAGGATAGATACGTTAGTTAAAGTCTCTAGTAGGGGCACCTATACTCTTTGTTAAGAAGAAAGATAGCAGCCTAAGACTTTGTGTTAACTATTAGGGCCTTAATAAGGTTACAGTTAAGAACTAACACCTACTACCCCTAATTATAGAGTTACTAGAGAGGCTCTCTTAGGTGAAGTATTTTACTAAGCTTAATGTAAGAGAGGCCTACTATAGGATTTGTATTGTAGAGGGAGATAAGTAGAAGACTGCTTTCTGTACTAGATACAGATACTATAAGTATACTGTTATGCCTTTTAGCCTAACTAACGCCCCTGCCTAGTTTTAAGTATACGTTAACTATGCTCTTACAGGATTAGTCAACATATGTTGCATTGTCTATTTAGACAATATCCTAATCTACTTAAACACAAAAGAAGATCACATACAGCATATAAAGGATGTACTACAAAGACTACGCAAGTCTAAGCTATACATTAAACTTAGCAAGTGTAAGTAGCACACTTAACGCACAGAGTACCTTAGATACGTAATCAGCCCTAAAGGGGTTAGTATTAACCTAGAACAGGTGAAAACAATCTAGGAATAGCTACAACTACAAACAGTCTGCAATATTTAAGTGTTTATTAGTTTTATAAATTACTATTAACAATTTATCTACAGTTTCTCTAAATTAGCCTTACTATTAACTGAAATAACCTATAAGACCCTAGGATCTGCGAGGGGGTCTAGCAATAAGAAGAGAGGAAAGCTAGAAAATAGACATTAGCAAAAAGGCAGATCTGCTTTCTAGAAGCTTAAAGACGCTTTCACCTAGGTTCCTATACTCTCCTACTTTAATCCTTGTTAGAAAACAAGAGTAGAGGTAGACGCGTTAGGAGGCGCAATCTCAGGCATATTAAGTTAAAATGTGCCAGAAGAAGACAGAACAGGTTAATAGAGGCTAATTAGTTTCTTTTCTTGTAAATTAATCTAAGTAGAATACAATTACAATACCTATAACAAGGAACTACTAGCTATTGTTAAGAGTCTAGAACACTAGCGCTACTACCTTAAAGGTATACACTTTAAGATCCTTACAGACTACAAGAACCTAAAATAGTTTATAGAAAATAAGACCCTTAACTATCGCTAGGTTTAGTCCTATCTAGCCTTAACTTAGTTTAACTTTATCCTTACCTACTAACTAGGGACTACTAATCCTGCAGATAGACCCTTAAGGCGACCAGACTATAAGGCAGAAATAGAGAAACCTTTACTAAAGTATAACAAAGCTTTTGTACAACCCCTTTAAGATTTGTTCTCCTCTAAAGGAAAGAACAACTTCCTAGTGTTAGCTGTTACAACACAGGCATCTCTAAGGTCTAAAAACAATCAGAAATTGTTAAAGCCCTCTAAAAATTCCAAGTAAAGGAAAGTACTACAACCAGGGATCTGCTTAACTATAAGGAAGAGTCTATAGTAGAACTAGCCTTAGATGCAACCTCTAATAGATACAATACTAAAACAGACTATAATAACCTAAAACAATTAGTTATAGTCTATAAGGTGTTAAGGCACTTAACTACTCTAGAAGAGAAGTCTAAGGCTCTCTAAGAATGCTATAACAACCTACTTAGAGGACATCTTAGGGGTAAGAAGACAATAGAAAAGCTTTAACAACACTACAAGTAGAAGGGAATAAGGAAGGATGCAAGAGACTATTGTAAAAGCTGCCTAGTATACAAGAAGGCAACTCTAGCGCGTCACAAGCTATATAGTCTCCTAGCACCCTTATCTCTACTAAACGCAGCCTAGGAGGAAGTTACTATAGATTTTATTACAGAATTACCTCTAAGCTGCCTAAGCAACCAGGTATACAACGCTATCTTAGTTGTAGTGTGTAGACTTACTAAAATAGCTTACTACATCCTAGCTAGAGCTGATTAGGACAGTACAGACCTAGCCTAATCCTAGATAAGAGAAGTTATACGCCTACACAGTGTCCTAAAGAAGATAATCTCTAATAGAGGCCTACTTATAGCAGCTAAACACTAGGATACTTTCTAACACTACCTAAACTTAAGAAGGGTGTTAACTTCTGCTTATTATCCATAGACAGATAGGCAGACTAAAAGACAGAACTAGACACTTAAACAGTACCTATAGTGCTACTATTGCCTAGAACAAGACAATTAGAGTTTATAGATATTAGTTGCAGAATTTGCGTACAACAATAGCATACATGCAACTACAGGCACTACTCTATTTAGAGCATACCACAGCATAGATCCTATTAGTCCCAACTGGCCTAGTATAGCTTATAGAGACAGAGAATTGCCTCTAGGGGAACAAGTAGCCAGCAAAGTCATCGCTCTGCAACAAGAGTGCAAGAGGAAAATTATTACTGTAAACAAATACTAGAAATTGTACGCAGACAAGAAACGCTTGGCACATACGTTCAAAGTAGGTAATTAAGTAATAGTGTTAAATCAGCACATTAGGTTAACAAGACCTAAGAAGAAGCTTAACTAGAAATACCTAGGTCTAGGTCGCATAGTAGACTAGTATAGTCTAACAGCATTTAAAGTTAACCTTCTAGGGTTACAGAGCGTACATCTAGTCTTCTATACGTTACTACTAGAGCTATATAATCTAAAAGGTCTTATTCCACACCTAGAGGTCCTAATTGTAGACACACTGCGTAAGCATAGTAATAATGTCTATAAAGTAGACACTATACTAGATAGACGCAAGGGAGAACATAACTAGTAGGAATATCTAGTTAAATAGACCAGCTATAGAGACGAAGAGAACTCCTAGGAGCCTAGTTAAAATATCTCTAGTAACGTCCTTTAACAATTTTAGAAATCTAAAGGTATATAGCCTAAGAGAAATGCAAAGGAAAAGCCTTATAGGAGTCAAGGGCAACCCTAAAAAAGAAGGGGGATAAGCAAAGGCAATAAGAGGATCCTAAGGAGACAACGTACCTTTACTAGTTTTCCTACAGGGTTTTTAGGGTGTTTAACAGCGTTATACTCTAGGATTACCTCAGCCTAACTTACAAGCATCTCTTAGGATCTATAATTATCTATTATAGACTACAAGAACCTAGTCTAAATTACAACAGTTTAATCTATAAGGGCACAAAGCTTCTAACATTACAAGAAGAAAACACAGGATATTAAAGCAAGTACTCTATTAAATTTAAGCTAAAGGCTTAGGTATATCTAAGATTTCTAGGGAAATCTAACTATAGAAATTGTTTATAGTTATATTATTATACTAGCTATAATAGTCTATTAAGACCTATTATAACGCGCTCTTACTACTCTTAAACCTTATTATGCTTATCTAGCCTCTTCTACAGAGTCCTAATCTTCTTAGACAAAGAGCCCTTCTTAGCGCTAGTAGCAAAGCTCTTCTCCCTTACAAGCGCAGCCATCTCTGCAACTAAAGCATCACCTAGTTTTCTGCGCTCAGAACTAGGGTTTAGAGCATAATTGCAAACCTTAGCCTATAATAAGTTAGAATAGTCTATCTAGAGACAAGATAAGCATACATACCTACTTGCGTAGTAAATTAGTCTCCTTAGCAACCCTATTAGTAACAGTAGCCTTAAGGGTGCGCTTGCTAGCTTTAGCACGTACTAACACAGCCTTCTTGCTACGCTAACGCTAGTCTAGGCAGAACTTAGAGCGAGGGTCCTTATTATTAGCTATAGCACCAGTGTGCAGGTAGAGGTAAGCAGCGTAAGGGATGTAAGTGCTACTAGAGGTATAAGAATAACCTATAATAGACTAAAACTACTTAAAAAGGACAACTTACTAACTATAGGCCTAGGAGATAGGCTAATAGAGGGATATAAGCTTAAACTTAGACGCTTTCTTTTCTATCTTAGTTAATAGGCGCTACAGGAGCTTATTATTAACTATGCCCTAGTCCAGGTCCTAGACGCTAAACTCTAAGGCCTAGAGAATGTTGCAAATCTTAGCTAAGTCGCTGTTATGCTTTAAATAGAGCTACTAGAGTTAGTTATAACCTATAAGGGGTTACAATCAGGCTAAAGGAGAGGAATACACACAGCAATACACTCCTGGTTAGAAGAGAAGCATTAGAAGCAGCGCATAACCTGCTCTAACTTACCTAAGTCTGTCTGCAACAGCTATGCCTTATACAAGTTAACATTAGCAGGGGTAATTTAGACATAGACACAACTAGTCCTTCTACAATGCTTATGCTAGCCTACAGCAAAGCCACAGACGCATTAAACACAGACCTAGTATAACTGCACGCCATTGTGCGCTATATTATTGCCTACAGCGTTTAGATCTATAATCTTAAGTAGTCTAGACGTGTAGGGGGCGGTAGGGTGCAGTGCAGCAGGCCAGTAGGCTAGGAGATATGCTATTAAAATTGTTAGAGCCTAGAGAATCTAGTTAGCCGCCTGTAGAGTTATAACAACCTATAATAACCTATTAAGGGTTATCCTAGACTAGCAAAGGGGAACCTATCCTAGCTAGAGAAAAGCACTAACTTACTAAAAATTAGAGTAGAGTGTAGGAGTAATAGACTAAAATAGGGGATAACGTGGGGTATATCTAGGCACTGTACTAGCAACGCGTTACCCTACTTATTTTCTAGGCAGCAGCGCGACTCCTAGGTGAAGGTAAAGGTAAAAGGGAAGGTAAAGGTAGAGCTGCCTAAACCCACGCATAAGCTCAAAGGAATACCTCCAAATACCAAAGCACTACTCTCCTGTAACTTTGTCACTGTCTGGTCCATAACAGACTATAGTTACCCACTCTACCTAAAAAGCCTGTAATATCTGTAGCTTAGGGCGAGCCACCTTAGAAGGGGGATATTGTCAGGACTAATAATTTCCAGTAGTTCCCTACAAGGCCAGCATGGCCTAATTAAGGAATAGGGGTGGCGTAACTATATAACGCAAGTGAATTGCTCCACTCCTTTAGTAGCGATTCGTCTATCCTTAACCTGCAATACTATCCTCTACCTTCTAATGCTCAATAGCGTGCTACCCCTATTAAAAGAGAACCTAACAGGCTATAGATAGCTAGAAACTATCCCTTGCTAAGGTTAGCTCTCTTATAAATTCTAATAACAGGATTAAGAAAATCCTACGTAACCTAACTAACTATACCTACTTTGTAGCACACGCTACTAAGGCAGGTAAGGTCTTAGAACGTAATAACAGGTTGTTTGTCTCCTATTCCTAGAGGAATGTAGATCCTAGCAGAGATATTTTATACTACTAAGGCTAGGAGTATAACAGTTCCTATACTATATGTAATAAACTAAATTATAAATCTTAAGACTGTAAGCTCTACTAGGCCTTAGTTAGGATAGGATAGTGTAGTTACTACTATAACTATAAAAGCAATAGGAGGACGTACTACTTTAGTCTAGTATATAAGCAGCTAGACGCTATCCTAGGTTTAGTTCTACTAACTTATTAACTAAGCTAGTTAAAACAGAAAATCCTTAAGTATTTTAAGGTTTCCTAGGACGTCCTAGACTAGCTAGCTTTATTAGTTAAACCTAATAGATTTAGCAGAATAGACTCTAGACTAAGAGGGACAGCATATAGCTCTTAATAGGTAACGTTATCTACACAAAATAGAGGACAGCTAAATCAAGGTGCTAGCATTAGCATACTAACAGCAACTAGTAATAGCTAGTATTATCCTAACTCTATGTCTTCCTAAGAAACCTTAAACTCCTAGGACTAGACTATGCAGAGGTGCTAAGCCTAGATTACATTAACAGCTAAGATATTATCCTTAGATCTTATTCTACTAAGTCCTTAGTTAGCGCAGCTACTAGGTTATAAAAACTATTAGAGAGACTAGTTAACTAAGTTCTTAATAAGACGTAAGGCAGAAACGTAGAAAAGTAATTATCTAATACTAACCCTCTGCTAAGCAAAGGATTAACAGAGTAGCTGTATAGCTAAGTAAGGGAAGATTAAGTCTAAAGGGACCTCTAGACTAGTGTTACTAAGGTGCTAGAGGACCCTTTTACTATCCTGTTCTAGAGCAGACCCTATAATAATCTATACCTTATTGTTAGACTACTACTATAAGGAAGAGTTATAGAGGACATACCTATAACTGTCCCTAGAGAAAAGAAAACCTAGGGGGAAGCCTAAATAACAAAGAGCTTGCTAGCCTCCTGCGCCTAAAGCTGTTAAAGATTCCTTTAGCTATCTTACTATAAGAAGTAAGAGGAATTACTATAGAAGATTTAGTCTCTTAAGAATTAGTTAGGACTCTCCTACAGAACCTTATAGGAAAGACACAACTAGAGCTAGATATAAGCAGAAGCGTTAATATAGCTACTAGCTAAACTTTTACTAGGGCTAATTAGAAGATAATAGGTTAAACCTGCTAACTCCTAATTAGTTTAAAAATTCTAGGGTCTACGCTAGCGCAAGGTACTGTGCAGTAGGGCTAGCCTTGCTATCTACCCTAGCAAACAGCAGATTTTGCAACCTAGTATTAGAATGCGCTGTCTAGCTTTGTTATGTAGTAGAAGGAGATAGAGATAGTTAGCATAATAAGGACCTACCTAACAATGTTGCTAAGTTAATGTTAGAGCTTAGGTTAGAGAGGGTTGTCTACCTAGACCTTCTAACGTGCTAGGCGCAGATTAGAAATTATTATGTTAACTGCCTTATTAATATAGGCGCCTAGATAAACTTGCTTTAATTTAGTACGTTACAGGCACTTAGGTTAGTCTATAAGGAAATAAGCTATGTTCCTAGTAAGGAGCAGGGTGTTGTTATAGCTAACAGGAGTATAGACTCCTTTATTAGTACAGTATAGAACGTCCTAGTTAAGATTAGCAAAGTAGTTACACTTACCTACTTCTAGATAGTGTAGAACCTTATAAGGTTACTAATACTTAGCACTCTGTAGTGTGCGTCTTCTTATATAGCTATTTAATATAATATATTTAGATGCTCTACCTATTACATTATATTAGATAATAGCTTAAGGAATACTGCGTTTATAGCGTCTAATCTAGCTCCTTATTACTTAACTTTAGTAGAATCTACTATAGGAAAAGATAGGAGGCCCTCTTAATTAAGGCAGGAGGCGCCTATAGTATAGAAAACCTTAATTCTAATAACTAGTTATGCTGCTTAGTATAGTTAGGATACAGCTACCTCTATGCTAGTAATCCTAAGGAGAGCAAGAGTATTAAAGATATTACTTAAAGAATATTTAACCCTAGCAATTATAAGGTAGTTAGGTAGATTTCCTTAGGAGGAGATAAAAGCTAGATAGATCTTAATAAAGACGTTGCTACGTTAATAGTAGAGCTAAGCCTTTTAGACAAACAACAAGAGCATATAGATTATTAGCTAGTAAGCTAGTAGAAAGAAGATAGCAGAGAGGTTAATACCTTGTATAAAAGAGTAGGGGTAAAAGTTAGGCTAGTTTATAAGCTAAGGGTAACAGAGCTAATAGAACTTAGCTAAGAAGACTAGAAGCAGCTTGCAATTAAACAATAACAACTTTTCTATAGCTTGCAACCTCTAGATATTAGACCCTTTAATTACCTATTTAAATAAAGGTATGTAGTATTCCTAAGAGGTATAAGACTTAATATAGAAAGACTAAAGAGCTAGAAGTTTAGTAAGGCGCTTCTTCCCTATAAAAAGGAACTATTTATTAAAATAATTATAAATAGAGAGGCAGCTATTGCCTTTACATTTTCTAAAATAGGCTAAATATAGAAGGAGGTAACACCTCCCTATAAGATTAAGACTATACCTTATAAAGCCTAGCAGGTTAAAGCATTCCTAGTAGCAAGGAGCTAGGAAGAAGAGCTAGTAAAGATACTTCTAGAACGTTTAGAGAGAGGAACATAAGAGAGATGTAATAGTTAATATAGAAACCTATAGCACCTTATAGCAAAGAAGGCTAGCTCTTTCTAGTTTATTAACAACGCACAGCACATAAATAAGGTGTTAATTAGAGATGCTAGAACACTACTAATAGTAGACGAGTTCTTAGAGAAGTTCGCAGGCTGCAAAATCCTATTACTAATAGACTTCTTCTTAGGATATAACTAAATTACCCTTTATAAAGACAGTAGAGATATAACAGTAGTAATAATACTAGTTAGTCTACTTTAGTTATATACCTTAGTCTAGGGAGCTACTAATTTAGTAGCAGTATTTCAAAGGACAATAATTAAGATACTAAAGGATTACTAGCTAAACACACTACCCTTTCTAGACAATGTTACTAGTAGAGGTCTAAAAACTAACTATAATAGAGAAGAATCGCTCCCTAGCGTTAGACACTATATTCTAGAACATATTTAGTAGCTAGATGCTACCCTAGCTAATATAGAAAGAGCTAGTGCTATAGTATTAGGGATAAAATGCTACTAGGGTTATAATAGGTTAACTATAGTTAGCTACAAAGTTAGCGCAGATAGCTGCTTCCCTAGCTAAGACAAGGTAGCAAAATTTACTACCTAGCTAGAGTGCTAAAACCTAAAAGAAGTCTAAATGTTTGTAGGTATTTGTGTTTACTATTGTATCTAGGTCCTGTTATTTACTATTCTTGCTAAACCCCTATTTAAGCTTATAAAGAAAGACATAGAATAGGAATAGGGAAACATAGAACGCTAAGCTATAGCTGCTCTAAAGACTTATATTACAAGCGCGCTAGCGCTAATAGCTATATAATACACTAGCAAGTTAACTATCTTTATGTTAGTAGACGCTAGCAATAAGAGAGCTAGCGCTTATCTAGAATAGATAGGTCTAGATAGCAAGCGTTATCCTTGCTAATTTAAAAGTATACTCTAGTTAAAAGCTAAATGTAACTAGCACTTAACTAAACTAGAGTGTAAAGCAGTTATCTAGGCTCTTAAGAAATTCTAGATATAGCTATATAGAGTACATTTTATTATTAAAATAGATGCCTAGATACTAATAGCATAGCTTAATTGCTCTTTAATAGACATCCTAGGCTTAGTAATAAATAGGTAGCTAGCAGCTATCCTGCTCTAGGACTTTAAAATTTAATATATTCCTAAAAAAAAGAAATGTAGTTATAGACTCTCTATCTAGATACCCTAGGCCTAAAGGATAGACAGCTCTAGACAAACCTAAGTTAGACGTTAAGGATTTTATTAACAACCTAGTAGTAATAGCAGAATTATTGTCTCTACTCCTATAGAGACATCCTAGCTGCATCCTTAGGGACAAATACTTAAAATTATCTAAACAAATTGCTACATTCCTCTAGATACTAAAGATCCCTAAGGGAATATCTAGGAATAAGTCATGTATATAGGAAAAGAGAGCTCTTAACTACTTTATTTAAGATAGATATCTATTCTATAAGATATTACGTAATATTACTATTAGGAAAGTAGTAGATAATACTAACATTAGGACTACAGCAATTTAGGAAATACATTAAATAATTAGACACAGAGGTGTTAACGCAGTAAACTCTATGCTTGCCTAAAGATATTACTAGGATTATATGTATGCTAAGGTTAAAACTACACTATCCTCTTGCCTAGAGTGCTAGTTTAGGACTAGTAAATAATTAAAGGATATGCTAACTACAATATACTTCTACGTACTCTAGGAGTTAGTAGCAGCTAACGTTGTCTACATGCCTCTATACTAAGGCTATTAGTATATAGTTATTGCTAGAGAATATTTTAGCAGATAGGTAGAGGCCTAGCTACTCTATAATAACAAATCTGCTACTATTACAAAATTCCTATACAAGGATATTATTTACTAATAGAGCATAATAAGGAGGCTTATAGTTAATAGAGGACTAGACTTTGCTAATATAGTAAAAAAGCTTGTAGTTACATATAGGATTTAGCAAATACAATCCTTAGCATATAACCCTTAGGTAATAGGGAAGGTTAAAGGAGGATATAAACTAATTATTAATACCCTTACTAAACTTTATAGACTATAGGTAGATAACCTCCTAATAGTGCTACTAGCAGATAGGATCTCTATTTAATCTAATAGGTACTCTGTTATAGGTATTCCTTCTAAGGGCTACTAGCTAGACCCTAGGACAACCTTAGGGCTAGGCAGGAGACCTACAGACCACATGTATATAACCCTCCTAAACGCCTTAGAGCTTACACCCTAAGGATTTGTCTTATATCTATCTATCTACTACTATTTGTCCTATCTCTAATTGCCTGCCTATAGTGTCCTTACAATTTAAATCCTTTATACTGCTTCTTAGAACAGATAGTTAATTTAGAGTAGTAGTTGAATTTTTCAACCCTACTAAAATAGCTAGAGGAAAACGCGTCCTCTGCAACACTACAACAGAGCTAGAGGAAAACTCTTGTTAGCTAAGCCCTAGCATTAAACTAGGCTAGCTCTGTTACACTCCTGCTAAAGTCCTAAGCCTATAGGGTAGTACTCTAGTAGAATCTGCAGTAACGCCTATCCTATCGCAGCAGAATGCAACTCCAGCAGATACAGTAACTTAGTTAGCTGCTACAGGAGCAAACCAGGTGCCTGTAGGAGAACTAACTCCTACAATTAGGTACTAAAATCTAGTATAATAAGCTCTCCTTGCCCTTAACGCAGCCAAGCTTGCTAGGGCATTAGAAGCAGAGCTTAGCATCTAATAAAAGTAATTTAATTAGGCTGTACAGGTACAAGCCCTAGCATATAGCAGAACAATGTTAGTAATATACTACCTAGCTTTTAACAAAGCTAGCAAAATTATAAGGGTGTTAAACAACATCTAACTAAAACCTAAACTAGATGTAGAAAACTGTGCCCTAACGCCCTAGTAGGTAGACTAGTAGGCTAAGGACATTAACACTACTTTTTAGTACGCCTAGGTGCTTAACAACTTAATTACTAGGACACACTAGGCTATAGGAACTATCTAGTATAGCATCTATTAGGAACTTATCTAGTCCTGTATTAACAAGGGGTTAATCTAAACCTAGGCTAACCTCTACGTAGAGGAGAAGAAACTAGTACAGGACCCTATCCTAACTAAATATAAGAACTTCTCTAAACTATTTAATATAGAATAGCAAGACAGAGACTCTATTAATGCCTTTCTAATAAAGCTTAACTATTAGGAGTCTCTTCTACCTTAAAGCTTCTTTATGTTTAATAATAGTAGCAAAGACTATAAGTTTAAAATTACATTTGTATAGGCAAAGACTCTACTAGCCTTCTAGCGCAAAATCTAGCATAGTAGCAGTCTAGAACATATATAGCTTTAGCCTAACTTTAAATAGACCCTCTAGAATATAGAAGCAGCTAGCAACACTAAGGCAAACCTACAAAGTCTTAATAGGCTAAAACGCCCTACCTATTTGCTACTATATAACAAATTAAAAAGGTGTAATAAAGATCTACCCTACTCCTAGGACTAATCTAAGAGCGCCCTAGTAGAAGACTAACTAAAGGGCTATAACAACTAGCAGTACCCTAAAGACTAAGACTACTAGAACGCTTATTAGAAATCCTAGGGTAACAAGTTATATAGCACCTAAGGGGGTAATAGGTTTAAACTAATACTAGACAAGGGAAAAGCAAAGCCCTAGTTACTAACCTTTCCTAACTACAGCTAGGGCTAGAAACCTAGGGAAAATAAACTTACATTGTAGTTATAGTAGGCCTATATAGACACAATAATGCCCTAGTATAGCTCTAAGGCCTCTACAACTCTAGGGCTAAAATTAACCTTATAAGTTAAGCAGTTGTTAACTAACTAAATTTAGAACATACACTGTTCTATTAGAAGCCTATAGCGTTATTCCTAGATAATAACTAGCTAAATATTTAAAGACCCTACAATCTTACTATAGACTGCCTAGACAGTAATAGTACTATTAAAACTATAGGACCTAAAGTCTTCTAGTCTACTAACTTTATTAGCTACAACCTTGTCCTAGGTTACCTATATCTTGTAGAAGTAGACCTCTGTATCTAATTCTCTACAGGTAAGTACAGCTGGTTTAATAATAATACAGAATAAGTGCAGGTCTATAAGGCTAAAACTCTCTTTAAAGATATGTAACTAGGTAAGTAAGCGTACTTGCTCTACCTAGGAAACCTAGCGTACTAAGTACCCTAGGGGACTAAAGACGCGTTCCTATAGGAACTGCGTTAGGATAAGGCTAGGCATAACTAGCCCTTAGGTCCTAATAGCAATATAGTTACTAATAAAGAATATTTTGCAAAACGTAGAATCCTCTAGCTAAGGAATAAGATAATTAATATAATTAAGTATCTTAAGCACTGCGTGTCTTAGTACCTAGACCTAGCGTAGCTACCTTAGGAAGCTAGTTAACAGATAGTAGCAAGCATATATAAAGGGAACCCTAGTTAGGCTAAACTACCTCTAGGTACTGCCTATATCCTCTCTAACTACAAGTTAGATAAGGATGCCCTATATATACTACCTAATAAAGACAAGCTAGATCTAGAAGAGCTAAAATTTGTTCCTAAGAAACTACACTATAAGTAGCTTGCCTTTAGCAAATATTAGACTAGCGTACTCTACCTACATAGGGAGTACAACTATGCAATTAAGATTAAGGAGGGGGCACGTATACTAAACCTCTTAATCTATAACCTGTTACAACGTAAGCTAGACATCCTTTAGGAATACCTTAACATAGTATAGGAGAAAGGCTAGATCTATCCTAGTAAGTTACCTGCAGGGGCACTAATCCTATTTATACCTAAAGCAGACAGTACCTTGCAGCTCTGCGTAGACTACTAGGGCCTAAATAAAGTTATAGTTAAGAACTGCTATCCTATCCTACTTATTAGCAAGATGTTAGATTAACTCTTAAATGTAGTAATCTTCTTAAAGCTAGATCTACGTAATGCCTACTACAGGCTCTAGATTAAGGAAGGTAATAAGTAGAAAACTATATTTAAAACCTAGTACAGGCACTTTAAGTACCTAGTAATGCTGTTTAGACTAGTAAACGCCCTAGCAACGTTCTAGTCCTATATTTATAGAGTCCTTAGTAGCCTGTTAGACTACACTTACGTAGTCTACCTAGACAACATCCTAATCTACTCTAAATATAAGGAGGATTACAATGCTTACATTAAGGAGGTCTTAGACTACCTTATTAAATAGGGTCTGTTTTGCAAGGCAAGTAAATACAAATTCTTAACTAAATTAGTTAAGTTTCTAGGCTTTATAGTAACCCCTAGGGGCGTTGTTATAGACCTAACGCGTGTATAAACTATACAAGAGTAGCCTAAACCTAGAGGTTTTAAGGATATCTAGCAGTTTCTAGGCTTTGCAAACTTTTACTAGCAGTTTATCTACAACTATTCTAGTATTGTACGCCTGCTAGTAGACTACATAACAGCTGCCTAGAACCTAGCATTAGCCCCTAAGGGTTCTAATCTAAAGAAGGGGGAAGAGACTAGTAAAAAGCTATAAGGGACTAACAAAATAGTATAAACTATAGAGTTAGCCTAAAGAGGTATACTAGGCCTTCTATATAATTTAGAAGAAGTTTATAGAGGCACCTATGCTTTAACACTTTAACCTAACTAAACTAATTATAGTAGTTACTAACGCCTTAGACTTTGTAATAGCTGCTATCTTACTGCAGCCCTAGACAACTAAACTAGCAATAGAATGCTACTAGAAACTCGTAGTGTTCTAGAGTTAAAAGTTTTAGGGTCTATCTACCTAATAGCACACTTATAATAAGGAACTATTAGCAATTATTAAAGCATTTAGGCAGTAGCAACACTATCTTAAACACACTCTGTTAACAATTTAGGTACTCTGTAATTATAACAACCTAAGGTACTTTATAACAATAAAGGAACTCTTACCTAAGCAAGCTTGCTAGGCAGAAGAGTTAGTAAGGTTTAACTTTAAAGTTAAATATAAGCTAGAACCTAAGAACGTAGCTAATAGCCTATTAAGGCGTCTAGATTACGCGTAGGGACTTATAATTAAGGAAGGTTAAGCACTCTATAACGCGATGCTACCTACCCTCTAACAGAAGCTTTAGATCTAGACTCTCTAGGCGTCTAGGGCTTATAACACTAAACAGGCAGTGTATAGTGTAGGCAACTATAAGGAGGCAATAATAGGCGCTATAAGAGCCTCTAAGACTACCTCTATAGAATTCTGCTAATACGTTAGTTATAGGGATACGTCCCCTATAGCTCTTAACTACTCTTCTATAAGCTATAGCTATAGTTAAACTAATTAATCTAAAGCTTAGGGGAAGACTAAGAGAAACGTCCTGTTAAAGTTGTACTTTAAGCAAAGCTTGTAAGCACTAATTCTATTAGTTCTTAGAGATAAGTAATAATTCTAGAACAGTAAGGGTAGACGCCTAGGTGAAACACCTAACAACGACTAGGGTAACAATAAGTAGTATAGAGGGGACTATCTAGCTTAAAGGTTAGGTTAAGATTCTAAAGACAAACTTAATTAACAAGGTTAAACACAAACTATAAGGGTTGTGTTCCTATATGCTATATACTAAGGAGATATACAATATGCTTAGTAGAACTAATTAACTAATTAGACTAATTACTAATTACACTAAGCACTAATTATACTAATTATTGCTAAGCCTTCTAATTAGTTGTTACGTAACGTGCCCTAATTAAGGAGGAGGTGTTGTCCTGCCTTCTGCGTGTAATTGTCCCTACTAGTAATTACTGCTATGCTGTACTAGGGTGTAATACTTGTTATAACCCTTTGTGTTCTATAGATTGTAACACTATCCCCCTTCTGTCTTAGCTTAGTCTCTTAAGCTAATTTATATAACATTAGCCCTGCCTTATTTAATAGTAAGTTGTTTAACAATGCCTAAATAACCCTCTAAGTTAAGTACAGTCTGTTGTTACTATCTATATAAATTTGTTAAGTCCTTTAGAGAAACTATAGTTTAAAAGTGTTTAACTTTTGTTAAACATTAGCGCGTGTACAAGGTCTACATTTGTTTAGGAAAGTGTAGTAAGTGCCTAAAGCGTAGCTAGCGTTGCGACGTACGTGTAACTTAGTTAGAGTTTACGTAACTTATAATAGAGAAAGAGAAGTTATAGGCGCAAATAAAAGAAAGTTATAAAGCGCAAAACAAAGCGCTTAAGGCCTTAGAAAAGGTGTTAAAAGAGTTGCAGGTTGCACGCGCGCGTAAAGAGCAGTTACGTTAATAAATAGATTTACTAGATTATTGTGCTAAGGAGGCAATATCTATAGAAGAGAGGAGTATAGCAGAACAAGAGTTAGGTAAGGGGACTATTACGTTTAATAGTCTGTCTAAGGGTATTATATTATCGCCTAGTACCTAGGGTGCCTTCAAGGACCTGCTGCTGGACTACTAGCTTAACCTAAACGTAGCAGTGCCTAATTAGTCTGCTTAAATTCCTTTAACTTTTGCTAGCAGTTTGTAAGGTATATAGCTGGTTCCTATATGTTCTCTAAGTTAGGATATCCTAACTATTTAACTAGGTATTTAATACTACGTCCTTTCTTCTAATGTATTATTATTTTTTTAACTTCCTACTTGTCCTAGCTGTCTGCCTAGTAGTGAAAGTCTTTCTAGATTAGCGTTCTAGGGTTAGCTAGTTCTAACAGCAAGATGTAGAACACAGGATAGATCTTTGCATCCTTAGGCAGGTAGAGTCTATAGTTAACTAGGCTTATCTGCTTTAAAATAAAAAATAGTCTAACCTTAACTTTGTCTAGTTTTTTTGTAGGTCTTTGCGTTTAAAGATTTTTAGTAAGGAGATAGACTTTATCCCCCTCTTTTAGCTAAGGTGCTGTTTTTTGTTTCTAGTTAATATATAAGATTGCTTATAACTAAGCTTTTGCAATGTTTTTAAGCGATTTCTAGTGTACTTCCTTTAGTCTCTCTACTAAGGATATTGCTAATTCTGTTTAAATATTAGTGTTAAATAACCTAGTAAATAGGTTTAGGTGTCTCCTGTAATTTGTAAAGAACAGCGTTACGCCTGTTGCTTCTAATAACTTATTGTTGTAAGCAATTTGTGCTATAGGTAGCAGCAAAACCTAGTTATCTTATTGCTAGTTACTGTACACTTGTAGGTACGTTTCTATAGTTTAGTTAGTTCTTTTAGTCTGTCTATCTGTTTACAGATAATAAGCAGTTAACAGCTTCTTCTTAGTACCTATGTACGCTAACAGTGTAGTCTAATAATTTAACGTAAAGAGCTTGTCTTAATTGCTAATAATTAATTCTAGTATGCTGTAGTGTTAGATAACCTAGTCTAGGAACACTTATACGAGCTGCTCTGCAGTGTAGCTGTAACAAAATAGTATTATCTTAGCAGCTTTTGTAAATCTGTCTACTACAACAAAGATTAAGTTGTAGGCGTAGTTAGTAACAGGGTCCTTAGAGATTAGTAATTAGGTAACAAAATCTATTGTAATATTTGTCTAGGGCGCTGTAGGCAGTTCTATAGCCTGCGCTTCTCTATACTTAGCGTGTGTGCTATGCTTGTTCTGTTAGCACTATACACAGTTCCTAATAAACTTAGTAACCTTGTCTTTTATATTACTAAACTTATAATATTATTTAATAAGTTCTATTATACACGTTATTCTAGGGTGTCTGTATAGCAGGTTGTTATAGTAACTAGCTATTATTTCTTCTTAAAGTTCCTCTAGTACTTGCAACAGGATGTGTTATTTCTGCTAAACTTGCATTATGTTGTTAAGTTACTGCAATAGTCCTAGAGATCTATTATTATTAACTCCTAACACTGCAAACTAGTTTATTGTTTTTTTCTCTAATAAGGTTGTGTTGTTAGCTAAGTGCGTTAGCTCTACTATTGTCTTTGCCTAGTGTATATAATATCTTAAATTTGTATTATCCTAGCATTTCTAACTAGCGTACTTGTTGTTAATTTAGGACCTTAGTAGTAGTAAAGTATACTAGGTTCTTGTAGTTAGTGTAGATAGTAAGTGCTAAGCAACTCTCTGCATACGCTCTCTAATGTTCTAGGGCTAATATAATTATAAGCAGTTCCTTGTTATGTACGTTGTATTATTTCTCTAGTCCTAAGAACTTACGTAAGTAGTAAGTAATAGAGTGCTATAATCTATCCTTTTCTTATGTAATATATGCGCCTAATATAAGATCTAAGGCATTAGTTTCTATGCGTATTAGTTTACTACTAGTAAACGTAATTAATATAGGTAGTGTAATACAGGCTTGCCTAAGTGCCTTAAATACATTATCTTATTCCTTTCTCTACTTAAATAGCGTGTCCTTCTACGTAAGCTTTGTTAGCAGGATTGTAATCTTAGAGTAGTCCTTAATAAAGCGTTAGTTAAAGTTAATAAATCCTAAGAATTCCTAGATCTGCTTAACTGTCTTTAGTGTTAGCTATAATTTAACTACTTCTACCTTTATTAGACTAATCTTAACTCTATATTGTCCTATAATATACCCTAAGAATTTAACTTCTTTCTAGTGCTAGTTACACTTTTTAGGTTTTAGTTGTAGATCTACCCTTCTTAGGCATTCTAGCACTTTAGTTACGTGTTAAACGTGCTCTTCTAGTGTCTTTAAGTACACTAGGATGTTATCTAAATATACTACTACTGTCCTGTTAAGGTGTGCCCTAAGGACGTTGTTAACTAACTCCTAGCACGTAGCTAGTGCGTTTATTAGACTAAACAGCATTATAAGGTACTTGTAGAGTCTATATCTTGTTCTAAAGGCTGTTTTCTATTCTTCTCCTTCCTTTATGTAGATAAGGTTGTATGCTCCTCTTAAGTCTAACGTAGTAAAGTATTAAGCTCCTGCTAGCTAATCCTGCAACTCTATAATATTTAGGAGTAGGTAGCAGTTTTTAATAGTAATATTATTAAGCTTCCTAAAGTTAATGCAAGGTTATAGCTTGCTATCCTTCTTTAGAACAAATATAATAGGGTACCCTGCAGGTAATTCTAATTGTCTAATAAATCCCTTTTTAAGGTTCTCCTAAATGTACTTACGCAGTACTTTAAGTTCCTTCTCTAATAACTAATATAGCCTCTTAAAAGTTAGGTTCTTTCCTTCCTAGAGCTTAATCTTGTAATCTTAGGGTTTATGCTTTAGCAGGGCTTTTGCTATAAGCTCTTCTTTAAACATCCTAGCGTACTATCTATACACATCTAGGATAGCAGGAGTTACACTATTCTTATTCTCCTTAACTCTTACTTAGGGACCTGTAGGGCATTTAGCGTCTATAGAGTTAACTACTCTAACTTAGCGCGTCTTAATTGTTAAAGAGATATTATTAATCTCCTTCTTATCTACTAGCTGTAGCGTGCGCTGCATAGGCTGCAATACCTTATTACTATAGGTACATTACTTTAATAAAAGCTGTTCCTTCTTCTAGTTAATCTCTAGGTTGTGCTTTTATAACTAGGGTAGCCCTAATATAACATTGTGCGTGGCTATTGCAAAGACATCTAAGGTTACTTCCTTGTAGTGTCTATAGATGCTAAGTAGGACATTAGTTACCTTATGTGTAATCTCTAATTCCTCTAGCATAGGTTCTCTATTAGCTACTTAGAGTAGATAGAGTTTATTCTTGCGTCGCAGACGTAGTCTAGCTAGTACTGCTGCCTGTAAAGAGATGTAACTTAACTGTGCTCCTAAGTCTAAGAGTGCCTACATCTTTACTCTACCTATTATTATAGGGAGTTTAATTAGTTAGTAATTAGTCCTAATCTAATTAATAGATTAATCCCTAGCGCTCTTAAGCGCTGTTCTAAAAAAGGATTAGACTGTCCTCTAAACCTATTAGCCTACTTTACTCCTTTATAAGTTATATAGCTAGGGTTAAGGCAGTGCTACTATATCTAATTTATGCAAGTCCTATTAATTATTATTTGTTAGGCTCCTTTAGCTAACAATAAGCTATTTCTAGGAAAGTAGCAGTTAACGTGTTTGTTAATAAGGTGCATCTTATAGATGTTGTTTTTATAACGTATCTAGGTTTTCTTATATAGCTTCTTACACGTAGGAAAGAATACGCTTCCTATCTTTTCTAATAGATAGATAGTGCATCCTTTATTGTAACATGCAGTAAATAATAGCACTCTATAGTGTAGATTTCTTAGGTCTATATTGTACTATAGTGTACAAAACCTATCTATATAGTATAGGTTTTCCTTAAATAACTATTGTTTATACTAGCGTAGGAATTCCTAGTAGTCTTTAATAGGTGTTGTAAGGTATTATTCTTAATACTTATAGTAAGCCTTATTGCACTAGTTCTCTAGTTCCTTGTTATCTTCTATGCTAGGAATAATAAGATCTTAGCGCATTTGTACGTATGCGTTATCTAGCGTAGGTTGTAGGTTCTAGTAGTTAAAGCTAGCCTATTGTGCATTCCTACGTTTCTTACAGTGTGTTTGTTATTCCTTAGGTAAATCTTATTTAAAGATCTTAGTGTTGTTTATTATTATAAGGCTATCCTAACGTTGCTTAGTAATCTAGTTAAGGTTGTTCTCCTAACTCTTAACTTTACTGTCTGTTACTATTTGTTAGTACAGTGTAGGTGCGCGTAATTAGCGCTTGTAACAAGACTTAATATAGTCCTTATCCTTAGAACTAGACTCTAGGTCTTCTATAAGTTGTCCTATATCCTTAGTAATAACTTCCTATTTACTAGCATTAGCATCCTTAGTAGGCCTGCTAGTAAGCACGTTAAGCTATCTAAAGACCTTATTCTTCTAATAATAGTTACGCGTAAAGTGGCCTAGTTTGCTACAGTTATAGTAGTTCTTTAACTTGCTACTATTGTTATGCTTTCCTTATTCTTATTGTTCTAGCAAGCTAGCGGGGCTCTTAGTCCTTTGTTTAGGTTAGAGAGATCTATAGCTGCAGGGCTATAGTAACTACTACGTGTGTTGTTGTAGATATATTGTCCTAAGTTAGGGTAATATTAGTTTCTATAGTTAAGATTATTATGCTATTAGTTGCGTAGTGTAGTAGGTTTAACGTTTACAACCTATATCTACAGATTATCTTATAGTTTCTATTGCAACTTGTAGAGTTTAACATTAATTTTAATTAATATATTAATAAGGTTATTAAGGGTGTTAGTGCTTGCGCCTGTGCGTATAAGTTCTTCCTTAATTTTTAGTTTAAGACCTTACTTAAACATTATTATTAACGCAGTGTTGTCCTAGTTAGTGTTTACAGCTAATTGTTAGAATTTAGCTGCGTAGTTAGTAGCTAACTTAACTTATTAGATGCGTTAGATTTCGCGTTATGCAATAGTAGGCTTGTTAGATATACTAAACACTAGCTTAATCTTAAGTTTAAATTAGTTAAAGTTGCTAACCTATTTGTCTACTTTATCTAGGGCGTTGCCTGCGTTGTACTGTTAGATAAAGAGCTTAATCTACTTAAATACGTTGCTTTGCATATAGCTAGCTACTAGAGTAACTTGCTTATTCTTAGGTACCTTCTCTCCTTAGAAGAGGAAGAAGAGGTCCTATTGTATAAGCTAATTGTTAAGCTTACTACAATCTCTATAATAGAGGTTAGATTTGTTAACGTTTATAACGCTAGACCCTATAGTGCTAACGTTATTTATGTCTATGTCTCTAACACCTAAGTTGCTAGAGGTAGCACGTGTTCCTAAGGTATTACTTATCTTAGGGGTGTTTAAAATATTAAAGTTGTACTTTAAGCAAAGCTTGTAAGCACTAATTCTATTAGTTCTTAGGGATAAGTAATAGTTCTAGAATAGTAAGGGTAGACGCCTAGGTAAAACACCTAACAATAACTAGGGTAATAATAAGTAGTATAGAGGGGACTATCTAGCTTAAAGGTTAGGTTAAGATTCTAAAGACAAACTTAATTAATAAGGTTAAACACAAACTATAAGGGTTGTGTTCCTATATGCTATATACTAAGGAGATATACAATATACTTAGTAGAACTAATTAACTAATTAGACTAATTACTAATTACACTAAGCACTAATTATACTAATTATTGCTAAGCCTTCTAATTAGTTGTTACGTGACGTGCCCTAATTAAGGAGGAGGCGTTGTCCTGCCTTCTGCATGTAATTGTCCCTACTAGTGATTACTGCTGTGCTGTACTGGGGTGTAATACTTGTTGTAACCCTTTGTGTTCTGTAGATCGTAACACGTCCTAAGGGCTCTCCTTTATAGCCTAGGTAGAGTAATTAGCTCTCCTATATATCTTATAAACAAAGCTGCGCAAGATAAAACTACATACGTACTAGTAACTCTAGACTACCTTATTAATTATATTAGGCAGACTTAGGAGCGTGATAAGGCCTATACTACTTATAAGTTACTAACATGTTAGAAGGAGGGCAGAGCAGCTAAGGGCTAACTACACTAAGAATCTAACCTAAATAGAGTCCTGCGCAGGAGTAGGAAAGTGTAGATTCCTAATAATAGAATGCTCTGCTAAACAATCCTATTAAGGAACTATAATAACCCTATAGGAGGCTATTATAGGACTAGGAAAACTGCTTAGGTATTAAAATAGAAGTACTATTAGCTACAGTTAACTAAGGACGTATATAAGTATATCTATAGGTGCCTAGCGTGTTAGTTAAACAAGATCTATTAGCATAAACTATAGGGACTACTTATGCTACTGCTAGTACCTAATACAGCCTAGTAGCACTACTTACTTAACTTTATAATAGACTTGCCTAAGTTAAGAGATAATTATAGGAATAAGTTTAACTTAATCCTAGTGTTAGTAGACTAATTTAGTAAGTATATCTAGTATATACCTGTTACTAAAATAATAACAGCCTAGCGTGTAGCTAAGCTACTCTTAAAACAGTGCTTCCTAAAACACAGTCCTCCTAACACCCTACTATTAGACAAGAGATCTGTGTTTACTAGCTAATTCTAGTCTAACATATGCTACTACCTTAAAATAGACTACTAGCTAAGTACTATATTCTATCCCTAAACTAATAGCTAAACTAAACACCTAAACTAGGAGTTAGAAATATACCTGCGTATATACATAAACTATAATTAGGATAACTAGGTAGACCTATTACTATACGCAGAGTATGCCTATAACTCTAAGTGTTACTCTATATATAGGGAATTACCTATTAAAGTTGCCTACAGGACTAACCTAAAGGGATTTAATAGAGTACCTAATAAGCACTAGCTAAGGTAACTACTGTAGGTATAGGGAAAGGACGCAGCAGCCCTAGAGCTACGCTAGCAAGTTACTAGCTACCTAGAGCAGTAGCATAAGATGTAGGCTGTAGCAAAGGAAAGCCTAGAGTATGCTTAGAAAGGTATAACGCGCTAGTACAACGCTAAGCAAATAGAGAAGCACTTTGCTATAGGTAATAAAGTAATTCTCTAGGCAAAGAACCTAGCTATAAATTGTCCTTTAAAGAAGTTTAATATAAGGTACCTAGGACTGTTTATAGTTATAAGGAAAATAGGGAAACTAGCGTATAAATTAAAGTTACTACTATTAATAAGCAGGATCTACCTAGTGTTTAATGTATCTTTACTTAAACCTTAGATAACACTACCTGCTAGCACTAGGTTCTAACTAGGCCCTGTAGGGATAGCAAATAGCAAAGTACTAGCTGTAGACTAGTACAAAGTTAAAGGCATCCTTAATTATTGCAATACATCTGCCTATAGACAAGAGTACCTTATAAAATAGCTTAGGTAGATAAATACAAACTCTACCTAGGAACTACTTACTAATCTTAATTATTGCGACAAGATTCTAGAGGACTACTATAAGAGTATTAAATAGAGCACTATAACTCTACTAAGCTAGGTATATCCCCTACAAAGGCAGAAGAGAGGAAGACTATAGAAGCTACCTATAGGAACATAGCTAGAATTGCTTATAACAATATAAGGTATAGATTACACGTAGGCTACCCTAGGCTACTCTACAGGAGCTACCTACAGGGGCATAGCTAGAATTGCTTATAACAATATAAGGCGTGTACTGCAAATAGACCTAATGCCTCTCTAACCCTAAACTAAAGGGAAGCTAGATACTGTCTAAGGATAGCAGTTACAATAGAAATAGTTATAGGAAAAGTAATAGAGTTTATTAACTACTATAAATTACTACCTACTGCAACTAACCTTTATAGCTAGATTACAGGGCTACCTAAAAACTACTTAGAAGGTCCTATTATCCTTGTTATACTTATTACTAAGGCAATAGGAGCTACTACGCCTAGAGGGGGTGTACAGCTTAGTAGGTGAAGATAACAACCTCTAGAAGGGGGCTGCAGGGGCGTCTACTACAGAGGGGATGTTCGTACTATAATAGTACTAACGCTTCTTAGCATTTATAGCTGCGCTATTCTTCTTAAAGTAGTCTTTAACTACCTTATTAACAACAGCGTTAGTAGGGGCCTTTATACTAATAGTACTAAGAGCAATATTAAAGCGCTTAAGGTTGTGCTTATAGGACGTCTAGCAGGCCTTGTAGTACTTAAGCTTACTTATACTAGACTCCTTAATCTTACAGTGCTCTACACTATTGTACTTAATAAACCTAGTATAGTAGTTAAGGGCGTAGTTAAAGGCAGTCTGCTAGTACTACTAAGTGTTTTCTAAGACCTTATTGTTGCTAGCGCTGTTACTAAGCCTAATAGTCTCTTTGTTTATCTTATAGGTAGCATAGTTAATAAGGAAGTTAAGCATGTTAATAGCCTAGCAGAAATAAGCGTTAATCTAGCACAGTTAGTAAGCAAACTAGGTAGAGTTAAGAGATAATATACCTTAACACAACTACCCTCCTTTATATTAATATACCTACTATACACCCTAAAGTTGTTCTTATAAGTGTAGTAACCCTTAGGATAGTAGAGGACTGCAATAAATAACTTAATTATTCCTATAGGCGCCTTTACTAACTTAGTTGTAAGGTAGGTAAGGTAGCTATAACACTAGAACCTAGTAAGTAAAGGCTATAGGGCTATATTATCTAGCAGCAAGTATACAAAGTTAGGCAGAGCCTTGTTAGTAATGTAGGCAGAAGGCAGGGTTATAGTAATGCTTAATGTAGAAGTGTAGTAGAGAAAATTATAATATTAATAGCTAGAAAAGTATATTAGGATAGCTGTTTATATACTTAGACGTAAGCTAATAGGCAGCTACTAACTATGCTCCAACTATTTACTACGCTCTTACCTGCCTACATGCACACTATTATATACTAGTAAGGAAACACGTGTACTAGTAAATAGTTACTTACAATTAGTTAATAGTAAAGCAATATTATTTACTTACCTCCCTGCTATATTATAATATTAAACAGGTAACACTATATAGTTACTAATAAGATAAAGGCACTATTAACATTAGTCTCTTAGACTAATGTTAATACTTATAGAGGAAACGTTTGCCCTACACACGCTAGGCTCTGGTCAGTCTTGCACAGGAGCATAACCCTTACTAGAGACCTACTAGGATCCCTACAGGGATCTAGCAGGACAAGCAAACTGTTAACTAGTAACACCTACTTAGCTAAGCGTCTATATAGACGTTAGTAGCCCGCCTACAAGGCTATAAGCAAACAAGTAGGTTACACCTAACCTATAATTAGTACAGGGAAACCTATAGGAGTATGCTTAGGCAGACCTAGGGACCTAGTAGCTACATAGGCGATTATAAGTCTTATGTAGCATTTCTCCTAACGCAATTTTCCTTAAAAAGAAGAGGTTTTTTTAGAGTTTAATAATACCTATAGGCAGGGACAACAGAAACTTGTTTTCTCCTAGAGATCTAGCAGCTTAGGACGAGCTGCAAGAAAGGGGAAGGCTCTGTTACAGGTATTCCTCCTGAGGGCTACTGGCTAGACCCTAGGACAACCTTAGGGCTAGGCAGGAGACCTACAGACCACATGTATATAACCCTCCTAAACGCCTTAGGGCTAGGCAGGAGACCTACAGACTACATGTATATAACCCTCCTAAACGCCTTAGGGCTTACACCCTAAGGATTCGTCTTATATCTATCTATCTATCTACTATTCGTCCTATCTCTAATTGCCTGCCTACAGTGCCCTTACATACTCTACGTATTAATTAGTTACTAGATAGAACCTAGTTCTACCTATAGATTTAGCAATTCCTACCTAGCAGATATTGCTATACTAGCAGGTTTTAAATAGGTCTTAGTTACTAGTAATTTGTGCTATGCAATTAGATCTTAAGAACTAGTTTCTAAAGGATGCTATTAGTGTTACTAAATAACTGCAAGTATCTAAGAAAGAATACTAGGACAATAATTAGGAAATTAGAAAAGAAAGCATTAGCACTAGCAACCTTATCTTATTATAGGATTTAGTTAGGGAGATTAATATGTTAAGAGATAGAAAGCTTGCCTGTAGATAGCTTAGACTATACAAAGTCTTAGAAGAGAAAATAGTAATAGAGCGCGGCACCTTCCTACTAGAAGACTTAGATAGATCTAAGATGCCTTACACTATTCTAAGCTAGAGACTTAAGAGATTTATTAAATAATAACTAGAAGATATTATAAGGAGCACACAGGTCTAATTAAGATCTAGGATAAGAAAGCCTAGAACAGATTGTATATAGACCTAGTTAGGGATGTTAGGAAAGATAATATCTCTATACTAGACTGCACTATTAGTAGTTACTAAGAGGTTATAATACAACTAAGGAAACTTATAACATATAAGAAGGCGTAATATAAGTAATATAATAGTAACTCTAGTAGAGACTCTAACATAAGCTAAGCACTACATTACTTAGCTTAACAAAGTAGGGGGAGAAGAGACTTAGTCTCTAACTATAAAAATGTCTTAATAAGACAACTAATAAGGTAGGGAAATAGTAAAACCCTAGAGTTTGCCTATATAGCTATTAAAGAATAAGTAGTAGCGCTAGTAAAAATCTAACTAACTAGAAGCTAGTAAGTTACACCTAATAGCTTCCTATTAGCTGCGCAGCTGTTAAGCAAAAACGCTAGCATAAACTTTACCCTACTGCTGCAATACTACTATAATTAAGTAGTAAAATAGTAGTAAGAAGAATAGATGCTTAATATAGCTATAAGTAATAGCTTGCTACTTTTACTCTACTACTTAATTACTCCTTTACCCTGCTACACACAATAAAACTTAAAAATTTAATTTAATTAAGCAACCTAGCTCTATTACTACACTTATAATATAGCCTTAGACTCCTAAGCCCTAGTAATAGCTAGCTAAGAGCAACTAGGCTCTGCCTATATAATATAGCTAGCTGCTCTTTAAGCTATTACCTCTAACAACATAACATCTATCTATAGTATTAGTATACTATACCTTAACAACATCTTAATAGGAGAGTTTATTACACAGCTAACCTAAAGTAACCTAGTTTAACAAAGACACGCACTAGACTCTTAGATAGCAGCTGCTATATTAGAGTTTAACAGAGCTACTATAATAATACACCTTGTATTATTAGTTATAGAGCAGACACTAAACCTAATTATATAATATAGAGAGGCTGCATAGTTTAAGAGTAAATACCCTACTATTGCTATAGCTACAAACTATAACTAAAAGAGAATATAGGAGTTAAGCAGTGCGTTAACACGTATTAAATTACTGCCTAGAGGAAAGATACTTATAAGTAACATTATTACGCCTTATAGCCCTACCTCTAGCATAGAGCATAGTTGCTTAACTAACATTGCATACTGCACAGCAAGACTAGGTACTATGTACCTAGCTAAGTTTATTAACTTTGCTGTATACTAAAGACTTTACACACCTTATTACAAGTAAGATAAGTATATTAACTCCTTAGACTAGGGTATAGCTTGCAAGGGAATATAGCTGTTTAAATAAGACATTTAGTCCTTTATAGGTAACTCTAAAAATAATAGATACTCTCTCCTTAAGCTCCTTAGAGGCATTTTAGACTTACCTAACCTATACACTAATATAAAGAAATATGTAGTTTACCTTATAGATAGTAGTAACAACTAATAAAAGTTCTAGCAAGCTGCTCTTTAGCACTAGAAGACTATGTCCCTAGCAAGAATATTTAACTTAGAAGGAAAACTAACTTACTATCTAGTTATAGAACAAATAATATAGGAGTAGACTATAGCTAGTAGGCTTATAAAATATAGTAATAGAATACTTCTACCTGTTAACTCTATCTTTAGAGATATACCTTCTAGACTTAGGATAATTAGCCTAAGCCTAGGGCTAGGGTAAGTATTAATACTAGCAGAAGGAGTATCTGCAGTGCAAACTGCTAGCAGCTCTAGCTAACTACTAGAGAGGTCCTCCCTTACTCTATTAAGACTAATAAGAGTGCAATTAGGTGTTACTACTTACATTTAAAACACTAGAATAACTAGTAAAGGGACCCTTAAGAGTGCCTAAGAGGAAGAGGACAACTTACTTACTAACCTTAACCCTAGAGAGGTTAATAGGTTAGCCTTAGAGCTTAGAGTTAGACACATACGCTAGTAGGAAGAAGTAGCTAGCAAACTTATTTACTACAGAGAAGGAACTGTCTCTATTACTAATTTAAGAGCTATTCCTAACAATAAATAATACTAGGAGTAATTAACTATTTATAGCACTAGATTCTGCTCTCTTAAGGATGTTAGTAGTAAGAGAGCTGTCTTCCCTACTAATAATAAAGCTTAATCTACTTAAGAGGACAAGTCTATTAGTCCTAAGGCTATATAGGAGGTTAAAGGCTCTAAGAGCTATCTATATGCAAACCCTAAGTTAGCTCTTGTTATGCTGTGTAAAAAGTATAGTAGAGGAACTCTTAAGGACGTAGATAAGATAAAGCTGCTCTATATATAGGCCTAAGAGTGTTATATTAAGTTAGAACTTAAGAGCTAAAGGATAAAGGGTTCTATAATAGCTTAATATAAGGTTAGTAAACATAGGGTATACTTCTCTTACTTAAAATATATTGCTAGACAACTAGGCCTTCTAGTCTAATTAATGCTAGGGTATACTGCTGTTAACATGCTTATAATGCTATACCTATACCCTTACAAATAGGGAATATAGCACAGCAACGTACAAACCCGCATACTGTTCTAGAATTACCTTAGAGGCCTAGGCACTCTTAACAGCCTTTAATCCTACTACTATTAACTAAACAGCACTAGTCTTAAGGTAGACTAGGACGCGTTTATTAATAGATATCCTACTCTCTTTCTATAATAAATAGTAAATATGTTTAAGGCAGAAGGAACTGTTGTAGCTAACTACTTCTAAGAGGGGTTTAGAGATAAGGAGCTTTAGGAAATTATAAATAATTGCTTTAACATGTACAACTAGCACACCTATACTATTAACAGACATAGTAACCTTAGATAGTGTAGGATAATATACTACTTAGTAGTCTAGCAACTTATTTAAGGGCATGTAGGTTACTAGCTTCTATATGTCTTACTTTGTTGCTAGACTAACCTTATCTCTTACCTCTACTATACAAAGTACACTAGCCCTAGTAACTAAACAGCGTTTAAACACGTAGACCTTAACCTAGCTAATGCTTACGCAAATAGCAGGAGTATACAAATAATCTAGGGCTTAGTGTTTTTTAATAACAAAGATAAGGAGAGCTACACTATTACTCTTGCTAGGTTCTATAACTATGTAGGCAAATACCTTAAATAGCAATAGAAGAGGGGTATAGATAAGAGGAATAGATACATTAAGGGTTAGAAGGATAACTAGGACTACCCTAAGGAAATTAAAGATAAGCTTAGTTGTAAATAGAAGAAGTATTAATATAAGGTAGGGCAAGTATAAATCTCTAACCTGCTACTCCCTTATAGGTCTACTAGACTAGCTACAAAACAGCAACGTACTACTCTTCCTTAGTTTATACTAGTAACAGAAGACTACAGCACTATAGAGATTCTAGAGATAGGTAGCTATGCAGAAATTGCTACATCTTACTAGGCACTATAAGCAGGTCTATTTTCTCCTTCTAGGCATGCTAAATAATATATAGGAGTACTATATGCCTTTCCTAAGGATATTCTACTAGAGTTTATGTTATAGATCTCAAAAGTAATCTACTGCCAGGCTTACTATACCTTAGTCCCTATGCTAGACAAAATAGATAAAATACTAAACTAAATAGATTTAAAGTAGTTACTAGCTTATATATAATAGACTTGTGCTAGTAACATTTCTATAGTTAAGAAGCACTAGGAATAGGTTAAGACAGCTAAGATAAGAGCATACAAGGAGGATGCTAACTTAGATATCCCTGACTAGTTGTATTTTATAGGGTTATTACATCTAGCTAAGTTCTTAGATAGTGCTAAAAAGTAGGATAGAGAACATAGCAGGGATTTAGCACTGTCTAAGATGTTCTCTAAGATAAATATACAACCTAACTCTCTAACTAGATAGGATGTAGCTAGGATAGACGCTAGTTTATTATTAGATAAGTACTATCTATTACTTACTCTAAAGACCTTAAAGGCAATAAAATTAATAGTTATTGCTAGATTATCTAGTTTAGCAGGAACTGCTGCTGTTAGCTAATACAACACTTATTCTACTTGCTAAGATATTAGTGTTTAGTTAACTACCTAGTTAAGTAGTTAACTAAAGAAGGACAAGGGCAAGAGACAGATAAAGGAGTAGACGAAGTTATTTATTTTGTTTGTTTCTTTTGTTCATTCCTTTTCTCTTTTAATTTAATACCCTACTCTTGCTTATTTTCCTATGTAACACTTTACTTACTAGCCTCTCCTCTATAAGCATAAGGGGGCCGTGCTATTAAGGTAGGGGAGGTTTATACTAGTGCATAGAGTAACTGCCTTAGTAGTTACTTAGGATGCTAAGGCTAGTAAGTGGCGCTAGTATATAAAGGGATAACAGGAAGTTTAGACAAAGCCTTCTAGACTATTATATACTACTATAAAGAAATAAAGTTTATATCTTATCTGCGTAACCCGTATCTGTAGTTTCTTACACAGCAATGTAGACCCTCTGTCCTCTACATACTAACAGGTTAAGCACTTCTTACTAGAACACTACAAAACATAAATTATATAAAAGAAAGTAGATTTAGGTAGAGGGGACCTTAATAGTTAAGGATAGCCTGCAATTAACAGCTCTAAAGGATTTTAGGGCACGTAGTAATAGGAAGAAGATAAAGAAGCAGGTAGGCACTAAAGGGGGTAAGTAAACCTAAAGGCACTATAGATAGTGTAATAAGACTAGGTATAACCTACGTATATCTAAAAAATACTTATATACTATAGACCTTGCTAGAACGTTATCCTCTAAACCTCTATATATAACGTAGTATTAATATACTATAATCTAAAGTATAATTTTAGTAGGGTCTAAGCAAAAGTAGCTAAGTTAACTGTTAGCTAACTTGCCTGTAGAGTACGTTATCTATAACTTAGGATCTAATAATAAAATTACCTTTACGCCTAAAAAGTAGGAACTAATCTACCTAATAAGGAAAAGAGGAGACCTAAACCCTCTAATTATAATAGGAGATACATAAATTAACTTAGTACCTATAATATAAAATAGGACATAGACAGCCCTACGCTAGCTAGGCGTTTAGTTTAACTAATAGCTTACCTTCTATAAGCACGTTATAGAAAGAGCTACTATAGCTGCAAAAGTAGTCTAATACCTTTATAGGCTAACAAATATATTATAGAGGCCTCTACTAGAGTATATAAGGAAAGCTTTTACAACCTACGTCCTACTAGCTCTAATATACAGCGCTAAAGTATAGTATAAAGGAAAAGACAAGTAAGGGTAAATAGAAGAGAAGTTAGCACCTAGATATAATAGTATATTACTATAATAAATAAAGTCCTATTGCGTAACTAAGCGCATAGAGTTATGTACACAGCGTATTTTCTAATAGAGCGTGCTAATTTAGTTAAGCTGCTCTACTCTAGCAACGCTGGTTCTAAACAGCCCTAATACTAGCTAAACACTCGTTAAGCAACATTACGTAACCTACACATTTCCTTTACATTTAAGCAACATATTCTATATAGAAAAATAGATACTAATTAAATTAATTAATTACTGAAGTATAGTCCTGTAAGCTCTATTACAGTTATAAGCCTAGCTTCCTAAGCACAGTAGATCTCCCTACGCACTTAGCAAACAAGCTTGTTACACTTAGCTTAACTACTCTAATTATCTAATTATCTCTTAAATCTATCCCTACTATCTAAACGCTACTATAGGCAAGCTTGTTAACTACAATAAGTAAGCTCTCTTAGGTGTCCCTACAGGACCTAATTAGCTTAAAACAAGATCTAATTAGCCTAATTAGTATATCTAACTTATGTAGCACGCTAAGCTTTGTAACGTATAGGATATAGTAGATCTAGACGCTAAAAACGCCCTAGCTATACACAAAGTAGCGCCTAAACTATCTATTATAGGCTTGCTCCCTACTTAACTACTAGCTTAATCTACCTAAAGCTAGAGCACCTAACCTAACAAGCCTCCTGCAGGCTAAACAAGCGTTAAGAACTATAATAAGGACCTCCTTAGATACAAGATTAGAGCAAGCAAGTAGGCTGCTAAGGCAGAGCGCCTTTAAAAGATCTAGAACTAGGTTAACATAATACTATTACTATTAATCCTCTTACTAGTAATAGTAAAGCTTGTTTCTAAAAACACTACAATGCTACAATTGCTTATACAAGCTCTAAAAGAGGAGCTTGCTCTAACAGATATTAGTACCTAGAACTAGGTTAGGGCAGAGTACTAATAGTATCTTAGAGCAGCTAAACAGTTAAGAGCTGCTCTATAAGACTAGTATAATAGGTAGTTATACCTCTATAGAAGAGCTAAGTTATACAAGGTTCTAGAGGTTAATAGGGCGCTTGCTGTGCAGGATTTCTTAGATACCTTAAGTTATAGGATTACCCTAGATTAAGCTTGTACTATAAACTAAAGGATTATCTAGAATAGTATGTTAGGGCTTAATTTACTTAATTTAGACATAGTAAGTAGGGTCTTTAGTAGTTTGATGCATAAGCACACTATAAGAGCAGGGAAAGATAACCTAGGAGTATTTGCAACGTTTAGAAGCTAAACAAACACTACTTAAGCTCCTGCTACTAACTCTAAGAGCTTAGGTAGGTACTCCTGCCCTTGCAAATAAAAAGGAGAGACTTATAAGTAGAAACTAACTAATTGCTAACGCCTAGAGACAGCAGTTAGAGGGAGCTCCTTACTGCCTATCTATATAAGCAAAAGCTATTGCAAGGATACTCTCTAGAGGCTTAAGAGCTAAGAGTATATAGGTACTAGGAAGGCAATTAAGCAGCTTAATTAGACACAAAAAGCTCTATTAGCTATAACAGCTCTACTAGCAAAAGCACCTAAAGTTATGTTTCCTAGCAATATACAAGCTACTCTAATTAATCTAAAAACAATGTAACTAAGCAACCTAGCTAAGAAACCTAGGGTTTATAACCTTATAGATTTTAACGCTTATCTACTCTTAGAGAGTACAGTTTTAGATAATAGAGCAGCTACACACTTAGTTAACAGCGCAGATTAGCTTATACCTAGGTTATTTTGCCTAGCTAACTCTACTAACCCTGTAGAGGCAGGCACATAAGCGTTTCTAGTAGTAGGACAAGGAGCTTGTTTGTTTAAAAACGCGTTACATAGAAAGCGCAGCCTATATATAGAAGACCTGCTTCTTAAGGATATAGTAGTAGTAGAAGGTTTCTACGTTAATATTATTTCTAAGGCACGCCTCTAAGAGAAAGGAGTTTAGTACTTAGGGCTAGATAGCTTACTTTAAGTAGAGTATATTAATAATCTAAATAGGAGCGTTATATATACTACTCTTAAGCCTGCTTACAACCTTACTTTCTTTAAATATAACGTGTTGGATAAGCAAGCGCCGCAGGCAAGCGAGCGCTGCACCCTACTAACTTTGCGCACCCCTATACAGGTATATCTTAACAACGCAATAGTGTAGTACATAGAAATTAATAGGATAAATTAAGTAGTAGCTATAGTCCCCTTTTGCACGTACGTAAGTTATGCCTAGTCTCCCTACAGCTCTTGTAGCGTGCTAAAGCCTAGCGGCTAAGGCCTAATTGCTCTCTACCTTAACGCTCTTTACAAGCAATCTACTAATTAGCCTCACATTAAGCAAGTATATCCTCTCTAGCCCCCTTTATTAAGACTCCTTACTTCTGTAGTTGCTTTTTCTTGCGCTGCCTACATGCTAACGCTGCCTTGTTAGCTCTTTTAAGGCTAGTAATCTAATCACGCATCAGCTTAGCTAAGAGCATTATTACCTTAGCCCCCTTCTTAAGCTAATTAATTGCCTCTATAATAGAGGCTAGTAATAAACTCTTATGCTAGCGTATACGCTTATAAATTAGAGTTAATTAAGCCTTAAGCTTGCGTGCGTTGCTTAGAGTATAAGCCTTCTAGAGAGCCTCTGCAAGAGTAGCTAGAGGAGTAGGTATACGTAGCTGTACGTCTAGCTTTAAGAGGACAGTCTCTAGCTAAAGAGGCATAAGGCCTGCTCCTTAGAAGGCTAAGCAGATATTAGCTAACATAAACAATTAATTAAAAGCTGCCTTAAACGCTAGCAGAAACTTAAGCTTAGTAACGTAGTTAATATAGTTATAGATTAGGCTCTCTACCTTACAACTATACGCACGCTTTAACAGCAAGAAGCAGCTAACATTAAGAGGCTAGAGCAGGTAAGATAAGTAAGGTAGTATACAGAGCGTGTAGATATTGTTCTCCTTGCAGAGTTCTTAAAACTTAAGGGAGTAGTAGCTCTTGTAGCTGTTAAGGATAAGTAGGTAACGCGCTCCTACTATACAAGCCTTTGTATAAGCGTTAAAGTGCTTTAGCTAGTTAACTCCTAGCTTATTGTTTGTCTAGCTATTGTTACTAACTATAATTGCCTAGTTGCGTAGGATCTCCTCCTCCTTGTACTAGGTAGAGAGATAGTACTTGCTAGCAAAGATTAGGAATAGTAGGACTAACTAGCTAGTAGCGTTAATAGCTACTATTACTGTTACCTACTTACAGTTGCTAGGCTAGATAGCCTTTAGCCTTCCTCTCCTCTCTAATCCTAATATAATAAGCTGTATTATAATTTTGCCTATTATAAAGCCTGCCTTATTGAAGTTGTAGACGTCTTCGTCGCAGATACTGTACTTAGTCTTTATCTGCTCTATAAGCTTAAACCAGCTACAGATAAGGACAGGATCCTTATAAAGAGCTCTCTGTCTATTATACACTTAGTTAAAACGCGTCTTAAGACTGTCTATACACTTAATAAAGTTAGCTAGCTACTTTTGCCTAACCTAGCCTGCACTGCGCGCAGCTAGCAGCTTATTAGCTATATTACGTACAGCTGCGTACGTAGGCGCAAATCTACGTAGATCTAGATTAAGTATATATTTAATAATCACCTCCTCTTCTAGCTAGGTAAGCTTCTTTAAGTTAGGCTAGCAATTACGTTAGGTAAGCTTCCTATTGCGTTAGCGGCAGATTGTTTGTTTAGAGACGTTGTAGACTGCAGCAGCTCTACAATTACTCTATATTTAATAGGATTTAATAGAGGAGATAGCAAGCTGGACATCTGCTTTATTTAAAACTAATAGAGTAGCGCTGCGTTAAGCTATTGTATGTTAAGATAAGAGAGGTGCACAAAGTTAGTAGGGTGCAGCGCTCGCTTGCCTGCAGCACTTACTTATCTAACACGTTATCTTATAATATCCTATAGTTTCTTATAAAGTCCTATAAGGGGCCTTATAAGAAGTGTAGGATATATATAGGAATTATAGGACATTATATAACCCTGTCTTATAGTCTTAGCTTAGACTTATATATAGACTTTTATAGGATATTACGTAATTCTAGGCTAAGCGTTACGCTAATCCTATTTATATTATTAGTAATAAAGTCCTACCTTACAGTCCTTTCTTAGGATTATAATACTATCCCTCTCCTCTATAATTTATATCCTTATAAATTAACTAATAGTCTCTTAAAGTACCTAAGCCTAACACAAAACATGAACCTAAATAAATAACACTAGATATCTTGCTATAGTTGCCTGCAAGTACTGCGTAAAGAAGAGCGTGCCTTATAAGATATTATTACTATATAAGAAGTGTAGTAACTGCAAATATAATAGTATAAAGAAATATAAACTAGTAGACCTTCCTATCCCTAATTTTACTAAGATTAATAATAAAATATTATAGTTAGAATAAATAGAAGACAAAGCTGCTAAAGTAGAAGAAGTAGTAATAGCTACTCTTTAAGCAGCGCGTACAAAGTTAAGTTATATATAGAAGTAGAAGAAGTTCTTAAAGTGTTATAAATAGTAATAGTTTAATATAAGTGCTTAATATGTTAAGGAGATTAAGCCTCTAGAGTAATAAGAGTAGTTACTTAATAATGTTAGCATGCTTAAGAGTAGGCTAATGCCTAGGTTGCTAGCGTTAGATTAGGCTACGCATCCCCTACTATTAGATCCTAATACTGCTAATACTAGCGTAATAGTTATTAGTAATACGTAAGATTTGTAAGTAGTTCCTATATATTTTCTAAGTCTAGGTATCCTAACTACTTAACTAGGTATCTTATTCTAGTACCTCTTCCTTAATATATTACTATTTTTTTAACTTCCTATTTATCTTTACTATTAGCTTAATAATAGAAGTTCTTCTAGATAGGCGTTTAAGGGTTAGCTAGTTCTAATAAAGAGATATAGAACACTAGGTATATCTTTACATCTTTTAGTAGATTAAGTCTATAGTTAACTAAGCTTATCTACTAAGAAATAAAAAAGGGTCTAACTTTAACGTAGTCTAGTTTTTTTATTAGTCTTTATATTTAAAGGTTTTTATAAGGAGATAGACTTTATCCCCCTCTTTTAGCTAAGGTGCTATTTTTCTTTTCTAGTTAATGTAAGAGATTGCTTATTCTTAAGCTTAGCTAATATTCTCTAGTAATTTCTAGTGTACTTCCTTTAGTTTTGCTACTAAGGCAATTACTAATTTAGTCTAAATAGTTATATCTAAACTTCTAGTAAAGAGATTTAGGTGTCTTCTGTAATTTGCAAAGAACAGCGTTATACCTATTACTTCTAATAGTTTATTATTATACATAATCTGTACTATAGGTAACAGTAAGACCTAGTTATTTTATTGCTAGTTACTGTAAATCTATAGGTATGTTTCTATAGTCTAATTTATTCTTTTAGTCTATCTATCTATCTGTAGGTAATAGGTAGTTAATAGCTTCTTTTTAGTATCTATAGCTACTAACAGCGTAGTCTAATAGTTTAATGTAAAGAGCTTATCTTAATTACTAATAATAGATTCTAGTATACTATAGTACCTAATTACTTAATCTAAGAATACTTAAGCTAGTTGCTCTGTAGTATACTTATATTAAAAAGGTATTATCTTAGCGTGTTTAGTAAATCTGTCTACTATAATAAAGATTAAGTTATAGGTGTATCCTATAATAGGGTCTTTAAAGATAGGTAGTTATATAATAAAATCTATTGTAATGTTTGTCTATAGGGCTATAGGTAGCTCTATTGCTTATATTTCTCTATATCTTATATGTATACTATGTTTGTTTTATTAACAGTTGTAACAGAGCTTGCAGGACTATACTTAAGTAATTAATTAATTTAATTAGTATCTAGTTTTCTATATAGAACGTGTTGCTTAAATATAAATAAAATGTGTAGGTTATATAATCTCGCTTAACAAGCGTTTAGCTAGTATTAGGGCTGCTTAGAACTAGCGTTGCTAGAGTAGAGCAGCTTAACTAAATTAGCATGCTCTGTTAGAAAACAAGCTGCGTATATAACTCTACGCGCTTAGTTACAAAACACACCCCCTAGTTAATCCTATATTAGGAATAACTAAACTAGGAGCGTGCCCTTAGTAATTATAGGGCTCTAATCTTAGATTTTTATATTTCCTTAGATATCTAAGATTACTACGCGCCTACAGCGTACTCTAGGTACTCTTCCTTTTAAGAGACCTCCCTAACCTTTTTAGGCTGCTATTGCAAGCAGTTTGTTGCTAGTTTAGGCGCTTATTTTTAATAGCTAAATTTTCTAAGCCTATAGCTAGCTATTAAGCTGCTTAGTTATAGTTAAGGTAAGCACTTCTTAGGTTAAGCATTTCTAGGTAGTAAGAGTAAGCGTAAGGACTATAATCTAGCAGCTTTACCTTTACTAACCTAGTTACTTCCCTATATAAGCGTTCTACCTACTTAATTTCTCTATTTCTCTAGTTATATCTATTAATATACCTATAAGTATACTAAATTGTTTTCTGCGCGCCTAAGCACTCTCTAGCTAATTGTTTCTAGCTTCTTAATCTGTTAAGAGCTTATAGACGTTATCTAACTAATCTTACTATTAACGTTTTCCTAGCTCTTTTCTAGAGGTTTTGCTAACTTAGGTATAGAAACAGACTAAAACCTAGCGCTGCGCGCGCACTACTGCTGCCTCTACCGCCTAAGCTGCTGCCTAAGCTGGCTAGCTGCCAGCTGCCCGCTTGCTCTCGCCCGCGCCTGCCCCTATGCCTGCGCCTGCTCCCTTGCCCTCACCTAAGCCCTTGCCTGAGCCTGTGGCTGCAGCTTCGCCTGCTCCTTTGGCAGTTACTACTGCTACTGTTGCTATGGCTGCTGCTACTACCACCACCTACGCTGCTGCGCTGCCGCTACTGCCTGTGCCCACGCCTACGCCCACACCCCCTGCCCCTATCTTAGGCGCTCCAGTGCCTAGTGCGCGCAGGTTAATCCCCTGCGTGTACTACGTGGACGCGCTACTAGCAAGCAGCTTAGTTACGCTGTGCGTTAACAACGCTGCTGCTAGCTGCTGCAGCAAGCGCTGCTAGCGTTGTGCCTTTAGGCACTCCTGCTGCCTACTATATGTATTTAAAAAGAGTAGTTAAGTAGTAGACTAATAGCTTATAGCCCCCTGCCCTTAAGCTGCTTAGGCTTAAACTAGTAGAGGAGCTTACTTCCTCTAGTAGAGTAACAACTTTAGTAAGTAACTTAGTTTTTAGTAGATAATAGTAGCTAATAAGTGTTTAGTAGGCTACTAACCTACGTACTGCTATCTAGGTAGTAAAGGGCCTGCTTGTAGATAGGTATAAATTTTAAGTACCTATTTGTAAGTAGGTTCTTTAAGATAAAACCTATAGGGAGGGGGTTATCCTCCCTACCTATAGTTAATTTGTTTTTGTAAGCTCCTTAGCTGCTAGGCGTGCGCTTAAAAGAGCTGCTACTAGCAGTCTAGGGAGACTTATACCTATTTAGGGAGGGGGTTGTCCTCCCTAGCAATTTAAAGATCTTCTCTTTCTCTATTAACCTGCTCTTTTTCTATAACTAAGTCTTTCCCCTCTTAACTAATGCTCTATAAGTTTAAATGCAATAAAAAGCGCTTATAAGCTTATCTAGGAAGCGCTTTTGTAAGGCTGTTAGCTAGCATCTTACTTGTTTTAAGGTAGGTTACTTAGAGGTTTCTCTTAGCGTACTCTTGTTTTAACTATATATTTTAGATATCTATATAGCGCAGCTAGGTAGTAAGCTGCTTGCTCTCTTTAACTACTAGTTAGATAGTTTGTTAGTTATTACAGAAAATCTCCTATAGCACCCCTAAGTCTAGCTAAAGTTCTCCTAGGAATTGTTTTAGAGCTACTAACTCTTTAGCTACATGCTCTAAAGCAAGTAATTTAGCCTTAGTAGTAGAAGTAGTTACTGTTAACTACTGTGCAGCTTTCTAGATAATTAGACTACTAAAGAGCTGCATAATATACCCCTAGGAAGATTAACAGGACTCTCTATTATTAGCAAATAAGGCGTCTCTATATATAAGCAGATAACTGCCTTTATAAGCGCTGTACCTTATACCTAGATGCTTTGTTCTATACAAATAAGCTAAAACCTAAGCAGCTGCCTTAAAGTAAGCAGCTCCTAGATTTGTTAAATAATAAGATAGCTAAGAGGCAGCGTATGCTACATCTAGTTAAATTATAATTGCTGTATAGAGTATAGACTAAACTTGTTCTTAAAACGCTTTAACCTCTTGTTTTAAAGCTTCTCTACTATATTTAAGTAGCTCCTCTGTAGGAAATAGTACTACAGGGAAGGACTCCTTCTCTACTATCTTAAATTTAGTAGCAAGCTTATTAATATAAGAGTTATACGCAAGAGTTATAGTACAGGCCTCTTAGTTTCTAATTATTTAAACGCCTAGAAACTATTTAGCAGCTCTATAGTCTTTAATTTAATACTTTTCTATTAACAAGCTTATTAGCTGTTTAGCAGCAGCTTAATTATTATTATAATAGGCTAGGAGAATATTGTTAACATAGAAGAGTAGCACTATTTTCTATTTAGGATTATAGAATAGGCACAGCTTTTCTTTTAATGCTAAGAGACTAAGCTTCTAGAGCGTACTAGAGAGCTCTTTATACTATAGGACTAGCAAATTGCGTAACCTGTATAGAGCTTGTAGTAGTAGAATAACTTACTTAGGTTTCTTAAATCTATCTAGTAATTTATAGAGCACCTAAGGTTTGTCCTAGCAGCTTGCGTTTAGAAACGCGCTAGTTACGTTATACTAACAGAGCTCTAGGTTAAACTAGGCTACGATTACTACTATAGTGTAAAACAAGCAAGTAGCAAGTGTTATAGCGTAGGTTAAGACAATTAAATCCTTTGCCTGTAGATCTCTACGTACACAGATCCTTGCCTTATATTTAAGGAAGTAGCTATCCTAGTTAAATTTGTAGGTAAAGACCTATTTAATCAGCAGGGGCCTTAATAAGGCGCTTAATTAGTTAATTTCTCTCTACGTTTCCTTCTTAATAAGCGTGTCTATCTCTTTTTAGCAGGCCTAGCAAAAAGAGCTCCTAGTAGGTGATAGAGTAGATCTTTCTATTTGCTTAGCAGTAGAGGGAGCTTATCCCTATGTAACTAGCGCTCGTTTCAAGCAACTAGTCTTTCCTTTTTTAGGGTTAAGGTAATAATCACTGCGTAGGCAGTAAGTAGCTCCCTTCTATCTATGCTATATTTGTTCGCATGTTTAAACAGTAGGTAGATAAGCTAGGCGTATCTGTAATTATTCATAGAGCTTATTACAGAGTACTAACCTGCTCTGTTGTTAGCAGGCTTGTTGCGCTTGCAGTTCTCTATCTAGCAGCTCTATCTTGTAGGCAGGCCCTAGACTCTCTGCTAATACGCGCGTCTCCTGCCTACCTTATCTACTTACATTAATCTTTAAGAAGGTATTAGAATAAGCAGCAAAGTAGGTCTTAGTAGATTATTAAGATCCTTACTATCTACTAGCTCGCTCCCTTCTTCTACAGTTAAGTGCACTTCCTGTAAGCTACTAGTTAGATTATCCTCCTTATTAGGAGCTTCCCTACCTATACTTAACTGCTCTAGTTTAGGCGTTTAGTTAGGGGAAAGTAAACCTGTTTCTTAGCATTGTTCTGCACGGATCTCTAGCAGCTTGCTAGCTAAGCTTGCCGCGCGTGCAGTATCTATCCTAGGGGCTCCCTCTCTACTAGATTAGCCTTCTAGTAATTAAGGTTCTCCCTAAGTGTTACCCCTAAGCTAGTGCTTAGTAGACAAGCTAAGTGATAGGTCTCTTTGTTTAAGGGGGAGCTCTATTGCTTCTCCTACCTCTATCTTATTAGGTTTATGTAGAATATCTACAACTACTTCTACTTCTTAGACTGTAAGGACTAACAGCTTATCTAATTTGTTGTAAAAGAGCTCCTTATTAAAGGTTATGTTACGCGTTATAATTACCTAGTTTAGTTTAGGGACCTATATACAGTATATGTTAGAAGCTTAGTACCCTACTAAGTATCTAATATAACCCCTTAGAGTTACTTTAAAGCTTCTCTAATTACGCCTAGCTGCTTATTCCCTGTTTAGGGGATACGCTCTGCAGCTATAGGCGTATATCCTGCTCTAATTAGGTCTTAGATTAGCTGTTAGTGCTCTTGCCTGCTTAGGTTTGTACTAGCAGAAATAGTAAGTAAACTAGTAATTAAGCTCTTTGTTTAGGCTCTATAGCTTGTTTAAGTAAGTTAGACTTATGTTATAGAGCTATGTTGCTGCTGCTACAACCTCTAGCTAGAGCTTCTTAGGTAGGTTTGCACTGCTCCTTATTTTAATAGATTTAGTAATTATTTCCTACTCTACTCTTTCTGCTGCCCTGTTTAGCTTATAGGTATATAGAGGTATACGCTTAATATCTATTCCCTTATTAATCGCCTAGCGCTTGTATTAGGAGCTCCTTGCTATAGGAGAGTAGTAGTATTATTGTCTTAACTTATCTTGTAGATATAGAGCTTATACTAGGTACGTACCTAGCTTAAGAAACTTATAAGTACCTGTAGTATCTCTACTTAAGTCTTCCCTAGTAGTAAGTACGTAAAGAGCTTCCTACTATAGTACTCCTTAATTAAAAGTATCTATAATTTGCTACTACTTCCTATAGGCATATTAAACAGATCCTAGCTAATTCTCTAAAAGGGTTTAGTAGGTTTTTCCTATTTCTGTTAAGATATAACTTGCTTAGCGTAGGTTGTTAAGTAGACCTTATAATCTTTTTAGAGCGTGCTATTAATGTGTACGCTGCGCGCTTGTTATACTAGTGCTTTTAGAGCTTCTAGGCCTAGATAACCTGCTCTAGCGTGCTAGAGGTGTTTAGCAGAGCTTTGTAGGTAAGACTTATATAATTATTTTATTACTACGTTAAGGGTTAGAGGGTAGTAGGATAGTAGCTTATATTTAAAGAAAGTAAGGTTGTAAGCGCGCTTAAGAGTAGCATATACAACGCTCCTATTTAGATTATTAATATACCCTACTTAGAGCGAGCTGTCTAGCCCTAAGTACTAAACTCCTTTCTCTTAGAGGCGTGCCTTAGAAATAATATTAATATAGAAATCTTCTACTACTACTACATCCTTAAGGAGCAGGTCTTCTGTATATAGGCTGCGCTTTCTGTGTAACGCGTTTTTAAACAAACAAGCTCCTTATCCTACTACTAGAAACGCTTGTGTGCCTGCCTCTACAGTGTTAGTAGAGTTAGCTAGGCGAAATAACCTAGGTACAAGCTAATCTGCGCTGTTAACTAAGTGTGTAGCTGCTCTATTATCTAAAATTGTACTCTCTAAGAGTAGATAAGCGTTAAAATCTATAAGGTTGTAAACCCTAGGTTTCTTAGCTAGGTCGCTTGGTTGCATTATTTTTAGATTAATTAGAGCGGCCTGTACATTGCTAGGAAACTTAACTTTAGGTAGGATACTGTTTACTAGTAGAGCTGTTATTGCTAATAGAGCTTTTAGGGTCTAATTAAGCTGCTTAATTGCCTTCCTAGTATCTTTATACTCTTGGCTCTTAAGCCTCTAGAGAGTATCCTTGCGATAGCTTTTGCTTATGTAGATAGGCAGTAAGGAGCTCCCTCTAACTGCTGTCTCTAGGCATTAGCAGTTAGTTAGTTTCTACTTATAAGTCTCTCCTTTTTGTTTACAAGGGCAGGAGTACCTACTTAAGCTCTTAGAGTTAGTAGCAGGAGCTTAAGTAGTATCTGTTTAGCTTCTAAATGTTGCAAATACTCCTAGGTTATCTTTTCCTGCTCTTATAGTGTGCTTATGCATTAAACTACTAAAGACCCTACTTACTTTATCTAAATTAAGTAAATTAAGCCCTAGGATACTATCCTAGATAATCCTTTAGTTTATAGTACAAGCCTAATCTAGGGCGATCCTATAACTTAAGGCATCTAAGAAATCCTGCACAGCAAGCGCCCTATTAACCTCTAGAAGCTTATATAACTTAGCTCTTCTATAGAGGTATAACTACCTATTGTACCAGTCTTGTAGAGTAGCTCTTAACTATTTAGCCGCTCTAAGATACTGTTAGTACTCTACCCTAACCTAGTTCTAGGTGCTAACATCTATTAGAGCGAGCTCCTCTTTTAGTGCTTGCATAAGCAATTGCAGCGTTGTAGTGTTATTAGTAACAAGCTTTACTATTACTAGTAAGAGGATTAATAGTAATACTGTTGTGTTAACCTAGTTCTAGATCTTCTAAAGGCGCTCTGCCTTAGTAGCCTACTTGCTTACTCTAATCTTGTATCTAAGGAGCTCCTTGTTATAGTTCTTAACGCTTGTTTAGCCTGTAGGAGGCTTATTAGGTTAGGTGCTCTAGCTTTAGGTAGATTAAGCTAGTAGTTAAGTAGGAGCAAGCCTATAATAGGTAGTTTAGGCGCTCCTTTGTGCATGCCTAGGGCGTCTTTAGCGTCTAGATCTACTATATCCTATACGTTACAAAGCTTAGCGTGCTACGTAAGTTAGATGTACTAATTAGGCTAATTAGATATTGTTTTAAGCTAATAGGGTCCTGTAGGGACACCTAAGAGAGCTTGCTTATTGTAGTTAACAAGCTTGCCTATAGTAGCGTTTAGTAGGGGATAGAAAGATAATTAGGTAATTAGAGCAGTTAAGCTAAGTCTAACAAGCTTGTTTGCTAAGTGCGCAGGGAGATCTACTGTGCTTAGGAAGCTAGGCTTATAACTGTAACAGAGCTTACAGGACTATACTTAAGTAATTAATTAATTTAATTAGTGTCTAGTTTTCTATGTAGAACGTGTTGCGTAAATACAAATAAAATGTGTAGGTTACATAATCTTGCTTAACAAGCGTTTGGCTAGTATTAGGGCCGCTTAGAACTAGCGTTGCTAGGGTAGAGCAGCTTAACTAAATTAGCACGCTCTGTTAGAAAACAAGCTGCGTATATAACTCTACGCGCTTAGTTGCGCGACAATAGTTAACATAGTTCTTAATATATTTTATAACCTTATCTTTTATATTTATAAACTTATAGTGTCTTTTAATAAGTTCTATTTTACGCGTGATTCTAGGGTGTCTGTGTAGTAGGTTATTGTAGTAACTAGCTATTATGTTTTCTTAGAGTTCCTCTAGTACTAGCAATAGTATGCGTTGTTCCTATTACACTTGCATTATGTAGTTAAGTTGCTGCAATAGTCCTAGAGACCTATTATTGTTAACTCCTAACACTACAAACTAGTTAATTATTACTTTACTACTACTAAGGTCTTAAATTAACAATAAGTACGTTAGTCTAAGATGTTAGGATAATATAAGTTTAAGATATTGTATACACTAGGCAAGGACAATAGTAGAGCTAACGCACTTAGCCAACGTCACGACCTTGTTAGAGAAAAAACAATTAACTAGTTTGCAGTGTTAGGAGTTAACAACAATAGGTCTCTAGGACTATTGCAGTAACTTAACTACATAATGTAAGTACAACAGGAACAACGCATACTGTTACTAGTACTAGAGGAACTCTAAGAAAACATAATAGCTAGTTACTACAATAACCTGCTATATAGACACCCTAGAATTACGTATACAATAGAACTTATTAAAAGACACTATAAGTTTATAAATATAAAAGACAAGGTTATAAAATATATTAAGAACTGTGTTAACTGTTAATAAAACAAATATAGTACATATATAAGATATAGAGAAATACAAGCAATAGAGCTACCTACAGCCCTATAGACAAATATTACAATAGATTTTATTACGCAACTACCTGTCTCTAAAGACCCTGTTATAGAATACGCCTATAACTTAATCTTTATTATAGTAGACAGATTTACTAAACACGCTAAGATAATACCTTTTTAACATAAGTATACTATAGAGTAACTAGCTTAAGTATTCTTAGATTAAGTAATTAGGTACTATAGTATACTAGAATCTATTATTAGTAATTAAGATAAGCTCTTTATAGTAAACTATTAGACTACACTATTAGTAGCTATAGGTACTAAAAAGAAGCTATTAACTGCCTATTACCTACAGATAGATAGATAGACTAAAAGAATAAATTAGACTATAGAAATATACTTATAGATTTATAGCAACTAGTAATAAAACAACTAGGTCTTACTATTACCTATAGCACAGATTATATATAATAATAAACTATTAGAAGTAATAGGCATAATGCTATTCTTTGCAAATTACAGGAGACACCTAAATCTCTTTACTAGAAGTTTAGATATAACTATTTAGACTAAATTAGTAATTGCCTTAGTAGCAAAACTAAAGGAAGTACACTAGAAATTACTAGCGAATATTAGCTAAGCTTATGTTAAAGTTGTACTTTAAGCAAAGCTCGTAAGCACTAATTCTATTAGTTCTTAGGGATAAGTAATAGTTCTAGAACAGTAAGGGTAGACGCCTAGGTGAAACACCTAACAATAACTAGGGTAATAATAAGTAGTATAGAGGGGACTATCTAGCTTAAAGGTTAGGTTAGGATTCTAAAGATAAACTTAATTAACAAGGTTAAACACAAACTATAAGGGTTGTATTCCTATATACTATATACTAAGGAGATATGCAATATGCTTAGTAGAACTAATTAACTAATTAGACTTATTACTAATTACACTAAGCACTAATTATACTAATTATTGCTAAGCCTTCTAATTAGTTGTTACATGACGTGCCCTAATTAAGGAGGAGGCGTTGTCCTGCCTTCTACGTGTAATTGTCCCTACTAGTAATTACTGCTGTGCTATACTAGGGTGTAATACTTATTGTAACCCTTTGTGTTCTATAGATTATAACACTATCCCCCTTCTGTCTTAGCTTAGTCTCTTAAGCTAATTTATATAACGTTAGCCCTGCCTTATTTAATAGTAAGTTGTTTAATAATACCTAAATAACCCTCTAAGTTAAGTACAGTCTGTTGTTACTGTCTATACAAATTTGTTAAGTCCTTTAGAGAAACTATAGTTTAAAAGTGTTTAACTTATGTTATATATTAGCGCGTGTGCAAGGTCTATATTTGTTTAGGAAAGTGTAGTAAGTGCCTAAAGCGTAGCTAGCGTTGCAACGTGCGCGTAACTTAGTTAGAGTTTATATAACTTGTAACAGAGAAAGAGAAGTTACAGGCGTAAATAAAAGAAAGTTGTAAAGTGCAAAACAAAGCGCTTAAGGCCTTAGAAAAGGTGTTAGAAGAGTTATAGGTTACACGCGCGCGCAAAGAGTAGTTACGTTAACAAATAGATTTGCTAGATTATTGTGCTAAGGCAATATCTGTAGAAGAGAGGAGTATAGCAGAACAAGAGTTAGGTAAGGGGACTATTACGTTTAATAGTCTGTCTAAGGGTATTACGTTGTTGCCTAGTACCTAGGGTGCCTTTAAGGACCTGCTGCTAGACTACTAGCTTAACCTAAACGTAGCAGTGCCTAATTAGTCTGCTTAAATTCCTTTAACTTTTGCTAGCAGTTTGTAAGGTATATAGCTAGTTCCTATGTATTTTCTAAGTTAGGATATCCTAACTATTTAACTAGGTATTTAATGCTACGTCCTTTCTTCTAATGTATTATTATTTTTTTAACTTCCTACTTGTCCTAGCTGTCTGCCTAGTAGTGAAAGTCTTTCTAGATTAGCGTTCTAGGGTTAGCTGGTTCTAACAGCAAGATGTAGAACATAGGATAAATCTTTGCATCTTTAGGCAGGTAGAGTCTATAGTTAACTAGGCTTATCTGCTTTAAAATAAAAAATAGTCTAACCTTAACTTTGTCTAGTTTTTGTAGGTCTTTGTGTTTAAAGATTTTTAGTAAGGAGATAGACTTTATCCCCCTCTTTTAGCTAAGGTGCTATTTTTTATTTCTAGTTAATATATAAGATTGCTTGTAACTAAGCTTTTGTAATATTTTTAAGCAATTTCTAGTGTACTTTCTTTAGTCTTTCTACTAAGGATATTACTAATTCTGTTTAAATATTAGTGTTAAATAACCTAGTAAATAGGTTTAGGTGTCTCCTGTAATTCGCAAAGAACAGCTTTACGCCTATTACTTCTAATAACTTGTTGTTGTAAGCAATTTGTGCTATAGGTAGCAGTAAAACCTAGTTATCTTGTTGCTAGTTGCTGTACACTTGTAGGTACGTTTCTATAGTTTAGTTAGTTCTTTTAGTCTGTCTATCTGTTTATAGATAATAAGCAGTTAACAGCTTCTTCTTAGTACCTATGTACGCTAACAGTGTAGTCTAATAATTTAACGTGAAGAGCTTGTCTTAATTGCTGATAATTAATTCTAGTATGCTGTAGTGTTAGATAACCTAGTCTAGGAACACTTGTGCGAGCTGCTCTGCAGTGTAGCTGTAACAAAATAGTATTATCTTAGCAGCTTTTGTAAATCTGTCTACTATAACAAAGATTAAGTTATAGGCGTAGTTAGTAACAAGGTCCTTAGAGATTAGTAATTAGGTAATAAAATCTATTGTAATGTTTATCTAGGGCGCTGTAGGCAGTTCTATAGCCTACGCTTCTCTATACTTAGCGTGTATGCTGTGCTTATTCTGTTAGCACTGTACACAGTTCCTAATAAACTTAGTAACCTTGTCTTTTATATTACTAAACTTATAATGTTATTTAATAAGTTCTATTGTACGCGTTATTCTAGGGTGTCTATGTAGCAGGTTGTTATAGTAACTAGCTATTATTTCTTCTTAAAGTTCCTCTAGTACTTGCAATAGGATGCGTTGTTCCTACTAAACTTACATTATGTTATTAAGTTACTACAATAGTCCTAGAGATCTATTGTTGTTAACTCCTAACACTGCAAACTAGTTTATTGTTTTTTCTCTAATAAGGTTGTGTTGTTAGCTAAGTACGTTAGCTCTACTATTGTCTTTGCCTAGTGTATACAATATCTTAAATTTGTATTATCCTAGCATTTCTAACTAGCGTACTTGTTGTTAATTTAGGACCTTAGTAGTAGTAAAGTATACTAGGTTCTTGTAGTTAGTGTAGATAGTAAGTTCTAAGCAACTCTCTGCATACGCTCTCTAATGTTCTAGGGCTAATATAATTGCAAGCAGTTCCTTATTATGTACGTTGTATTGTTCCTCTAGTCCTAAGAACTTGCGTAAGTAGTAAGTAATAGGATGCTATAATCTATCCTTTTCTTATGTAATGCATGCGCCTAATGCAAGATCTAAGGCATTAGTTTCTATGCGTATTAGTTTACTACTAGTAAACATAATTAATATAGGTAGTGCAATACAGGCTTGCCTAAGTGCCTTAACTACATTGTCTTGTTCCTTTCCCTACTTAAATAGCGTGTCCTTCTGCGTAAGCTTTATTAGCAGGATTGCAATCTTAAAGTAGTCCTTAATAAAGCGTTAGTTAAAGTTAACAAATCCTAAGAATTCCTAGATCTGCTTAACTATCTTTAGTGTTAGCTATAATTTAACTACTTCTACCTTTATTAGACTAATCTTAACTCTATATTGTTCTACAATATACCTTAAGAATTTAACTTCTTTCTAGTGCTAGTTGCACTTTTTAGGTTTTAGTTGTAGATCTGCCCTTCTTAGGCATTCTAGCACTTTAGTTACGTGTTAAACGTGCTCTTCTAGTATCTTTAAGTACACTAGGATGTTGTCTAAATATGCTACTACTGTCCTGTTAAGGTATGCCCTAAGGATGTTGTTAACTAACTCCTAGCACGTAGCTAGTGCGTTTGTTAGACTAAACAGTATTATAAGGTACTTATAGAGTCTATATCTTGTTCTAAAGGCTGTTTTCTATTCTTCTCCTTCCTTTATATAGATAAGGTTATATGCTCCTCTTAAGTCTAACGCAGTAAAGTATTAAGCTCCTGCTAGCTAATCCTGTAACTCTGTAATGTTTAGGAGTAGGTAGTAGTTTTTAATAGTAATATTATTAAGCTTCCTAAAGTTAATGTAAGGTTGTAGCTTGCTATCCTTCTTTAGAACAAATATAATAGGGTACCCTATAGGTAATTCTAATTGTTTAATAAATCCCTTTTTAAGGTTCTCCTAAATATACTTGCGTAGTACTTTAAGTTCCTTCTCTAATAACTAATATAGCCTCTTGAAAGTTAGGTTCTTTCCTTTCTAGAGCTTAATCTTGTAATCCTAGGGTTTATGCTTTAGTAGGGCTTTTGCTGTAAGCTCTTCTTTAAACATCCTAGCGTACTGTCTATACACATCTAGGATAGCAGGAGTTGCACTATTCTTATTCTCCTTAACTCTTACTTAGGGACCTATAGGGCATTTAGCGTCTATAGAGTTAACTGCTCTAACTTAGTGCGTCTTAATTATTAAAGAGATATTATTAATCTCCTTCTTATCTACTAGCTGCGGCGTGCGCTGCGTAGGCTGCGATACCTTATTGCTATAGGTACATTGCTTTAATAAAAGCTGTTCCTTCTTCTAGTTAATCTCTAGGTTGTGCTTTTGTAACTAGGGTAGCCCTAATATAACATTGTGCGTAGCTATTACAAAGACGTCTAAGGTTACTTCCTTATAGTGTCTATAGATGCTAAGTAGGACATTAGTTACCTTGTGTGTAATCTCTAATTCCTCTAGCATAGGTTCTCTATTAGCTACTTAGAGCGGATAGGGTTTATTCTTACGTTGCAGACGTAGTCTAGCTAGTACTACTGCCTATAAAGAGATATAACTTAACTATGCTCCTAAGTCTAAGAGTGCCTGTATCTTTACTCTACCTATTGTTATAGGGAGTTTAATTAGTTAGTAATTAGTCCTAATCTAATTAATAGATTAATCCCTAGCGCTCTTAAGCGCTGTCCTAAAAAAGGATTAGACTATCCTCTAAACCTATTAGCCTACTTTACTCCTTTATAAGTTATATAGCTAGGGTTAAGGTAGTGCTGCTATATCTAATTTATGCAAGTCCTATTAATTGTTATTTATTAGGCTCCTTTAGCTAATAACAAGCTATTTCTAGGAAAGTAGCAGTTAACATGTTTATTAACAAGGTACATCTTATAGATATTGTTTTTGTAATATGTCTAGGTTTTCTTACATAGCTTCTTATACGTAGGAAAGAATGCGCTTCCTATCTTTTCTAATAGATAGATAGTGCATCCTTTGTTATAACACGTAGTAAATAATAGCACTCTATAGTATAGATTTCTTAGGTCTATGTTGTACTATAGTGTACAAAACCTATCTATACAGTATAGGTTTTCCTTAAATAACTGTTGTTTGTGCTAGCGTAGGAATTCCTAGTAGTCTTTAATAGGTGTTGTAAGGCATTATTCTTAATACTTATAGTAAGCCTTATTGCACTAGTTCTCTAGTTCCTTGTTATCTTCTGTGCTAGGAATAACAAGATCTTGGCGCATTTGTACGTATGCGTTGTCTAGCGTAGGTTGTAGGTTCTAGTAGTTAAAGCTAGCCTATTGTGCGTTCCTACGTTTCTTGCAGCATGTTTGTTGTTCCTTAGGTAAATCTTGTTTAAAGATCTTAGTGTTATTTATTGTTATAAGGCTATTCTAACGTTACTTAGTAATCTAGTTAAGGTTGTTCTCCTAACTCTTAACTTTACTATCTGTTACTGTTTGTTAGTATAGCGTAGGTGCGCGTAATTAGCGCTTGTAACAAGACTTAATATAGTCCTTATCCTTAGAACTAGACTCTAGGTCTTCTATAAGTTGTCCTATATCCTTAGTAATAACTTCCTATTTACTAGCATTAGCATCCTTAGCAGGCCTGCTAGTAAGCACGTTAAGCTGTCTAAAGACCTTATTCTTCTAATAACAGTTGCGCGCAAAGTGGCCTAGTTTGCTATAGTTATAGTAGTCCTTTAACTTGCTACTATTATTATACTTTCCCTTATTCTTGTTGTTCTAGCGAGCTAGCAGGGCTCCTAGTCCTTTGTTTAGGTTAGAGATCTATAGCTGTAGGGCTATAGTAACTGCTGCGTGTGTTATTGTAGATGTGTTGTCCTAAGTTAGGGCAATATTAGTTTCTATAGTTAAGATTATTGTGCTATTAGTTGCGTAGTGCAGTAGGTTTAACATTTATAACCTATACCTATAGATTATCTTACAGTTCCTGTTGCAACTTATAGAGTTTAACATTAATTTTAATTAATGTGTTAATAAGGTTATTAAGGGTATTAGTGCTTGCGCCTGTGCGTATAAGTTCTTCCTTAATTTTTAGTTTAAGACCTTGCTTAAACATTATTATTAACATAGTATTGTCCTAGTTAGTGTTAGTAGCTAATTGTTAGAATTTAGCTGCGTAGTTAGTAGCTAACTTAACTTATTAGATGCGTTAGATTTCGCGTTGTGTAATAGTAGGCTTATTAGATATACTAAACACTAGCTTAATCTTAAGTTTAAATTAGTTAAAGTTGCTAACCTATTTGTCTACTTTATCTAGGGCGTTGCCTATATTATACTGTTAGATAAAGGGCTTAATCTACTTAAATGCGTTGCTTTGCATATAGCTAGCTACTAGAGTAACTTGCTTGTTCTTAGGTACTTTCTCTCCTTAGAAGAGGAAGAAGAGGTCCTATTACATAAGCTAATTGTTAAACTTACTACAATCTCTATAATAGAGGTTAGGTTTGTTAACGTTTATAACACTAGACCCTGTAGTGCTAACGTTATTTATGTCTGTGTCTCTAATACCTAAGTTGCTAGGGGTAGCACGTGTTCCTAAGGTATTACTTATCTTAGGGTGTTTAAAATGTTAAAGTTGTACTTTAAGTAAAGCTTGTAAGCACTAATTCTATTAGTTCTTAGAGATAAGTAATAGTTCTAGAATAGTAAGGGTAGACGCCTAGGTAAAACACCTAACAATAACTAGAGTAATAATAAGTAGTATAGAGGGGACTATCTAGCTTAAAGGTTAGGTTAAGATTCTAAAGACAAACTTAATTAATAAGGTTAAACATAAACTATAAGGGTTGTGTTCCTATATACTATATACTAAGGAGATATGCAATATGCTTAGTAGAACTAATTAACTAATTAGACTAATTACTAATCACACTAAGCACTAATTATACTAATTATTGCTAAGCCTTCTAATTAGTTGTTACGTGACGTGCCCTAATTAAGGAGGAGGCGTTGTCCTGCCTTCTGCGTGTAATTGTCCCTACTGGTAATTACTGCTGTGCCGTACTAGGGTGTAATACTCGTTGTAACCCTTTATGTTCTGTAGATTGTAACAGCTTAAGAATAAGCAATCTCTTATATTAACTAGAAAAGAAAAATAGCACCTTAGCTAAAAGAGGGGGATAAAGTCTATCTCCTTACAAAAACCTTTAAATATAAAGACTAATAAAAAAACTAGACTATATTAAAGTTAGACCCTTTTTTATTTCTTAGTAGATAAGCTTAGTTAACTATAGACTTAATCTGCTAAAGAATATAAAGATCTACCTAGTGTTCTATATCTCTTTATTAGAACTAGCTAACCCTTAAACGCCTATCTAGAAGAACTTCTATTATTAAGCTAATAGTAAAGATAAATAAGAAGTTAAAAAAATAGTAACATATTAAGGAAGGGGTACTAGAACAAGATACCTAGTTAAGTAGTTAGGATACCTAGACTTAGAAAATATATAGGAACTACTTATAAATCTTACGTATTACTAATAACTGTTACGCTAGTATTAGTAGTATTAGGATCTAATAGTAGAGGATGCGTAGCCTAATCTAACGCTAGCAACCTAGGCATTAGCCTACTCTTAAGCATGCTAACGTTATTAAGTAACTACTCTTATTACTCTAGAGGCTTAATCTCCTTAACGTATTAAGCACTTATATTAAACTATTACTATTTATAACACTTTAAGAACTTCTTCTACTTTTATATATAATCTAACTTTACACACGCTGCTTAAAGAGCAGCTATTACTACTTCTTCTACTTTAGCAGCTTTGTCTTCTATTTGTTCTTACTATAATATTTTATTATTAATCTTAGTAAACTTAGGAATAGAAAGGTCTACTAGTTTATATTTCTTTATACTATTATATTTGCAGTTACTACACTTCTTATGCAGCAACAATATCTTATAAGGCACGCTCTTCTTTACACAGTACTTGCAGGCAACTATAGCAAGATATCTAGTATTATTTATTTAGGTTCCTGTTTTGTGTTAGGCTTAGGTACTTTAAGAGACTATTAGTTAATTTATAAGGATATAAATTATAGAGGAGGGGATAGTGTTACAATCCTAAGAAAGGACTACAAGGTAGGACTTTATTACTAATAATACAAATAGGATTAGCGCAACGCTTAGCCTAGGATTACATAATATCCTATAAAAGTCTATATATAAGTCTAAGCTAAGACTGTAAGATAGGGTTACGTAATATCCTATAATTCCTATATATGTCCTACACTTCTTATAAGGCCCCTATAGGACTTTATAAGAAACTATAGGATATTATAAGATAACTTAAGTATATAGATCTTAGGAACATAACCCTTATAGTTTATGTTTAACCTTTTTAATTAAGTTTGTCTTTAGAATCTTAACCTGCTCTTAAACTAGACAGTACCCTCTGTACTATTTATTACACCCTATTATCACAAGCTTTGCTTAGTTAATAACCTACTAGATCTTTTGTACCTCGTTTATACCTAAGAACTAATAGAACTAGTGCTTACAGTCTTTAACTAAAGTACAACTTTAACACAGACCTATAAGTAGAGGAAGAACACTTAGTATAGGACTTAGTCTTTACCTACTATAATAACTACCTTAAGTTTTTTAACTACACCTAGCTAGAAACTAAGTTAGTAAACACCTTCTTAATATAGTTAAATAAATAAGAAGCTCTACTCCTACGTAACTTCTTAAAGTTTAACAATAGCTCTAATAACTATAAATTTAAGATAGCTTTTGTCTAGAGTTATTGCCCCTAACTGTTACGTAGAGAAATTTAACAAAACAGGAGCCTAGAGCATATTTATAAGTAGCTAGAGTTTAAGAGAGCTCTCTATAACGCAGAAACAGTAGTAGGTTTTAGCTCTTAGCTAGCTTATAAAGCGTTGTTATAGAAACCTAATAGTAGACACTATAAGGGTAGACTAACGTTACTACCTAGAACTAACCTAAAAAGATACTATAACTAGTTAGGTACCCCCTACACTAAGTCTAGGAAAGTATTAGGCAAACACTAGTTAACTAGCTACTGCCTAGCGTCTAACTACGTACCTAGGAATAATACTTAGGACAAAATAGGTAACACTAGCTAAAAACTTAGCAATAAGCGCTACTGCCCTTACTAGAAGAACTAAGAGTACTAAGGCTCTAGTTAACACTAGTTATAGCAGAGAAATAGGAAACCCTAGTTGCTAACCTCTCCTGCCTGCAGCTAGGGCTAGATACTAAAGGGAAACAAACCTATATAGCAGTTACTATAACCCTACAGTTACCTAACAGATACCTAAAACCCCTCTAGGCTCTATATAACTCTAGTGCAGAACTAAACCTAGTTAATAAATCCTTACTAGAGGGTACTAGAATCCTACTAGGTAGTGCTTAGTATAAACCTACAGTAATATCCCTAGATAAGAACGTCCTAGAAATAGGCAACCTATACTACCTAGCGCTAGACTATATTAAAAACAAAAGAGTAACTAAATAGATAGGTTCCTAAACCTTCTAGTTAGCTAACTTTATAGGATACGACCTAGTACTAGAGTACCTATAGCTAGCAGAAGCTAACCTCTGCATACAGTTCTCTACAGGCACATATAAGTAGTACTTAGATAACATAGACTAAGTTTATTAGTCTACTATAGAAGAACTCTTTAGTAATATATAACTAGGGGAATAAGCTTACATCCTGCACCTTAAACTAGGGACAGAATCCTAGGAACCTCCTAGACTAACCCTAGAATAATAGAGCTCTAAGAGAGACCTATAGCAGGTAGCTCTTATATTATTAGGATCTTCTCTACAAAACTCTAAGCCTAATAACAACTAACTAGACCTAGAGGAACTAGCATTTGTCCCTGTTAAACTCTACTATAAGTAGCAGGTATTTAGCAAAAGCTAGGTTAAGGCTCTTCTACTATATAGGGAATATAACTACTTTATAGAAATAGAGCTAGGAGTAAAGGTACTAAATCTCCCTATCTATAACCTGTTCTAGAAAGAGTAAGAGATCCTTTAGGAATACCTTAACTCTGTAATAGCTAAGGGGTAGATAAGCCCTAGTAAGTTACTAGTAGGAGCTCCTATTCTCTTTATACTAAAAGCTAATAGTATATTATAACTTTGCGTTAATTACTAAGGCTTAAATAAAGTAATAATAAAAAACTATTACCTAATCCTACTAGTAGATAAGATGCTTAACTAAATATTAAAAGCAAAGATCTTTACTAAGCTAGATCTATATAACGCCTATTATAGACTCTAGATTAAGAAAGGTAATAAGTAGAAAACTGCGTTTTAGACTAGAAATAGGCATTTTAAATATCTAGTAATGCCTTTTAGCCTAGCTAACGCGCTAGTAATGTTTTAATCCTATATTTATAGAGTTCTAGAAGGCCTATTAGATAGAATCTATGTAGTATACCTAGATAATATCCTTATTTACTTAGAAGATAAAGAGGAGCACAACTCTTACGTTAAGGAAATACTAGATAGACTAGTAGAATAGGGACTATACGTTAAGGTAAGTAAATACTTATTCTTAACTAAATCTATTAAGTTTTTAGGCTTTATTGTTACGCTAGAAGGAGTAGTAATAGACCTAGTTAGGGTAGAAACTATTATAGAGGAGCTAGAGCTAGAGAAGTATAAGGATATCTAAATGTTCTTTAGATTTGTAAACTTCTACTAACAGTTTATATATAACTACTTAGGTATTATCTACCTACTAGTAGAGTATATAACAACTGCCTAGAACCTAACACTAGACCTAGAGGGACCTAGTTCTTAGAAAGGAGAGGTAAGACCTAAGAAAAACTGTAAGGGACTAACTAAGTAGTATTAACTATAGTCTTAGCTAGAAAATATACGTAAGGTATTCCTTAATATTAGAAAAAGTTTACTAAAGCACTAGTGCTCTAGTACTTTAACTCTATAAAACTAATTATAGTTCTTATAGACGTATTAGACTTTGCTATAGTAGTAATACTACTACAACTGTAGTTAAATAACTAACTATTAGAAAAGCACTAGAAACTAGTAGCCTTCTAGAGCTAGAAGTTCTAGGGACCCGTAATAAGATAGCACACCTATAATAAGGAACTATTAGTAATTATTAAGTTGTTTAGGTAGTAGAGATACTATATTAAGCACGCCCTAACTGCAATCTAGATACTCTCTAATTATAATTACCTAAAGTGTTTTATAACAATAAAGGAGCTCTCTCCTAAACAAGTCTACTAGGTAGAGGAACTAGCAAGATATAACTTTAAAGTTAAATACAAACTAGGCCTAGAAAACATAGTAGATAGCCTCTTAACGTGCTTTAACTATACGCAAGGCCTTATAGTTAAGGAATAGTAAGTGCTAAGAGACGTAATACTCTTAACTCTATAATAAAAGCTTTAGATATAGGCACTCTAGATATCTATAGCTTAAAACGCTAATTAGGCAGCAATAAGTAATAACTACCCCAGGAGAGTTCTAATAGGGACCTGTTACCCCCTAAAATAGTCCCTAAGGAATTCTACTAATATAGGCTTAGTTTTAGAGATACGTCTCTCTTAGCTCTTAACCCTCTATCTATAGGTTATAATAGCTGGGGTTTACCTAACTCCCCTAAAGCTAGTAGAGTAGTCCTAGACGTTCTATTAGCTCCTTATAGCTAGGATAATTAAGTTAGAGCCCCTATTAATCCTAGTAGTAGGGTAGTCCTAGACGTCCTAATAGCTCTCCTGTAGAGTATAGATAATTAAGTTAGAGCTTCTACTAACCTTACAAACAAAGCTGCATAAGAGGAATCTATATACGCCTTAGAAATACTAGAACGCCTTACTAATTTTATTAGGTAGGTCTAGAAGCAGGATAAGGCCTATTCTGCCTATAAGTTGCTAGTATATTAGGAAGCAGGTAGAGTAAAGAAGGGCTAGCTACACTAGGAGATTAACCCTAGTAGCACTCTATAACAGAGTAGGAAAGTATAGATTCCTAATAATATAACTCTATGTAAAACTATCCTATTAAGGAACTATAACAACCCTATAGGAGGTTATTATAGAATTAAAAAGTATCACGCAACTAAGCGCGTAGAGTTATATACGCGGCTTGTTTTCTAATAGAGTGTGCTAATTTAGTTAAGCTACTCTACTACAGCAACGCTGGTTCTAAGCGGCCCTAATACTAGCCAAACGCTTGTTAAGCGAGATCACGTAACCTACACATTTTATTTGTATTTAAGCAACACGTTCTACATAGAAAAATAGATACTAATTAAATTAATTAATTAATTACTTAAGTATAGTCCTGTAAGCTCTGTTACAGTTATAAGCCTAGCTTCCTAAGCACAGTAGATCTCCCTGCGCACTCAGCAAACAAGCTTGTTAGACTTAGCTTAACTACTCTAATTACCTAATTATCTTTCTATCCCCTACTAAACGCTACTATAGGCAAGCTTGTTAACTACAATAAGCAAGCTCTCTTAGGTGTCCCTACAGGACCCTATTAGCTTAAAACAAGATCTAATTAGCCTAATTAGTATATCTAACTTACGTAGCACGCTAAGCTTTGTAACGTATAGGATATAGTAGATCTAGACGCTAAAGACGCTCTAGGCATGCATAAAGGAGCGCCTAAACTACCTATTATAGGCTTGCTCCCTACTTAACTACTAGCTTAATCTACCTAAAGCTAGAGCACCTAACCTAATAAGCCTCTAACAGGCTAAACAATAAGCGTTAAGAACTAAAACAAGGAGCTCCTTAGATATAAGATTAGAGCAAGTAAGTAGGCTGCTAAGGCAGAGCGCCTTTAGAAGATCTAGAACTAGGTTAATACAACAGTATAACTATTAATCCTCTTACTAGTAATAGTAAAGCTTGTTACTAATAACACTACAACGCTGTAATTGCTTATGCAAGCACTAAAAGAGGAGCTCGCTCTAACAGATGTTAGCACCTAGAACTAGGTTAGGGCAGAGTACTAACAGCATCTTAGAGCAGCTAAACAGTTAAGAGCTGCTCTATAAGACTAGTATAATAGGTAGTTATACCTCTATAGAAGAGCTAAGTTATACAAGCTTCTAGAGGTTAATAGGGCGCTTGCTATGCAGGATTTCTTAGATACCTTAAGTTATAGGATTGCCCTAGATTAGGCTTATACTATAAACTAAAGGATTATCTAGGATAGTATCTTAGGGCTTAATTCACTTAATTTAGATAAAGTAAGTAGGGTCTTTAGTAGTTTAATGCATAAGCACACTATAAGAGCAGGAAAAGATAACCTAGGAGTATTTGCAATATTTAGAAGCTAAACAGATACTACTTAAGCTCCTGCTACTAACTCTAAGAGCTTAAGTAGGTACTCCTGCCCTTGTAAACAAAAAAAGAGAGACTTATAAGTAGAAACTAACTAACTGCTAACGCCTAGAGACAGTAGTTAGAGGGAGCTCCTTACTGCCTATCTATATAAGCAAAAGCTATTGCAAGGATACTCTCTAGAGGCTTAAGAGCCAAGAGTATACAGATACTAGGAAGACGATTAAGCAGCTTAATTAGACCCTAAAAGCTCTATTAGCTATAACAGCTCTACTAGCAAAAGTACCTAAAGTTAAATTTCCTAGCAATGTACAAGCTGCTCTAATTAATCTAAAAATAATGCAACTAAGCAACCTAGCTAAGAAACCTAGGGTTTACAGCCTTATAGATTTTAACGCTTATCTGCTCTTAGAGAGTATAATTTTAGATAATAGAGCAGCTACACACTTAGTTAATAGCGCAGATTAGCTTGTACCTAGGTTATTTCGCCTAGCTAACTCTACTAACACTATAGAGGTAGGCACATAAGCGTTTCTAGTAGTAGGATAAGGAGCTTGTTTGTTTAAAAACGTGTTACACAGAAAGCGCAGCCTATATACAGAAGACCTGCTCCTTAAGGATGTAGTAGTAGTAGAAGGTTTCTACGTTAATATTATTTCTAAGTCTTATCTATAAAGCTCTGCTAAACACCTCTAGCACGCTAGAGCAGGTTATCTAGGCCTAGAAGCTCTAAAAGCACTAGTATAACAAGCGCGCAGCGTACACATTAACAGCACGCTCTAAAAAGATTATAAGGTCTGCTTAACAACCTACGCTAAGCAAGTTATATCTTAACAGAAATAGGAAAAACCTACTAAACCCTTTTAGAGAATTAGCTAGGATCTGTTTAATATGCCTATAGGAAGGAGTAGCAAATTATAGATACTTTTAATTAAGGAGTACTATAGTAGGAAGCCCTTTACGTACTTACTACAAGGGAAGACTTAAGTAGAGATACTACAGGTACTTACAAGTTTCTTAAGCTAGGTATGTACCTAGTACAAGCTCTATATCTGCAGGATAAGTAAAGATAATAATACTGCTACTCTCTTATAGCAAGGGAGCTCTTAATATAAGCGCTAAGCAATTAATAAGGGAATAGATATTAAGCGTATACCTCTATATACCTATAAGCTAAACAGGGCAGCAGAAAGAGTAGGGCAGGAAATAATTACTAAATCTATTAAAATAAGGAGTAGTGCAAACCTACCTAAGAAGCTCTAGCTAGAGGTTGTAGCAGCAGCAACATAGCTCTATAACATAAGTCTAACTTACTTAAATAAGCTATAGAGCCTAAACAAAGAGCTTAATTACTAGCTTACTTAATATTTCTGCTAGTATAAACCTAAGCAGGTAAGAGCACTAACAGCTAATCTAAGACCTAATTAGAGCAGGATTTACGCCTATAGCTGCAGAGCGTATCCCCTAAATAGGGAACAAGTAGCTAGGCGTAATTAGAGAAGCTTTAAAGTAACTCTAAGAGGTTATATTAGATACTTAGTAGGGTACTAAGCTTCTAACATATACTAGATATAGGTCCCTAAACTAAACTAGGTAATTATAACACGTAACGTAACCTTTAATAAGGAGCTCTTTTACAATAAATTAGATACGTTTTTAGCCCTTACAGTCTAAGAAGTAGAAGTAGTTGTAGAAATTCTATATAAACCTAATAAGATAATAGAGGTAGGAGAAGCAATAGAGCTCCCCCTTAAATAAAGAGACCTATCGCTTAGCTTGTCTACTAAGCACTAGCTTAGGGGTAACACTTAGGGAGAACCTTAATTGCTAGAAGGCTAGTCTAGTATAGAGGGAGCCCCTAGGATAGATACTGCACGCGCGGCAAGCTTAGCTAGTAAGCTGCTAGAGATCTGTGCAGAACAACGCTAAGAAACAGGTTTACTTTCCTCTAACTAAACGCCTAAACTAGAGTAGTTAAGTATAGGCAGAGAAGCTCCTAATAAGGAGGATAATCTAACTAGTAGCTTACAGGAAGTGCACTTAACTATAGAAGAAGGGAGCAAGCTAGTAAATAGTAAGGATCTTAATAATCTACTAAGACCTGCTTTGCTACTTATTCTAATACCTTCTTAAAGATTAACGTAAGTAGATAAGGCAGGCAGGAAACGCACGTATTAGCAGAGAATCTAGGGCCTGCTTATAAGATAGAGCTGCTAAATAGAGAACTGTAAGCGCAATAAGCGTAACAAGCCTACTAATAATAATAATAGAGCAGGTTAGTACTCTGTAATAAGCTCTATAAATAATCATAGATACGCCTAGCTTATCTACCTACTGTTTAAACATGCAAACAAATATAGCATAGATAGAAGGGAGCTGCTTACTGCCTACGCAGTAATTATTACCTTAACTCTAAAGAAGGAAAGACTAGTTGCTTAAAACAAGCGCTAGTTACATAGGGACAAGCTCCCTCTACTACTAAGTAAATAGAAAGATCTACTCTATTACCTACTAGGAGCTCTTTTTGCTAGGCCTGCTAAAAAGAGATAGACACGCTTATTAAAAAGGAAACGTAGAGAGAAATTAACTAATTAAGCGCCTTATTAAGGCCCCTGCTACTTAAACAGGTCTTTACCTACAAATTTAACTAGGATAGCTACTTTCTTAAATATAAGGCAAGGATCTGTGTACGCAGAGATCTACAGGCAAAGGATTTAATTATCTTAACCTACGCTACAATGCTTACTACTTGCTTATTTTGCACTATAGTAGCAATTATAGCCTAGTTTAACCTAGAGCTCTAGTAGTATAACTTAACTAGCGCGTTTCTAAACGCAAGCTGCTAGGACAAACCTTAGGTACTCTGTAAATTACTAGATAGATTTAAGAAACCTAAGCAAGTTGTTCTACTACTATAAGCTCTATATAGGTTACGTAATTTGCTAGTTCTGTAGTATAGAGAGCTCTCTAGTACGCTCTAGAAGCTTAGTCTCTTAGCATTAAAAGAAGAGCTGTGCCTATTCTATAATCCTAAATAGAAAATAGTGCTACTCTTCTATATTAACAATATTCTCCTAGCCTATTATAATAACAATTAAGCTACTACTAAATAGCTAATAAGCTTATTAATAGAAAAGTATTAAATTAAAGACTATAGAGCTACTAAATAGTTTCTAGGCGTTTAAATAATTAGAAACTAAGAGGCCTATACTATAACTCTTGCGCACAACTCCTATATTAATAAGCTTGCTACTAAATTTAAGATAGTAGAGAAGGGGTCCTTCCCTACAGTTCTATTTCCTATAGAGAAGCTGCTTAAATATAGTAGAGAAGCTTTAAAACAAGAGGTTAAAGTATTTTAAGAATAAGTTAGGTCTATACTCTATATAGTAATTATAATTTAACTAGATGTAGTATATGCTACCTCTTAGCTATCTTATTATTTAATAAATCTAGGAGCAGCTTACTTTAAAGTAGCTGCTTAGGTTTTAGCTTATTTATATAGAATAAAGTATCTAGGTATAAGGTATAGCGCTTACAAAGGTAGTTATCTACTTATATATAGAGACGCCTTATTTGCTAATAATAGAAAGTCCTGTTAATCTTCCTAGGGGTATATTGTGCAGCTCTTTAGCAGTCTAATTATCTAGAAAGCTACACAGCAGTTAACAGTAACTACTTCTACTACTAAGGCTAAATTACTCGCTTTAGAGCATGTAGCTAAAGAGTTAGTAGCTCTAAAACAATTCCTAGGAGAACTTTAGCTAGACTTAGGGGTGCTATAGGAGATTTTCTATAATAACTAATAAACTATCTAACTAGTAGTTAAAGAGAGCAAGTAGCTTACTACCTAGCTGCGCTATGTAGATATCTAAAATATGTAGTTAAAACAAGAGTACGCTAAGAGAAACCTCTAAGTTACCTACCTTAAAACAAGTAAGATACTAGCTAACAGCCTTATAAAAGCGCTTCCTAGACAAGCTTATAAGCGCTTTTTGTTGCATTTAAACTTATAGAGCATTAGTTAAGAGAGGAAAGACTTAGTTACAGAAAAAGAGCAGGTTAATAGAGAAAGAGAAGATCTTTAAATTGCTAGGGAGGATAACCCCTCCCTAAATAGGTATAAGTCTCCTAGACTGCTAGTAGCAGCTCTTTTAAGCGCACGCCTAGCAGCTAAGGAGCTTATAAAAATAAATTAACTATAGGTAGGGAGGATAACCCCCTCTCTATAGGTTTTATCTTAAAGAACCTACTTACAAATAGGTACTTAAAATTTGTACCTATCTGCAAGTAGGCCCTTTACTACCTAGATAGCAGTACATAGGTTAGTAGCCTACTAAACACTTATTAGCTACTATTATCTACTAAAAACTAAGTTACTTACTAAAGTTGTTACTCTGCTAGAGGAAGCAAGCTCCTCTACTAGTTTAAGCCTAAGCAGCTTAAGGGCAGAGGGGCTATAAGCTGTTAGTCTACTACTTAACTACTCTTTTTTAAAATACCTACAGTAGGCAGCAGGAGTGCCTGAAGGCATAACGCTAGCAGCGCTTGCTGCAGCAGCTGGTAGTAGTGTTGTTAACGCATAGCGCGACTAAGCTGCTTGCTAGCAGCGCGTCTACGCAGTACGCGCAGGGTATTAACCTGCGCGCACCAGGCACTAGAGCGCCTGAGGTAGGGGCGGGTGGTGCGGGGGCGGGCAGCAGCAGCAGCGCAGCAGCGTAGGCAGCAGTAGTAGCAGCAGCTATGGCGGTGGTAGCAGCAGCAACTGCTAAAGGAGCAGGCAAAGCCACAGCTACAGGCTTAGGCAAGGGCGAGCGGGCGGCTAGTAGCCAGCCAGCTTAGGTAGCAGCTTAGGCAGCAGAGGCAGCGGCAGTACGCGCACAGCACTCGGTTTTAGTTTATTTCTATACCTAAGTTAGCAAACCTCTAAAAGAGCTAGGAAAACATTAATAGCAAGATTAGTTAGACAACGTCTAACAATAAAGCTATTAACAGATTAAGAAGCTAGAAATAATTAGCTAGAGAGTGCTTAGGCGCATAGAAAACAATTTAGTATACTTATAGGCATATTAATAGATATAACTAGAGAAATAGAGAAATTAAGTAGGTAGAACGCTTATATAGGGAAGTAACTAGGTTAGTAAAGGTAAAGCTGCTAGATTATAGTCCTTATGCTTACTCTTACTACCTAGAAATACTTAACCTAGGAAGTGCTTACCTTAACTATAACTAAGCAGCTTAGTAGCTAGCTACAGGCTTTAAAAATTTAGCTATTAAAAATAAGTGCTAAAACTAGCAACAAACTGCTTGCAATAGTAGCCTAAAAGTTAGAGAGGTCTCTTAAAAGGAAGAGTACCTAGAGTACGCTGTAGGCGTGTAGTAATCTTAGATATCTAGGGAAATATAAAAATCTAAGATTAGAGCCCTACAATTACTAAGGACACGCTCCTAGTTTAGTTATTCCTAATATAGGATTAACTAGGGGGTGTGTTATGTAACTAAGCGCGTAGAGTTACATACGCAGCTCTTTTTCTAATAAAGCGTGCTAATTTAGTTAAGCTACTCTACCCTAGCAACGCTGGTTCTAAGCAGCCCTAATACTAGCTAAACGCTTATTAAGCGTGATTATGTAACCTACACATTTTATTTATATTTAAGCAACATGTTTTATATAGAAAAATAGATACTAATTAAATTAATTAATTACTTAAGTATAGTCCTGCAAGCTCTATTATAATTATTAATAGTAATTTATAAAGCTAATAAACACTTAAATATTGCAGACTGTTTGTAGTTATAGCTACTCTTAGATTGTTTTCACTTGTTCTAGGTTAATACTAACCCCTTTAGAGCTAATTACGTATCTAAGATACTCTATACGTTAAGTGTACTACTTACACTTACTAAGTTTAATATATAGCTTAGACTTATATAGTCTTTATAGTATATCCTTTACATGCTATATATAATCTTCTTTTATATCTAAGTAGATTAGGATATTGTCTAAATAGACAATGCAATATATATTAACTAATCCTGTAAGAGCATAGTTAATATATGCTTAAAACTAGGTAGGGGCGTTAGTTAGGCTAAAAGGCATAACAGTATACTTATAGTGTCTGTATCTAGTACAGAAAGTAGTCTTCTACTTATCTCCCTCTGCAATACAAATCCTATAGTAGGCCTCTCTTACATTAAGCTTAGTAAAATACTTCGCCTAAGAGAGCCTCTCTAGTAACTCTATAATTAGGGGTAGTAGGTGTTAGTTCTTAACTATAACCTTATTAAGGCCCTAATAGTTAATATAAAGTCTTAGGCTGCTATCTTTCTTCTTAACAAAGAGTATAGGTGCCCCTACTAGAGACTTTAACTAATATATCTATCCTCTTACTATATACTCCTAAAGGTAGTTTTAAAGTATCTATAGCTTAGTTACTAAGAGGTTGTATAATAGTTAGTAAGGTAGAACACTATTAGGTGTTAGAGTTATAGATAGATTATAGTAGCTATGCTCTAGAAGACTCTTAGAGTCCTCCTCTAAGCCTATATCTGCAAACTCTATATATTCTAGGGGTAAATAACCTATAGGGTTATCTTCTAACCCTCTATAGCCTATAAAGTTAACAAGGCATGTATAGACGTCTATATTAGGTTCTCTTATGCTACTCTTAAACTGCTTAGCGTCTTCTATAGCTACCTTTGTAAACTAGATAACCTTATTATCCTTATTCCTCTAAAAGAGCATACGTCTAGTAGCGTAGCTAATCCTTAGATAAAACATATTAATCTAGGAAAGAGCTAAGTACACTAAGTATCTTTAAAGGTCTATTACTATAAATAGTACTTAATAGGTCTCTTTATAACTACGTAAATTAGTAATAGTTATATCTACTGTTGTGGTACTATATACTGTTAATCTATCCCTATCTACGCCTTTAGCTAGCAGCTTAGGTAAGGGATCTACTTAGAGATTATGTTCCTTTGCTAGTGTAGCTAATATTAAGTTTAGCTAGGAACCTCTATTAATTATAGCCTCTATAGGCTTAGAGGATTAAACTATGCACTATATAGTTAATAACTAAGAGTAATAGAGGTAAAGGGCTTCCCTTAATTTCTCTAGGTCTTATGTTTCCTAGTTTAAAGCTATATAGGCAGAAAGATATAGAATTAATCCTCCTACTCTTTCCCTTTTCCTAAACTAATGTTTAAGCCTTTCTTTAATTCTAAAGTAGTTTCCTTCTAGTTAGCTGTAGCATCCTTATTCTTTAGAGGGCTTTAGCACTTAGCTGTAGTGTAACTAAACTTTCTGCAGTTGTAACAGGTTAGACCTTTGCCTTTGCCTTAGGTACGTGCAGTTTTATGTAAGGATAGTCTGTTATAGTCCCTTTTAGCCTATTTTTGTCTTTTTAGAGGTTTTTTATATCCCTCTATCTTGTTACTCTTGTTACTACCTTTTAGTAGCTACCTCTTTGCAGGAGTAGCTTTTGCCTCCTTGTCTAGATTCCTTCTGTAGTAGATAACGTTAGCATGTTCTTCTACTATTAGCAGAGTGTTACGCCTATTAACTAGAAGTAGGAATAGGTCTCTCTAGATGTCTTTGCGCAGAGATAAAATATACTCTATTACTTAAAGCTCTAGAGTTTAGGCTAAGCCTATTTCCTCCTATAAGGGTTAAAAGGTATCTAGCAGATCTATAGGTAACTAATTTAGCTTTTGCTAGATTTACTTAAGAGTCTTATAGGCTTACTATTTCTGTTCTAACAGCGTTCCTAGAGCGTTTAATATAACAGTTTTAAGTGTCTCCTAGGTTAGTTACTAGGATAGAGAACTTGTCTATTCTATTATGTAATATAATTTCTATAGAGTCTTAAGTAGCTTAGAAAGGTACATTGCCTTAAAATCTACCTTTTAGTATTCTTTAGTAAAGTTTATAGGCAAATATAGGAAATATAACTTGTAGTTGCGTTCCTAGCAGTTATATTTAGCTCTTAACTTCTTATTATACCTTTAAGGTAGGTCTAGCTTTAGAAGGTTAGCTAATAGGCCTAAGGATATTGTTGTAAGGGTCCTTAGTAGAGTTAAAGTTAGAGAGAGCACTAAGGTGTCTCCTAACTTATATTTAGCCCTTAGTTAACAGAGTTAATTAATCTTGCTTTGCCTCTAGGCTCTTTTTAACTAGGCGCAGAGGTCTGCTAGTTCCTAGTCTATTAGAGAACGTAGTAAAGCGTTCTAGACTATTGTAGGTGTTTGTAGCCTAGGAGGAGTTATTAACTAGCCTCCTAGTCTCTGCTTGTTTGCTCTACCTTTAGCTAGTCTAGAGTTCTCTACAGCGTCCCTTTCTACTAAGGAAGGTAGGCTTTAGATGCAAGCAGTAGCAGAGTCTTCCTTAATAATAAATCTAGAGCGTACTAGTGTACCTAAGGGTTAACTACTTTTAGACTAGCTTACTTATTAGCTCTATTATCTATTCTGCATTTTAATAACGTGTAATAGTAAGTAATTTAAATGTTAGGACCTCTTTTTATAGGGGTAGCACGCTATTAAGCATTAGAAGGTAGAGGATAGTATTATAGGTTAAGGATAGACAAATTGCTACTAAAGGAGTAGAGTAATTTACTTGTGTTATATAGTTACGCCACCCCTATTCCTTAATTAGGCTATGCTGGCCTCGTAGGGAACTATTAGAATTATTAGTCCTAACAGTACCCTTTAAAAGCAGCTAACTAGAACTCTTGCAGGCCTACAGATTTAACTATACTATTGCTGTTAGGGCAATTAATAGTTAGATTGTAGGGTTGCTAAATGTCTAGGTAGTTGCTATTAAGGAATGTAGCTACTAGTCTTTAATAGAACAGTTTATGTTCTAGGTAGAGTTCGTCTACTACGCATTAGCTAATAAGGTTTAGCTCTGCTCCTGAGTTGTAGAGGGCTTAGAGCAATGTTAGGAACCCCTTAGGGCCTAGGAGGGATACAGTAACTGCAATGCAGGTTTGCTTTCCCTTAGTCTTAGGCCCTAGTTGTAGTTAAGATAGGTTAGCAGCTAGGGCTTCCTTTCCCTAACTCTCCTGTTAACTAGGAGTTGCTATTATTGTTTCCTTTAAAGGGGTTATAGCTACAGTTCTTCTAATAGCTTTTCTAGTTACCCTAGTCTTTGTTCTAACCTTAACTATTATTGCTATTGTTTAGCTAGGTAGCCGCTAGGGTGCTGTCGCCCCAGCTGTAGGCAGGCGTGCCCCTACAGCTAGTATGTCTCTTGTTTCCCTTCTAATTAGGGGATATAGCTTGCCTTTTGCTATAGTTAGCGTTGTTACTCTTATAAGTAGTTATAGGGCAAGCTACTATCTCTGCGTTATAGAGGGCTTATTTAAACTTGTGCTATTGCTAGATGTTATCTAAACTGCTGTTACGCTAGATCTCTTATTAGAGATAAGGCAGGGTTTTAGACTATATAAAGGCAATCTTAAAGTTGTAGTCCTTAGTACTATTATTAAACTTAAAGAAGCTATATAGTAGCAGTAACTCCTAGCAATTTAGTAGCATTAAAAAGGTGTTAACTATATTACCTTCTCTCTACTTAATATTAAAGAACTTAGTATAGTTCTTATACTTAGTAAGGATAGGATCTTGCACTAGTTGCTCCTCCTCTGCCTTAAGGTTAGACTATAATTAGATAGATCCCTAGTTAATCTGTTGTTAGATTAGTTCGCAATAGATACTAAACTAGATAGTACCTATAGCCTAGTAGGTCCTTATAATAGAGTCCTCTAGTACTTATACGTAATAAAAAGCTATTTTAATATCTTTAATCTACTAGTCTACTTACTAGGGGATAGAGCTCTGCTCTCTATACCTAGCTTAGGTTTAGGTTAAATGTTGTTTAGAACCTAGATGATTTTTCTAGCCTTGTTAAACGCTAGCTAGTTAGGCTCTAACTAGTTCCTGCCCTTAGTTAAGCCTAGGGCTTATAAGGCTTAGTTAATCTAGTTCCTTTAGATAGCTAGTTTAGCCTTACTAGCTCTAGCGAGCTCTGCCTTAAAAAGGTTCCTAAGGAGTTGCTTAACAAATAAGGGTTAACCTGTAGTTAGGAGAGCTATAGGATCTAGCCTAGGCGTCCCTACAGCAGGCAGGGGGTCCACATTTAAACTAGTTACTAGGTTAACCTAACTCTAATGTAATAGTACATCTGTTAGAGTACTAGTAGGGCTGCAAGCCTGTTTGTCTCCTAATTCTGTAGGACCTAACGCTTAGTTGTTAGATGTACCAGTTGTTGTGTTCCTAGCTAGGGGTATACTAGGTAGTAACAAGTTCGCTACTACATTGTGTATAGGATACCTCTAGGGATTTGTTAGGTTGCTACTAGGGCTAGGCTGTCGCAAGCCTAGTGCGTTATTATTGCTAGCAGCACGTAGGCAACGTTAATTTCTAACTATTGTAATAGATGTAGAAAAATTAGATATCTCTTTAACTACCTCTTCTAAGAGGGAGTATAAAGGATTTAAATTGTAAGGGCACTATAGGTAGGCAAGAGAGATAGGATAAAACGTATAGTATTAGATAGGATAAGACAAATCCTTAGGAGTTAAGCCCCTAAGGATTTAGGAGAATATATACGTGTATGTAAGCTCTAATAGGTTACTAGGGTAGCCCTAAGGTGTCTCTAAGGGTTGGCATGCCTAATGTAGAAAGCCCTTAACAGCACGTCTGTTATCTAGTATAAGGGCACTGTAGGCAGGCGATTAGAGATAGGACGAATAGTAGTAGATAGATAGATATAAGACAAATCCTTAGAGTGTAAGCCCTAAGGCGTTTAGGAGGGTTATATACATGTAGTCTGTAGGTCTCCTGCCTAGCCCTAAGGTTGTCCCGGGGTCTAGCCGGTAGCCCTTAGGAGGAATACCTGTAACATCTAGGGTCTAAGGGGTAACACCCCTCTCTCCTTATAATAGGCTTTCTTGCTATACTATAGGGCTATAGAGGTCTTTAACATACAGGTACATTAGACTCTAGGATATAGCAGCATAGTAGGGAATAAACTAGCTAATAAACTAGTAGACTAAGCTACTAAGGATACTACAACCCTAAGAGGCCTAGCTATTTCTCCTATAGTCTTAGGTATAAAGAGCCTTACGTGCAAAAATAACTAACAAGAAGTAGCCTTCTAGTAGAGCAATAACTTAAAGCTGCTGTCCTAGTAGTACTATAATTAGAACTTAGGGTACACCTTAAAGAAGGTGCCCCTAACCCTCTCTCTAACTAGGCCTGTCCTAGTAAGACTACTAGCTATACAAACAGAACATAGGGACTTCTAATAGTATTACTAAAAGTTTAACTACAAAAATGCAAACGTCCTAAATAGCTATAGGCAAATAAAATCCCTAGAACATATAGTACTCTACTAAAAGGCTAGACTTAAGTTTAACAAATAGCTATAGAAAGGTCTCTCTCCCCCTACTAGTAGGCAAGAGGGACAGGCATACCTGCAGGAACTAATAAGCTCCCTAGAAGACTTTACGCTCTACCTAGCACTTACAGCCTTCTATACAAGTATATGCCTAAGGTAGAAGAAAGGCCCTAGTAAATAGGGTAGTAAAAGGAAAGAAAGCAGCTATATATGCCTAGCAACCCTATAGAGCTATACCTACTACTAAAAATAATAAGTAAAGCTAAACTATATAATAGCTTACTGTAGTAGACCTAGCTACCCTGTTTTACAAGAGCGTAGGGAACTAAAACGCAGATACACTATAAAATATTAGTATTAATAATTAAATATAGGGACATATAACCCTAATTAAGGCCTACCCTAGCTCTAGAGTTGCTATTCCTTCTCCCTCTTAGCAGTTAAAGACGTAAACACAAGGTAGCTACCTATAACAGACCTAGCTACTCTGTTTTATAGGAGCCTAGGGTACTAAAAATGTAGACGTGCTAGGGAATATAGGCTAAAACTACTAAGAACAGAGGAGAGATAGCAACTAGAGCAGTAGAAAAGAAGCATAACTAAGGGGGTAGTTACCTACTAAACACTCTAAGGAGATAGGCAGTTACCTGCTAAACCCCTAGGACTACAGGCAGTTACCTACTAAACCCCTAAGACACTAGTAGTTACCTACCTAACCCCTAAGATAAATAGGTAGTTACCTACTAAACATCCTAAGGAGATAGGCAGTTACCTGCTAAACTCCTAGGACTATAGGCAGTTACCTGCTAAACCTACTAGGAATATAGGCAGTTACCTGCTAAACCTACTAGGAATATAGGTAGTTACCTACTAAACCTACTAGGACTATAGGTAGTTACCTGCTAAACCTACTAGGAATATAGGCAGTTACCTACTAAATCTCTACCTATAATAACAAGAGTCTAAAATTGTTAATATTAAATAAAGTAGTATAGAGTCGCCCTAAACTTACCTATACCCTTCCCCTAGTCTCTTATATAAGCTCTAAATAGGTTTAGGTATAATTTTTATATTGTAGAGTTTATACAGCAGAAAAAAATCTTAGAGGTTAGTTTTTGTATAGGGAACTAGGGAAACCTACGTAGCGCTATACAAACTATATACCTCTATTCTATATTACACGCTAAATTGCTAATAGTAGGTAGTAACCTGCTAGTAGGTTGCAACTTGCTAGTAGATTACAACTCTGCTAGTAGGTTGTAACTTTGCTAGTAGGTTGCAATTTGCTAGTAGGTTGCGACTTTACTAGTAGGTTGCAACTTTACTAGTAGGTTACAACGTTGCTAGTAGGTTGTAACTTTGCTAGTAGGTTGTAACTTGCTAGTAGGTTATAACCTTACTAGTAGGTTATAACTTGCTAGTAGGTTATAACCTTACTAGTAGGTTATAACTTGCTAGTAGGTTATAACCTTACTAGTAGGTTATAACTTACTAGTAGGTTATAGTTTGCTAGTAGGTTGCGTTTTGCTAGTAGGTTGTAATTTGTTAGTAGGTTGTAGTTTGCTAGTAGGTTTACAACTTACTAGTAGGTTGTAATTTGCTAGTAGATTGTACTTTACTAAGAGGGTTCTAAATTACTAGTAGGTTATAATTTGCTAGTAGGTTTTTAACTTACTAGTAGGTTCTTAAAATATTTTAGTAGTAGGCTTCTAATAGACAGGAAACCTCTACATCTATAAGTAGTTTACACTACTACGCACTTAAGCATCTTAGCTGTTTTTGCCTTAGAGGTACTAAACACGTCTATAATACCCTAAGGGAGATTTCTAGTATATAGCTAGTCTAGACGTTAATTACAACAAACAAACAAACAAACGTAGATTAGTAACCTTACCTCTTAGCCTCTTACAAGACATAAGGCATAAGTTAGCTAATAATTAGAGTCCTAATAACGTAATAAAGTTAGGCAGGTAGTAAAAAGGTAAATAGCATAACTATAAAACTAGCCTAACTAAAAGCTACTCCTATAGGTAATATAAAACTCTAGTTAATAAGGCTAACTCTAGATTACTGTACTATTACAAACAAACAACAGATAACCTAATAGGAAGAAACGTCCTAGATAACAGAGGTCTACTATATTAGTAACCTTGTAAAACGCTATAGGTTATAACTAGTAAGCTATACAGTTGCTAGAGAATAGGTTCCTAATAACCTAAACCTACTAGCTAGAAGGTAGTAGAAGACTAAAGTAATGTTATATCCTACTTTAGGTGTTAGTTAGTTTACAGGTAGGCCTACCCTATCCTAGGATATACCTAGACAGAGCTAGTAACTCTGTAGGAGAGACTACGTTACTAGGAAGAGTATACAGCTAGTAACCTAGAACTAATAGGCTAATTTATTAACTATACTAGTCCCTAGACCTAACAGCCTAATATAATAAGTAGATCGCCCTAGTCTAGGGTACACCCTAGAGAGACAGTGTTGAAGTCGTACTTTAAGCAAAGCTCGTAAGCACTAATTCTATTGGTTCTCGGGGATGAGTAATGGTTCTGGAACAGTAAGGGTAGACGCCTGGGTGAAACACCTAACGACGGCTGGGGTAACAATGAGTAGTATAGAGGGGACTATCTAGCTCGAAGGTTGGGTTGAGATTCCAAAGACAAACTTGATTGACGAGGTTGAACACGAACCATAAGGGTTGTGTTTCTACTAACTATATACTTGAGTTGTCCCATGCCGTCTCATGGTTTCTCACGAAGTCCCATGGGGGCCTTATGAGAACCGTAAGACTTCCGTAGGAATCGTGGGACATCACGTGACTCTGTCTCACGGTCTTGGCCCAGACCCATGTGTAAGACATCGTGGGACATCACGTGGCTCTGTCTCACGGTCTTGGCTCAGACCCATGTGTAAGACATCGTGGGACATCACGTGACGGCTAAGCGTTGCGCCGATCCCGGTCGCGTCATTGTGATAAAGGTCCGCCTCGCGGTCCTCTTCTCAGGATCGTAACAGACAGCAGTATTAGCTTAGGTCTTAATAAGAGCACCTCTTAAACCTATCTATAATAAAGGCTTAATAACTTCTCCTAACAAGGTTTCTTACTATAGGCATAGGGTTTTCTAGAGTCTAGCTATCTAGCTACCCTGTTATAACCTCTACCTTAATAGTTTAGGACAAACTACAAAGGAGGGGGGGCTATTATTATAGGGAATTCCCCCTTCTCCTTCTTAAGGCATTACCTTAGCCGCACCTTAGGTCACCCCTAGACTAAGGCTAGGGCACGTCTAAGTATATATTCTATCCAAACCCCTAGGGCTTACGCCTTAAGGATTTGTCTACCTCTTATCTATTAATATATACCTTTTTGCCTCCTAAGGCAGCCTATCTATCCTGCGTACCTCTGCCTGCCTATAGCGACTTTACAGAAGGCTGCTAGCTTATGCCTATACAACCTAGACCTAGTATTACTCTTATCTTAGGTATTAGGCTGACCTGTCACGCCTCCTCTATCTACTTAACCTATAGATAACATATTTACTACACCTTAGAGCTCACAGGCCCTTTATAGGGCTTATTAACAGCTCCTTTTGTCTAAATCCCTCTCTTAGAGCACCTGTGTGGTGCTTGGCAAGGCAGGTAAGGCAATTGCTAGTGCTAACACTCGTGCAGCTTAGCTTAAATCTAAGAATTAACAACTTAAATATTAACTAGATGGTACTAGGGTTACCTGCTTAAGAAAGCGTGTTTAAGTTAACCTAAATAAGCGCTATAGTAACGTTAAAGCTATTAAGGCTGCTATTAATTAGGCAGCAGCATTACAAGCTAAGCAGGCATCACGTTTAACTAAACAAGAAGCTTAAAAAGTAGTAGTAGCAGCAGCAGCACTTACGCTTTAGTCTATGTGTACAGAGTGGCAATTATAAGCGTTGTTGTTGAGAAATCACAACTCTAATCTGAGTACTGTGATGTGGTGGAGTGGGCGGAAACTATATGTGGGCGGAAAGTATACCGTGTTGCCGCACGTGCCGCCCGTCTTCGCGTGCCGCCCGATCAACCCCACCAACACCCACACTTCAACGCGTGATAACTCAACAACCATAGCACCTATTAACAAAGCAATTGCAGCCATCAAATCGCTAGAACTAGGCAAAAAGTTGTTTATTAGGAATTTGCTAATAGGTTTAATGTTAGTCGCACAACTCTATCCTAGCACTACTAAGGTGTGTAGAGCGATAGGACCACCAAGAACATCAACTAGTTAAAACTCCACCCACACCAAGAGCAAGAGCTTGTAAGGTACATCATAGACCTCTCTAAGAAACACTTCCCACCTACTAGAGAGATAGTTAAGAATTTCGCGCAAGGTTTAGCTTAAACTACTATCTCTAATAGCTAGGTTAATTGCTTCCTCTACTGCTATCGCGACGTACTTACCTTACAATAGACTACCCCTATAACTACTAATTGTCACGCAGCTAACTCCTACAATAAATACAAGGCATACTTTAATCTAATAAAGCTTAAGATTAAAGAGTATAACGTACAGCCTAAGCACATATATAATATAGATAAGAAGGGTTTTATAATTAGAGTTATTAACAAGTTAAAATAAGTGTTTAGTAAGGCTTAGTTCTATAGTAGTAAGTCTTAGTAGTCGCTCTACAATAGTACACGCAAGTAGATTACTGTGCTAGCATGTATATACGCTAATAGTACTGCCTTACCGCTAGGTCTTATCTACTTAGCTAAATTAGCTAGTATACAGTTAACCTAGGTAACAGAAATAGATAGTAAGAAACACTCTATATTTACTATAGTCTCTCCTACTAGCTAGTTAAACAACAACATAGGTTTAGCGTAGCTTAAGCAGGTGTTTAACTGCTATACTTAACTAAAATCACTTACTTAGTAGAGACTATTAATACTAGATAGCTATAGTAGTTACATTACTATAGATTTTATTAACTATTACGCTAAACATTGTATACTACTTGCTATCTATCTACCTTACAGCACTTAAACTCTTTAACTACTAGATGTAGTTTGCTTTACACCTCTTAGCTACAATTATAGCATTAAGCTTACTAAGCACTTTCACTAGAGCTAGGGCTTACTACTATTTAAAAAAAGGTAACTTCTTCTACTGTTTTTAGGATGCCTAGGTGACTACTTTTACTACTAAACTTATACTTAGCGCATTTAGCAGTACTAGTTTAGTACTGCTTAACCCTAACGTTATACTTAAGAGGTTTACTACTAACAATAAAACACTTAATACTAGTGTATTATTTAATAGTGCTTAACTGTAGCAAGAGACTAACTAGCTTATATAGTTATTAGTAAAGGATTTAAGTACCTCTAAGGTTAAAGAGATAAGGCAAACTTTCTACTAACTCTACACTAAAAACAAGCTTCTAGAGGTTGAAAATCAAGGCTTAAGAGCTGCTCTTAATTACTCTAGGAGTTGTAAGAAGAAGCGTTAAATCCTACTACTAATACAGCGTAAAGAGACTCGTACTAGAGCACAGTAGTAGTTACTAAGGTTAGTAAAATCAGCTGTTCGCCTTTAGAGTATTCTAGAGCAAGAGCTAGCAGATAAGGTAGTCAAAAAAGCTAACAAACAAGCTCTCTGTAAGACAAATAAGCTACTTAAACAGAAGCTTAACGCTAAGAAGAAGGTTACGCAAGAGATAGAGAGAGAAGAGCGTGTAAGGATGAAGGATTTAAGGCAAAAACAAGTAGCTGAACGTAAGGCAGAGAGAGAGCGTTAAAAACAAGCTCGCAACGCTTAAAAACCTCTACAATTAACTTAAAGAGGCAAGCGTATAACCTTACGCAAGCCAGCAGTCAAAAAGAAGCGTGTGGGTGGTGGTAGTAGTAGTGGTGGTAGTCAATCGGCCGCTGAGCGACCCCAACTACCACCAAGTACAACCACGCGTAGCGGCCGCAACGTCAACCTCCCAAGTAAATTCAGATAGGCCAAATTGATTGCAAGCATCATTTTACTACTCTACTACAAACTCTCGTGATAATAGCTATTGTACGTGGTTGTAGAGCCTCACTTTTGAAAAATCGGTTGGTTTGGTGTTGCGGGCGGCACGCGAAGACGGGCGGCACGTGCGGCAACACGGTATAGACTAGCTTACTGCAATGAGTTTGCCGCTATGGCGAAAGACCGCATGCGACTTGTTAGCACTGCATGTCTGGAATCATCGGACAAAGGTCTTGAACTTCCCTTCGTGTGCATGGGAGGTCCTAGAGGTAGGGAGGCTTGGTCGGAATTATCAAAAAACAAAATGATCTTCAATTTGGTTGCTAGAATAGGCGTGCACAAAGCAGACATTGGTCTAGTTATTATGGCTTATTCTAGTAACCAAATTGAAGATCATTTTGTTTATTGACGATTTTGGACACGGTAAAGCGTCGGGCTAGAATAATCGAGCGATTGAGTGACGCGATATTGAGTTCAAGCTGAAGAAAACCGGTTGTAGTCAGATCCAGATGAAGTTGGGATAGATATGGAGTGGTACGATCAGAGTTCAAACCAAACAGCATTAGAAATAGACTCGAATTACAGTAGTCTCTATATAATACGATAATAGTACATAATGTTACAGACTACAAGAGCGGAGCTGAGTGGAAAAAAAAGCAACCCAGGGGTATCAACGCCCAAGTACGCCATCGTCAATTGCTGTCGTAGTAAAAGTACACTCATGTCGCCGGGGCCGAAACTTGCCTGTCTGATTCCGTTCCTGCTAACCTGGTGACACAGCCGGCACAGCCAAAGTGATTATATGCGTGCGTGCTCGTGCGCATCTCTTCCCTCGATGATCTCACCCCAGCACCACATACAGATAGCTCGCTTCGCGCAGTGTCCACACCGACACATGCATGTGTCTGAATTTGGCGTCAGGCTCGTGATGCTACGCATGGTAGACTCTTCGTTCTCGTAGCACTTCACGCACTGCCAGCGATCCAGAATACGGCTTCGCAGCGAGCAGTGGCACTCTCTCAGGGCCTGTGCATTTTCGTCGACTTGTTCGCTGAGCCAGGGCAGCTTTGGCAGCTCGGGGACCATGGCTTTGTATCCTTTTGGCGCTCTCGCGAAACAGGGCTCGCAGAGCAACAATTTTCGCTCTTCGACCGTCCTGCAGAGCGAACGCAGTACGGGGACGGGAAGCCGAACTGGCTTGAGGCAGACCATGTTCGCAGTGAGACCATTCCCAGATCTATGTTCAACACATCGCTGATCTTCTCTGGTGTGGCGGCCTGATTGGAATCAAGAGGCATGTCAAGGAAGCCCTGGTCATGGTACGGCCCCGCCGTGCTATCAGTTGCTGGGTTTCGCCAGGCAGGCAGTACATCGGATTCCCTGGGTAGGTGGTGTGGGCTCAGAATACCGACTTCGTTAGGGTCTAGCAATACAAAACCAGAGAAGTTTGGGAGGTCCTCTGAATCGCTTGGTGCCTCGTAGATAGATTGGTAGACGCAGTGGATACGGCATTCGTCGCAGGTGGTGACTTTGCAGCTGATACATGGTCGTGATTCGACATTTGGGCGGCGAGAGGTGGTGCTGCATTGTGCAAACTCAGTGCAGTGGTAGGCATAGAAAAATACGGACTTCGAATGGTGATGTTTTCGGACCATGTTGCCGTTACCGCTGCAGCGCAGTTTGCTCAGTAGGTTTTCAACGCTCCCGGGGCGAGGAAACATGGCGTGGTATGCTGCTTTGCAGGATAGCGCAAGAGAGAGTAGGTCGATGGGAAACAAGTGGGAGGTGATAGACTCTAGAAGGCCATATTGGCGGAGTATCCGCGCCAGAGGGCACATCGTTGACTCCTTCCTCGTGATTGCCCTTGTTGTTGTTGCCTTTGGTGTCGCTGGCCTCAGCGCTCCTACCTTCGCCACTTTCTTCTGTAGGCATGTGACAGCAAGTTCGTCCATCGAGCGCTTGCGCTTCATCGGCCGAGCTTCAGCTCCCATGGCTTACGATTTGCGGCTGAAAGATATAGTAGAGTATGTAGGCACTGGAGGAAGAAAGACACCGTTTAGCAGTCGCTCGCAGTGGTCCAAGCTCGAGTCGAGCAGTACATGGTTAAGGACTACATTGTCCAGTGTGGTGAAAGGCTTTCTGAGTCATCTTCACGGTCACCTCTGATTACTTGGATTTGGGGATGGCGTGAATCGTGCAAGACAGTATTGGCATGAGTGACATCGATCCAGGTGAAAAGGCGGGGGTAATGTGAACTGGAAGAAGGAAAAAGCGCATTTACAACGTACATCGTGGTGAATGTCAAATTCGTATAGCCTCAAAGCGCCTCCTATAACGCTTGGCATGTCCTGCACTGGAGATCTGGATCCATTTTGTATATTGTGTATGTCCGGTAGGGCTGAGGCAGGCCTCAGAAAAAATTTCGAAGAAGCTAGAAAGGCGTGCAGCTCGAGCAGCGAACGCAGAAAGATCGAAGCAAGCAAAACTCCGATATGGTACACAACGCTCACAAAATTGAGATGGAGCTATAGAGCTATGAAGCTATGGAGCTTCGAAGCTATGGAGACGTATAGCGGGGCCTGCGCGCAACTTTTGGAGTCGTCACGAGCAACACCGAAAATTATCCGTTGCGGAGCGGCATCCGTAACGCTCCGGTGGCACGCCTCGGCTGCTCCCTCTTCCGCTCGCACTACACCTTCACCGCTAATAGCATCGTCGTGTGCATCAACTAACACAGTAAATGAAAAATTTGTAGTATAGTGAGATTCTGTCAGAGATGAAACATTTCGTTATTTGAGAACGTCGGCAACTCAGTGCTCTTTTGCACTTCAGGCGCAGCAAGCATAGAAATTGTCTTCACCGTAACCGGGGAAGTACATCCACTGCAGGCCTTGGTATCCTTCCACGACCATGCGCACTGGATTCGTATGATCACCATTTTCATCATCAAGAGTGAAGCTGTTGCATGATTCGTAATCCACAGTAACTTGCCACCAAACACAGGAAGAAGATCGTGATGCATCGGTGTGAGTTGCTGTGCGATCTACTTGAGAGCTAGTTACACTATCACACCCTTAAGATAAGTAAGATGGGCTCCTCGCAGTTGTTTTCCTCATGGAGGCGCCTTGTTGGGATGCTACTAACCTCGGGCTGTTGTAGGCTGCTCTATTTGGCTTTTCTTATCAGAGTCTAAGGTTGTCAGTACAAGGAAGTGATGTGCACTAAACGGGGTGTAATCGAAACTAGACCAGGGTCATCATACATGCACAGGGCTGAAGCAAGTGATGTTGTCGTGGGCGGTATCTTATCGTGCAGCTGCCACGTGCTGAGCCACGCGACGACTCAAAAATGATGTAGAAATGCTCGTCATGACCACATTTCCATTATATTCCCTCGAACCCCACTTTCACATAGCCTGAAGTCTCCGTCCGCTCTGGCCGTCTTATGTGCATTTCGAGTCGAGAAGTAGACGCATCGCATATCCAAGCACGCCAAACGAAAAAGCCATAGAGTTTCCAGTCGCTTGGACAGGTGCGCGCAGAAGTGAGAGCAGTGTCCTTTCCTCACTGTTCGCCGTTTTCTGGCGCCTCTCGTGGTTTGTTTGTTTACTTATCGCGAACTTGTAGGCCCGCTCTTTCGCGGCATTGCATGGTTTCCGTCCTGGGTATCAGGCTTGGATATCCCATCACTCCGGTCGAGCATCTCGGCCCCAAGACTCTCCCTAGATCCGGAAGCCGGGAGCCCGCTTGGATGTTGGCGAGCCTCATAGCTGAGCATGACAAGCCCTGCCAAGCTGATGGCGCAATGACAGTCGTCATCGCGCCCGACTTTGCAGTCGCAGTACTTATACCTCGAGAGTCCCCAGATCGCAGTGCAAGCCGATCTGATGGCAGATTACGGCACCAAGAACATCGCTATCAGAGAACCGCGGAAAGCCTGGGAACGACCGTGGACTGCTAACAACGTGCCAAGCTGGACCGAAACAACTCAGGAACGAAGAACAGTCGACACCACATGTGTAGATGAGTTGAGAGTAGGGAGAGCAAGATGGAAGAAAGACAGAAAAAGAAGGAGATGATACAAAGGCCATGAATATGTGCCTGCAGCTGCAAAACATGGACGACCGGAGCAAGAACACCACTCGACTATACCAGATTCCACACCTCCCACTTGTTGGTGAATGCTGTAGATGCTGTTACACCAGTAACTGCAATGTCAAAGGCGCATCTACAGAGACTGTCGACGCCAAGATGCAGAAGACGTCTCAGGCTCGATTCAAGGTGCAGTGGGAGGTGCAGTAAGAAGGAGTCTGGCTAACAAGGGAGGAACAGTCAATTTGCTGAGGGCTCCTCGGCAAATGTAACGCGTAGTAACGTTTTCAGCGGCTTGGTCTCGGATACCGGTACTACGTCCTGTCCTTCTGGGTGCTAAGGTGCACCATACACATGGCGAAATGCAAGCCTAATGTGTTAGTGGAATGACGCGAGGCAGGGTGTGATGGAACTCGGATTCCTTCTTGGTCCAAATCCGGTTGATGACAGTGGCCCACCCTTATCGCAGTAGCGCACGGTACGGTTCCATCGACCTGGGTGTCGTTTGCCAGGTCCCCGGCGCAGAATCAACACGGGAGAACGATATCACCTTGCAGACATCCCTGGCAACTTGTTGCTAGCGATGATGGTGTCGACAACTTTCCAGCAAGGTGTAAGCCTTATGAGGGGGTGCCCGAACGGAGTGAAATACGATTTTGCCACCCCAGGGCTTTTTCCCTTGTAAAAGATCACTAGATGCTTAGTGCAAGCACGCTTAGGCAACCCTCCTGTAGTCCGTCACTGGTGGCGATAAGAAGCTGCTGGCCGAGGCAGTCCCTTACCCAGCCTTCTTCCTTCAACAACGCAACAGACGAACAATAACATCGCAAAGTCGCAGATGAACAAGTATCGATTTGTAAGTGCCAATACTCAGCACATCAAGGCGGCTTCGCGCGCTGTCAGGCACGCGGGTCGTTGATTTTCCACCTGCTTTTCTGGAGCTAGCCTACCATATTTTCTCCAGCGGCCTTTCTTGGCAGCTGACGCCACTAATCTGGGCGTGAGCTGCCGATGCCACACGTGACGTCGCACCCGCCAAGCTGCCTAATATGGTGGGTCTGCGATTACGGGCGCGCTGGAGCAAATGGCGAAAGGCGGCTGGGAAATACGCTTTTGGAGGCCCACCTGCACCGAGCTTGTTTGTCACTTCATCGAGGTAAGCCCTTTCAGGAAGGAGACGTTGTCAACTTGCTCCGTCGTTGGTCACGGTGGTCAAGGGCTCTGGATAGGACTCGCTCGGATGATGCCATACATGGCACAACAGGAAAACGGCCGAGTAGTGGTCGGCCAGGTACGACACAGACCCCGCAAACGATAGGCGATTCCTGTTACCACCCCAGCATCAAGGGAACTACAAATAAGCTCGCTGCCGTTGCCTAAGCTTGCGCTGGTACCGGCCCTCATCAATTGAGCTCAGCAGAAACAGGTCGTCACAATGGCAATGGCACGTTACCTCGGAATTGCATCAGCATTAGCTGCCACCAGCCTTGCTCAATTTACTCCAGAGTATGTCACACGTTCCAAGTCCAACCGGGACTGAGATTGACCGTTACAACAGGAAGCTTCTCAGCGGGCCGCGACGTGGTGCGCTCAGCCCCAGCGGCGATGGTTCTGTTGCTCTGCTGTCCATCTCGCAGTACAACTTCTCCGAAACGGCTAGCGAATCTAGCTGGGGAATTCTTGACCTGAAGTCTGGAGAGTTCAAGGACTCTGGTCTCAACGTCAGCGAAGTCAGTGAGGCCGCATGGATCCCAGGCACAGACACCGGCATTGTCTACATCAACAGCACCAACGAGGAAATTCCCGGAGGTGTCACCATCTGGATCGGAGACATCAATGACCCATCCAAGAGCACTCTGGCCGCCTCCCTGGATGCCCCGTACAACGGTTTGAAGATCGCAAAGACTGAATCGGGCGACATTCACTTCCTCGTCAACAGCATTGCATACCCCAATGGCACTGCTGTCAACCCGGAGACTGAGATAACTCCCAAGCACACTGGACGATTGTACAAGGACACCTATGTTCGTCACTGGGACACCTGGCTCACAAAGAACCGCTACAACGTCTTCGCTGGTGCCCTCTCTGCCAACGCCAGCTATGGCCTTGCCCACCCTGGTCTACGCAACTTGAACCATGCTGTTAACTGGACCACCACCAGGTCTGAGACTCCCGTGCAGCCATTCGGCGACTCTGGTGACTACGCTATTTCGCCTGATGGTAAGCTCTACGCTTTCCTCAGCAAGGCTCCTCAGCTGAACAAGGCCAACTACACCGCCAGCTACATTTACCTTGGTGAAGTAGCTGGAACCGCTGCCCCAGTTGCTTTCAATGGCCCCGGCTCCGAGGCTGCCGAGGCTGGTCACCAAGGTGCTTCTGGCTTGCCTTCATTTTCACCCGACAGCTCCAAGCTCGCCTACGTTCAGCAGGATGAGGACTACTACGAGTCTGACAGGTGGCAGCTGTACACTGTCGACGTTGCCCCAGCCAATGGTAGCGTTGTCACTAGCAACTGGAAGGGTCTTTCCTCTGGTTTCGATCGCTGGGTCCAGGGCCCAATGACCTGGGCGCACGATGGCTCCTCTATCTACGCGACCGCTGAGGACTACGCTCGTGTTAAGATCTTCAACTTCCCCATCACTGCTGATGCCAGCTTCATCCCGGAGCCTTTGACCTCCAACACCTCGGTCACTTCCTTCTCCCTTCTGAAAAACAACGACTTGCTCGTCACCGCTTCGGCCATCTGGACACCTACCGAGTACTACACTCTGACCAACGGCACCAAGAACACAATTTTCTCTGCTGCCGAAAGTGACAAGGAGTTCGCTGATCTCCATGCTGGCCAAGTTTCTGAGATTTTCTTCAATGGATCTGACCCAAACCTGAAGCAGCAGCTCCATGCCTTCGTCGTCAAGCCAAGCAACTTCGTCGAAAACAAGACATACCCTCTCGCTTTCTACATCCACGGTGGACCTCAGGGAGCGTGGGACAACAATTGGTCAAACAGGTGGAACCCGGCAGTCTGGGCTGATCAGGGCTACATTGTAGTCTCACCTAACCCGACTGGATCAACGGGATTCGGCCAGTACCTTACCGACGCCATTCAGGGCCAGTGGGGCGGTTACCCGTACCACGATTTGGTCAACGCTTGGGAATATATCAATTCTGAACTGACTTCTTTCGTTGACACCGAAAACGGTATCGCCGCTGGTGCTTCCTACGGAGGTTACATGACCAACTGGATCCAGTCCAACGACCTCGGCGACAAGTTCAAGGCCCTCGTCACCCACGACGGCATCTCCCAGACCAAGGGTGCCTGGGGCACTGAGGAGCTCTGGTTCATTCGTCATGACTACAACGGTACCCTCTGGGAGTCTGATGCGTATGAGAAGTGGAACCCCTTCAACCACATTGCGAACTGGTCCACCCCTCAGTTTGTTGTTCACAACACCCTTGACTATCGTCTCCCTGAGAGTGACGGTCTTGCTTTGTTCAACGTTCTGCAGGCCATTGGTGTGCCCTCGCGCTTCCTCAGCTTCCCCAACGAGAACCATTGGGTCTTGAAGCAGCAGAACAGCTTGTTCTGGCACAAGGAGATTTTCAACTGGATCAACCACTACTCCAAGGGTACGCCTTTAGATGATGAGGCTGCCGGCAACTAAGTAGATGAGGCGACGAGATTGCAATGCGCCAATCGTGCGCTTACGATAGCACTTTACCTTCAATGTAATGACGTATAATGATAATGAGTTTGTTGATCTGAGGTTTCTATCTCGGTGCATGTGCTGATGCTGATACTCACTCTTTGACCATTCTCTACCAATTAGAATTCACTCACTCTTGGTAGATACCGCTAGATTGGGATTTATGCGCCCAACTCAGGCAATGCTGCCACCACTATTGGCTGTCTTTTGCATCTGTAGGATTCGAGCCTGTGCCTCTTACGACATGGATAGCAACCACCTCTTGTAAGGCCACCGTTCCAGTACTTCAAGGTGAAAGCTGATCGCGGGTCTCACTTCACCTCCCGTAGTCTCTCGCTCAGGTCCTCTGGTTCCCTTGGCATACCAGATCCTGCGACCTGAGCAACTTCACGAGTCAGTACTACCAATGTCTCCACAGGCACTCATCCAGATTGCAGCAGTTAGCAGCTCGCCTCGCTCCGCGATGAATACACAAGCTTGGCAAAGGGCTGGGCAATTTTGGCAGACCATTAACAGCCCCGCCAGCACGAGTCCATGGTCTGATCATGCACGCGAGCTTCCAGACATGTTCTCGCAGGATTCTATCGACTCTACAAGCGTACTGGTCTGCGATAAGCCGCTCATCCTATGGTCTTCGACAATGCCATCCTTCGCCACATGACCGTCGCCAAGCCCTCCGCCTGCTGCGCAACAAAGAGAGTGATTGACTACTGGCGGGGATCCATTTTTACTGCTTCGAGTAGTCGGCGCTTCGCATACTGTTTGGATGTGTCAGGCGAACGGGCATCGTCGGTTTTGTGGTAAGCGCAGGCAAATTGCGCTTCTCATCCCGATCCCCATCCGTCTTCAAACGGCGCAGCGAGACTCCAACCAGGAGATGCGCTAGCTCGGTCGAAGGACCGAAAAGGTGAGAAGATAAGCATGGACTAGTGGTCGAGCCGTGCGGCATGAAAAGACGGTGGTTCTGGGGCGCCGAAACTGCCGCGGGTGTAGGGGTGTACACCTGCCTGCTGGGGCTTAGCGGATTCCAGGGTGGAACGGAACGCGAGCGTGCTTGGAGTGCTTGATGGCGAAGAGGGGCGGGTTTTGCCTGTGCCAAGTGGTGGCGCTGGGCGCCCAGTCGGAGCGGCATCCTGGACTCGAGGATACGAAAATTGCAGCGCAAGAGACTGCTCGTTCCAACAACGATATGGCTGAATTTAGGAATCGACACCGAGCTGTAGTGCATCGAACGCCATGATCTGTCGAATGAAACCCTCTGTACAACCTGGCCGAGCGCGGTGCCGCAAGAAAATAATCTAACAGTGCCGCGCCGCTACCTGTTTCTTCGTCATGATAAGCCTGCCTAGCAGTGAATGGCTGGCACCCTGGCGATCGTCCTGCACTGCCAAGTGGTACCAAGCTGAGAAGCAATGTCGCCAGCTGGGCCGCAGTTCTTTCCTGGCCTTAGCATTTGCTAAGTGGCTGTCGTGCTCGATAACGCTGTTCGCGCAAAGTGGTACTCTCCGCCGCCCATGATCAACATCTAGCGTGATTGTAACGTCGCGTTGGAACTCACCTGCTGGATGCAGGTGTAAGGCCAAGACGCGCTTTGCCTCGCTGTTTGCCCCGGCGAAAATGGTGGGGTGCCAGGTATTAAATGGAGCGCGCGCCTCTGCTCGTAGGGTTTCTGGTTCAGCAGCAGCTCGTCCCCTCACCAAGCTTGCCACGGCCAATCACTTTCTCTGAGAAAGTTGAACCAGAGTGAATCCCTTCCAGTGTTAACATCAGCACTCGAAGACTACCTAATCCACCATGGCTGCCGCCGCCGGCCCCAACCAGGTCGACATGGCCCTCAGCAACGAGCCCAAGGTTGCTACACCTCTCTACGAGATGAGTGAGAAGCAGGCTCTTGCTGGCGAGAAACGCCATTCCTCTGCCACCAGCCACAGCATCAACGCCGTTCCTGTCGAGTTCGAGGCTGATCTTGAGGGCGAGACACCCACCGAAGAGGAACTCAAGACATTGCGTCGTGTCTCTGGCAAGATCCCGTGGCAGATCTTCACCATTGCCTTCGTCGAGCTTTGCGAGCGTTTTGGTTACTACGGATGCCAGGTCTTGTGTACGTTCAGATATCAATGCCTCGTTGTCCCTTCACTAATGCAGAACAGACACCAACTTTGTCCAGCAGGACCTGCCTGTCATCGACGGCGTAGTTCAGTCGACCGGAAAGGACCCGCGTGCTGATGGTCAGCCCGGTGGTCTCGGCATGGGCCAGCGTGCCTCGTTCGGTATTGGTACCTTCAACTCGTTCTGGGCCTACACTACGCCCATCATCGGTGCCATCATTGCCGACGAGTATCTTGGTCGCTTCAACACCATCTTCATCGCCATCGCCTTCTCCATCATCGGTCACATTCTGCTCATCATCTCGGCCATTCCCTCTGTACTCACTGGCAATGCTGCCATTGCCCCCTTCATCCTCGGTGTCATCGTTCTTGGATTCGGAACTGGTGCATTCAAGGCCAACATCTCGCCGCTCATCGCTGAGCAGTACAAGCAGACGAAGCCTCGCGTCATCATCGACGCCAAGACTGGCGAGCGTGTCATTTCCGACCCCAACATCACGCTCTCGCGTATTTTCTTGTACTTCTACATGTTCATAAACATCGGTTCTCTTACCGGCCAGATTAGCATGGTCTACGTTGAGAAGTACGTTGGTTTCTGGTGCGCGTGGCTTCTGCCCACCATCATGTTCTGCGCCTGCCCCATTGTGCTTTGGGTCTGCCGTAACAAGTACCACAAGAGCCCGCCCACCGGCTCCGTTCTCATCCGTGCCTTCAAGCTCCTCGGACTTGCCACCAAGGGCAAGTGGTCCCTGAACCCTGTCACCACCCGCCGGAACTTCAAGGGCGAGCGCTTCTGGGAAGACGTCAAGCCCAGCCACCTCGGCAGCAACGCACCCTCATGGATGCAGTTTGACGATGCATGGGTTGACCAGGTTGCCCGTGGTCTGCGTGCTTGCTCCTGCTTCACCTGGATCCCCCTCTACTGGTTGTCTTACAACCAAATGAACAATAACCTGACCTCACAGGCTGCAACCATGACGCGTAACGGTGTGCCCAACGACATCATTACCAACCTGAACCCCATCTCGTTGGTCATCTTCATCCCCATCGTTGACAACTTCCTCTACCCTGCGCTGCGCAAGGCTGGCATTCGCTTCACACCCATCAAGCGCATTGCCTTCGGTTTCATGCTTGCCTCGCTCGCCATGGTCAGCGCCACCGTCATCCAGTACTACATCTACCAGACGGGCCCCTGCGGAAACGAGATGAACTCATGCGATGACCCCGCGCCCATCAACGTGTGGACACAGGCCGTACCCTACGTACTGGTCGGATTCTCCGAGATCTTCACCTCGATCACGGGTCTAGAATTTGCCTTCACCAAAGCGCCCAAGAACATGCGATCGCTTGTCACATCGTACTGGCACTTCATGTCCGCCTTCTCCAACGCCATTGGCCAGGCGCTTGTCTCTCTTTCCGAAGACCCGCTTCTCGTCTGGAACTACGGTGTCGTCGCTATCCTGGCCTTCCTCGGTGGCATCCTGTTCTGGATCCACCAGCGCCCAACAGACAAGCAGGAGGACACGCTCAACATGCTACCAGATTCCAACTACGTGGGCAAGGACAGGAGGCACAACGTCGAAGACCCGGATCGTGCTGCTTAAGCGCGTGTCGTGGGTTCGCTCGCTGGCTTGGAACGGCGCCGTCATGCTGAGGTGTACGCGTAATGCTTGTAACGAATGCCTCCATACGTCATGTGGGCTTCAGAGACATTACTTCGATGATACCTGATGATACCTATTTGTTTTGCTAGTTAGTTACGATAATATGAGATATGTTCTCGCCTTACCTTCGTTGATCCTGATCTCTCAATCTCGCCATTTGCAAGGTAGCCTACTCCTGCATAACAATCGACATCCTAATTATCATCGTCGCACGAATGCGGATAGTGCTGCATGTTCCACCCTTCCTTCTAAGACAGTACGCTCCAACGGAGGCAGTGAACGACAAGCACTGTTTAAATGTCATCATAGTAATCAAATAATAAACGATTGTTTAGAAGTCACTATCAACACCTCATTCGACAGCTTGCGTTTCTATTGAGTTTGTAATACTACTTGCTGCAACTAGCTCGACTATATCATATGATACACAAGGCGCTCTTGTTCACGGTTCCAAGAAAAGAAAAAGCGACTTATAAGCACCAAATGAAATCAGCAAATGAACCAACTTGTCTAAAGCCAGCCATGACGCTGGAGGTTTCATGATACTTGGGGGACGGAAAGAACGGTAAGGCAAACCGCGCACTTCACTTCACTCCATTCCCGCCACTTTACTCCAACCCAATCTTGCAATAGCTTCCCTGTACTCCACTACAAACACATCCGAATGTTCATAAAAAGCCTATTTTCTATATTTAGACAGAAAACAAGTATTACCACCACCAGCTTCAGCCACACAATCCACCACAACCCTCCACTTGAACAGACAAGACCTACATCACCGCCGCCAAACCACCATGTCCAATCCATCCCCCATAACAACACCCTACACGTCCCCTCCTCATATTTACCAAAACCTTAGCCAGCACAACCACGCTCCTCCACACAATGCATACCACGCTCCCCTATGCCCCACCGGAAACGCAACATCAGCTATCCCACATCATCTCAGCGGTGAAAAATCAGCACACCACAGTGCATGCAAAACTGAGTGACATAGTGAAGTTGGTGGAAAGCGTGGTGCGCGACGAACACGGGCGGCCGAATCTTGGGCTTGGGGGAGCAGGGCGCGGGGGTTGTGGAAGAGGAGTTGGAGGGGGTGAGGAGGGGGTGAGGAGGGGGTTGTTGCGGGAGTGGGGGTTGAGAGTGAGGGGGTGTGAGGGGGCTGGCTGGGGACGTCTAAGGATGGCGGAGAAGACGAGGACACCATAAGGACATGGGGAAAAGTTACACTGAAAGCGCATTGACGTTGCTTTTGTGAGATCTCGTCGTGGAAGACTGTCTTAGTGTAGAAAGCATCATTCATGTACTGAAATCTGAAGAGAGGCTTGACTGCCCATGAATATGTACAACGAATTTTGTGAAGTCGTGAAGTATAGACAAATCATGGAGGGGTATCTCGCGCGCTGAACGCTCTCGTAAAAACAGCCGGGCTCAAGTGGGAGTAGTGCAGCAGCCTGATCAGGCAGACAACAATTCCGAATTTTCCGAGGACACCGATCCTCCCGCAAATTTGTTCATGACCACTCTCTCAATGTCTTTTAGCAAGCTGGTTTTTAGATCATTCAGCTCTTTCCTCGCAGCAGCAGCGTCTCTTTCTGCGCGCTCGACCCGGACTTTGGAAAGATGAAGGTCGATGTCGCGACTGTGCACAAGCGCCTCTGCCAGTCTCATTCTCTCTTTCGTAGCGGCTAGCTTCGATTTGATCTGTGCACACTCTTGTTGTAAGCCGCTGTAAGCATGCTTGAGCATGATTTCATCGGCAAGTACCTCGTCCGTGGGGGACAAAATGCCTTCAGAGAGATTCGATGGCTGGGAATGTTAGCTCCTGTTACGTTCGGGTTGATCGTTAAGAAGTACCTTTCGAATATGACTGGGACGTCTTCTTGTTGGGAAAAACTCCGTGGTAGGTGACATAGCACTTTCTGAGACTTGGGATGACTGCGATATTGATGTTAAGTCTAAGCAGATCTGCAGTAGTGAGGCAATGACACGTACCTTGCGTGAGTGATTTATTCGCTTGGGCTTAGCTGTTGAAAGTCAGTAGATTTTGAATGAGGGATTGAACTTTTCCTTACGGGTTCCCTGTGGTGTGTATTCCTCGCGCTCCCGCTTGATTTTGGTGGGTAGTTCGAAGCTTTCCTTGTCACTTTCTCGCCGCGCGGTGCCAGGCCTTGATGCCGTCGACGGCCGGTCTCCGTCGTTGCCGACCCAGTCACAAGCTTCCCTGAAGTTCTTGGCGAACCATCTGGAGTCATTCTTGTGCCTCACTAGTTCATTGACAAGCTCTGAAGCCAGGAAGTAGTACAATATGACAGCAGAGACGCGGTGGATTGCCTTGGAACCACCGGTGTCGTCACCGACTTTGCTGAATGGCGAGTAGAAGGCAACGTTACTTGTGGCGCGCACAGGGTGCAATTCTGGCTTGCCCTCGACCAATTCCTCACTTAAACGATAGAAGGTAATCTCTGTATCGTGCTCATGAACGTGCGCGACCACCTTGGAGTCCTCGACATGGTCGCCTGGAGCGTAATCGCCAATCACGAGCAGCTTCTTGTGCGTGGAGCGACCGAGTGATCGCTGAATCACTCTGTTAAACGAGGTTTCGTCAATATCAATATATGTGACTCTCGAAGCGCGTGGTAGCGCCTTAAAGGCCTCTGGAAACTCCTGTCGCGCCCATGCCTGGATGTTGGCGAGTGTCAAGGGCGTCTTTTGTTCGTTGAAGTCGGCCATTGTACGGAATAGCTTATCGATTGGAGTGCTGAGGGCTCAAAGGGGCAGGCGATTGCCGTCGGTCGTCACTCAAAGAGGATGCCTGGGTTCAAGGCATCAAGGCGCAAATGGATCAGTGCGCCGTGGCGGGTGCCAGCACGCGTGCAACGCGTTGTAACGTGTTGAGGTGAATGGTTGAGCGAAAGTCGGTGGCTGCCGAAGATTGACGCCGCTTAGCGAACGGGCACAGCGGGGTAGGTGGAGACGCCAAATTTGGAAGGTGGGAGCCAAAATCGGCCAGGCTCGTGGTGGCTTGATGCAGCGGAAAAAGGACTCGAGGTGTGCTGCGAACAGCGGGAGCCTCGGCTTATGAGGAAGTCGAGAAAGATTATGGGTGAATGACGAAGCTGCTGAAAAGAAGTGGACAGACGAAGATCGACTGTCCGAACTTTGAACTGGGGAAAGTCGGCACCTCACCTGCGGCAAACCTTCTATCCATCTGATGTCCTTGCACTCTCCAACAAGTTGGACGACTGCCCTGACGCAAACGGGATGACAGGCCGCCCTGATGGCGACACCGCATTCTGTCTGTTCGATTTGACTGCATACCGGTAGTATTGGGGGACAAATCAACAGCGCCATGGCCTGGGGTTGTGTGCAACGGCGTCTTGGGGTTGAGAACAGGAGAAGGTTCACAGATAAGTAAAGCACTTGGTCTGAAGAGCAGGAGGTATTCGGTACGATCTGGTTGGTGACGTCCAAGCCACCCATTGGCCGGTCAATCTAGGTCGTCTAAGCCGCTTCCGGCCGTTAGCTCGGCCGGCTCTTTACCGACCCAAGATTCAAGTGCTGTAAAACCTCACCTTTACTCTCCCCTATCTCACACTCATCCTTCTCACGCTTCGACAAGGACATCAGCAAAACCCCATCGCAGTCGCGTGGTGACATCGCTCGCAATCAGTGGTGGCATCAGCCTCGGAGGCACGATCAAAAATGTTCCGTCATTCCTTCACATCGTCACCCTTCAAAGTCCAACCAAACTCTACGAGCATCGCAATATCACGCGGATTTCGCATACAGGTCGCCGATAATCATTTCAGCAATAGGTCTTGGAACATCCAGGTTTGTCTCGCCCGTCTCGTCTCTTCTCAAACACTACCACATAGCTCCTATGATCCAATGCCAGCCTCGACCTTTGCTGGGTTATATACAGCACCTCTCCAAGACTCTTCTCGATGCTTCACATGCGAGATTATGTAACATCGTGATTGGGTCTCTTTACCTGCAGTAGGACAGCTACTCAACGTGGCTCAGTGTATCGATCGAGTCTGCTGTTCAGAATGGCCTAGGTCGAATTCCAACGCTGAATTGGTTTTTCGGCCACCATTTGTTCAGCTGGCGTGCTGTTGTTCAAGCTATCCCTGCGGTGCTTTCGTCTGCACTCTTGCCCACCAGTCAGACCTGCCAATCATGCAGCAACTACAGTACACAACTCGACGTGTCCAGATTGAATGGCTGTACAGCGCTCTGGGAGTGTTTCTGAAACCCGATAAAGGCGCCTTGGTCACTTCTGCGCAGCGGGAGTGCACGCACGACTGGCCTTGGACGATCCAGTGCCTCAGCCAAAGGGACGTTGATGGGATTTCGCAACGAGGTAGACATTTCCAGGCCGTGTCGGCGCAACTGCACGCAGATTGCTCTTAAGCTATGGGGATTTGTCTGAAATTGCGCTGGGAGGCTGAAGATGATTGCACGCGAGCGTTCGGCTGTTTTTGCGATGCAATCTGCGGCGGCTCAATCTGTGATCCATGCCCGACCTGCCGCGCTGCCGCATCGTTTCCAAGGCCTAGGATCCCTTGCTCGTTCTAACTTGTCTAACTGTGAAGAGACATAACAGGGGGCGAAGCAATTTCAACGGTTGTCACCCGGGAAAATTGTCGTCCCACCTCGCGGCCCCGGCGGGCGGCACACCTGTCTTCTGCGTTGGCCAACGCAGACACGCCGAACTGCTGTTTGTTTTCTCAGCCCTCTCCACAGGCTTAAGCCTACTTTGACGCGCTGAGATGACCACACTCTGCGTGTAGGATTTATATCTGCATCCCAAGGCGCCACAAGTTTGCGGCGTGGCCTTCGATACGGGGGCTTGTTGCCAGTCCTCCCGTCCGAGAATACTGTTAACAGCCGCGAGGGCCGTCGTGCAGCCATCAAACTTCGTGTAACCATATTGCTTGTTGCTACCTAACGCGCCGCCGGTCGTCGCAACCCCACCTGGGTCTTCGTGGACATTGTTTCAGGCTGTGCTTATCCTAACGTGCTTTCTGTTCATCGACTGAAGCTTCAGGCTTCCTCCGTCACGACAAATGTCTCGCTCAAGCACAGTTGCCGCCAGATGTGCTGCGCTAAACACTTCGATCGCCCAGGCAAGCATCTCTGTAGATCTGCAACTGGGCACTCGCTGACTCAGGTGTTTCCCAGGTCATCCCAGATATCAGCAGCTTCGCGCGACAGGTGCGCGAAGCCAGAACCGACCTGAACGCCATCAACAATGATCTGCAGATCATCAGGACTGGTCTTGGTGTTGCGCAGGATGACTTCTCAACCTTCGGGTCCAAACTTCCCACTGCACTTATCGAAGCATTTACTCAAATTCTGGACTCCAGCGACCACACCAGCGAGCGGTTGCACAAGTCGTTCCTTAAGCTGTCATGCAGTACCTCACCAAAAGACGATTGGCGGATACTAAAAGATGGCATTCTCGTGACTCTGCGGCAGGACCTGGAAGCTTCAAGGATTGTGCTCGACCTTGCTGTCGACTATCTTTCGTTGTAAGACCACACGTGACTGCCAATTGCTACCCGACTCCTGCTGACCGTACCAGGTTTGGTCGCACTGACACCATCGACTCACTCATTGAGAGCTATGTTAATGATCTGACCGCGTCTACCGATGAGCTTTTGAAGCGAACCGATATGGAGGAGATCCACGTCAACCAGATTGCCAGAGACAGGCTCAAATCATTGTTACAAGCAGTCCGTCTTCTTCGATCATGCATCGTAGCCCTTTCTAGAGAAGGATTATCACCTGTGTCTAAGCCAGACAGGAGGACCACCACACCGAGACCTGATTCACTGGAACCGGTATTAGGCGAGTCACGGCGCAGTGGAAGCGGAAGGAGCAGTCCGCAGCAAGGCACAGCAACCAAAGTCTCTGACAAGGGTATCGGGGCATGGCTCGCAGATGTTCCTTTTCACCAGGACGCGCAGCCCTTGACGCATTCAATGATTATCAGGGTCACTGACGACAGGTCACGCTCTAGGGCGACATCCCACAGTAATCTTGCATCTTCCCATGGTACATTTTACACGGACGATGGCGTCTCGTCCGGCCGCACTCTGGTCGCGCCCGAGTCGAGAGAATCCAGGCTCAAGAAGTCGCGAAGCTGGTGTTCAGAAGCTTCAACTCGACTCGATGTCAAAACGAAGGCGAGAGCAAAGACAAGATTAGCCCAGGAATACTCGCCGACAGTGTCAAGCTCCGATGTCTCCATCTTCCATAAAAGAATAACGTCGGACAAGATTGCAGTGGCCAAGGGGAATCGAAAAGACCTGGACATCGACTCACGGATAGGTGTCGACCGCATCCTTGCCAATATCCCCTCCGACGCCACATCCGCCGAAGTCGAGCGCATCCTCTGGGAGGGCGCTAACCCAATGGTCGCACATCCCGAATTCGGGTTCTTCTTCATCCGCGCGGCGCACGATATGTCGTCAGACATTTTGCGCATACTAATGGAATATGGCGCTGACATCACGCGCACAACACCCAACCATTACTACTCCGCTATGCATGCCGCGGTTCTCGGTGGTCAGCTGGAAATCGTGAAAAGCCTCACATCCCTTGGTCATTCCATTGACGCCACCAACACCCTTGGCGAAACGCCACTACATCTTGCTGCACGCACGCCTGGTGCAAACGAGATTGCAAAGTTTCTGGCAGACAAGGGTGCCGATGTCAACCATGAAGCGAATGATGGAAACACTCCACTGCAGATGGCGCTCACTGCGAAGAGGCTAGAAGGTCGAGAGAGGAGTCTGATGATTGAGCTATTGCTAAGCTATGGGGCAGAAGGCGAGCTCAATCAGGATTTGGAGGGCCGAAGGAGTAATTCGAAAGGCCTGAAGGTCATGGGCATTACTTGACTCCATGTGTTGGACCGTTCGTGGATCGCTATTAAGCACTTTTTGTATAATATCTTGTTCTTCAATGCCTGCTCGCCTGGCTGCCAGATCAATCCATCTGGACAGACGGAAGTCGGTTGGTTTGGTGCATTTAACTCTGGATTTAATGCGGCTGTTGATGTGGTCCTTGACCACCCTTGTCTACCGCTTTCTTTGGCAGGTGACGCATCGGGCAGTGGCGGTTTCACTCGTTGTAATTTGTGGGGGCGATTTTCGTGTGATTATACAAGCCAATTCGGTTTATTGATCCTATTGGTTTGTCTGTAGGTAATTCTCAGATTGACGTTAGGTTTGATAATCGTGTCCGTAGTATTTGGTAAATATCACAAACCGTCAAGGTGTTACGCTCAGGCTCTTTCCCATGCATATATTGCAGTTCCATACAACAAAAGGTCTAGATCAGGTGACGCATTTGAGATGGCAACCTTCTGCTTCCGTCATCGGGGCAGTGGTAACCGAGGCGCTAGCTTATCGTGGGGTATCCACCACCTGTCGGCCACCTCCGCCCAAGTTTTATACTTCATCCTTTGATTATCTGTCTTCTCTTCACATCATACACTCGCAACTTTCGAACATGAGCCAGCAATCGCACGAGACGTACAGCATGTGGGTGGAGGGCAAGGAAGTAGTGGGCAATGCGGAGCAGTCAGTCAGCTAGCCCCTCGTCAATGATGTATCCCACTTTCTGACATGCGCTAGACTTGCTATTGAGGATCCTGCAACTGGAGAGAACTTTGCTTACTGTCATGCTGCATCATCTGAAGATGTCGAGAATGCCGTGCAAGTTGCACAAAAGACTTTCAAGTCTGGTGTCTGGTCAAAAGCCCCACGCTACGTTAGAGCAGACACGCTTGACAAGATGGCAGACCTTCTGACAAAAAGGATGCCACAATTGATCGAGCTTGAAGTACGACAGACTGGCAGGGCGATCCGAGAGATGAACGCGCAGGTACCCACGCTTGTGAAGTGGTTCAAATACTACGCCTCGCTTATCAGGACTGAAGAGCGATCAGTCCTGCCGACCATGGGGAAGCTACACAACTGGGTTGATCGCAAGCCTCTCGGTGTTGTCGCGCACATCACACCCTTCAATCACCCTATGCTCATCGCTGTCAAGAAGATTGCACCCGCATTGGCTGCCGGAAACTCCATTGTCCTGAAGCCTAGTGAGCTAACACCACTCACCAGTATTGAGCTGGGCAAGTTATTTAAAGAGGCGGGTCTGCCGGACGGTGTGTTCAACGTGGTTCCGGGAGACGGCCTCACCACAGGCAAAGCGCTTGTCGGACATCCTCTCATCAAGAAAGTGGACGTAACCGGTGGAACACCTGCCGGCCGGGCCATTGGTGCTATCGCAGGCCGCAATCTCGCCCACTATACAGCTGAGCTTGGTGGAAAAGCACCTCTTATCATCTTTGATCAAGCACACGTTGACCTGGCAGTCAACGGCGTTGTATTCGCAAGCTTCATTGCCAGTGGCCAGACCTGTGTCGCAGCGACCCGCATCATTGTGCAGAACAGCATTCTCAATCAGGTACTCGTAAAACTGAAGAGAAAAGTACAAAGCATTGAGAAGAGGATGGGCTCCCCAAGAACGTCGAATCGATGATGGGACCTCTCATCTCCGCAAAGCAGCTTGTAAATGTACGGACACTCGTTGATGATGCTGTGGAGTCAGGCGTAGAGGTTGTCGCTGGTGGCCAAAGGATGACGGGAACTTCGTCGCTAGACTCGACAGACTTCTCCAAGGGCTACTTCTTCCCGCCCACAATACTGGCTGACAGCGCCACCAAGAAGATTGTCGAGACCCGGATCTGGAAAGAAGAAGCTTTCGGCCCCGTCATCACAGTCGTCGGCTTCGACACCGAAGAAGAAGCACTTGAGCTCGCCAACGACAGCGAGTTCGGTCTGGGCGCAGCAATCTGGACACAAGATCTATCCCAGGCTTTCAGAGTCACCGAGAGCATCGAAAGCGGTATCTGCTGGGTCAACACACATCACCGCAACGACCCTAGCAGTCCGTGGGGCGGCATCAAGAGCTCGGGTGTTGGCAGCGAAAACGGTGTTGATGCGTACCACGCGTACACTACAGCGAAGTCTACAATCATTAATTATGCCACCGCAGAGGAGGGCCTGGCGAGCGACGACTGGTTCAGAGAGGGCGCAGGTGAGGTTAGATATGGTTGAAAGCATCTGCATTGTTGAGCGCAAAGAAAAAAAAATGCAAGGTTACTTGAATTTGATACTAATTCTTAGTCGCTGTTTAATAAGCATAGACTGTTTTCTAACAGTACCTGGGACAATAACGATACACAGTGGAACGAGCACAAGAACAGAGCAGCATAACGTGTCAAGTGCAGCTCAAAGGTGACTACATAAGAAAAATGTTCTACAATTTCTTTCACTGTCGAGCCCTGTACGCAGCAACAAGAATATCTGATTCACAGCCAGCCCATCCTTATCTGCAACATGCATCTGCAACCCTCGTTTTTCTAGTAAAAATGTCCGAAAGACGTAGCCGAGTCGTACGGTAGAGAGATCTTCTGACGGTCGGACTATATCTGCAAGATTGAAGGGTTGCATGTGTACCTTGTTGTTTTGAACGGCATACTGAAGTTTACCAGATGGTGTAGGATTAAGGAGTTGATCATGGCCTACCTGGTAGTGCCCGACACACTACAGTCATATCGATAGGTGTGTACCATGATATCAGTTTATGTGTAGCCCGAGTGAACCCTGCTGCTCTTAAACGGTGTTCGATCGCACTCATTCCCATTCCAGTTGTGGTTGTGCAGTTATAGAACCGAGGAAAGTAGCGTGCTTGAATGAAAGCTGACATACTGTTGGCACCCTGGTGAGCAAATAGCCTGTGCTCAAGCTCGGTAAGTTCCATCCCATCGTATTCGAGTGATGTTGAAAGGATGATATTCGCTACCCGTGCGTCTCGAATTGATATTGAGTATGGCACGATGTTGATGCCTCTTAGAGCCAGAATCAGCATCAAGGATCCAGATAGTGCAGTCTTAATCCTGTTGATAGCCATAAAGGAGCTGTGACGTCGTAGCCTTATCAGGGAGAGAGAATGTTACAGTATCCTAGAAATTGGTAATATGAAGATGCCAGGCACTTAGCCGAATATCGAGATGTTTTCTTTAGCAAAAGAATACCATGAAAGGACCAACGCAAAACTTGGACCATGTTGAAGGCTTGGAAGGGCAATTGTAATGCGCAGCGCAGGAGCTCTCGCCGTTGTAGTGCAAGACGAGAGGTTGCGCTCGTCAGCGTCCGCATCCGTTTCCAGATCGGTGTCTATAGAAAGGGCCTCCGCAGCTTCTTTCAGTCGAATGCGCAGGTCTTCCTCCGGAGTGTCGCAGACGTATTCGCCAACTTCAATTGCAATCTCGACAGATGGACGCCAGGTAAAGTTGAGGTCGCTCCGCTTTACAACGTGAAAAAGCATAGTTGGAGGGGAGCCAGTAGTGAATTACCTGATGTGAATATTTCAATGATCTTAGCAGCGAGAGAAAACATGGTGTATTGATATTATCCTGTCCACACTTTCATAGTAGAGGAGGGCGTTAGGCTGCTTCGTTCATGACAAACATGAATGGGGCCGTCCAGGTGGAGGACGTGTTGAACCATCGACAGCTTCGCAGCGAGGTCAAACGCGAATGCAAAACAACGAGGATCCCATGCTGCGTCATATGCTTTAGCTGTGTTGTTAAGGCTCAAGATCTTGGTGTCGAGGCATCAGAGTATAGCATGGTCAGTGAACTCTGTAAAAATGTGAGAGTTATGCGGCTCTGATCGTTTCCAAGGTATGCCTTCTTGCTTGCGAGCAAGAAGTTGGACTTGTGGGTATGGGTTACTGCCAAAGAATTGGTTGGCAACAGGCACAACAAATTTCCCATCTGTTCGGTTCGCCAAAGTAATCACTAAACAAAGGTATCGAAACGAGCTTCCGGCAAGCAACCACGCATCGCCTTGGTATGGGTTCTGTAGTCACACCAGCAAAACGAATACGATTGCATCTGAGCTTTGCAAAATAGCGCGTGCCAGTATAGCAATACTTTGCTCTCTGAAGCATCGATCTCAGTTGTTCTGTTTATTTTTGGAGATTTAGTAACAGGAGGGTATGGATCGGGCCACCTTTTTGTCAAAAGGTGGGTTCGCGTAGTAGAATTGTTCGGCAAATTTTGAGATCTTATCATGTACTGGCAACAGAGTCTATAAAGGTTGTTGTGCTTGTCGTAGTGTGAGGAGCTGGATAGATTTATGATAAGAAATCAACGACCGTACGGCTTGTGTGGTTGCATTGTGAGTGGATGTGTGTCATGACTGGGTTGAACACCGGGCCGCGAAGTAGGCCGGATAAACGGGATTGAGAATTGCATCAGCAGCTCGGCCGGCTAGAGCAGAGTCAGGAGTGTGAAATTCGATTCAGAAACAAACCTACCAGTCGGCATCTGCAATGCCACAAGCATGTTGTTGGCAAAACATGGCTATTCTGCGCGCGTTGAGGGACCGATATTTCTCATTTGATATGTGTGAGGCTCAACACATCAAGCAAGGGATGCTGTGCTTTAGCGAGAATAGAAAATAAGTAGCGCCTTTGGGCAATGATGATGTCAGTGGAGCATGTGCATCGCGTGGCTGTTCGGTGGAAGAACCATCTGGCAATAGTATGGATATGGAAGGAAGGCAGCGCCTGAGAACGACTGTGAGCTTGGTGAGCGTTTCATCCATGAGAGTTGAGATTTTAGTTGCGTGGCTGTCCAGTACAAAGACTACTGGGTGAGGAGTGAGATGGTAAGTGGCGGTCACATCACGTGGTCGTTTGGCAAAGGGACGAGATGGACAGAAGCTACGGGGTTAAACAAGACTTTCACATTCATATCCCGAACGAAGTAAAAATCAGTGAATGGGCTGCAGTTCTTACCCATGTTACTGTCCCCTACCTTGAACGTCTACCAAGCAGGAACCTCGGTGGTCTCCATTCTGCTCTTCAGAACCCAAAACGACGCATCATCTCTTAGCATACCACCACTGTACTCAGTACGCTACGCTCTACGTTGTCGAGGCTATACACGTGGTGTAGTCCTTGCAAAGCCTCCACTTACTAAAGATATAAGAGGATTCGTCTAAAGTAGGCTCAGCAGCATTTCAATAACGCAACAGATGAGTGGTGGACTATACTGTAGAGGGATTAGACCTAAGTGACTAGGGGCCAGCACAGGAAAAGATGGGTAATAAGTATAATTATAGAAGAGCTAGATGATATTAGTCTAGTAAATAAGGTGCGTAAGAAAGCTAGATAGATATTCTAGGGCTGCTTTCTAGGCAATACAAAGGGGCCACACTTGTTCTAGGAGAAGGAGTAGAAGAATATTTACAAAGAGAGTTACTATAAAAGGACAATTCCTCTTGTAGATTAGCTGGCTACGTATGAATCCTTAACTAAAATCTATGCAAGATCCGGCTCCAGATCATCCAGCAGCTCTAACTGCTGAGGAGCTTCAGGAGAGGGGTATTCGTCCCTTCTTCTGGCCTGCATTCTTCCCTGAACTCAACCTAATTGAGGCAATTTAGAATTAGATGAGTGACTATATACAGAGACCATCTAGATCCGCTAGGTGGTAAGCAGCATACCCCTGATCAACTCAGGATTATTATACGGGAGGCCTAGGATCTGTTTATCCCTAAATCTCTTCAGAGACTTATTAAAAGTATGCCAGCTCGCTGCCAGGCGGTCATTGACGCTTAGGGTGTGTTGGCAGTTAAGCCGGCCATAGACTTAGTGTCAGCAAACCTTAGGTATCCTAATTAGGTAAGGAAAACCTAACAATTAAGGTTTCAAGTTTTGCTAAACCGTAGTTAGGTTTAGCAGGCACTAGTTAGGTTTTTATAAATAGCACGCCTGTCTTACTAACAATTTAAAACTAAAACTCCTTCTTAAATGCATTGTAAACTAATTTCTAATCTATTCTTCTTGGCAAGATCTGTCTATAGCTAACAACGTAGAGGCGTTTGCTTGCTTTGTACCCTATCCTGCTACAGGCGAACCTAGTAGTGTGATTAAGCAAGAGCTAGAGCTTAGAGACGTATTTGCAGAGCTAGAGGACATAGCAGAGGGCATGCAAGCTGGTACAGAGGAGGTTAGACTTTAAATACAGTCTAAATAGATTTAGAATAGATTTAGATTATATATATAGATTACTACTCTATTTATAGTTAGCAATAACTAAGGATAGCTATTAACAGCTAGTACTGTTAACTACGTAACTACACTACTACTATACCTAGAAAATTAGATTCTAGTGTTGCGTACGTTGTTCCTATAGCAAGGAACTAAGATACTACATAGCTGTTAGTAGGAGAGGTGTAATATAGGGCACTTAAGGTAAGTTTAAAGGCTAAATCTGCTTATAATCTATTCTTAATATATTTTAGATGCAATATTGCTAGACTTAAAGATCTGTTTAGAAACTAACTAAGTTAACTTTCTTTAGAGATATAGATAGAACACAGTTTAAGCACCTTTGTACTAGAATTAAAATATATTAATATCCTATACCTAAACTAAGCATCTCTTATATATAGGTAGTGTTAAAATTATGCTTTAGTTAAAGACTGTAAACACTTCTAGGTTAGTTCTTAGGAGATAAGTGCGGTAGCAGGAATAAAACAAGGTAATTACCTAAACAAAGCTCGTGATAATCAAAGGTGTACTAGAGAGTATAGAATAAACTATCTGTTCTAAGTATAGGTTAAGAGTTCTAAATAATTAAATGTATTAATTAAGTAAAACTTAAGGTAAAACACAAACTATAAGAGTTATGTTCCTACTATACTATATACTTAATAAATTATCCTAATTCCTACAAAGTAATTAGTACTAATTACACTAATTATACTAATTACTAATTATACAAATTATTGCTAAGTACTAATTATTACTAAGCACTAATTACATTACGTAATTACAAGTTTAATTAGTCCTTCCTATACTACTATTCTAATATATATTAGTATATTCTAAGTATACTACTTATAATAACTATACTATATTAGTTATAGAGTCCTAGCAGTCTATGTACGTACTAGGGATTGTAACACTATCCCCCTCCTATCTTAGCTTAGTCCCTTAAGCTAGTTTATATAACGTAAGGCTTCCTAGGTTCTTAAGGTATAAGTTATAATAATGCTAAAACCTTAACCTAAGTCTAGTTTAGCCTATTAACACTATCTATACTAACTTGTTAACACATTTAGAGAAGTTATAGCTAAGAAATATTCTACCTATAAAAAGTATAAGTAAGTATGCAAAGTCTACCTGCGTTCTAGGAAGTATAGTAAGTGCTTTAGACGTAGGCAGCGTTGCAACATGTATATTACGCAGTCTAAATTCTACTAGTTAGTAGTAGACAAAGAGAAGTTACGTAAATAAATATAAGAGGTGTAAGAAACATAAAGTAAGGTAATACGTGCCTAAGAGAAGGCGTTTAAAGAGTTGCATGTAGCGTGCGCAAAGAAAGAGCGCTTACATTAGTAAATAGATTTATTAGATTGTTATATAGAGGAGGCAATTTCTATAGAGGAACGCAGTATTAAAGAGTTAGAATAGGAGGAAGTAGGTAAAATAATTAAGTAAACTAATCCTTCTGTTAGTCTTGCGCTAAACCTATTACCTAGCACTTAGAGTGCTATTAAGAGGTTTCCTTCTAATTTCTAGGAAAGACAAAACGTAGCTTTATCTAATTAGTTACTTTATATACTAACAACAATTAGCAACAGTTTGTAAGGTTTATTATTAGTTCCTAGGTGTTTTCTAAATTTAGGTAGTCTAACTATTTAACTAGGTATTCTGTTCCTATGTCTGTTCTTTAATATTTTATTATTTTCTTAACTTTCTATTTAGTATTACTATCTACTTAGTAATAGAAGTCTTTTTAGATTAGCGTTCTTAGGTTAGCTAGTTCTAATAGCAATATATAGAACACTAGATGTATCTTTATATCTTTTAGGAGATCTTATCTATAGTTTACTAGGCTTATCTGTTCTAAAATATAAAATAAGCTAACCTTAATATAATCTATTTTCTTTATTAGTTACTATGTACGTAAGTTCTTTATAAGGAGATAGACTTTATCCCCTCTTTTTAGCTAAGGTGCTATTTTTCTTTTCTAATTAATATAAGAGATTGCTTATTGTTAAGCTCTGTTAATGTTTTTAAGCAATTTCTATTAAACTTCCTTTAGTTTTGCTACTAAGGATATTGCTAAATCTGTTTAGATTGTACTAGGGAAACTTCTAGTAAAGAGATTTAGATGTTGTCTATAGTTTGCAAAGTAAGGCGTTATGACTATTATTTCTAATAGTTTATTAATGTATGTAATTTATGCTATAGGTAATAGTAAAACCTAGTTATCTTGTTGCTAGTTACTATATATCCTTAGGTAAATTTCTATTATCTAATTTGTTCTTTTAGTTTGTCTATCTGTCTGTAGATAATAGGCTGTTAAAAGCTTTTTCTTAGTGCTAATTTCTGCTAATAATGTAGTCTAATAGTTTAACATAAAGAGCTTATCTCTATTACTTATAATTAATTCTAGTATGCGATAATAGTAGATAACTTAGTCTAGAAACACTTGTGTAAGCTGCTCTATAGTGTAACTATGTTAAAATAGTATTATCTCTACATACTTTGTAAATCTGTCTACTACAACAAGTATTAAGTTGTAGGCATATCCTATAATAGGGTTCTTAGAGACAGGTAGTTGCGTAACAGAATCTATTGTAATATTTATCTATAGAGCTGTTAGTAGTTCTATAGCCTGTATTTCTCTATACTTGCTATAAGTGCTATGTTTATTCTTTTAACACTGCATATAATTCTTAATAAACTTAGTAACTTTGTCTTTTATATTATTAAACTTAGAATATTGTTTAATAAGTTCTATTATCCTTGTAATTCTAGGGTATCTATAAAGTAGGTTATTATAGTAGTTACTTATTATAGTTTCTTAAAGTTCCTTTAGCAATTATAATAGTATACGTTATTCCTATTAAACTTGCATTATATTATTAAGCTGCTATAATAGTCCTAGAGATCTATCCTTGTTAATTCTAAATATAGTGCTTTTATTAATTGTCTTGCTTCTAGCAAGGTTATGTTATTAACTAAGTATATTAGCTCTTCTATTTTCTTTGCCTAGGGTGTATATTATTCTAAACTTATACTAGCCTAGCAATTCTATCTATTATACCTGTCTTTAGTTAAACACCTTAGTAGTTTTAAAGTGTATAAGATTCTTATAATCTATATAGATAGTAAGTTCTAAGTAACTTTCTGTATAGATCCTCTAGTGTTATAAAGCAGATACAATTGCTATAAGTTCCTTGTTATGCACATTATAGCGTTCTTCTAGTCCTATAAACTTCTAGGAATAGTAGGCTATTAGGTGCTATTTGCTATCTCTTTCCTGCGTAATACATGCTCCTAATACTAAGTTAGAGGTATTAGTCTTAATTCTAAGTAGTTTATTGTTTCTAAATATACCTATTATTAGTAGTTCTATATATACTGTCTTAAGTGCTTAGAAGGAATCTTCTTGTTACTTTCCCTACTTAAATAGTGTATTCTTCTACATAAGCTTTGTTAGCAGTAAGGCCTTAAGTAAGTAATTGTCGCGCAACTAAGCGCGTAGAGTTACATATGCAGCTCGTTTTCTAACAGAGCGTGCTAATTTAGTTAAGCCGCTCTACCCCAGCAACGCTAGTTCTAAGCAGCCCTAATACTAGCCAAACGCTTATTAAGCGAGATTACGTAACCTACACATTTTATTTGTATTTAAGCAACACGTTCTATATAGAAAAATAGACACTAATTAAATTAATTAATTACTTAAGTATAGTCCTATAAGCTCTGTTACAGTTATAAGCCTAGCTTCCTAAGCACAGTAGATCTCCCTGCGCACTTAGCAAACAAGCTTGTTAGACTTAGCTTAACTACTCTAATTACCTAATTATCTTTCTATCCCTACTAAACGCTACTATAGGTAAGCTTGTTAACTACAATAAGCAAGCTCTCTTAGGTGTCCCTACAGGACCCTATTAGCTTAAAACAAGATCTAATTAGCCTAATTAGTACATCTAACTTACGTAGCACGCTAAGCTTTGTAACGTATAGGATATAGTAGATCTAGATGCTAAAGACGCCCTAGGCATGCATAAAGGAGCGCCTAAACTACCTATTATAGGCTTGCTCCCTACTTAACTACTAGCTTAATCTACCTAAAGCTAGAGCACCTAACCTAACAAGCCTCTAACAGGCTAAATAACAAGCGTTAAGAACTATAATAAGGAGCTCCTTAGATACAAGATTAGAGCAAGTAAGTAGGCTGCTAAGGCAGAGCGCCTTTAGAAGATCTAGAACTAGGTTAACATAATACTATTACTATTAATCCTCTTACTAGTAATAGTAAAGCTTGTTTCTAAAAACACTACAATGCTACAATTGCTTATACAAGCTCTAAAAGAGGAGCTTGCTCTAACAGATGTTAGCACCTAGAACTAGGTTAGGGCAGAGTACTAATAGCATCTTAGAGCAGCTAAACAGTTAAGAGCTGCTCTACAAGACTAGTACAATAGGTAGTTATACCTCTATAGAAGAGCTAAGTTATACAAGCTTCTAGAGGTTAATAAGGCGCTTACTATACAGGATTTCTTAGATGCCTTAAGTTATAGGATTGCCCTAGATTAGGCTTGTACTATAAACTAAAGGATTATCTAGGATAGTATCCTAGGGCTTAATTTACTTAATTTAGACAAAGTAAGTAGGGTCTTTAGTAGTTTAATGTATAAGCACACTATAAGAGCAGGAAAAGATAACCTAGGAGTATTTGCAACGTTTAGAAGCTAAACAGATACTACCTAAGCTCCTGCTACTAACTCTAAGAGCTTAAGTAGGTACTCCTGCCCTTATAAACAAAAAGGAGAGACTTATAAGTAGAAACTAACTAACTGCTAACGCCTAGAGACAGCAGTTAGAGAGAGCTCCTGTTACGGGTATTCCCCTATAGTTACCCTAGTTATACCTTAGGTGCTCCCTAGGCCAAGGCCAGGCTCTACAGGGACCTTGTGCCCTATATATTCTATCTAAACCTTAAGGCATTAAGCCTTAAGGATTCGTCTTATCTTAATTTATCCTATATTGCCCTAGAAGGCAGCCTATCTATCCTGCGTCTAATTGCCTGCCTACAGTAACCTTACAATTCAAATCCTTCCTACTTCCTCTTAGAAAAGGCAGTTAATCTGCACACAGGAAACGCGTCGCCAACTACCACTACAATAGCTAGGGGAATTTGTACTAGATCTAGTGCAAACACAGACGTTAAAGCAGAACAACCTTACAAGCAACCTAGCTAGGTGCTAGAGCAACTCTGCAATAATAATAGAATATCTTAGGGAAGAGTATAGAACAAAATTTTTGTACAAACTAGCAATACAATTAGCACCCCTGTAGTACCCTTACTACTAGGTATCCCTATGTACTAACGCGTAACACAGGAAGAACCTACCTTAGGTATTACTACTAACCTTAAGTTATCTATTACTTAATTATTAAACGCCCTTAACACTACTAAACTCTCTAGGGCCTCCCTATAGAACTTTAGATTTGCTAACGTTAATTTAATAGGGTAATAGAGGCCCTACAATAGACTAAGGGCAGGAACGCCTTAGGTAGTAGTTGCTTAGCATACAATAAAGCTAGACAACTAGTCTAGGTATTAAACAGTATCTAACCTAAGCTACGCTTAGGCACTAATTTAAAGGCCTCTACTATATAATAAGTAGACTAGTAGGTTAAAGATATTAACACAGCCTTCTAATACACACAAGTACTAGAAGACTTAACTACCTGTACCTACTAGATTATAGGAACTATCTAATTTAGTACACACTAAGAACTAATACAACAACGTATTAACAAGGGAGCTATCTAGATATAGGCTAAGCTCTGCGCAGAGGAGGAACACATAGTACAAGATCTAGTCTTTACTAGGTACAAGAACTACTTTAAGTTCTTTAACTATTAATAGAAGGATAACAAGTCTATTAATACCTTCCTAATATAGCTAAATAAACAAGAGTTGCTACTCCCCTATAGCTTCTCTAAGTTTAAAGACAGCATAGAAGACTATAAGTTTAAGATAGCCTTTGTATAGAGTCTTACTCTACAGACATTATAATAGGAAATCTAACGCAATAGGAGCTTAGAGCACATCTATAAGTAGCTAGAGTTTAAGAGAGCTCTCTAAAACGCTAAGACTGCTGTAAGACTTACTCTACAAACGTTATTATTACAAAGAGATAATAGTAGGAAAAATAAGCAGAGTCTAACCTCTCTACTCTAGTATAAATATAAGAGGCAAAACAGTTATAGTTTAACCCCTGCCTAGAATAACGCTAGGAAGCCGCTAGGTAAGAATCGCACCTTAGGACAAAACCTAACAAACAATAATAATAATAGGAAGCATAGGGAGGATAACAACTAAAAACGCAACAATAACTAGAGGTATTATTAGAAGAACTGCAATGCATCTAGCAGAAGGAACCCCTAGAAACAGGATTAGGGAAACAGGAAGCCCTAGTTACTAACCTGTCCTGCCTGTAACTAGGGCCTAATACTAAGGGAAAGCAGACCTACATTATAGTAATAGTGTACCTCTAGCTTCCTAAGGGGAACGCAATGCCCCTCTAAGCACTCTATAACTTAGGGGCTAAGCTAAACCTTATTAATTGTGTAGTAGTTAAAAGTGCAGACGTTTAACTAGGCAAGGCTATCTATAAACTAACAGCTATATTACTAGATAATAATATACTTAATATTAGCAACCTATATAGTCTAACGCTAGACTACAAAGACAGCAGTAGGAAGACAAAGAGGGTTAGACTAGAAACCTTCTAGTCTGCAGACTTTATTAGATATAACTTAGTTCTAGGTTACCTATAGTTAGCTAAAGCTAACCTATGTATCTATTTCTTAACAGGCACATATAAATAGTTCTAAGAAGACGTAGAGAGGATTATTTAGTTAACTATAGGGGAGCTGTTTAGAGAATTAGAGCCTAGGGAACAAGCATATCTCCTGTATCTAAAGAAGTATAATGTATAAACCTGCAGGAAAGACCCTAGCGCAACCCTAGGATAGAAACAGGCTTAGGCAGCACTAGTGTAACAGCAATTGCATAAATATATTGCAGCTATATCTCTAGACTACATAGTTAACTAAACTAACATTAATAAGCTAGACTATAGTTACCCTAGCCTTAGGCTAGACAAAGACTATCCTAATCCTAAGGAACTAGTGTTTGTTCTAGCAAAGCTGCACTACAAATAGCTTGCGTTTAGTAAGAACTAAACTAGTATAATCCTACCTTATTAGGAACACAATTACTTAATTAAAATTAAGGAAGGCGTATAGGTGCTAAACCTCCTAATTTACAACCTCTCCTAGAAGGAGCTAGATATCCTCTAGGACTACCTTAACACAGCATAGAAGAAGAGGTAGATTTATCTAAGTAAGTTGCTAGCAGGTGCCCCTATCCTATTTGTCCCTAAGGCTAACAGTATAATGCGACTTTGCGTTAATTATTGCAGGCTAAACAAGGTTACAATTAAGAATTGCTACCTTATCCTACTTGTTAGTAAGATGCTTAACTAACTATTAAAGGTAAAGGTGTTTACTAAGCTAGATCTATGTAATGCCTATTATAGGCTCTAGATTAAGGAAGGTAACAAGTAGAAAACTATGTTTAAGACTTAGTATAGGCATTTTAAATACCTTGTTATGCTATTTAGTTTAGTAAACGCACCTGCAACGTTTTAGTTATATATCTATAGAGCCCTTAGAGGCCTACTAGACAGGACGTGTGTAGTATACCTTAATAATATCCTTATATACTTAGAGAATAAGGAGGATTATAACTGCTATGTTAAAGAAGTGCTTAACAGGCTAGTAGAATAGGGAATGTTTATTAAAGCAAGTAAGTACTCCTTCTCTGCAAAAGCTGTTAAGTTCCTAGGTTTTATTGTTATACCTAAAGGCGTTGTTATAGACCTAGAGCAGGTACGCACTATTATAGAATAGCTAGAGCTAGAAGGCTATAAAGACATTTAGGTGTTCCTTAGATTTGCGAACTTCTACTAAAGATTTATATATAATTACTTAGCTATTGTGCGTCTATTAGTAGACTATATAACAGCTGCCTAGAACCTAATATCTAACCTAGAGAGCCCTAGCTCTTAAGAAGGGGGTAAAGAAACTAGTTTCTAAGAAGAAGTCCTGCAAAGGACTAACTAAATAGTATAAACTATAGAGTTAGCTAGAGGACGTCTATAAGGCGTTCCTTAAGATTAGGAAATAATTTACTAAGGCACTAGTACTTTAGCATTTTAATCCTATAAAGCTAATTATAGTCCTTATAGACGCGTTAGATTTTGCAATAGCAGTAATACTGCTACAACCTTAATTAGCAGACTAACCTACAGAGCTTTACTAGAAGCCTATAGCCTTTTAGAGCTAAAAGTTCTAGGGCCTATTAGTATAATAGTACACCTATAATAAGGAACTATCTGCGATTGTTAAAGCCTTTAGGTAGTAGAGGCACTACCTTAAACACGCCCCTACTACAATCTAGGTACTCTCTAATTATAACAATCTAAGGTACTTTATAATAACAAAGGAACTCTCTCTAAAATAAGCCTATTAGGCAGAGGAGTTAGCAAGATTTAACTTTAAAGTTAAATATAAGCTAGGACTAGAGAACGTAGCAGATAGCCTATTAAGGCGTCCTAATTACGCGCAAGGTCTTATAGTAGGGGAATAGCAGGCGCTTAGAGACGCTATGCTACTAACCTTACAATAGAAGCTTTAGATATAGACACTCTAGATATCTATAGCTTAAAACGCTAAATAGGCAGCGTAGGGTAACAACTGCCCTAGGGGCGTCCTAATAGCAACCTGTTAGTCCCCAGAATAGTCCCTAAGGAATTCTACTAACATAAGTTTAGTTCTAGAGATGCGTCTCTATTAGCTCTTAACCCTCCTTCTATAGGTTATAATAACTAGGGTCTACCTAAATCTTCTAAAGCTGGTAGGGCAGTCCTAGACGTACTAGTAGCTCTCCTTTGTAGCCTAGACAATTAAGTTAGAGCCCCTACTAATCTTGCAAACAAAGCTACACAAGACAAATCTGCATACGCCTTAGATACACTAGAACGCCTCCTTAAGTTTATTAGTTAGGTTTAGAAGCGTAATAAGGCCTATCCTACTAATAAGGCGCTAATACACTAGGAAGTAGGCAGAGCGAAGAAGGGCTAACTATACTAGGAGATTAACCCTAATAGTACTCTATAAAGAGGTAGGAAAGTATAGATTCTCTATAATGTAACTCTTTGTAAAACTATCCTTTTAAGGAATTATAATAACCCTATAGGAGGTTACTATAGCATTAAGAAAACAGCTAAGGTCTTAAAATAAAAGTACTACTAGCTACTTCTAGCTAAGGACGTTTATAAGTATATCTACAGGTGTCTAGCTTGTTAATTAAACAAGATCTGTAGGCATAAACCCTAGGGACTACTTAGTCTATTGCTAGTACTAGATATAGCCTAGTAACATTACTTACTTAACTTTGTTACTAATTTACTAGTGTTAAAGAATGCTAGAGAGAATAAGTACAATGTAATCCTAGTCCTAGTTAACTAGTTTAGCAAGTATGTTTAGTACCTACCTGTAATAAAGACAATTACAGCCTAACAGTTAGCTAATCTGCTAGTAGAGTAGTGCTTTTTAAAGCAAGGCCTGCTAGATGCGTTGATATTAGATTGTAGTTTAGTGTTTACTCGCTAGTTCTAGTCTAATATATACTACTACCTTAAAATTAACTATAGGCTTAGTACAGCCTTCTACCTGCAAACTAACAGGCAGACAGAGAGGCAGAACTAGGAGTTAGAAACGTATCTTCGTATATACATAAACTACAAACAGGATAACTAGGTAGATTTATTGCTATATACAGAGTACGCGTACAACTTAAAGGCTTATTTAGTATATAGACAATTACCTATTAAGGTAGCCTTTAGACTTAATCCTAAGGGCTTTAACAGGGTCCCTAATAAGCACTAGCTCTGCTAGCCTCCTAAAGTCTAGGACAGGGAAGTAAAAGCACTAGAACTACGCTGGCAAGTAGCTAGCTAGCTAACGCAGTAGCATAAGATGTAGCGTACAGTAAAAGAAGCCTTAGAGTACTTATAGAAAAGCAACGCTTAATAGTATAACACTAAGCATTTAGAATAATACTTTGCTAAGGGAGACTAAGTTCTTCTTTGCGCAAAGAATTTTGTTACTAGTTATCCTTCTAAGAAGTTTAATATAAGATACTTAGGGCCCTTTATAGTTACTAAGAAGGTAGGAAAACTAGCGTACTAACTAAAGTTACTGCCCTTAATAGACAGAGTGTACCTAGTGTTTAATATAGCATTACTTAAGCGCTAGAGGGAACCTCTTGCAAGCAAGGGGTTCTAGCTAGGTCTAGTACAGGTACTAGAAGACGACAGGATTGCAACAGCAGACTGTTACAAAGTTAAAGGTATCCTAGAGCACTAAGATACTAAAGCCTAAGGGCGTAAGTATTAGGTAAAGTAGTTAGGTTAGGGCAATAAGTCTTTAACCTAGGAACTACCTAAGAACCTTAATTAATATAATTAGCTTCTTAAGGATTACTATAAGTATATTTAAACTATACCTTATATGCCTTTAGGCAAGCGCCCTGCGCAAGTAGATCCTCTAAATAAACTGTAAAAGCAGAAGAGGGGACAACTAAGGAAGTTACCTACTAACTAGTAGTGCTAAATCTACCTAGTTAACAATATACAGAACTGTTAACCTAGAGAGCTTACGCCCTAAGGCTATTATTAGCCTAGCAACGTTCTAGTCTCTACTTATTGTTACAAACACATAAGGAATTAGATTAGAGCATTTAATATTATTTAGATTTATTAGAATCTATCTTAAAATTAAGCTGCCTTTATAACAAGCTTGTATAATTATTATTATTGCTTACATATAAAGACACTAACTACTAGGAAGAGTTATAAGCCTAACTAGGGCTACTCCTATTAGTAAGAGGCAGAAAACCCCTCTTAGTTAGAGACTTAGACAGGGACCTACGCTAGAACAGTGCTATAGAGGCATTAGAAGCACTAGGGATGTTAGTACTATAGTAGTACTATTGCTTCTTAGCATTAGTAGCACGCCTATTCTTCTTAAAGTGCTCCTTAACGCCTTTATTAATCACAACGTTAGAGAGAGCCTTCTACCTAACTATACTAATAGCAGCCTGCAGGACATTAGCTTTATTCTAAGATATTAGAACTCTAAAGAGCAAACTTACAGTATACTACTTAAGGTTATACTTATAAGAAACCTAACAAGCCTTGCTATACTCTATCTCTATTAACCTAGAGTCCTTAATCTTCTAGCGTAACACCTTATTATACTTAACAAAGCCTAGGTAATATGCCTTCGCGTAGTCGTACGCAGTCTAGTAGTAGTGCTAGGTAGCCTCTAGAGCGTTGTTAGTAGTCGCGCTATTACCCTAACAGACAGTCTCCTTATTATACTTCTAATAAGCGCGATTAATCAGCTAGTTAAGCATATTAACAGCGCAGCAGAAATAAGGATTAAGCTACCTAAGTTAGTATCGCAATAATATTAGGTAGGGAGCAGGTAGTTACCTTAATATAGGTACCCTCCTTTACCTTAGAGCAACTACTACACACACTAAAGTTGTTCTTGCAAACACTATAGCTATTAGGGGAACAAAGCACAACAATAAAGGACGCAATAGTACTATTAGGGTCCTTAATAGACTTTGTAGTTAAGCGCATAACGCTGCTACAGCACTAGAAGCGTAAGGGATAGTTGCAGAGCTATATTCTTAGGTAAGGCGTAGACAAAGTTAGTAATAGCCTAGTTAGAGACGTAAGTAGGAGGTAGAACTATAATAAAGAGTTAAAGTAGAGTTATACTTAGGAAATTGTAAAGTAGAGTGTTAAAAGAAGAACCTAAGGTTACTAGAATACTACTTATATATAGTATCTTAGGCGCACCCTAGCGTCGCCCTAACCTAACACTGCTCTCTTACCTTACAACATTTATATGCAACTATATTTAATTACCTTATACAGGCCACCTAAAACTACTACAGCTACTAGACGCTTTAACAATATACGTTTAAAACTTATATTACATTCTTACTACAGGGCTTAATTAGCAGTGCCTAGAGGTAACTATTAGCTTAGGCGCTAATAGATATGTATAAACGCTTATATATAAAGCGCGCATCGCAAGTTAACACTATTACACTAGAGGAAGCCTCTAATAGAGTTGCTTAATAGCTAGGCCTGGCCTAGGCACCTATAGGGAATAGTTACAAGCGCATATTATAGTAACAAGAAGTGTTATATATAAAGCTTGCCTAATTCCTATAAACTATAACAGAGTGCTCTAAGGGATTACGTATTTAGGAGCGCGTAACACGTCTGTTTATATAACAATAATATAGTTAGGAACAAGTAGTTTAGACTAGCTAGAATATAGAAACGTAATTTACGTCCTAGGAAGAGATTCTAAAGGGTAGTCTAGGGGTAGGCCTGCTGTCTCCTAGAATAACCCTAGATTAGATACTATCTAAAAGGAAGACTGCGTCCTAGGGGATAGTAATTAGCTAGTAACCTTTTTAGACTTACTATATATTAACTACTAGAATTGTTAGTACTTTATTATAGAGTGTATGTTGCAAACACCCTAGGCACGTACTAGAGTAGTAATGCAACAACTTCAGTCTTTAGGGAGCCTCTAGGCTTCCTAAGTAACGCAGATGTAGACACCTTCTCCTAATATAGTTTTTCCTCTAGGTAGAGGGTTTTCTAGAGTTTAGCTGCCCTATTTATGCCTTAACTACCTTCTACCTTACACAGTTTAGGACAAACTGCAAAGGAGGAAGGGGCTATTGTTACAGGTATTCCCCTATAGTTACCCTAGTTATACCTTAGGTGCTCCCTAGGCTAAGGCTAGGCTCTGCAGGGACCTTGTGCCCTATATATTCTATCTAAACCTTAAGGCATCAAGCCTTAAGGATTTGTCTTATCTTAATTTATCCTATATTGCCCTAGAAGGCAGCCTATCTATCCTGCGTCTGATTGCCTGCCTACAGTAACCTTACAGCTCCTTACTGCCTATCTACATAAGCAAAAGCTATTGCAAGGATACTCTCTAGAGGCTTAAGCGCCAAGAGTATACAGATACTAGGAAGACAATTAAGCAGCTTAATTAGACCCTAAAAGCTCTATTAGCTATAACAGCTCTACTAGCAAAAGCACCTAAAGTTAAGTTTCCTAGCAATATATAAGCTGCTCTAATTAATCTAAAAATAATGCAACTAAGCAACCTAGCTAAGAAACCTAGGGTTTACAACCTTATGGATTTTAACGCTTATCTACTCTTAGAGAGTATAATTTTAGATAATAGAGCAGCTACACACTTGGTTAACAGCGCAGATTAGCTTATACCTAGGTTATTTCGCCCAGCTAACTCTACTAACACTGTAGAGGCAGGCATACAAGCGTTTCTAGTAGTAGGATAAGGAGCTTATTTGTTTAAAAACGTGTTACACAGAAAGCGCAGCCTATATATAGAAGACCTACTCCTTAAGGATATAGTAGTAGTAGAAGGTTTCTACATTAAGATTATTTCTAAGGCACGCCTCTAAGAGAAAGGAGTTTAGTACTTAGGGCTAGATAGCTTGCTCTAAGTAGGGTATATTAATAATCTTAATAAGAGTGTTGTATATACTACTCTTAAGCAGGCTTATAACCTTACTTTCTTTAAATATAAGCTAATATCCTACTACCCTCTAATCCTTAATATAGTAATAAAATAATTATATAAGTCTTACCTATAAAGCTCTGCTAAACACCTCTAGCACGCTAGAGCAGGTTATCTAGGCCTAGAAGCTCTAAAAGCACTAGTACAACAAGCGCGCAGCGTACACATTAACAGCATGCTCTAAAAAGATTATAAGGTCTACTTAATAACCTACGCTAAGCAAGTTATATCTTAACAGAAATAGGAAAAACCTACTAAACCCTTTTAGAGAATTAGCTAGGATCTATTTAATATGCCTATAGGAAGGAGTAGTAAATTATAGATACTTTTAATTAAGGAGTACTATAGTAGGAAGCTCTTTATATACTTACTGCTAGGGAAGACTTAAGTAGAGATACTGTAGGTACTTATAAGTTTCTTAAGCTAGGTACGTACCTAGTACAAGCTCTATATCTATAAGATAAGTTAAGATAATAATACTACTACTCTCCTATAGCAAGGAGCTCCTAATATAAGCGCTAGGCAATTAATAAGGGAATAGATATTAAGCGTATACCTCTATATACCTATAAGCTAAACAGGGCAGTAGAAAGAGTAGGGTAGGAAATAATTACTAAATCTATTAAAATAAGGAGCAGTGTAAACCTACCTAAGAAGCTCTAGCTAGAGGTTATAGCAGCAGCAACATAGCTCTATAACATAAGTCTAACTTACTTAAACAAGCTATAGAGCCTAAATAAAGAACTTAATTGCTAGTTTACTTACTATTTCTACTAGTACAAACCTAAGCAGGTAAGAGCACTAACAGCTAATCTAAGACCTAATTAGAGTAGGATTTACGCCTATAGCTGCAGAGCGTATCCCCTAAATAGAGAACAAGTAGCTAGGTGTAATTAGAGAAGCTTTAAAGTAACTCTAAGAGGTTATATTAGATACTTAGTAGGGTACTAAGCTTCTAATATATACTAGATATAGGTCCCTAAACTAAACTAGGTAATTATAACACGTAACGTAACCTTTAATAAGGAGCTCTTTTATAATAAATTAGATAAGTTTTTAGCCCTTACAGTCTAAGAAGTAGAAGTAGTTATAGATATTCTACATAAACCTAATAAGATAGAGGTAAGAGAAGTAATAGAGCTCCCCCTTAAATAAAGAGACCTATTACTTAGCTTATCTACTAAGCACTAGCTTAGGGGTAATACTTAGGGAGAACCTTAATTGCTAGAAGGCTAGTCTAGTAGAGAGGGAGCCCCTAGGATAGATACTGTACGCGCAGCAAGCTTAGCTAGTAAGCTGCTAGAGATCTGTATAGAATAATGCTAAGAAACAGGTTTACTTTCCCCTAACTAAACGCCTAACCTAGAGCAGTTAAGTATAGGCAGGAAGCTCCTAATAGGGAGGATAATCTAACTAGTAGCTTACAGGAAGTGCACTTAACTATAGAAGAAGGGAGCAAGCTAGTAGATAGTAAGGATCTTAATAATCTACTAAGACCTACTTTGCTAGTTATTCTAATACCTTCTTAAAGATTAACGTAAGTAGATAAGGCAGGCAGGAGACACGCATATTAGTAGAGAGTCTAGGGCCTACCTACAAGACAGAGCTGCTAGATAGAGAACTGCAAGCGCGACAAGCCTGCTAATAATAGAGCAGGTTAGTACTCTATAATAAGCTTAATAAATAATTATAGATACACCTAGCTTATCTACCTACTGTTTAAACATGCGAACAAATATAGCATAGATAGAAGGGAGCTACTTACTGCCTACGCAGTAATTATTACCTTAACCCTAAAAAAGAAAAGACTAGTTACTTAAAATAAGCGCTAGTTACATAGGGATAAGCTCCCTCTACTACTAAGCAAATAGAAAGATCTACTCTATTACCTACTAGGAGCTCTTTTTTTGCTAGGCCTGCTAAAAAGAGATAGACACGCTTATTAAGAAGGAAATATAGAGAGAAATTAACTAATTAAGCGCCTTATTAAGGCCTCTACTACTTAAATAGGTCTTTACCTACAAATTTAACTAGGATAGCTACTTCCTTAAATGTAAGGTAAGGATCTGCGTACGCAGAGATCTATAGGCAAAGGATTTAATTGTCTTAACCTATACTATAACGCTTGCTACTTACTTATTTTGCACTATAGTAGCAATTATAGCCTAGTTTAACCTAGAGCTCTAGTAGTATAATGTAACTAGTGCGTTTCTAAACGCAAGCTACTAGGACAAAACTTAGGTGCTCTGTAAATTACTAGATAGATTTAAGAAACCTAAGCAAGTTATTCTACTACTATAAGCTCTATACAGGTTACGCAATTTACTAGTTCTATAATATAGAGAGCTCTCTAGTACGCTCTAGAAGCTTAGTCTCTTAGTATTAAAAGAAGAGCTGTGCCTGTTCTATAATCCTAAACAGAAAATAGTGCTACTCTTCTATGTTAATAATATTCTCCTAGCCTATTACAATAATAATTAAGCTGCTGCTAAACAGCTAATAAGCTTATTAATAGAAAAGTATTAAATTAAAGACTATAGAGCTGCTAAATAGTTTCTAGGCGTTTAAATAATTAGAAACTAAGAGGCTTATACTATAACTCTTGCGCATAACTCCTATATTAATAAGCTTGCTACTAAATTTAAGATAGTAGAGAAGGGGTCCTTCCCTTTAGTCCTATTTCCTATAGAGAAGCTGCTTAAATATAGTAGAGAAGCTTTAAAATAAGAGGTTAAAGCATTTTAAGAACAAGTTAGGTCTATACTCTATACAGCAATTATAATTTAACTAGATGTAGCATATACTGCCTCTTAGCTATCTTATTATTTAATAAATCTAGGAGCAGCTTACTTTAAAGTAGCTGCTTAGGTTTTAGCTTATTTATATAGAATAAAGTATCTAGGTATAAGGTATAGCGCTTATAAAGGCAGTTATCTACTTATATATAGAGACGCCTTATTTGCTAATAATAGAGAGTCCTGTTAATCTTCCTAGAGGTATATTATATAGCTCTTTAGTAGTCTAATTATCTAGAAAGCTGCACAGCAGTTAACAGTAACTACTTCTACTACTAAGGCTAAATTACTTGCTTTAGAGCATGTAGCTAAAGAGTTAGTAGCTCTAAAACAATTCCTAGGAGAACTTTAGCTAGACTTAGGGGTGCTGTAGGAGATTTTCTATAATAACTAATAAACTATCTAACTAGTAGTTAAAGAGAGCAAGTAGCTTACTACCTAGCTGCGCTATATAGATATCTAAAATATATAGTTAAAATAAGAGTACGCTAAGGAAAACCTCTAAGTAACCTACCTTAAAATAAGTAAGATACTAGCTAATAGCCTTATAAAAGCGCTTTCTAGATAAGCTTATAAGCGCTTTTTATTATATTTAAACTTATAGAGCATTAGTTAAGAGGGGAAAGACTTAGTTATAGGAAAAGAGCAAGTTAATAGAGAAATAGAAGACCTTTAAATTGCTAGAGAGGATAACCCTCTCTCTAAATAGGTATAAGTCTCCCTAGACTGCTAGTAGCAGCTCTTTTAAGCGCATGCCTAGCAGCTAAGGAGCTTATAAAAACAAATTAACTATAGGTAGAGAGGATAACCCCCTCTCTATAGGTTTTATCTTAAAGAACCTACTTATAAATATGTACTTAAAATCTGTACCTATCTGTAAGCAGGCCCTTTACTACCTAGATAGTAGTGCGTAGGTTAGTAGCCTACTAAACACTTATTAGCTACTATTATTAACTAAAAACTAAGTTACTTACTAAAGTTGTTACTCTACTAGAGGAAGTAAGCTCCTCTACTAGTTCTAGCCTAAGCAGCTTAAGAGTAGGGGGAGTAGGCAGCAGGAGTGCTTAAAGGCACAACGCTAGCAGCGCTTGCTGTAGCAGCTAGTAGTAGCGTTGTTAACGCACAGCGCAACTAAGCTACTTACTAGCAGTGCGTCTACACAGTACGCGCAGGGAATTAACCTGCGCGCACTAGGCACTAGAGCGCCTAAGACAGGGGTAGAGAGCGCAGGCGTAGGCGCAGGTATAGGCAGCAGCGGCAGCGCAGTAGCATAGGCAGCAGTAGTAGTAGCAGCTATAGTAGCAGTAGCAGCAGCAACTACTAAAGGAGCAGGCGAAGCCTTAACTATAGGCGCAGGCAAGGGCAAGGGTAAGAGTAAGAGAGCGTGCGCAGGTATAGGGGCAGGCATAGATAAGGGCAAGCAGGCAGCTAGCAGCTAGCTAGCTTAGGCAGCAGCCTAGGCAGTAGAGGCAGCAGCAGTGCGCGCGTAGCGCTAGGTTTTAGTCTATTTCTATACCTAAGTTAGTAAAACCTCTAGAAAAGAGCTAGGAAAACATTAATAGTAAGATTAGTTAGATAACGTCTAATAATAAAGCTCTTAACAGATTAAGAAGCTAGAAATAATTAGCTAGAGAGTGCTTAGGCGCGCAGAAAACAATTTAGTATACTTATAGGTATATTAATAGATATAACTAGAGAAATAGAGAAATTAAGCAGGTAGAATGCTTATATAGGGAAGTAACTAGGTTAGTAAAGGTAAAGCTGCTAGATTATAGTCCTTACGCTTACTCTTACTACCTAGAAATGCTTAACCTAGGAAGTGCTTACCTTAACTATAACTAAGCAGCTTAATAGCTAGCTATAGGCTTAGAAAATTTAGCTATTAAAAATAAGCGCCTAAAATAGCAATAAACTACTTATAATAGTAGCCTAAAAGTTAGAGAGGTCTCTTAAAAGGAAGAGTACCTAGAGTACGCTGCAGGCGCGTAGTAATCTTAGATATCTAGAGAAATATAAAAATCTAAGATTAGAGCCCTATAATTACTAAGGATATACTACTAGTTTAGTTGTTCCTAATATAGGATTAACTAGGGGGTATGTTATGTAACTAAGCGCGTAGAGTTACATACGCAGCTTGTTTTCTAATAGAGTGTGCTAATTTAGTTAAGCTACTCTACCCTAGCAACGCTGGTTCCAAGCAGCCCTAATACTAACTAAACGCTTGTTAAGCAAGATTATGTAACCTATATATTTTATTTATATTTAAGCAACACGTTCTATATAGAAAAATAGATACTAATTAAATTAATTAATTACATAAGTATAGTCCTGCAAGCTCTATTATAGTAATCCTTAATAAAGCAATAGTTAAAGTTAATAACCCCTAAGAACTCTTAAATATTCTTAACTGTCTTAGGTGTTAGCTAGTCCTTTACAACCTTAATCTTTAATTTGCTTATCTTAACTCTTTGTCCTCCTATAATATAGCTAAGGAATTCTACTTTGTCCTTATACTATTTAGACTTCTTATGTTTAAGTTATAGGTCTACCTTTCTTAGGCATTTAAGCACTTTAGTTACATACTAAATATGTTCTTCTAGGGTTTTAAAGTATACTAAGATGTTGTTAAGGTATACTACTACTATCTTATCTAGGTATGCTCTTAACACGTTGTTTACTAGAGCCTAATATGTAGCTAGCGCATTAGTAAGCCTAAAGGGTATAACTAAGTACTTATAATAGCTATAGCGTGTTTAGAACGCTGTCTTCTATTCTTTGCCTTCCTTTATCTATATAAGGTTGTATACTCCTCTTAAGTCTAATATAGTAAAGTATTAAGCTCTGTCTAGCTAATCTTATAACTCTAGGATATTTAGTAGTAGGTATTAATTCTTAATTGTAATATTGTTAAGCTTATAGAAATCTATATATAGTCTTAATATACTATCTTTCTTTAGTGTAAAGAGTATTAGGAATCCTGCTAGTAATTCTAATTCTTAGATAAATTACTTCTTAAGATTCTCTTAAATATATACGCGTAATACTTTAACTTCCTTTACTAATAATCTATATATTAGCCTAAAAGGTAGTTCCTTTCCTTCCTATAACTTAATCTTGTAATCCTAGGATTTATGCTTACGTAATACTTATATTATTAACTCTTCCTAAAACATTTATACGTACTATTAATAAACGTTAGAGAAATTAGGAAGTGCACTATCCTTCTCCTTAACTCCTGCTTTGTAATCTATAAGGCATTTAGTATTAACAGAGTTAACTACTTACTTTAGGCATGTCTTGTTTAAAAATATATTACTAATCTCTTTCTTATTTACTAGCTGCGTTGTAAGCTGCGTAGGCCTTAATATAGTTATACTATATCTATACTACTTTAGGGAAATCTATTAATTTTACTAATCTATATTAGGATTGTGTTCCTATAACTAAGGGAGTCCTAGTATAATATTATTAGTAGCTATCCTAAAAACATCTAGGATAATCCTTTCTTAATATCCTTATATAGTAAGGTTCTCTACAACTACTTTATATGTAATCTAGGATCCTTTAGGTATAGGTTCTCTATTAGCAACTATACGCTTGTAAGTATATTCCTTACAAGTAGGCTGTAGTCTAGCTATCTCTATAGCTTGTAGTAATATATAGTTTAATTATGCTCTAGAGTCTAAGAGTGCCTTTATCTATCTTCTATTAATATAAATAGGTAATCTTATTAATATAGAACTAGCTCCTATAAGGTTAAGCTGCTGCGTACGTAAGCTTCTAAAAAAGCCTTATACGTCTTAAGTCTAAATCTGTTTTCTTCCTTAATCTAGAAATAGGTTATATAGTTAGGGTTTAAGCAGACTTGCTAGTTAACATTCTTATAGGTGTTATTAATTACTAACTGTATTATAACAATGTCTATAGGGTTATCTATTCCTAGGAAGTATAACCTTAAGCGCTTGTCCTATAGGTGTACTTTATAGAGGTAGTCTTTACATTAGTACTAATATAGGTAGCAACTTAAGCATTATATAGGAAACTAGCCTCTTCCTAATTTATTACTATAGGGTATCTAACACTAATTAAAGGCGCATGTAGTCTATATAAGTGCAGTATACTTAGGATCCTAGACGTCTAGGCTGTACTGTCTTTAAGAGTTTATGTTAGCAATAGGCGTTTGCCTAAAGTTAGATTCTAACTTCCTTAGTAGATTACTTTTGCGTGTATCTATACTTTCTTTATTATTAACTTCCTATTTTTGCAAGTTATTATTCTACTATTCTTCTTCCTTATATTTTACGTTCTAGAGCTATAATTATAGTATAGGTCCTTTACTTACTAGGTTCTTATAGTATATATAAGGCTAAAGGATAGTATATTTTTATTATTATTGTTCTAACTCTTTTCTTATTTGTTTGTTATAGAGTTGTACTTCTTACTCTATCTAATATAGATATAATAACATGTTAATTATAACACGTATAGAAGGTCTCTTCTTATATTTTTAAAAGCTCCAGCTATTTATTATAGTTCTTTGTCTGTTATCTTATATATAGGACGTAGCTGTGTATATAATGTCTCTTAGTATAGTGTTAGGGCCCTATTGTAGTAAGCGTAGATTTTATCTACCTTAATATACTCTAGTTTAGAGTCTTCCTTAGTGCCTAACTCTAGATCTTCTATAAGTAAGCCTACTGCATTAGTAATAACATTCTATTTGTTATTAACGTTAGTACCTTCTGTTGCCTAGTCTTAGGTCTTATAGGTAAGTACATTTAGCTATTAGATTACTCTGTTAGTCTATTATTTACAGTTCCTAGCAATATAGCCTAGTTTGCTACACGTGTAGCAAGTACGTCCTAACTTATCTATATTGTTATTGTTTCCTAGCTATAGGTGTTATTCTGCTCTAGTCTTTAGTTAATGTTTAAGAGGTCTATAGCTTCTAGTCTATAATATCTACTTTGTGCATTACTATAGATATAGTATTCTATATTAGGATAGTTATAGTTATTTCCTTAGTTCCTTATGTTAAGGCTGTTATGCATTAGACTACAGTCTAGTATGCGTAAAGGTTATTAACCTACTTAGGCTTATAGGTTATTTAAACTTCCTATTAGAGTTTATAAAGTTTTATATTAATATTAATTACCTTATTAATAAATTAGTCTAAGGTGTTAAGCAAGGCGCTAGTGCGCATTAGCTCCTCGTTTACCTTAGGCTTAAGTCCCTATCTTAACATAGTTATTAGGGTAGTGTTGTCCTAGTCTGTATTAGTAGCTAGCTGTTAAAAGTTAGCAGCGTAGTTAGTAGTAGACTTGTCTTAACAAATACGTTAGATGTTATAACATTTAATTAAGAGTTTATTAAATACTCTAAAGATTAGCTTAATCTTTTTTTAAATGCATTAAAGTTAGACATCTATTTATTAACTTAATTAGGTATATCCCTTACGTTAAACTGTGAAAGGAATAGTTTAATCTACTTAAAAGCCTATCCTCTTATATAACTAGTAACAAGAACTACTTATTAGTTCTTAGCTACTCTAGCTCCTTAAAACAAGAAAAATAAGTCCTACTAGATAAGCTAATTGTTAAGCTTATTCCTCTTGCTAGAGTAGGTTTCTAGTTTAAATACATAAAGAGTGCTTAATGCAGCATTATTAATTACTTAATATAGAGGAGCTGGTTCTCCTCCTAAAGAGCTAGGCGTAGCGCAGGTTCCTATTAAGGTACTTATCTTTAGGGGTGTTTAAAATGTTAAAGTTATGCTTTAGTTAAAGACTCTAAACACTTCTAGGTTAGTTCTTAGGAGATAAGTGTAGTAGTAGAAGTAAAATAAGGTAATTACCTAAGCAAAGCTTGTAATAACTAAAGGTGTACTAGAGAGTATAGAATAAACTATCTATTCTAAGTATAGGTTAAGAGTTCTAAATAATTAAATATATTAACTAGGTAAAACTTAAGGTTAAACACAAACTATAAGAGTTATGTTCCTACTATACTATATACTTAATAAGATATTCTAATTCCTATAAAGTAACTAGTACTAATTACACTAATTATACTAATTACTAATTCTACTAATTATTGCTAAGTACTAATTATTGCTAAGTACTAATTATTGCTAAGCACTAATTACATTACGTAATTACAAGTGTTATTAGTCCTTCCTATACTACTGTTCTAATACGTGTTAGCATATTCTAAGTGTACTACTTGTAATAACTGTGCTACATTAGTTATAGAGTCCTAGTAGTCTGTGTGCGTACTAGGGATTGTAACAGGTAGACGTTTAACTATACAACAAGATTTAATAGATAAAAAGCCTTCTACTAAAGTATAGCTTACACACTAACACTAACATTCTAAAATTTAGGACCTTCCTTAAAAATACCTTATATAATTAGGATATCTTACTCTATAATATCCTACATTAAACTAGAGCTACTTTAGCCTATACTAGGCGCTCTTACGCTAGTAAGATAGCTAATATAGCCTCTAGCATGTCCCTACTAGATAGAATAGGGCTAGCTAGAGAAAAAGAATATTAGTTAACGTGTTTTATAAGCGAGTTAGCAACCTAAGCAAGTTAGCAACGCTAAACCAGCGCACTACCTGCGCGCAACTATCGCGTAATGTCTTAACTATAACAATCTTAAAAGACATATACTAAAGCTAATATATAGCTTGCTATCTCTAATATTAATGCGCAACGCGTGCAAAGCGTTAATTAAGCTACAATAATATATAACGTACTAGAAAGCACTCTTATTAACTAACGCGCTAGGAAGCGTATGCAACGTAACTGTAAAGCAAACTTAAAGCGCCTAACAAAACTAGAAGAGGAGGCTATAGTCTAAAGGATTCTTAAGCTGTCTAAATAAGGGCTTGCGCCTCTAAGGTCCTACGTACAAGAAATAGCAGATAAACTTCTTTAAGCATAGCAAAGTAACCCTATTAGCAAAAACTAGGTTAATAACTTTATTAAGCAGACTCCTAAGCTCTGTACGCGCTAGAACTATCTATATAACTATTAGTAAGCTGTCTGCAAGGATCCTGCAGCTGTCTAGCGCTAGCTTAACTTAGTACAAGAGATAAAACTAAAGTATAGAATTGTAGACAACAACATCTATAACTTTAATAAGACTAGCTTTATAATAGGCAAGATTTTAGCATAGATAGTTATTACTAGTTTAGAAGTAGCTAGAAAAAAGAAGGTTATCTAGCTAGGCACCTGTAAGTAGGTTACTATTATCTAAGGCGTTAGCGCTGCAGGTTACCTACTTCTACCCTTTGTTATCTTTGCAGGTAGTATACTTATTAATATTTAGTTTAAGGACTTACTACGCAATTAGATCCTTAAAGTTAGCCCTAATAGCTAGATAAACAATTAGCTTGCTCTTGCGTAGTTAGAGCACTTTAATAAGTATACAAATTTAAGCGCTGTAGGTGCGTACTAGCTACTTATACTTAATAGCTATAAGAGCTATAGCTTGCTAGAATTCTAGGATATTTGTAAGGAGAAGAAAATTATCCTTTGCTATATGCCTCTGCATTTATTGCACCTGCTATAGCCTCTTAATGTTAGTTGCTTTGCGCTATTAAAGCGCAGGTACAGTAACTAGATCTTAGCCTTAGCACGTAACTGTATATACTTTGTTAGCAAGGAAACGTTCCTACAAGCATTTAAGCCAGCTTTTAAATAGTTATTAACAGCAGAGAATATTAAGGCAGGCTTTAGAGGTGCTAGGCTAGTCCTATATAACCTAGACGCTGTTCTATTAAAGCTGGACGTAAGGTTGCAGACTCTAGCACTATTACTACTAAGGTAGAGCGTATAGGAGGCGTAGACACCGCGCAATGCGCGTAAGATTAAGGAGCAGTCTACACTTATTTAATAGAGGATCTAAAACTAGCATAGGTCCTCTAGAAGCTTATTAGATAAAAAGATTAATTAGCTAAGTAAAGGCGCGTAGTAGATTGCATATAATATAGTGTTGTTACAGGAGGAACAAGCGCGTATACAAAGCGCAATTAATAAGCTTACAAAACGTTAGTTAAGAAAACAAAAGTATATTTAGACAGAGGAGACCCTAATAGTAGGGGAAGTACAGGACTTAATTGCTAAGAGGGAGGGTAGAGAGCGTAATGCTGGTGAGGGGCCTACGCGCAAGGTGCGCAGCGCTGTGCACTATAGACGTTGTAGTAAAAAGGATATAACTTACGCACTTGTAAGGTAGAAATAGAGGATACTAAGAGTAGCAATAAGTCTAAAGAATAGATTAGCTTACTATAATTTTTAATAAGTGTATTATGCGTTGCGCAATTGTTGCGCGCAGGTAGTGCGCTGGTTTAGCGTTGCTAACTTGCTTAGGTTGCTGACTCGCTTATAAAACACGTTACCCCTATAACAAACAACTTGCTCTAATACTAGGCAGCTACACAGTATAGCTATATCTCTTACCTATAGTAGATTAGCTACAACTACTACTCTCTAAGGAGCTATTTCCTTACGCATCCTAGACATTAAAAAAGCTAATAACTACTACTACTAAATCTTTAAAGTAGAAGCATTTGCTATAGATATATGTATCTAATAATATAAAACCCTAGAGGAAAAGGTAATGTAAGGACTTAGCTCGAACCTACTAAGCTACACTGCCTAAAAAGGTACAGTAATCTAATAGATAGATGGACTAAGGCTTAAATAGTATATACCTGTAACAGGTAATTATACTTCCTCTCTAGGAATTACTAGCAACTGCCCTCTAGAGCGCTCTAGAGGGTAAGAGAATCTAGGTAGGTAGTATAACAACACCTGTACAAACGCTTCTAAAGCTAACTTAGGCAGAAATTACCTAGACCCTAAAAATCTAGAGTAGGGATGCACCTTCTACTAAGACTTTATATAGGCTACTACCTAACCTAAAATAGAGAGAAGAGAATAGGAAACCTAGTAAAGAGGTTAAGAGAATTCTCCTCTTAATACTAGCTGTAGGCTAAATCTAAGAGGCATCTCCTTTTATAATAAGAAAAGTACTCTGCAAAGCTGTAAATCTTCTACTTATAGCTATCCTATAAGCTATACCTACCTAGATTAGGTAGGCAATTATACCTTTAACTAATAAAATCTAAACCTAGCTTCTTAGCTAGGAGACTAAGGAAGTAATAATCTAAATAGTAGAAGGTAAAGACGCAATTATCCTATATATATAGATAAACTACACACTCTAAGAAGTCTTAGGCGCAATGTACTAACTAAATAGAATAATAAAACTAGTAACTATATAGATAGTAAGCAAAGAATTCTTTTCCTAAACTAGGGTCTAACTACCTAGCTGCTAGATCTCTAGATGTAGGCTAAATAAACAGAGGATAGTAACCTAGATTTTATCCTTCCTAATAATAGTTAGTTATTTCTATATTTTTAGAGTAAGTAACTCCTCTAAGGAAATATTCTAAGGAAATATAAAAGAACCTACCTATAAAACTATATAACCTAAGCTACTAGGGATACTACTAGGCGTATAAATGCTATAGAAACACTAGATGTAATTACTATAGAGAGAGTTGCTACAAACTAAGAGCTAATAGATAAGGAATGTATAGGCAGTGCTAAGTAGACAAATTGCTATAGGCTATACCTAGTAGGGAACAAGAGCTGCTTAGTAGTATTAAGATAGGTAAATAAAAGCCTAATAAGAATTTTAGGGGCAGAATTAAGGGCTATAAGGGCTATTATTAAGAGAGTAAGTTAGTAAACTTAAATAGACCTAACTAAACCTAGTAGCTCTACTCCTAGCGCCCCTATAAAATCTCTAATCTTAACTCTTACTATAGAAGGACTAGCCCCTATATTAACTATTACTAAGGACTATTAGAGACAAAAAGGGCGCTAAGAGCTGCCTCTTCCTAGGCTATAAGCTAAATAACTGTAATTAGCTAACTAGAACTAGGATCTACCTCTAAGAGAGAAGATACTAGAGTTCCTAATATAGAAATAGATATTATATATTAATATAACATACTATAACTATAAAGTAGGACCTTAAAGTAATATAAGTAAATATAACTTGCTGTTTACCCTACTATATTACCCTCCTATAGCTAATATATAAAAAGTAGATAGATATAATATACGTCTAGGAACTATCTTTAGTAAGAAATAACTATACCTTAATATATATAGGCTACTTATTTCTTATACCTAAAGAGTCTTAGGGGATGCTAAACGTAAGCCCTATAGAACGCCCTAGGATGCTTACCTATATACTTAAAGGCAGGGAAATACACGCATAGATCCTCTACCTACGCATTAATAGAGACGTCCTATAGGTAGAAGTTAACTAATATTAAATACTTAATGTATATTAGGAACTAGGTCTTATAAATACACTAGAATATATTATATAAACTACTCCTAGCCCTAACACTTTAATAGAGGGGGATTTTAACTATAGATATATTACCTTTAAACTTAGCACTACTCCTAGAGGTAGAGGTTAATACCTAGCCTACTAGGTAATCTAAAATAACATAGACTATATTAGGGAACTAGGCATAGAAACTTATTTAGGGGTTATATACTTAATCTAACCTTCTCTAATATAATCTTCTTATATATAAAATTAGAAGACTACCTTTACTTAGAATCTAACTACGTAATATTACTTACTATATTGCTAAAGAAGAGTAGGGAAACACTACTACTAAATAAGTATTAGGTTCCTAGAAGCTAGCTTAGTTGTTTTGTAGGGGTAGTTAAACTAGTACTACTAGGCCTACTACCCCTTACAGCAATATACACTACCTAGAATCTAGAGGCTTAGATTTAGGCTATAACTAAGGCTATTACTAAGGTAATAGTAGTAGTAGGCTATAAATATATAGTAGTGTTCTAGTAAGTTATACTTAATCTATTAGTATATAGAGGAGAGAAAGGCTATATTACTATATAAGATACTATACATAAAGGTTACGTAGATAAGATATAAACTTTATTTTTTTATAGTAGTATATAATAGTCTTAGAGGCTTTGTCTAAACTTCCTGTCATCTCTTTATATACTAGCGCTACTTACTAGCCTTAGCATCCTAAGTAGCTACTAAGGCAGTTACTCTGTATACTAGCATAGTAGTAGGCAAGGCTGTACTATACTAGACTATAGATTATAAGACTACCTATAGAATATATATAGATAGTATTAGAGCTATATAGCTAAGACTAACTATTAAAGTTATACTTTAGTTAAAGACTGTAAACACTTCTAGGTTAGTTCTTAGGAGATAAGTGTAGTAGCAGGAGTAAAACAAGGTAATTACCTAAGCAAAGCTTGTAATAAATAAAGGTGTACTAGAGAGTATAGAATAAACTATCTATTCTAAGTTTATTTATTTGTTTGTTTATTTGTTGTAATTAACGTCTAGACTAGCTATATACTAAAAACCTCCCTTAGGGTATTATAGACGTGTTTAGTACCTCTAGAGGCAAAAACAGCTAAGACGCTTAAGTGCGTAGTAGTGTAAACTACTTATAGATATAGAGGTTTCCTATCTATTAGAAGCCTACTAGTAAAATAATTTAAGAACCTACTAGTAAGTTACAACCTACTAGGAAGTTAAAACCTACTAGCAAATTATAACCTACTAGTAACTTAAAACCTACTAGCAACTTGCAAACTACTAGTAAATTGCAATCTACTAGTAAATCGCAACCTACTAGCAAGTCGCAACCTACTAGCAAGTTGCAACGTACTAGCAAGTTGTAACCTACTAGCAAATTGCAACCTACTAGTGTGCTAGTGCACAGAGTGACTGCCTCGGCAGTTACTTAGGATGCTAAGGCTAGTAAGTGGCGCTAGTATATAAAGGGATAACAGGAAGTTTAGACAAAGCCTCCTAGACTATTATATACTACTACAAAGAAATAAAGTTTATATCTTATCTGCGTAACCTGTATCTGTGGTTTCTTGCACAGCAATGTAGCTCCTCCGTCCTCTATATACTAACAGGTTAAGCACAACTCTCTAGAACACTAGCAATATCTATTCTAAGTACAGGTTAAGAGTTCTTAATAATTAAACATATTTATTAGGTAAAACTTAAAGTTAAATACAAACTGTAAGAGTTATGTTCCTACTATACTATATACTAATAAGATATCCTTATTTCTATAAAGTAATTAGTACTAATTATACTAATTATACTAATTACTAATTGTACTAATTATTACTAAGCACTAATTAAATTACGTAATTACAAGTGTAATTAGTCCTTCCTATGCTACTGTACTAGTACGTGTTAGCATATTTTAAGTGTACTACTTGTAATAACTATGCTATATTAGTTGTAGAGTCCTAGCAGCCTGTACGCGTGCTAGGGATTATAATACTAATACTTAAAACCTAGAGCTTTCTTACTATAGTACGCAAAGCTAAGCAAACTTACTAGTAGAACAGGATAGACTAACTAGACTCTAACTAGGCACTTTATAGAGTTATTAGATAGTATAGGCTTAGACTAAACTAACAGGAGACTCTAATCTAATATATAGAGAGGGATATAAGAGATTCTATAGAAAAAGCAGAGGCCCTATAAAAGGAAATACTAGACTAATTTAGTAGCTCTAGTAACTTAAATTAGCAAGCAATACCCTATAAAACCTATATACCCCTAGAGGAAATTAAGAGGAACGTAATAGGCGTGTAAAGTATATCTTCTAGTATAAATAGTATTATAGTACGCTTGCTTAAGGCGTGCTAGCCCTCTATTACTAACTATCTCTAGAGGATATATACCTACTGCCTACAAGACAGCTATTTCCTAACTGCCTAGAAAATAGCAGAGGTAGCTATAATCCTAAAACTAGGGAAAAATAACCCTAGCTCTCTACAATCCTAGCAATCTATTACCTTACTTTTATGTCTAGAGAAAGGCTTTAAGAGAATAGTAGCAAAATTAATTACCTATGCAGCTATAACCTATAGGATCCTTAGTATATAATGTAGAGGTGCACTCCCTTACTAGACATCCTCTAACTTTGCAACTAGCTTTATGCATAATATAGAATAAGCCTAGGCCCTAGGAAAGTAGGTTTTAATATCAACACTGTGCTGGTGCACAGGGTAGCTGCCTTAGCAGACACCTAGATGCTAGGTATATAAGATTAATCTATCTGCCTAACACTCCTTACTACTACTACTACTACTACTACTACTACTACTACTACTACTACTAACAACTACAATAACATACTAATCTCCTACTTACTACTATATATACTTCCTTCCTCTTCCTACCCCCTACATGCTAACAGGTTGCTTTACTTCTCTTCTACAACACTAGATATATAAGGGGTATTTAATACGCTCCTATAGAACTAACTACTATACTAAAGAGAAAACTAAGAATAGCTTACTACTCTTATTTTTCTAGTGCAAAGAATTCTTATAGGAAGATAAGTAAAGGTTTATATAGGTATAGTAACTACGCCTTGCTATACAGTCTTCTACAGTAACCTCTAAGGCTTACTACTATCTCTAGTGCTCTATACACTATACCTAGCTAAACTACTAAACTAAGATTAGAAACTGTGCTTTAGATACGCAGACAATATATATATATACTAGGCCTCCCCTATACTCTAAAAAAATATAACCCTATAAAGTAATAATCTAATAGATATCTATAACTAGGGATCTAATAATAAAATTACCTTTACACCTAAAAAGTAGGAACTAATCTACCTAATAAGGAAAAGAGAAGATCTAAACCCTCTGGTTATAAGAAGAGACACCTAAATTAACCTAGTACCTATAACATAAAATAGGAAATAGACAGCCCTACGTTAGCTAGGCGTTTAGTTTAACTAATAGCTTACCTTCTATAGGCATATTATAGGAAGGGCTGCCTTAGCTGCAAAAGTAGTATAATAACTTTATAGGCTAACAAATATAGTATATAGGCCTCTACTAGAGTATATAAGGAAAGCTATTACAACCTACGTCCTACTAGCTCTAATATACAGCGCTAAAGTGTAGCATAAATAGAAAAAGCAAGCAAGGATAAATAGAATAGAAGTTAGCACCTAGACGTACTAGCATATTACTGTAATAAATAGTATCCTTATATATGCTATAAGGACAGTGTTACTAGTATAGTATACTATGCTAAATATAATTATACTAAAGAAGGTAGGAGTCTTACCTATAGAAGTAGTAATAAAAAGATACGCTAGCGCTTTGCTATACACCTACAGACAACAGATAGGAACAAACCTTTTACTAGCTAGGTAAAAATATAACGTAGATAATGTAGAGGCAATAAAAGAAAGCTGCTACTATAAACATAGGTATTTTTATTTATTTATTTATTTGTTTGTAGTAATTAACGTGTAGACTAGCTACTGCTAGAAACCTCCTATATGGTATTATAGACGTGCTTAGTACCTCTAGAGGTATAAGCAGCTAAAATGTATAAATACGTAGAGTATACTATCTTAGCAATAATAAAATTTTCTATCTATTAGAAAACCTACTGTTAATAGCCCTTCTTCTATCTAAGAAGTAACTATTATGTTTGTTATACTATACTAGGCTCTTATAAGCTAGATTTTCTTCCCTCTATAAAACTTTAAAGTAAATATAGATAATCTTGTACCTTCTAGAGTAAAACCTCTATAGGAAAAACCTCTAGAAGCTTAAATAAGTAGTGTAACCTAATCCTTCCTAGTAAGTTATAGCTAGTAAAATAGAGAGGTCCTACGTCTCTAGATTATAAAGCTATGCTTAGTAAGCTCCTCCTTTTAGTGTGCTTACTAAGACTAAGTCTTGTAGTTTCCTGCATAAACTGCAGGAGTAATTACTGCTGGATTTAAACTAACAACCTTTCGAAAATTCGAAAAAGGCTAAGCTAGGTGTTTAACTACTACACCAAGCAACTATTATATGTGTTATTAGGGAGGCATTAGTTTATAAAGGGTAGTTTAGTAGGGGCTTAGCAAAAGTAACTAGGTTGCCTATTAACCAGCTTGCCTATAGGGTACGTTAAATATTAGATGTCTTTAATTCTTAACAGGGAGGATTAGCAGGCAAGAACATATATTTGAAGGACCTTGTTAACTATCTGCAAAAGCGATTAAAGACTAATAACTATTTACGTTGTATACTGCTTTGACCCTTACGTTAGCTACATAGGCTGCCTATTAACCCTAGCATACTGTTTTGATCAAACATTCTACCTAATAAGAGTTTATTCACACTACATGTGTTAGAATATAAAGTGAATGCAGGTTAACTATAGTTTACTTACGCAGCTGATATACTATTAAAGCAATGTTAGTCTCTTCTTTTTGGCACAAGTGTTATGTTTCTTACAGCATCAGTCCCGCATGAGACAAGTGAAGGCGCATTTTGCGCCTTCTGGACAGGAAATACGCAGGCGTGGTATTTAACGAAATTGCCATATGAAGCGTCTGAGTTTCGGCACTGTGTCAGTGTTAAAAGTGAAATGTTCTTAATGCTATATACAAAGCTCACGCATTGGATATTAGTCTGTAAATTGTTATTACACGCTTGTCTTATGCCTTGAGGTATTATACTTACGTATCCGTTTTGGCAGCGGGATGATGATGGCAATCGAATTCCGCCGTTACAGTAAGCACCGTTAGAGGAGCTAGCTAACGCCAGAAAAACAAGAGTAGAGTACTTCATACTAATTGATAGTGCTGTTGTAGATTGGGGACAAAGTTTATTCAAGTGCTAGGAAACAACTTGTCTCGTACTTTGTGCCAAAGTAATTTATAGTCAAGCGGCTAACTTGGGGGCAGTTCATTTGCACGCTAAGTCAATGCTTAGAAGCCTAGGAGATTAGCCATGCTATGCACACACTTCGGTCTATTCAGATATTCCACTAGCCAATTAGAATTTTTGTATTGGCCCAAGACCCCACTGCTTGAAGTCTAGAAACTGCTTGGAAAGTTATTTCCAGGCTGTGCTAATCTAGAACTATTTGAGTCGAATAATCCTAAACAGATGAATCCGATTGAAAAAGACCGATTAATTACCGCATCGACTCTAATAGGTACAGTGAACGAGTAAAGAGATAAATTTGTAATATCAGAGGGATCTAGAACGGTGACTCGTGTTCCTAGGTAGAAGGCGGACCGAAAGAGTTGTCCTGAGTGTATCCATAATATAGAGGTTGTACATAGTACTGTAAATCAGACAAGTCAGCGACTTAACCTTTTACCATCGTTTTAGACTTAGAAAGAGTTGACCTATTGGTAATAGGTTACTTCCTGCCATGCCTAGGATCAGACTAAAGAACAATTCCAGCTATTAGGCTGATGTGAAGCGGCATCACAAATGATTTCAATTCTCTGTTGTTTGGAATACCGTAGTTAGAAGAACCTCGGCTTCACTATAGTCTCCGGCGAAAGTAGAGTCCTACAGCCACCGTACAACAGGGGTGTTGCAACCAGAAATTAAAATAGGGGAAGCTTAATACACCCTGGTCAGCCAGCTATGGACTTAGTGTCGGCAAACCTAAAAACAAAGCTAAAATAATGTGACGGAGCTTGCAGGACTATACTTAAGTAATCGATTGATTTAATCAGTGCCTATCTTTTCTATGTAGAACGTGTTGCTTAAATACAAAGGAAAAGTGTAGGTCACGTAATCTCGCTTAACGAGCGTTTGGCCAGTATTAGGGCCGCTCGGAACCAGCGTTGTTGGGGTAGAGCGGCTCAACCAAATTGGCACGCTGTATTAGAAAACGAGCCGCGTATGTGACTCCACGCGCTTAGTTGCGCAACAACTAAGCATAGCAGGATCTCCGCGCCAAGGCGCGCCACCCCCTATCTGCAGGTTTGCTAAACTTAAGCAAGGAAACAATTAACGCAAGAGCTTGTTAGAATCTATTACTAATCTATTGCAAATCTATTCCTACACTACACCTATTTACCTAGCAGCCTACTATAGCCTCCCCTAACACTGCTAACAGTGCCTCTACTCTTAATAGCTATGTAAGCTACGTACTAGAATCTATTTAAAATACGTTTCTAATCTATTTTAGCCTGCCTATTGCGCTTATCTTAACTGCGCTACTATACAACTAGGGGCCCTGCTATTTAAGATCCTAGGCAGCTAGGTTATCCTATACTATAGTAAGCAACGCAGCTACTAGGAGGACGCTAATAGTAGCCTGTGCTTAGTAAGTAAAATACATTTATATAGCATTCTAAATAGGTTTTACTAAGCTATACTATAGTTTTGTTAGTAATTACAACGCGCTAAAGAACTATATTCTCTACGTCTATAGTATAAAGCTTACTCTATCCCTAGCTAGCCGCTCTACTAACTAGAGCCTAAACTTAATCTAACATAAATCTAATTCTATTCTATTCTTTATCTTTTCTATTAATTCTTATTAGGTTTCTATAACACCCTTATAGATGCCTATAACAATAAGATCTATAACTAGCAACGTTAAGCTAGACGTAAGTTTAGTAGCCTAAATATATTCTAAATATATTCCTAATCTATTTTAATAGGTTGTAATGCAGCGCTAGAGTAGGCTATATCTATAGCAGCGTAACGCTTCCTAGTTGCGCGTTATGTAATTAGGGCTTAGAAAGGAAAGGTCTATATAGGCAGCATAGCTAACATCCTTGCTGCCTATAGAGAGGCTAACCCCTACGCTACGTACTGCGCTACTAACTACTATAGTAAGTCTATTAAAATCTATTTATAATCTATTTCTAATGTATTTTAATAGCCTATAACTTTAATAAGCGTACTAAGACTAATACAGCATATAAGAGCAGGCACTTCTTTAACTAGCCTACTTATACTACACTAAGATAGATAAAATATATTATAATTACATTTAAAATAGATTCCTATAGGTCTAGAAATTAAAATAATTTGCCTGCTACTCTTTAAAGTTAAAATATTCCCTACTCTTATAACCTTTATTAAACAAACAATACTTATATTCTGTACTCCTGCAGACGCTCAACTAACACTAACATTCTAAAAAATAAGAACCTTCCTTAAAAGGCCTAATATAATTAGGATAGCCTACTCTACAACATCCTATAACAAACTAGAGCTACTTTAGCTAATAATAGGCGCTCTTGCGCTAGTAAGATAGCTAATATAGCCTCTAGCATGCCTCTACTAGATAGATAGGGGCTAGCTAGAGAAAAGGGATATTAGTTACCTCTATAACAAACAACTTACTCTAATACTAGGCAGTTATACAGTATAGCTATCTTTCTAACCTAGAGTAGATTAGCTATAACTACTACCCTCTAAAAAGCTATTTCCTTACATATTCTAGATATTAAAAAAGCTAATAAATACTACTAATACTAAATCTTTAAGGTAGTAGTATCTACTATAGATATATATATCTAATAATATAAAACCCTAGAGGAAAAGGTAATTACACTTCCTCTCTAGGAATTACTAGCAACTGCCCTCTAGAGCATTCTAGAGGACAAGAGAATCTAGGTAAGTAGTATAATAACACCTGTACAAACGCTTCTAAAGCTAAATTAGGCAAAAATTGCCTAGACTCTAAATTTCTAGAGTAGGAATACACTTTCTGCTAAGACTTTGCATAGGCGACTGCCTAACCTAAAATAGAGGGAAGAGAACAAGAAACCTAGCAAAGAGGTTAAGAGAATTCTCCTCTTAATACTAGCTGTAGACTAAATCTAAGAGACATCTCCTTTTATAGTAAGAGAAGTAATCTATAAAGCTATAAATCTTCTACTTATAGCTATCCTATAAATCTTCTACTTATAGCTATCCTATAAGCTATACCTAACTAGACTTAGTAGGTAATTACGCCTTTAACTAATAAAATCTAGACATAGCTTCTTAGCTAGGAGACTAAGGAAGTAATAATCTAAGTAGTAGAAGGTATAGACGTAATTATCCTATATTTATAGATTAACTACGCACTCTAAGGAGTGCTAAGTATAATCTACTAACTAGATAGTATAATTAAACTAGTAACTATATAGATAGTAAGTAAAAAGTCCTTTTCCTAGACTAGAGCCTAACTACCTAGCTGCTAGATCCCTAGATATAGACGAAATAAATAAAGAGTAGTAACCTAGATTATATCCTTCCTACTAATAGTTAGTTATTTATATATTTTTAGATTAAGTAACTGCTTTAAGGAAATATAAAAGAACCTATCTATATAACTATATAATCTAAGCTACTAGAGGTACCACTAGGCCTATAAATACTATAGAGATACTAAATATAGTTACTATAAGAAGAGAGTTACTATACACTAAGAGCTAATAGATAGGAAATAAATAGAGAGTGCTAAGTGTATAAATTACTATAGGCTACACCTAGTAGGGAATAGAAGCTGCCTAGTAGCACTAAGATAGGTAAATAAAAGCCTAGTAAGAATTTTAGGGGTAGAACTATAGGCTATTAGGGCTATTACTAAGATAGTAAGTAAGTAAACTTAAACAGACCTAATTAAAACTAGTAGTACTATTCCTAGCGCTCTTATAAAATGCTTAACTATAACTTCTACCCTTAAAGGACTAGCCCCTATAGCAACTCCTACTAAAGACTTTTAGAGATAAAGAAGGGCGCTAAAAGCTACCTCTTTCTAGGCTGTAAGCTAAATAACTACAATTAGCTAACTAGAACTAGAATATATCTCTAAGAGAGGAGATACTAGGACCTCTAATATAGAAATAGATATTTTATATTAATATAATATACTATAACTATAAAGTAAAATTTTAAAATATTATTAGTAAATATAACTAGGCGTTTACCCTACTATATTACACTTAAATAGCTTATATTAAAAAAGCAGATAGATATAATATTAATCTAGGAACTATATATAGTAAATAATAACTATATCTTAATATATATAGGCTACTCTATACTTATACCTATAGAGTTTAAGGGAGCGCTAAACTTAAGCCCTATAGAATGCCCTAGGGTACTTATCTATAAACTTAAAGGTTAGGAAATACACGCGTAGATCTTCTACCTACGTATTAATAGAGATATTCTATAGGTAGAAGTTAAATAATATAGAATATTTAATATATATTAGGAACTAGAACTTATAAACGCACAAGAATATGTTATAGCAACTATCTTAAGTTCTAATACTCTAATAGGGGGATTTTAACTATAGAAATATCATCTTTAAACCTAGCACTACTCCTAGAGGTAGAGGTTAATACCTAGCCTAATAGGTAATATAAAATAACATAGACTATATTAGAGAACTAGGCAAGGTAACCTATTAAGAGGGCTATATACTTAATCTAACCTTTTCTAACATACTCTTTACATACATAAAAATAGAGGACTAGCTTTACTTAGGATCTAACTACGCCACGCTACTTACTACAATACTGTAGAAGAGTAGTAGAGCACTACTACCAAACAAATATTAGGTCCTAAGAAGCTAGCTTAGCTGCTTTGCAAAAGTAGTTAACCTAGCGCTATAAGGCCTACTACCCCTTATAGCAACATGCACTACCTAGGACCTAGAGGCCTAGATACAGGCTATAACTAAGGCTATTACTAAAGCAATAGTAGTAGTAGGTTATAAACACATAGGGGTAGGCAAGTCTACACTATAGTAGACTATAGAGTGTTTGTTTATTTGTTTATTGTAATTAACGTCTAGACTAGCTATTTACTAGAAACCTCCCTTAGGGTATTATAGACGTGTTTAGTACCTCTAGAGGTAAAAACAGCTAAGATGCTTAAGTGCGTAGTAGTATTAACTACTTAAAGATATAGAGGTTTCTTGTCTATTAGAAACCTACTAACAAAATAATTTAAAGACCTACTAGTAAAATAATTTAACTAGTAAGTTGCTTTAACTAGCAATTTAAAACCTACTAGTTAATTACTTTAACCTACTAGCAAGTTAAAACCTACTAGTAAGTTACTTTAACCTACTAGTAAGTTAAAACCTACTAATAACTTAATTTAGCGTACAACGTATAATAGAGGTATATAGTTTATATAGCGCTGCGCAGGTCTCCCTAGATTCCTATACAAAAGACTAACCTTTAAGAGCTTTTCTACTGTACAAACCCTATAACACAAAAATAGTGCCTAAAGGTGCTTAGAGCTTATATAAGAGACTAGAGGAAGGGTAGTAGGTAAGCCTAAGTTAGCCTAAGGCAACCCTATACTATTTTATTTAGTATTAACAATTTTAAGCTCTTGTTATTGTAGGTTCTAGGGGGTTTAGTAGGTAACTGCCTATATTCCTAGTAGGTTTAGCAGATAATTACCTGCATTCCTGTTTGTCTTAGGGATTAGATAGGTAACTACTAGTGTTCCTTGTAGGTTTAGTAGATAACCGCCTGTAGTCCTAGGAGGGGTTTAGTAAGTAACTGCCTGTCTTCTTAGGGTGTTTAGTAGGTAACTACCTGTTTGTCTTAGGGGTTAGGTAGATAACTACTGTAGTAGAGAAACGTAGTGTTAAGATCTAAGTAGCAGTTAGAAGCTAGTTATGTAATCTACAGGTACTATACTAGGGGTTAGCAGAGAGTAATTAGAGATACTAAGAAACTAACAACAACACACTAATAGACAACTTTAATTTATTCTATTCCTCTAACCTAGTATTAAACTATACGTGCCTAAGATGTATTTACATAATACTTCTCTATATTTAGCAACTAATTAGCAACTTAAATCTATAGTATTACCCTTAGGAGGGCTGCACGCTACTATTATGCACATTTAATAATTACTTCTATAGCAATAGCTGTGTAGAAGGTAATAAGTTTTTAAGAAAGCTAGTAACAAAGAGTTTAAGAGGGACTTGCTAGAACACTAAGAAGAGCTATAAAGCCCCTAACAAGGCTGTAAAAGGGCTAATTCTACGCAAGAGCAGAGACACTACTACTACAAGGAGTAATTGCAGAGATAACAAAAGGTTATTAAAAGCAATAGGATAGTCCCTAGGAAACAAGAAGGGATGCAAGTTATAAGACACAGCAAAAGCAATTTAAAAAGAACACAAACACTAACAACTGCCTATGCAATAAGAGATTAGAGAGTAACTAGATAAGTTTCTAGGAGTACCCTTAAGTGTTGCAATTAACACTTCTAGCAGTCTTTCTACTTTACTTCTTAGAGCACTAAGTCGCTCTTGCTTTTAGTAAACTCCTATCTTTTATTACTAAAACAGTTTTAGTAGTCTTTACTTTAGTTTGTCTTTTTATAGTACTATTCTACTTCTTTTCCCCTACTAATAGGATGTTAGGAACTAATCTAACGCATCTGTCGCTTTAAGGGAGGCCTATTAAAGGCATTTTAAATTAAGGCACGCCTTCTAAAGGTGTCTTAACTAGTAATTTCGCGTCCTTCCTACCCCTAATAGCTAGTTTAACTTAGGCACACTAAGAATAGCGCAAGCCTAACCCTAAAGCCTTATTAATTAGCGAAGATAATAATATAAAGCTACTGCAGAAGGCTTAGCAGTAGAACAACGTTAACTTAGAAAGTATAAAGGCTTTTATAGAAAGTATTGCAAGCGCAATTGTAATGTTTGCCTAAGGACAAGCAAAGCTTAATTAGGTACTATTTCTAACTAAATACGTACTTAACTTCTTAGTAGCTAACGTAATAGTCTTCCTAGAATGCTACAAGGAGGTTGCGCTACACTACAGCTTTACTAATAACAATAAAATCTAAAGAATTATTACCTATTGCTAGGAGAGGCAGAAGCAAATTATCTAATACTTAGAGGAGTACTAAGAAGCTCTCTAAGACTATAATTAGGAGAAGCTCTAAGACAGTCTTAGACACAAGTTTAGAAGCAATAATAGTGCCTAGCAAGAAGAACAACCTAAGTTTTTCTAATAGTAGCTGCGCAATTGCTAATTAAGGGATAAACTAAACATCTAAGAATACCTTTAAGAATACTTAATTAGAGTAGAGCAATGCATTACTACTAGCACAGTAGAGCTAGACAACAAGGGCTTCTACCTAGTTAAGGAACTACCCTTTGTCTATTTAACAAAGATCCTCTAGAGGTTTAACCTTTCTTTAAAAAGACCTTAGGAATTTAGCTTTAAATAGATTAGCTAGTACCTTAGTTACTAGATAGACATTAAAGAAGAGGCCTGTATGCTAAACCTAGCAGAAGCTACAAGGAAGTTTAACCCTACATAAGAGTTTAAGCCTCTTACCTACAAGAAGGTATCGCTGCCTTTAGTTACGCCTAACATTGTTCTTTACCTAGCAGTAGTAGCTCTAAGAGCACCTTACCTGTTTAAACCTGCTAAGGCAGCAAGAAGCGAGTGTTAATCGCTACTAGGAGTTCTACCTACTTAGCAGGAGGTTAGCTACCTTACTATAAAGCTTTTGTAATTAAAGCTTAGTAAGGCTAACTTTATATTAGTTTAATAGACCCTAAGGGAGGCTAAACTCCTCTTAAACTAGGCTGTAGCGATACACGCTTAGAGACTATCTAATAAGAAAGTTACTACTATTAATTTAACCTAGCAAAACTAGAGCAACAATTAATTAGCTACACTATATAATAATAGCAACTAGAATTAGCAATTACAGAGCTAGTACTAGCCCTAACTAACCTTTACTTACTTTATCTGCAATACTACTAGCTATAGCAAATTAGACTGCCTAACTATAAATTAGCTTATAGAGCAAGGTTAGTGCTATTAGGACAGTAACTAACAGCTAATCTAGGGGACCTAAGATAACCCTTAAGATAGGGTACTTAACCTTAGACCTTATAGATAGCTTAAGACTATCCTTTAGTATATTAAGCAGAGCTAGCTAAAATAGAACATTAACCCTCTAGTTACAAAGGCTAATTAAAGCGCCTACCTAGGCAAGCTAATACAGAACAATGCTGTTACTACTACGTTTGCTCCTAATTAAGACTTAGGCGAGATTATAGCAGAGAACTACTATGCCTTTTAGGAAATCTCTAAAGAAGCTATAGAGGACATTAATAACATATTAGGTGTTAATGCAATTGTAGGAGCTATAGTAATTAAGAAAGATTCTACTATCTACAGGCTAATTAACAGAAAGGTCCTTAGAACTCCTAAGGTTGCAAAGCTAGTACAGCTATTAATTATAAAGCAGACAGCAGAGAAAGTATTATTTAACCTAGAAGGTAGCACTAAGACGTGCCTAAGCAGCAGGTACAGCCTATAGTTAATTAGGAAATGCTTAATACAGCTATACGCAGATTGTTTAGAAGTCCCTAATATAAGGAATTAGCACTAAAGAAGATTTGCTATACTAAAAGATACTAGCTTCTATAGACAAAGTTATATCTAGGATCTTGTTAATATAAGTGTCTCTTCTAGTAAGCACGCTTATTAGGAACATAGTAGAGGTAAAGAAGAAGTTATTCCTTAACACCTACCCCTAAGAAGACTTTAATAAGATGCAAGTTAATGCTATAGGGGCAGCATTAGATAGTAATTCTAAGAAAGAGATTAGCTAACTAGTACTTAGACTAAGAGTACTTAGCATAAATGCTTAGCTAGTCCCTAATTACGTGCTAGTAGAAGGACAGCAGAGAAGAGTTACGCGCTGCTTTTAGATATTAGCAGTACACTAGAATAATCTAGAAGTTAGCAGCGTTTAATAGACAATTAAAGATGCCTATAAAAAGCTAAGCCTAGTAGAGACTAAGCTCTTATTAAATACTACTAATTAGAGAGAGTATAATAGACAAGTAGGGATTAAGCACATTTGCTAAGACTGTCCTAAAGTACCTGTTAATATAGGCAACAGTTACTTTCTCTGCCTGCTAGACTTATAAGCAGAACTAAACACTATTTAGAGGAAGAATATAGATATAGTAATGCTACTAATAGCTACTCTTCTACGTAAGATACAGAAGGCTAAAATAGTTTTAGCAAATAGCACCTCTAGAGGCTTTGCAGGCATAGTCTAGGGTGCACTAGTATAAGTTAGCTTAATTATTATTTGCATAAACTTCTTTATTATAGGCTACTGCATAAATACAATTATTCTAGGAAACTCCTTTTTAGCTAATGCCTAAGCAAGGATTAAATACGCTGCAAATAGCTTAACTTACTACTAAATATAGAGCAAAGAAGGAGACTTAAGTACTAGGTTTATCTATATAAAGGGTAACTAAGTTAACGTTAAAGGAGTAGCAATTAACACTCTAGGAAAAGACATTAGGATGCAATAACTAGTGTTGCCCCCTGTAATAGACAAGCGCTAGACTTTAAAGTAAACACAGCAACGCTCTAAGAGGAGTATAGCAATAAGACGAACGCACTTAGACTAGTATCTAAATAGCTTGTAGAAAAATAGAGGAATACTATAATAGACCTTTAGATACCCTCTTAAATAATTTTCTTTACCTAGTGTTAAAGTTGTGTTTTAGTTAAAGACTGTAAACACTATTTAGTTAGTTCTTAGGAGATAGGTACTAGAGCAGGGTGTGAAACGAAGTAATTACCTAAGCAAAGCTTGTGATAATCAATAGGTACACTAAAGAGTATCTAGTATTAATCTGTATTAAGTGTAGGTTAAGTTCTAAATAACAAATGTATTGTTAAGGTTGTAACTTAGGTTAAACACAAACTATAAGAGTTGCGTTCCTGCTAGGCTATATACTATAGAGGATCCTAGAGCTTACTTGTTGTAGCGTAAGCTTGTAATACTAAGCTATAAATCTTATATAGCTTACTATAAGCTTTGTAAGCTAATTACGTGTATTAATCCTTTTTACGCGCTAAGGCGTAAGCTTATAGATCTACTTATAAGCTAGTTACGTAATCTGTTCTTTGTGTTATTTGTTACTAGCCTGTTGCAGGCTGTGTTTTTAGGAGATTGCTAGAATAATTAGTTATAAAGATCTAGGATTGTAACACTATTCCCCTCCCTTATTAGATTTGTCTTAAATTATAATTACGTCTTTATAAGCGTGCCCTACATCTTGTCTTAAGGTTTAGCCTTTATTATGTCTTCTAATTCTTAAAAGAAACAACTACGCCTTGCTCTAGAAATTTAACAGCATAAAACCCTTGCTAATATACCCTGTAATTATCATTTTGCTAACAACTAAGAGTGCTTTATTATAGCATTAAAAGGTTTATATTATCTAAAGTGTTCTAAGTGTGTACGTATTAGTTGTCTATGCGTAAACTTATCTTAGGAGTTACTAGACTATACTTGCAAGGAGTATAAAGTAAAAGTAGAAGTAGATAAAAAGCTGCTTGCTAAAGTAATAGCGTAGTTGCTGCGCAACAAGAAGATTCTTACGCAGGCTAAGGATAGGGCGTATTAAAAGGCTGAATGTTTAGCAAACAAATTAGAGGAGTTAGGTAAGGATGTTTAAGCAGAAGAGTTAAACTATCTAGCTATAGATGCGCTAATAGGTTATTCTCTAGCTATATAGGCTACCCTTAACCTAATTAATACTTCTGCAAACTTTAGTACTAGTTTAGCAGTTATTAGCAATTTATAAGGTTTGTAACTAATTCCTAAGTGTTCTCTAAATGTAGGTAACCTAACTATTTAATTAGATATTCCTTGCCTAGTCTAATTCCTTAATGTTGTATTATTTTTTTAACTTCCTATTTATTATTACTGTCCCTTTAGTAATAGAAGTCTTTTTAGATTAGCGTTCTTAGGTTAGCTAGTTCTAATAACAATATGTAGAACACTAGGTGTATTTTTGCATCCTTTAGAAGATTTAGTCTATAGTTTACTAGGCTTATCTATTCTAAAATAAAAAATAGGCTAACCTTAACGTAATTAAGTTTTTTTGTTATTTACTGTGTGCGTAAGTTCCTTATAAGGAGGTAGACTTTATCCCCCTTTTCAGCTAAGGTGCTGTTTTTCTTTTTCTGTTAATATATAAAATTGCTCTTAACTAAGCTTATGCAATGTTTTTAAGCAATTTCTAATGTACCTCCTTTAGTCTTGCTACTAAGGATATTACTAATTCTGTTTAGATGCTAGGGAAACTTCTAGTAAAGAGATTTAGATATTGTCTATAGTTTGCAAAGTATAGTATAGTGCCTGTTGCTTCTAATAATTTGTTGTTGTATGCAATTTGTGCTATAGGTAACAATAAAACCTAGTTGTCTTATTGTTAGTTACTGTATATCCTTAGGTAAGTTTCTATAGTTTAATTTATCCTTTCTATTTATTAGTCTGTCTGCAGGTAGTAGGCAGTTAAGAGCTTTTTCTTAGTACTAATTTCTGCTAGCAGTGTAGTCTAATAATTTAACGTAAAGAGCTTGTCTTAATTGCTAATTATTATCTCTAGAATACTATAATAGCGTATTACTTAATCTAAAAACACTTATGTGAGATGTTCTGCAGTATAACTATATTAAAATAGTATTATCTTAGTATACTTTGTAAATCTGTCTACTACAACAAATATTAAGTAATAGGCATATCCTGTAATAGGGTCCTTAGAGATAGGTAATTATGTAACAAAATCTATTATAATATTTGTCTATAGAGCTGTTAGTAGTTCTATAGCTTGCATTTCTCTGTACTTGCTATAGGTGCTATGTTTATTCTTCTAGCACTGTACATAATTCTTAATAAATTTAGTAACCTTGTCCTTTATATTACTAAACTTATAGTGTTGTTTAACAAGTTCTATTGTCCTAGTAACTCTAGGGTGTCTATAGAGTAGATTATTATAGTAATTGCTTATAACTATCTCCTAAAGTTCCTTTAGTACTTGTAACAGTATACGCTGTTTTTATTAGATGTATATTATATTATTAAGTTGCTATAAGGGTCCTAATAATCTGTCCTTATTAATTCTAAGTATAGCGCTTTTGTTAATTGTCTTACTTCTAGTAAGGTTGTGTTATTAACTAAGTGCATTAGCTCTACTATTGTCCTTGCCTAGGGTATACAGTATCTTAAACTTATACTATCCTAATAATTCTAACTATTATACTTATCTTCTATTTAGTACTTTTGTAGTAGTAAAATATATAAGGTTTTTGTAGTCTGTGTAGATAGTAAGTTCTAAGCAGCTTTCTGCGTAGATCCTCTAGTACTGTAGTGCTAATACAATTGCTATAAGTTCCTTGTTATGCATATTATAATATTCCTCTAGTCTTATAAACTTCTAGGAATAGTAGGCTATTAGGTGCTATTTGCTATCTCTTTCTTATATAATGCATGCTCCTAAGGCTAAGTCTAAGGCGTTAGTCTTAATTCTAAGTAGTTTATTGTTTCTAAATATAACTATTGTTAGTAGTTCTACATATGCTGCTTTAAGCGTTTAGAAGGAGTCTTCTTATTCCTATCCCTATATAAATAGTGTATCTTTCTACGTAAGCTTTGTAAGTAGTAAGGCTTTAAGAGAGTAGTCTTTAATAAAGTATTAATTAAAGTTAATAAACCCTAAGAAATCTTAAATGTTTTTAACTATTTTAGGTGTTAGCTAATCCTTTACTACCTTAATCTTTAAAATACTTATTTTTACTCTATGTTTTCCTACAACATAGCTAAGGAACTCTACTTTGTCCCTATACTATTTACATTTCTTAGGTTTAAGTTATAGGTCTACCTATTATAGGCACTTAAGTACTTTAGTTACATACTAAATGTGTTCTTTAAGGGGTTTTAAGTATACTAAGATGTTGTTAAGGTATGCTACTACTGTCTTATCTAGATATGCTCTTAACACGTTGTTAATTAGAGCCTAATAAGTAGCTAGCGCATTAGTAAGCCTAAAGGGCATAACTAAGTACTTATAATAGCTATAGCGTGTTTAGAACGCTGTCTTCTATTCCTTACCTTCCTTTATCTATATAAGGTTGTACACTTCTCTTAGGTCTAATATAGTAAAGTATTAAGCTCTGTCTAACTAATCCTGTAACTCTAGGATATTTAGTAATAGGTATTAATTCTTAATTATAATGTTATTAAGTTTGTAGTAGTCTATACATAGTCTTAGTATGCTATCTTTCTTCTTTACAAAGAGTATTAGGAATCCTGCTAGTAATTCTAATTCTTAGATAAATCCCTTGTTAAGATTCTCTTAAATGTATGCGTGTAATACTTTAAGTTCTTTTTCTAACATTCTATATATTAGCCTAAAAGGTAGATCCTTTCCTTCCTGTAACTTAATCTTATAATCCTAGGGTTTATACTTAGGTAACGCTTTTGCTATTAATTCTTCCTAAAACATTTATGCATACTGTTAATATACATTAGAGATAGCAGGAGGTGCACTATTTTTCTCCTTAACTCTTACTTTGTAATCTATAGGGTATTTAGTATCTACAGAGTTAGCTACTTGCTCTAGGTGCACCTTATTTAAAGAGATGTTACTAATCTTCTTCTTATCTGCTAGCTACGTCACGTGTTGCGTAGGCTTTTATGTAGTTATATAGCATCTATATTACTCTAAAGAAATCTGTTAATTTCTCTAATTTATTATAGGGTTATGTTTCTGTAACTAAGGGAGTCCTAATATAACGTTGTAAGTAGCTATCTTAAAAACATCTAGGGTTATCTTTTCTTAGTATCCTTATATAGTAAAGTTCTCTGCAACTACCTTGTGTGTAATCTTAGATCCTTTAGGCATAGGTTCTCTATTAGCAACTTAGAGTAGGTATATTATATTTTTACAGGTAGGGCTTAGTCTAGCTAACCTTGTACCTTACGCAGATATATAATTAGATTATGCTCCTAAGTCTAAGAGTGCGCTTAACTGTCTTCTATTAATCTAAATAGGTAACTTAATTAATAGGCTTCTAGCTCCTATGTTATTAAGCAAGCGTTTATATAAGCTTCTAAAAAAGCCTTATATGTCTTAATTCTAAATCTATTGTCTTCTTTAACCTAGTAGTATGTTCTACAGTCTAGGTTTAAGCAAGTCTGCTATTTAACATTCTTGCAGGAGTTATTAACTACTAGTTGCATTATTACAATTATAGCAGGGTTGTTTACTCTAGGAAAGTAAGGCTTTAAGCGTTTGTCCTAGAGGTGTATGTTATATAGGTTGTCTTAACACAGGTACTACTATAGGCAGCAATTTAAGCGCTGTATTAGAAACTAACCTCTACCTAGCTTATTGCTATAGTGTATCTAACACTAGTTAACAGTGCATGCAGTCTACGTAATAGAGGCGTGCGTTAGATTGCAGATATCTAGGTTATACTGTTATTAAGGGTTCTTTTTTATAGTAGGCGTTTGTTTGTTTCTTAATATAAGGGTAGTAGTTTAGTTATCTTTATAGGCATTAATATTTGCAATAGTTTCTTTATTATCTATTTTCTATTTATTAAAGAAATTGTTCTACTAGTTATTATCTTTGCGTTATGCATTCTCTAATTACAGATCTAGACTAACTCCCTTACTTACTAGATTTTTATAGTAGCAGTAAGGCTATAACTTTTTATGCTATGTTGTCTAGTGTAGGTAGTTCTCTATATTAATTATAAGACGCAACGTCTTTACCTTTTTACTATTATTTTTAATAGTTGCAATTGCTTATTTACGCTTCTTATCTGTTATTAAGTACGTTAGACGTAGCTGCGCGTAAGAAGTCTTATAGTAAGGTGTAGGTGCCCTGTTGTAGTAAGCGCAGATTTTGTCTACCTCTTAATACTCTACTTCTAAAGAGTCCTCCTTAGTACCTAATTCTAGGTCTTCTATAAGTTAGTCTACTGCATTAGTAATAACTTCCTATTTATTATTAGCGTTAATACCTTCTACAGCCTCTCCTTAGGTTGCGTAGGCAAGTACATTTAACTATTAGACTACTTTATTAGTCTGTTAATAGTTCCTAGTAATATAGCCTAGTTTACTACAGTTGTAACAAGTACGTCCTAACCTATCTATAACGTTGTTGTTTCCCTAGCTATAGGTGTTGTTCTGCTCTAGTTATTATGTAATGTTTAAGAGATCTATAGCTTCTAGTCTAAAATAGCTGCTTTGCGTGTTACTATAGATATAACATCCTGTATTAGGATAGTAATAGTTGTTTCCTTAGGCGCCTTAGTTAAGGCTGTAATACTATAGGCTATAGGATGGCGTGCGCAAAGGTTAGAGGCCTACTTAAGCATGTAGATTGTTTCTTAATTCCTATTAGAGTTTATATAGTCTAATGTTAATGTTAATTAATTTGTTAATAAGTTAGTCTAAAGTGTTAAGCAAGGCGCTGGTACGCATAAGCTCTTCTTTAATCTTAGGCTTAAGTCCTTATTAGAACATAGTTATTAACGCAGTGTTATCCTAGTTAGTGTTAGCAGCTAGTTGCTAGAAATTAGCAGCGTAGTTAGCAGCGGCCTTGTCCTAATAGATATGCTAGATTTTACAACGTGCAATTAAGAGTTTATTAGATACTCTAAAAATTAGCTTAACTTTTTCCTTAAATGCGTTAAAGTTAGATATCTATATATTAACTTTATTAGGGGCCTCCCCTATATTAAACTGTTAAAGGAATAGTTTAATCTACTTAAAAGCTTATCCTCTTATATAGCTAGCTACAAGAATAACTTGCTAGTTCTTAGCTACCTAAGCTCCTTAGAATACGAAGAATAAGTCCTACTAGATAAGCTAGTTATTAAGTTTATTTCTCTTACTAGAGTAAGTCTCTAGTTTAGATATATAAAGGGTGCTTAACATAATATTGTTAATTGCCTAGTATAGGGGAGTAGGTTCTCCTCTTAAAGAGCTAGGCGTAGCGTAGGTTCCTTAAGTACTTATCTTTAGAGGTGTTTAAAATATTAAAGTTGTATTTTAGTTAAAGACTGTAAACACTATTTAGTTAGTTCTTAGGAGATAGGTACTAGAGTAGGGTGTAAAACAAAGTAATTACCTAAGCAAAGCTTGTAATAATTAATAGGTACACTAAAGAGTATCTAGTATTAATCTGTATTAAGTGTAGGTTAAGTTCTAAATAACAAATGTATTATTAAGGTTGTAACTTAGGTTAAACACAAACTATAAGAGTTGTATTCCTGCTAGGCTTTATACTATAGGGGATCCTAGAGCTTACTTATTACAGTGTAAGCTTGTAATACTAAGCTATAAATCTTACGTAGCTTACTATAAGCTTTATAAGCTAATTACGTGCATTAATCCTTCTTACGCGCTAAGGCGTAAGCTTATAGATCTACTTGTAAGCTAGTTACGTAATCTGTTCTATGTGTTATTTATTACCAGCCTATCGCGGGCTGTGTTTTTAGGAGATTGCTAGAATGATTAGTTGTAAAGATCTAGGATTGTAACACCTAGAAAGGCTAAGACACTCTTAGACAGGACGAATTAGGCAATATATTATTTTAAGATAACAAGGGCCTGTATGTTATAGCACATAAGGACCTTATTTAGAAATTAACGCAGAGTACTATAGTATTAATAGTAGCTGTGCTTAGCATAGCCTATAAATGCTGTTTAGCTAAGCTTTTCTAAATAGACTTCCTAGGCAAGGACAAAGAGCTATTAACGTCTGCTATACAGCTTTAGTTTTAACAACTACTAGTAAGTAACACTTAAGTTAATATAATATATAAACAGAAGGGTGTTAAAGTAGAGTCTGTAGATAATTCTAGTTAGTAACCCTAATTAATTTCTAGGTACCTAGACTAGAAGCAGCGAGCAAAAGCGCAGCAGGAGCTAAACAGGGATTTAGATTAGGCTCCCTTCTAAAAGTACTTTAAGCTACAATATACAGGCTTCCTAAGAGGTACTTAGCTTACGCAACAACAACTAGCAGAAATAAAGATCTCTAATAAGCTTTAGGAGCGAGAAAAAGACATGCTAGTTAAGCTACTATTCTAAAGGGAAGCTGCCCTAGCTTAGGACTTTACTAAATTAGGGCAAATTAGCTGTAACGTTATACCTCTAGTTACTATTAATACAGTACTGCATTAGGCCTAGCAAGCTAATTAGTTTCCTATACTAAAGAAGCTTTAGGATGTAGTAATTAAGATAATCTAACAAAGAATTAACTAAGGGACTCTTAAACTATGCAAGAGCTAGTATTAGAACCTATAGTTCTTAGTAGCAAAAGAAGGATAAAGGTTACTAATTAATTAACAACGTTTAGAAGATAAACAAGGTTACAATTTAGGATACTAACCTGCATCCTAATCCTAATAACCTTATAGAAGAATTTGGTAGCTGCAAAGTTATATCTCTGCTAGACTTCTTTTTAGGATATAACTAGGTTAGGCTTAATGTTTAATTACGCAATATTACTGCTTTCTCTACACTACTTAGCCTAGTTTAGCAGTGTACTCTTCTAATAGGTGCTACAAATTTAGTTGCTAAGTTTATAAGGGTTATAACAAAGATCTATTAGGAGCATATTCTGTATACCTGCATGCCCTACCTAGATAATATGTGTATTAAGGGGCTAAAAACTAACTACTAAGGAGAGAAAATAGAACCTAGCATTTAACGCTATATTGCTAAGCACCTTGTAAGTATAGATAAGGTTCTTACTAATATTAAGCAAGCAGGCGCAACTATATTAAGTTATAAATTAGACTTCTGCTATACATCTATGCTTCTAGTTAGCTATTAGGTAGACAAGTATAGCTAATATCCTAGCAATTAGAAGGTTTAAAAGATACTTTACTAGCCTAATTGCTGCAATATAAAAGAGGTTTAGAGCTTTCTAGGAGTCTACGTCTACTATTAAGTCTAGATTAAATAATTTGCTACTAAAGCAGAGCTACTTTTTAACCTATTATAAAAGGATGTTAAGTTTATCTAGTTAGTTACTTACAAGGAAGCAATAGCAACACTTAAGAAAAAACTGTGCTTGCTACCTATACTAGTCTTAATTAACTATTTAGAACCTCTTTAGTTAATTATTCTTGCTGTTAATAGTAGCAAGAAAGGCTAGGGTGCTGTTCTTATACAGCTTAACCTAAATAGCTATTAGCACCCTATCTAATATAAAAGCAGAGTATAGTCTAAGTTAGAAAGGAACTAGGATTTAGCTAAGCAGAAATGCAAGGCTCTCCTACTAGGAATTAAGAAGTTTAGAGCCTACCTGTATAACGTCTAATTTACTATTAAAACAGATGTAAAGACGATTGTAGCACAGTTACAAAGGAGCGCTTTAGATATACCTAGAGCGCTTATTACTTACTAGCTAGCATATCTAAACACCTAGGATTTTAACATTGTACATGTATTAGGAAAGAAGAACGTTATTGCTAACGCACTATTAAGGAGACTAGAGGAGCCTAGGTAGGAGCTACGTAACAACCCTAAGTAGGAGGTTAATAACTTTATTAACGCTACTCTTAACACAATTACTCTTTAGTATAAAGTAATAGCACTAAAGTATAGCGTATGCTCTGCAGACGTAATATTTAATTAGTACCTACTTGCTAAAGGATACTTAGAGGAATTACAAGAGCTAGCACACTAGATACTGTTTAGGAAACGCTCTAAACACTTATTAGGCTCTTAACTTACTATATTTAAGAAGAAGGTGTTGCAATTTCAAGTCTGTAATTAGCTTCTATTTTAAATACTATCTAGAGGAAGACCCCTCTAAAGAGTTATTAATAATAAAGTTTAGCAACAAGAGATTCTTTAAGTAGTATATAGGGAACTAGGCTATTAAGGCAAGGAAGGTACCTAGCGCAAGGCTTAGTCGCAGTACTACTAGAAAGGCCTCTATAATAATATATAGACTTATATTTGCACCTGTGTATAGTGCTAACTACACTCTAATACTTGTTTATAGGAAGCTCTTTATCTAACAGTGCCTCTAAATACCCCCTAGGTAGCAATTATAATTAATATTATCTATATACCTAAGACAAGGAATAGCAAGCAGTTTCTAGTAGTAGCGTGCAATTGCTGTTCGCAATAGCTAGAAGCAAAGACGCTGCCTAAGAATTATTCTAAATTAATAGTTAAGTTTATTAAGGAGTATATCTTTTATTATTAGGGAGTTCCCCTATAAATAAGCTGCAATAGTAGACTAGAGAACTAGGGTCTTCTTATTAATTTTTAGAGGCAATTTAGCATTATCTAAATAGTATCTAGCGCCTGCTACCTACAGGGACAAGGTCTACTTAAAAGAGGCTATAGGGTTATAATAGCAGCACTAAAGAAGATAGAAGGCAGCTAGGCAGATAACCTTAATTAAGTCTTATAGGCTAATTAGGTAACAGTAAAGCAATTAACTAGCAAAAGCCTAGCCTACCTCATTAGAGGGAGAGAGCACGTACTCTAATTAAAATCTCTATACCTACCTAGCAGGTATTGCTATAGACATAGGTTACTAATACGCCTTTACTGCTTGCAATAAGAGCTTAATAGTTTAAAGAAAGAAACTATTGCTTTAAGGAAGCAATTAATTAAATAGTCTAATTACGTTACGCTAGTAATAAGTACTTTAATAACATAAAGCGTATTTAGAATAAAAAGCTATTAGTAAGCAATCTAGTCCTACTTAGAAACTCTTTTAATAATAGTAATATATTACGCCTGTCTAAGTTTAAGCCTAAGTAGAGAGGTCTCTTCTAACTCTCTTTTATTAGCAAAAAGGGCTAGTATAAACTGCAGGAGCTAGATAGAGTAGAGATCTCTAGAAGCGTATTAGGCGATTAATTAAAACAGTTTTACCCTAGGACTAAACAGAATCTTAAAAGAGTAGACACAAGAGAAGCACTTGTAGAGGTTATAGATAATAAAGTAGCAAACTAGCACGCTAATACTTTATATAGCTAGGATATCCTAATTGCTACGTAGAGAAACCTATAAGTTATAGTTACTTACCCTCTAAATTTTAATCTAGGGGAATATAAACATTACAATAACGTTATAGAGTAAAATTAAATTAATCTTAATTAACAATAGTTAATCTGCTTAAATAAGGGAGGGGTAGTATATAAATTGTTAAATTTCCTAGTATCTTATATGTTTTTCCTTTCTTAGTTTAAGTTACTTACTAAATTCTTATATTTTAGTTAGGTACAATAGATTATAATAGGCAAGAGGAGGAAGCATTAGTAATAGACTACTATTATTTTTGTTGTACTAAGTTGCAGCTAAACAACTATTAAGGAGAACAAAAGTAACCTTAGTAGAATAGCTACAAGCAGTCTCCTACCTGTAGGCAGGCAGAACTAGAAACCCTAGCAAGAAGCTATTAACACTACCTAACTAAAGAGCTACTAAACAAATATATCCTAAGACTAAAGATATGCTAGCAACAAAGCATTAGAGAGTAAAGTGCTCTAGTTCTTAGAGTGGCGAGCGCAGACAGCAGCTAGAATGCAAGCAATATTAGCAGTAGTAACCTAGGTAGGAGCAGTACTAGCAGTAGGGCAGCCTATATTAAGAAAGAAGTTAGCACTAAAGCACTATTAAAGGAAGAAACTTATAGTAGAAGGAGCAGGCAGTATAGTTACTATCTATCTAATAGCTGTTGCAGGCACTAAAGTTAAGCAGCTAGCTATTAAGATAGGTCTAAACGCAGTTGTTGCTAAACTTCTAGCTATTAGTGTAGTAGCAGCAGTAATAAGCGCTTGTAACGTTAATAGCAGAATAAGCTACCTGCTATATAACAGCTAGCAGCTTAGTATTGTAGTAGCTGCACGTAGTTCCTAGGCTAAACAGTTAAGTAATAGTAAGACTGTAAGGGTTAGCAAAGGCACTAATAGCTATATTAGACTTAGCATTATACTAATTAACGTAAACTACGCAGGTAGTCTTACTAAGAACAATGCTATTTATAGCAAGGCTATAAATATAGTCCTAGAGCTACTTAAGAAGCTAGTAGGTAACAGTAATAGTAGCGTAAGCATTTACTATAAAAGAGTTAGCTCTGCTAGTAAAGCGCAAAGGTATTAGGACGTAAGAGTTAAATTATACTATAAGAGAATGTATATCTTAGCAGAAGTAGTCTTTAGGTAGAGGTAGACTAGCAAAGCGGTATTAGGGACACTACTACCTAGAGGACTACTACCTAGAGGCAGTAGAGCGCTAGTACCTAAGGCAACTACAGCAGACATAGTAATAATAAATAAAGAATTAGAAGTGCTTATAGTTAATAAAAGCAGTTTAGTAGAGTAGCAGAGTTGTTAAAGGTAGTAGAAGAAAGATAGAGGAAAGTGCACTAAAGAGCCTTATTTATAGAAGGTTGTAAGCTACTTAGTAGGCAGGCTTAGTAACTTGCAGTAAAGGAGACTCTAATTTAGGCAGCAGCACATTCTGCTGCAAGAATTGTAAGTAAAAGAATTATTTCTTCTACTAGATAGTTAGAGGTAAAGTTAGCCTAGTTTACTAGTTTCTAATTAGCTAGTGGCTTTAATGTCTACTTAGGTACCTAACTACTACTAACCTTAATTAACAATAGTTAACCTGCTTAAATAGGGGAGAGATATAGTAGAGAAATGTAGTGTTAAGATCTAAGTAGCAGTTAGAAGCTAGTTATGTAATCTACAGGTACTGTACTAGGGGTTAGCAGAGAATAATTAGAGATACTAAGAAACTAAAAACAACACACTAATAGACAACTTTAATTTATTCTATTCCTCTAACCTAGTATTAAACTACACGTGCCTAAGATGTATTTGCACAATACTCCTCTACACTACTAGTGTTCCTTGTAGGTTTAGTAGGTAACTGCCTATAGTCCTAGGGGGCTTAGCAGGTAACTACCTATATCCTTAAGGTATTTAGTAGGTAGCTAATTATTTTCTAATAGGTTTTTAGTAGGTACCCTCCTACTTACCTCCTTAGTTATGCTTCTTTTCTACTGTTCTAGCTGCTATCTCTCCTCTACTCTTAGTAGTTTTAGCTGGTATTCCCTAGCACGTCTACGTTTTAGTACCCTAGGCTCCTGTAGAATAGAGTAGCTAGGTCTTTTGTAGGTAGCTGCGTTACATTTACATCTTTAACTACTAAGAGGGAAAGGAAATTGTATATCTAGGGCTAGAGCAGGCCTTAATTATAGTTACTTATCCCTTTATTTAATTATTAATGCTAATATTTTATAGTATATCTGCGTTTTAGTTCCCTAGACTCTTGTAAAATAGGGTAGCTAGGTCTACTATAGTTTACTATTATGTAGTTTAGCTTTACCTATTGTTTTTAGTAGTAGGTTTAGCTCTATAGGTTTGCTAGGCGTATATAGCTGCTTTCTTTCCTTCTGCTACCCTATCTACTAGGGCCTTTCCTCTACCTTAGGCATATGCTTGTGTAAAAGGCTATAAGCGCTAGGAAGAGCGTAAAGTCTTCTAGGGAGCTTATTAGTTCCTGTAGGTATGCCTATTCCTCTTGTCTACTAGTATAGAGAGAGAGACCTTTCTATAGCTATTTGTTAAGCTTAAGTCTAGCCTTTTAGTAGAGTACTATATATTCTAGGCACTTTATTTACCTATATCTGTATAGAACATTTACGTTTTTATAGTTAAACTTTTAGTAGTTCTATTAGAAGTCTCTATGTCCTGTTTGTATAGCTAGTAGTCTTACTAGGGCAGGCCTAGTAAGAGAGAAGGTTAAGAGCACCTTCTTTAAGGTGTACTCTAAGTTCTAATTATAGTACTGCTAAGACAGTAGCTTTAAGTTAGTACTCTACTAAGAGGCTTCCTCTTATTAGTTATTTTTGCACGTAAGGCTCTTTATACCTAAGACTATAAGAGAACTAGCTAGGCCTCTTAGGGTTATAGCATCCTTAGTAGCTTAGTGTACTAGTTTATTAGCTAGTTTATTTCCTGCTATACTACTATATCCTAGAGTGTAATATACCTATATGTTAAAGAGCTCTATAGCCCTATAGTATAGTAAGAAAGCCTATTATAAGGAGAGGAGGGTGTTACCCCTTAGATCCTAGATAACAGACGTGCTGTTAATATATATCTAGATCTAGTTCTTTTAGATAGGTAGTTATAGAGTGTATTAAAGTCCTGCCTACAATCCTATAGCCTCTATGTTAAAGACATACAATAGTAGGTTAAGCTTTCCCCTACCTATTAGTATATGCCTTTTTCCTTAATATATAGCATAGCTATATACTACTATCCTATTACCTACTATATATTATTCTATTCTATTAGAGAATATAGAAACCTCTCTAGAGATTACGTTATACTACTATTTCTTAAAAGTAATTACGCCCTCTTTCTTAGTTTATCTCTCTATTAAGTTAGTGTAGCATCTTCTAGTGTAGTAGGGGCCTACTAGCACTAGTCTTAGTACAGCTAGGAGGGCTTAGTAGGCTCTCTAAACCTATATTTATAGTAGTAGCTTTTCTTTATTACGCCTCTATTATCTATATTATGCTTTTACCTAGCTAGTAAGGGGGTAGTTCCTATCTTTTGTCTGTAGGTGTATAGCAAAGCGCTAGTGTAATAGAGCTTGCAGGACTATACTTAAGTAATTAATTAATTTAATTAGTATCTATTTTTCTATATAGAACGTGTTACTTAAATATAAATAAAATATATAGGTTATATAATCTTGCTTAACAAGCGTTTGGCTAGTTTTAGGGCTGCTTAGAACTAGCGTTGCTAGGGTAGAGCAGCTTAACTAAATTAGCACGCTCTATTAGAAAACAAGCTGCGTATGTAACTCTACGCGCTTAGTTATAAAACATACCCTCTAGTTAATCCTATATTAGGAACAACTAAACTAGAAGCGTGCCCTTAGTAATTATAGGGCTCTAATCTTAGATTTTTATATTTCCCTAGATATCTAAGATTACTACGCGCCTGCAGCGTACTCTAGGTGCTCTTCCTTTTAAGAGACCTCTCTAATTTTTAGGCTACTTTTGTAAGTAGTTTGTTACTAGTTTAGAGGCTTATTTTTATTAGCTAAATTTCTAAGCCTATAGCTAGCTATTAAGCTACTTAGTTATAGTTAAGGTAAGTACTTTTTAGGTTAAGCACTTCTAGGTAGTAAGAGTAAGTGTAAGGACTATAGTCTAGCAGCTTTACCTTTACTAACCTAGTTACTTCCCTATATAAGTGTTCTACCTACTTAATTTCTCTATTTCTCTAGTTATATCTATTAATATGCCTATAAGTATACTAAATTATTTTCTACGCGCCTAAGCACTCTCTAGCTAATTATTTCTAGCTTCTTAATCTGTTAAGAGCTTTATTATTAGACATTATCTAACTAATCTTACTATTAACGTTTTCCTAGCTCTTTTCTAGAGGTTTTACTAACTTAGGTATAGAAATAGACTAAAACCTAGCGCTACGCGCGCACTGCTGCTACCTCTACTGCCTAAGCTGCTGCCTAAGCTAGCTAGCTGCTAGCTGCCTGCTTGCCCTTATCTATGCCTGCCCCTATACCTGCGCACGCTCTCTTACTCTTACCCTTACCCTTGCCTACGCTTATAGTTAAGGCTTCGCCTGCTCCTTTAGCAGTTGCTGCTGCTACTGCTACTATAGCTGCTACTACTACTGCTGCCTATGCCACTGCGCTGCCGCTGCTGCCTATACCTGCGCCTACGCCTACGCTCTCTACCCCTGTCTTAGGCGCTCTAGTGCCTAGTGCGCGCAGGTTAATTCCCTACGCGTACTGCGTAGACGTACTACTAGTAAGTAGCTTAGTTGCGCTGTGTGTTAACAATACTACTGCTAGCTGCTACAGCAAGCGCTGCTAGTGTTGTGCCTTTAAGCACTCCTGCTGCCTACTCCCCCTACTCTTAAGCTGCTTAGGCTAGAACTAGTAGAGGAGCTTACTTCCTCTAGTAGAGTAACAACTTTAGTAAGTAACTTAGTTTTTAGTTAATAATAGTAGCTAATAAGTGTTTAGTAGGCTACTAACCTACGCACTACTATCTAGGTAGTAAAGGGCCTACTTATAGATAGGTATAGATTTTAAGTACATATTTATAAGTAGGTTCTTTAAGATAAAACCTATAGGGAGGGGGTTATCCTCCCTACCTATAGTTAATTTGTTTTTATAAGCTCCTTAGCTGCTAGGCGTGCGCTTAAAAGAGCTGCTACTAGCAGTCTAGGGAGACTTATACCTATTTAAGGAGAGGGTTATCCTCTCTAGCAATTTAAAGGTCTTTTATTTCTCTATTAACTTGCTCTTTTCCTATAACTAAGTCTTTCCCTTCTTAACTAATACTCTATAAGTTTAAATATAATAAAAAGCGCTTATAAGCTTATCTAGAAAGCGCTTTTATAAGGCTATTAGCTAGTATCTTACTTATTTTAAGGTAGGTTACTTAGAGGTTTTCCTTAGCGTACTCTTATTTTAACTATATATTTTAGATATCTACATAGCGCAGCTAGGTAGTAAGCTACTTACTCTCTTTAACTACTAGTTAGATAGTTTATTAGTTGTTATAGAAAATCTCTTACAGTACCCCTAAGTCTAGCTAAAGTTCTCCTAGGAATTGTTTTAGAGCTACTAACTCTTTAGCTATATGCTCTAAAGCAAGTAATTTAGCCTTAGTAGTAGAAGTAGTTACTGTTAACTGCTGTGCAGCTTTCTAGATAATTAGACTACTAAAGAGCTATATAATATACCTCTAGGAAGATTAACAGGACTCTCTATTATTAGTAAATAAGGCGTCTCTATATATAAGTAGATAACTGCCTTTATAAGCGCTATACCTTATACCTAGATACTTTATTCTATATAAATAAGCTAAAACCTAAGCAGCTGCTTTAAAGTAAGCTGCTCCTAGATTTATTAAATAATAAGATAGCTAAGAGGCAGTATATGCTATATCTAGTTAAATTATAATTACTGTATAGAGTATAGACCTAACTTGTTCTTAAAACGCTTTAACCTCTTGTTTTAAAGCTTCTCTACTATATTTAAGAAGCTCCTCTGTAGGAAATAGGACTGTAGGGAAGGACCCCTTCTCTACTATCTTAAATTTAGTAGCAAGCTTATTAATATAGGAGTTGTGCGCGAGAGTTATAGTATAAGCCTCTTAGTTTCTAATTATTTAAACACCTAGAAACTATTTAGCAGCTCTATAGTCTTTAATTTAATACTTTTCTATTAACAAGCTTATTAGCTGTTTAGCAGCAGCTTAATTGTTATTGTAATAGGCTAGGAGAATATTGTTAACATAGAAGAGTAGTACTATTTTCTATTTAGGATTATAGAACAGGCACGGCTCTTCTTTTAATACTAAGAGACTAAGCTTCTAGAGCGTACTAGAGAGCTCTCTATACTACAGGACTAGCGAATTGCGTAACCTGTATAGAGCTTATAGTAGTAGAATAACTTGCTTAGGTTTCTTAAATCTATCTAGTAATTTACAGAGCACCTAAGTTTTGTCCTAGTAGCTTGCGTTTAGGAACGCGCTAGTTACATTATACTAATAGAACTCTAGGTTAAACTAGGCTATAATTACTACTATAGTATAAAATAAGTAAGTAGTAAGCGTTATAATATAGGTTAAGATAATTAAATCCTTTGCCTATAGATCTCTACGTATGTATATCCTTACCTTATATTTAAGGAAGTAGCTATCCTAGTTAAATTTGTAGGTAAAGACCTATTTAAGTAGTAGAGGCCTTAATAAGGCGCTTAATTAGTTAATTTCTCTCTATATTTCCTTCTTAATAAGCGTGTCTATCTCTTTTTAGCAGGCCTAGCAAAAAGAGCTCCTAGTAGGTAATAGAGTAGATCTTTCTATTTGCTTAGTAGTAGAGAGAGCTTATCCCTGTGTAACTAGCGCTTATTTTAAGTAACTAGTCTTTCCTTTTTTAAGGTTAAGGTAATAATTACTGCGTAGGCAGTAAGCAGCTTCCTTCTATCTATGCTATATTTGTTCGCATGTTTAAATAGTAGGTAGATAAGCTAGGCGTATCTATAATTATTTATTAAGCTTATTACAGAGTACTAACCTACTCTATTATTAGCAGGCTTATTAGGCTTGCAGTTCTCTATCTAGCAGCTCTGTCTTATAGGTAGGCTCTAGACTCTCTGCTAATATGCGTGTCTCCTGCCTGCCTTATCTACTTACGTTAATCTTTAAGAAGGTATTAGAATAACTAGCAAAGTAGGTCTTAGTAGATTATTAAGATCCTTACTATCTACTAGCTTGCTCCCTTCTTCTACAGTTAAGTGCACTTCCTGTAAGCTACTAGTTAGATTATCCTCCCTATTAGGAGCTTCCTACCTATACTTAACTACTCTAGTTTAGGCGTTTAGTTAGGGGAAAGTAAACCTATTTCTTAGCGTTGTTCTATATAGATCTCTAGCAGCTTACTGGCTAAGCTTGCTGCGCGTGCAGTATCTATCCTAGGGGCTCCCTCTCTACTAGACTAGCCTTCTAGCAATTAAGGTTCTCCCTAAGTGTTACCCCTAAGCTAGTGCTTAGTAGACAAGCTAAGCAATAGGTCTCTTTATTTAAGGGGGAGCTCTATTACTTCTCCTACCTCTATCTTATTAGGTTTATATAGAATATCTACACCTACTTCTACTTCTTAGACTATAAGGGCTAACAACTTATCTAATTTATTATAAAAGAACTCCTTATTAAAGGTTATATTACGCGTTGTAATTACCTAGTTTAGTTTAGGGATCTATATCTAGTATATATTAGAAGCTTAGTACCCTACTAAGTATCTAATATAACCTCTTAGAGTTACTTTAAAGCTTCTCTAATTACGCCTAGCTGCTTGTTCTCTATTTAGGGGATACGCTCTGCAGCTATAGGCGTAAATCCTGCTCTAATTAGGTCTTAGATTAGCTGTTAGTGCTCTTACCTGCTTAGGTTTGTACTAGCAGAAATAGTAAGTAAACTAGTAATTAAGCTCTTTATTTAGGCTCTACAGCTTATTTAAGTAAGTTAGACTTATGTTATAGAGCTATGTTGCTGCTGCTACAACCTCTAGCTAGAGCTTCTTAGGTAGGTTTGTACTACTCCTTATTTTAATAGATTTATTAATTATTTCCTGCCCTACTCTTTCTGCTGCCCTGTTTAGCTTGTAGGTATATAGAGTTATACGCTTAATATCTATTCCCTTATTAATCGCCTAGCGCTTGTATTAGGAGCTCCTTGCTATAGGAGAGTAGCAGTATTGTTATCTTAACTTATCTTACAGATATAGAGCTTGTACTAGGTACGTACCTAGCTTAAGAAACTTGTAAGTACCTGTAGTATCTCTACTTAAGTCTTCCCTAGTAGTAAGTACGTAAAGAGCTTTCTACTATAGTACTCCTTAATTAAAAGTATCTATAATTTACTACTTCTTCCTATAGGCATATTAAACAGATCCTAGCTAATTCTCTAAAAGGATTTAGTAGGTTTTTCCTGTTTCTGTTAAGATATAACTTGCTTAGCGTAGGTTATTAAGTAGACCTTATAATCTTTTAGAGCGTGCTGTTAATGTATACGCTGCGCGCTTGTTGTACTAGTGCTTTTAGAGCTTCTAGGCCTAGATAACCTGCTCTAGCGTGCTAGAGGTATTTAGTAGAGCTTTATAGGTAAGACTTATACAATTATTTTGTTACTGCGTTAAGGATTAGAGGATAAGAGTAGTAGGAAAGTAGCTTGTATTTAACAAAAGTAAGGTTGTAAGCGCGCTTAAGAGTAGCACATATAACGCTTCTATTTAGATTATTAATATACCTTACTTAGAGCGAGCTGTCTAGCCCTAAGTACTAAACTCCTTTCTCTTAGAGGCGTGCCTTAGAAATAATATTAACATAGAAACCTTCTACTACTACTATATTCTTAAGGAGCAGGTCTTCTATATACAGGCTGCGCTTTCTATGTAACACGTTTTTAAACAAACAAGCTCCTTGCCCTACTACTAGAAACGCTTGTGTGCCTACCTCTATAGTGTTAGTAGAGTTAGCTAGGCAAAATAACCTAGGTACAAGCTAATCTGCGCTGTTAACTAAGTGTGTAGCCACTCTATTATCTAAAATTGTACTCTCTAAGAACAGATAAGCGTTAAAATCTATAAGGTTGTAAACCCTAGGTTTCTTAGCTAGGTTGCTTAGTTACATTATTTTTAGATTAATTAGAGCAGCCTATACATTGCTAGGAAACTTAACTTTAGGTAGGATACCTTTTGCTAGTAGAGCTGTTATTGCTAATAGAGCTTTTAGGATCTAATTAAGCTGCTTAATCGCCTTTCTAGTATCTGTATACTCTTAGCTCTTAAGCCTCTAGAGAGTATCCTTGCAATAGCTTTTGCTTATATAGATAGGCAGTAAGGAGCTCCCTCTAACTACTGTCTCTAGGCGTTAGCAGTTAGTTAGTTTCTACTTATAAGTCTCTCTTTTTTTATTTACAAGGGCAGGAGTACCTACTTAAGCTCTTAGAGTTAGTAGCAGGAGCTTAAGTAGTATCTATTTAGCTTCTAAACATTACAAATACTCCTAGGTTATCTTTTCCTGCTCTTATAGTGTGCTTATGCATTAAACTACTAAAGACCCTACTTACTTTATCTAAATTAAGTAAATTAAGCCCTAGGATACTATCCTAGATAATCCTTTAGTTTATAGTACAAGCCTAATCTAGGGCAATCCTATAACTTAAGGCATCTAAGAAATCCTACACAGTAAGCGCCCTATTAACCTCTAGAAGCTTATATAACTTAGCTCTTCTATAGAGGTATAACTACCTATTGTACTAGTCTTATAGAGTAGCTCTTAACTATTTAGCCGCTCTAAGATACTGTTAGTACTCTGCCCTAACCTAGTTCTAGGTGCTAACATCTGTTAGAGCGAGCTCCTCTTTTAGTGCTTGCATAAGCAATTACAGCGTTATAGTGTTATTAGTAATAAGCTTTACTATTACTAGTAAGAGGATTAATAGTAATACTGTTATATTAACCTAGTTCTAGATCTTCTAAAGGCGCTCTGCCTTAGTAGCCTACTTGCTTGCTCTAATCTTATATCTAAGGAGCTCCTTGTTATAGTTCTTAACGCTTGTTTAGCCTGTTAGAGGCTTGTTAGGTTAGGTGCTCTAGCTTTAGGTAGATTAAGCTAGTAGTTAAGTAGGGAGCAAGCCTATAATAGGTAGTTTAGGCGCTCCTTTGTGCATGCCTAGGGCGTCTTTAGCGTCTAGATCTACTATATCCTATATGTTACAAAGCTTAGCATGCTACATAAGTTAGATATACTAATTAGGCTAATTAGATCTTGTTTTAAGCTAATAGGGTCCTGTAGGGACACCTAAGAGAGCTTGCTTGTTATAGTTAATAAGCTTGCCTATAGTAGCGTTTAGTAGAGATAGAAAGATAATTAGGTAATTAGAGTAGTTAAGCTAAGTCTAACAAGCTTGTTTACTAAGTACGTAGGGAGATCTACTATGCTTAGGAAGCTAAGCTTATAACTGTAACAGAGCTTATAGGACTATACTTAAGTAATTAATTAATTTAATTAGTATCTATTTTTCTATGTAGAACGTGTTGCTTAAATATAAATAAAATATGTAGGTTACGTAATCTTACTTAACAAGCGTTTAGTTAGTATTAAGGCTGCTTGGAACTAGCGTTGCTAGGGTAGAGCAGCTTAACTAAATTAGCACGCTCTATTAGAAAACAAGCCACGTATGTAACTCTACGCGCTTAGTTGCGCAACAATAGTTAATTTAAGAGTAGTAGTTAAATTTTACAACCTTACTAAAAATAGCTAGAGGAAAACGTGTCCTCTGTAACACAACAATAGAACTAGAGGAAAACTCTTGCTAGCTAAGCCCTAGTATTAAACTAGGCTAGCACTGCTATACTCCTGCTAAAGGTCTAAGCCTATAGGATAGTATATTAGTAGAATCTATAGTAACACCTACACTATTGCAATAGAATATTACTCTAGTAGATATAACAACCTAGTTAGCTGCTATAGGAGCAAACTAGGTGCCTATAGGAGAACTAACCCCTGTAGCTAGGTACTAGAACTTAGTATAACAAGCTCTCCTTACCCTTAACGCAGCTAAGCTCTTAGGGGTATTAGAAGTAGAGCTTAACATCTAATAAAAGTAATTTAATTAGGCTATATAGGTACAAGCCCTAGTATATAGTAGAATAATGTTAGTAATATACTACCTAGCTTTTAATAAAGCTAGTAAAATTATAAGGGTGTTAAATAACATCTAACTAAAACCTAAGCTAGGTATAGAAAGCTGTGTCCTAACGCCCTAGTAGGTAGACTAGTAGGCTAAGGATATTAACACTGCCTTTTAGTACACCTAGGTGCTTAACAACTTAATTACTAGAATATACTAGATTATAGGAACTATCTAGTATAGCATCTATTAGGAACTTATCTAGTCCTGTATTAACAAGGGGTTAATCTAGACCTAGGCTAACCTCTACGCAGAGGAGGAGAAGCTAGTATAGGACCCTGTCCTAACTAAATACAAGAACTTCTCTAAACTATTTAACATAGAATAGTAAGAGAGAGACTTTATTAATACCTTCCTAATAAGCCTTAACTATTAAGAGTCCCTCCTACCTTAGAGCTTCTTTAAGTTTAATAATAGTAGCAATAACTATAAGTTTAAAATTATATTTATATAGGTAAAGACTTTACTAGCCCTCTAGCAGGAGATCTAGCGTAGCAGTAGCCTAGAGTACATATATCTCTAGCCTAACTTTAAGCAGGCCCTCTAGAACGTAGAAGTAGCTAGTAACACTAAGGTAAACTTACAGAGTCTTAATAGGCTAAAACGCCCTACCTAGTTGCTACTGCGTAACAAACTAAAAAGGCGTAATAAAGATCTATTCTACTTCTAGGGTTAATCTAAGAGCGCCCTAGCAGAAGACTAGCTAAAGGGCTATAATAACTAGCAGTACACTAAGGACTAAGACTACTAAAAACTTATTAGAAATCCTAAGGTAATAAGTTATACAGCACCTAAGGGGGTAATAAGCCTAAACTAATGCTAGACAAAGGAAACGCAAAGCCCTAGTTGCTAACCTTTTCTAACTATAACTAGGACTAGAGACCTAGGAAAACAAACCTATATTATAGTTACAGTAGGCCTATATAGACCTAATAGTGCCCTAGTACAGCTCTAAGGCCTCTACAACTCTAGAGCTAAAATTAACCTTATAAACTAAGCAGTTGTTAATTAAATAAATTTAGAACACGCACTATTCTATTAGAAACCTATAGCATTATTCCTAGATAATAACTAGCTAAACATTTAAAGACCCTACAACCTTACTATAGATTACCTAGATAGTAGTAATATTATTAAAACTATAGGACCTAAAGTTTTCTAGTCTACTAGCTTTATTAGCTATAACCTTGTCCTAGGTTACCTATAGCTTATAGAAGTAGACCTCTATATCTAATTCTCTATAGGTAAGTATAGCTAGTTTAACAATAATACTAAATAGGTGTAGGTCTGCAAGGCTAAAACCCTCTTTAAGGATATACAACTAGGTAAACAAGCTATTGCGCAACTAAGCGCGTAGAGTTATATACGCGGCTTATTTTCTAATAGAGCGTGCTAATTTAGTTAAGCTGCTCTACTCTAGCAACGCTGGTTCTAAGCAGCCCTAATACTAACTAAACGCTTGTTAAGTAAGATTACGTAACCTACATATTTTATTTATATTTAAGCAACACGTTCTACATAGAAAAATAGATACTAATTAAATTAATTAATTACTTAAGTATAGTCCTATAAGCTCTGTTACAGTTATAAGCTTAGCTTCCTAAGCATAGTAGATCTCCCTACGTACTTAGTAAACAAGCTTGTTAGACTTAGCTTAACTACTCTAATTACCTAATTATCTTTCTATCTCTACTAAACGCTACTATAGGCAAGCTTATTAACTATAACAAGCAAGCTCTCTTAGGTGTCCCTACAGGACCCTATTAGCTTAAAACAAGATCTAATTAGCCTAATTAGTATATCTAACTTATGTAGCATGCTAAGCTTTGTAACATATAGGATATAGTAGATCTAGACGCTAAAGACGCCCTAGGCATGCACAAAGGAGCGCCTAAACTACCTATTATAGGCTTGCTCCCTACTTAACTACCAGCTTAATCTACCTAAAGCTAGAGCACCTAACCTAACAAGCCTCTAACAGGCTAAACAAGCGTTAAGAACTATAACAAGGAGCTCCTTAGATATAAGATTAGAGCAAGCAAGTAGGCTACTAAGGCAGAGCGCCTTTAGAAGATCTAGAACTAGGTTAATATAACAGTATTACTATTAATCCTCTTACTAGTAATAGTAAAGCTTATTACTAATAACACTATAACGCTGTAATTGCTTATGCAAGCACTAAAGAGGAGCTCGCTCTAACAGATGTTAGCACCTAGAACTAGGTTAGAGCAGAGTACTAACAGTATCTTAGAGCGGCTAAATAGTTAAGAGCTACTCTATAAGACTAGTACAATAGGTAGTTATACCTCTATAGAAGAGCTAAGTTATATAAGCTTCTAGAGGTTAATAGGGCGCTTACTGTGTAGGATTTCTTAGATGCCTTAAGTTATAGGATTGCCCTAGATTAGGCTTGTACTATAAACTAAAGGATTATCTAGGATAGTATCCTAGGGCTTAATTTACTTAATTTAGATAAAGTAAGTAGGGTCTTTAGTAGTTTAATGCATAAGCACACTATAAGAGCAGGAAAAGATAACCTAGGAGTATTTGTAATGTTTAGAAGCTAAATAGATACTACTTAAGCTCCTACTACTAACTCTAAGAGCTTAAGTAGGTACTCCTGCCCTTGTAAATAAAAAAGAGAGACTTATAAGTAGAAACTAACTAACTGCTAACGCCTAGAGACAGTAGTTAGAGGGAGCTCCTTACTGCCTATCTATATAAGCAAAAGCTATTGCAAGGATACTCTCTAGAGGCTTAAGAGCCAAGAGTATACAGATACTAGAAAGGCGATTAAGCAGCTTAATTAGATCCTAAAAGCTCTATTAGCAATAACAGCTCTACTAGCAAAAGGTATCCTACCTAAAGTTAAGTTTCCTAGCAATATATAGGCTGCTCTAATTAATCTAAAAATAATGTAACTAAGCAACCTAGCTAAGAAACCTAGGGTTTACAACCTTATAGATTTTAACGCTTATCTGTTCTTAGAGAGTACAATTTTAGATAATAGAGTAGCTACACACTTAGTTAACAGCGCAGATTAGCTTGTACCTAGGTTATTTTGCCTAGCTAACTCTACTAACACTATAGAGGTAGGCACACAAGCGTTTCTAGTAGTAGAGCAAGGAGCTTGTTTGTTTAAAAACGTGTTACATAGAAAGCGCAGCCTGTATATAGAAGACCTGCTCCTTAAGAATATAGTAGTAGTAGAAGGTTTCTATGTTAATATTATTTCTAAGGCACGCCTCTAAGAGAAAGGAGTTTAGTACTTAGGGCTAGACAGCTCGCTCTAAGTAAGGTATATTAATAATCTAAATAGAAGCGTTATATGTGCTACTCTTAAGCGCGCTTACAACCTTACTTTTGTTAAATACAAGCTACTTTCCTACTACTCTTATCCTCTAATCCTTAACGCAGTAACAAAATAATTGTATAAGTCTTACCTATAAAGCTCTACTAAATACCTCTAGCACGCTAGAGCAGGTTATCTAGGCCTAGAAGCTCTAAAAGCACTAGTACAACAAGCGCGCAGCGTATACATTAACAGCACGCTCTAAAAAGATTATAAGGTCTACTTAATAACCTACGCTAAGCAAGTTATATCTTAACAGAAACAGGAAAAACCTACTAAATCCTTTTAGAGAATTAGCTAGGATCTGTTTAATATGCCTATAGGAAGAAGTAGTAAATTATAGATACTTTTAATTAAGGAGTACTATAGTAGAAAGCTCTTTACGTACTTACTACTAGGGAAGACTTAAGTAGAGATACTACAGGTACTTACAAGTTTCTTAAGCTAGGTACGTACCTAGTACAAGCTCTATATCTGTAAGATAAGTTAAGATAACAATACTGCTACTCTCCTATAGCAAGGGAGCTCCTAATACAAGCGCTAGGCGATTAATAAGGGAATAGATATTAAGCGTATAACTCTATATACCTACAAGCTAAACAGGGCAGCAGAAAGAGTAGGGCAGGAAATAATTAATAAATCTATTAAAATAAGGAGTAGTACAAACCTACCTAAGAAGCTCTAGCTAGAGGTTGTAGCAGCAGCAACATAGCTCTATAACATAAGTCTAACTTACTTAAATAAGCTGTAGAGCCTAAATAAAGAGCTTAATTACTAGTTTACTTACTATTTCTGCTAGTACAAACCTAAGCAGGTAAGAGCACTAACAGCTAATCTAAGACCTAATTAGAGCAGGATTTACGCCTATAGCTGCAGAGCGTATCCCTAAAATAGAGAACAAGCAGCTAGGCGTAATTAGAGAAGCTTTAAAGTAACTCTAAGAGGTTATATTAGATACTTAGTAGGGTACTAAGCTTCTAATATATACTAGATATAGATCCCTAAACTAAACTAGGTAATTATAATGCGCAACGTAACCTTTAATAAGGAGCTCTTTTATAATAAATTAGATAAGTTAAAAGCCCTTATAGTCTAAGAAGTAGAAGTAGTTGTAGATATTCTACATAAACCTAATAAGATAGAGGTAGGAGAAGTAATAGAGCTCCCCTTAAACAAAGAGACCTATTGCTTAGCTTGTCTACTAAGCACTAGCTTAGGGGTAACACTTAGGGAGAATCTTAATTGCTAGAAGGCTAGTCTAGTAGAGAGGAAGCCCCTAGGATAGATACTGCACACGCAGCAAGCTTAGCCAGCAAGCTGCTAGAGATCTATACAGAACAACGCCAAGAAATAAGTTTACTTTCCCCTAACTAAACACCTAAACTAGAGTAGTTAAGTATAGGTAGGGAAGCTCCTAATAAGGAGGATAATCTAACTAGTAGCTTATAGGAAGTGCACTTAACTATAGAAGAAGAGAGTAAGCTAGTAGATAGTAAGGATCTTAATAATCTACTAAGACCTGCTTTGCTGCTTATTCTAATACCTTCTTAAAGATTAACATAAGTAGATAAGGCAGGTAGGAGACACGCGTATTAGCAGAGAGTCTAGGGCCTACCTATAAGATAGAGCTGCTAGATAGAGAACTGTAAGCGCAATAAGCCTGCTAACAATAGAGTAGGTTAGTACTCTATAATAAGCTCTATAAATAATTACAGATACGCCTAGCTTATCTACCTACTGTTTAAACATACAAACAAATATAGTATAGATAGAAGAAAGCTGCTTACTACCTACGCAGTGATTATTGCCTTAACCCTAAAGAAGGAAAGACTAGTTGCTTAAAACAAGCGCTAGTTACATAGGGACAAGCTCCCTCTACTGCTAAGCAAATAGAAAGATCTACTCTATTACCTACTAGGAGCTCTTTTTGCTAGGCCTGCTAAAAAGAGATAGACACGCTTATTAAGAAGGAAATATAGAGAGAAATTAACTAATTAAGCGCCTTATTACAGCCCCTGCTACTTAAATAGGTCTTTACCTACAAATTTAACTAAGATAGCTACTTCCTTAAATATAAGGCAAGGATCTGCATACGTAGAGATCTATAGGCAAAGGATTTAATTGTCTTAACCTACGCTATAACGCTTACTGCTTGCTTGTTTTACACTATAGTAGTAATTGCAGCCTAGTTTAACCTAGAGCTCTGTTAGTATAACGTAACTAGCGCGTTTCTAAACGTAAGCTACTAGGACAAACCTTAGGTGCTCTGTAAATTACTAGATAGATTTAAGAAACCTAAGTAAGTTGTTCTACTACTACAAGCTCTATATAGGTTACGTAATTCGCTAGTCCTGTAGTATAGAGAGCTCTCTAGTACGCTCTAGAAGCTTAGTCTCTTAGCATTAAAAGAAGAGCTGTGCCTGTTCTATAATCCTAAATAGAAAATAGTACTACTCTTCTATGTTAACAATATCCTCCTTGCCTATTACAATAATAATTAAGCTACTGCTAAACAGCTAATAAGCTTATTAATAGAAAAGTATTAAATTAAAGACTATAGAGCTGCTAAATAGTTTCTAGGTATTTAAATAATTAGAAACTAAGAGGCCTATACTATAACTCTTGCGTACAACTCCTATATTAACAAGCTTGCTACTAAATTTAAGATAGTAGAGAAGGAGTCCTTCCCTATAGTCCTATTTCCTATAGAGGAGCTTCTTAAATATAGTAGAGAAGCTTTAAAACAAGAGGTTAAAGCGTTTTAAGAACAAGTTAGGTCTATACTCTATATAGCAATTATAATTTAACTAGATATAGCATATGCTACCTCTTAGCTATCTTATTATTTAATAAATCTAGGAGTAGCTTACTTTAAAGCAGCTGCTTAGGTTTTAGCTTATTTATATAGAATAAAGTATCTAGGTATAAGGTACAGTGCTTATAAAGGTAGTTATCTGCTTATATGTAGAGACGCCTTATTTGCTAATAATAGAGAGTCCTGTTAATCTTCCTAGGAGTATATTATGCAGCTCTTTAGTAGTCTAATTATCTAGAAAGCTGCACAGCAGTTAACAGTAACTACTTCTACTACTAAGGCTAAATTACTTGCTTTAGAGCATGTAGCTAAAGAGTTAGTAGCTCTAAAATAATTCCTAGGAGAACTTTAGCTAGACTTAGAGGTACTATAAGAGATTTTCTATAATAACTAATAAACTATCTAACTAGTAGTTAAAGAGAGCAAGCAGCTTACTACCTAGCTGCGCTATATAGATATCTAAAATATATAGTTAAAATAAGAGTACGCTAAGGAAACCTCTAAGTTACCTACCTTAAAATAAGTAAGATGCTAGCTAACAGCCTTATAAAAGCGCTTCCTAGACAAGCTTACAAGCGCTTTTTGTTGCATTTAAACTTATAGAGTATTAGTTAAGAGAGAAAAGACTTAGTTATAGAAAAAGAGCAGGTTAATAGAGAAAGAGAAGATCTTTAAATTGCTAGGGAGGATAACTCCCTCCTAAATAGGTATAAGTCTCCCTAGACTGCTAGTAGCAGCTCTTTTAAGCGCACGCCTAGCAGCTAAGGAGCTTATAAAAATAAATTAACTATAGGTAGGGAGGATAACTCTCTCCCTATAGGTTTTATCTTAAAGAACCTACTTATAAATAAGAACTTAAAATTTGTACCTATCTGCAAGTAGGCCCTTTACTACCTAGATAGCAGTGCGCAGGTTAGTAGCCTACTAAACGCTTATTAGCTACTGTTATCTACTAAAAACTAAGTTACTTACTAAAGTTATTACTCTGCTAGAGGAAGTAAGCTCCTCTACTAGTTTAAGCCTAAGCAGCTTAAGGGAAGAGGGGCTATAAGCTATTAGTCTACTACTTAACTACTCTTTTTTAAAATACCTATAGTAGGTAGTAGGAGTACCTAAAGGTATAACGCTAGCAGCGCTTGCTACAGCAGCTAGTAGTAGTGTTATTAACGCATAGCGCAACTAAGCTGCTTGCTAGCAGCGCGTCCACGCAGTACGCGCAGGGTATTAACCTGCGCGCACTAGGCACTAGAGCGCCTGAGGCGGGGGCGGGCAGCGCAGGGACAGGCAGCGCAGGGGCGGGCAGCGGCGGCAGCGCAGTGGCGTAGGCAGCAGTGGTGGCAGCGGCCATAGCAGCAGTAGCAGCAGCAACTGCCAAAGGAGCAGGCAAAGCCGCAGCCACAGGCTTGGGTGAGGGCATAGGGGTGGGCGCAGGTGAGGGCATGGGGGCAGGCGCAGGTGAGGGCGAGCGGGCAGCTGGCAGCCAGCCAGCTTAGGCAGCAGCTTAGGCAGCAGAGGTAGCAGCATTAGTGCGCGCGTAGCGCTAGGTTTTAGTTTATTTCTATACCTAAGTTAGCAAACCTCTAAAAAGAGCTAGAAAAACGTTAATAGTAAGATTAGTTAGATAACGTCTAATAATAAAGCTCTTAACAGATTAAGAAGCTAGAAATAATTAGCTAGAGAGTGCTTAGGCGCGCAGAAAACAATTTAGTATACTTATAGGCATATTAATAGATATAACTAGAGAAATAGAGAAATTAAGTAGGTAGGACACTTATATAGGGAAGTAACTAGGTTAGTAAAGGTAAAGCTGCTAGATTATAGTCCTTACGCTTACTCTTACTACCTAGAAATACTTAACCTAGGAAGTGCTTACCTTAACTATAACTAAGTAGCTTAGTAGCTAGCTATAGGCTTTAAAAATTTAGCTATTAAAAATAAGCGCCTAAACTAGCAATAAACTGCTTATAATAGTAGCCTAAAAAGTTAAAGAGGTCTCTTAAAAGGAAGAGCACCTAGAGTACGCTGTAGGCGCATAGTAATCTTAGATATCTAGGGAAATATAAAAATCTAAGATTAGAGCCCTATAATTACTAAGGACATGCTCCTAGTTTAGTTATTCCTAATATAGGATTAACTAGGAGGTGTATTGCGTAACTAAGCGCGTAGAGTTATATACGCAGCTTATTTTCTAATAGAGCGTGCTAATTTAGTTAAGCTGCTCTACCCTAGCAACGCTGGTTCTAAGCAGCCTTAATACTAACTAAACGCTTATTAAGCAAGATTATATAACCTACATATTTTATTTATATTTAAGCAACACGTTCTATATAGAAAAATAGATACTAATTAAATTAATTAATTACTTAAGTATAGTCCTGCAAGCTCTGTTACAACTATCTATTCTAAGAAGGAGTATAAAGGATTTAAATTGTAAGAGCGCTGTAGGCAGGCAACTAGAGATAGGACAAATAGTAGTAGATAGATAGATATAAGACAAATCCTTAGGGTGTAAGCCCTAAGGCGTTTAGAAGGGTTATATACATGTAGTCTGTAGGTCTCCTGCCTAGCCCTAAGGTTGTCCTAGGGTCTAGCTAGTAGCCCTTAGGAGGAATACCTGTAACAGCTAGTAGCAGAGATAGTCTCTAGAATTAATACCTACTTACAATCCTCTAGTAATTTACTATAAGCCTTCTTCTTTAATAAACTAGCAACTACTCTAGTATTAGTATATACCCCTAGGCTAACGCTAGTCTTATCTATATTCTATATGTCCTTATACTATATATCTAGCTTAATCTAAGTACACTTAAACAACTCTAGAAACGCGTAAATTATCTTTTAGTTAGCTGCTATAGTCCTTACACTCTTAATTATTTAGCTAACTATAAAGGTAACGCGTAGGTTACGTGTAATAAAATAGGGTACCTATAGTTGCCTAGCTTGTGGTTGCTGTTTATATAGAGGATTTAGATAGCTATCTCTTGTACACGTAGATAAGATAGCAGCTGTGCACGTGAGTCCTCTTCAAGTATCCACTCTACTAGAAACTCCTCCTGCTCTAGCGTTAAACGTTGTTAATTTAAGTAAGCTATTGCGTGTGGTTGTTAACCTTGCAGCTAACTGCGTAGTGTAGATTAGGGGATCCCCTACGCCTTAGCTGCCTGCCGCTGGCTCTTAAAAACACCAGAATTGAGATTATAGATAGCATTTTAGATAGCAACTTCCTTAGGATCCATTTTGACAACGTTGTGGTGCTGTAATAGAGCTGCAAAAACTGGGTAACGCGTTGTGGTGGGTGGGCGGAAACTATATGTGGGCGGAAAGTATATAGACTAGCTTAGCCAAGTTTGATCCTACCAACCAAGTCTCTGTAGACGTTCTTGTGAATTTCTGCATCAAGCTCGTGCTCAGCATCCCCAAAGATACCTTAGTCGTGAGTGACCTGGTGCTCATCCCGCTTTATTGGGTGTTTATGGCGTACTGCGTAGATATTGTAGGGTGGTACAGATGAGCTGTTCTTATCTCCGTAGCCCCAACTCGTTATTCCCTGCGCTGTTTCGGGGTATACAGAGAAATCTGGCCTGCGAAGAACAATCCAACAGAGGTGAGAGCTACGACGGTGAATGTGAGTGCAACCTGTGGTTGAAATCAGTTATTTTCTCGAAGGTAGTGGAGTGTTGGTGATCATACCTTCGAGTTATCGTCCCACCACTCTGCTGAATCAAGATGCCTTGTAGCAGACCAGACATGCAGAAACATGCCTACAATCATACTGATGGTGGCTGTTGTCAGAAACATCACGGGCATCTGCCAGGTGAAGACCTGGAGCAGACTGGGTGCTCGGCGACCGGTCTTCTTGGAGTGCTTCCGTTCACCATTAGTCTTGGCTAGCAGTCTTCTGATGCCGTCCAAGCCGTCACGGTGAGCGGACAGGCGATGGAGACGCACGGTCTGGTCTGCTGCTGTCAAGATGCTGAAGAGCGACAAAATGATGCCGCAGTACCATGCTGTTCTGATAGGCCACGGCGATTCGCGTCCGCTGGGCAGGACTTGGGGCCAACTCCCAGTCGAGGTGAGTACTCCTGCCAAGAGCGCAGCAACAACACCAATGAAATTTAACTCGCTGAGTTTGTTGTCTCTCCATTTGACTGTTAATTCTTCTTTTTCTTTTGCATCTTCGGTGTTGAGAAGGATTTCAATCGGGTCATACGTCGAAGCGTCAGGTGCATAAATACCACCGCCGAAAAAATGCAAGACTGTCCAGAGGGTTGAGGAGCCGCCCTTGGGTTTCGCGGCCTCCGAGGAGCCCCGTAACATTGGTGACCGTTCGTTTGCAGCACCTCCGTCCTCCACATCAGAGTCATACGTCATCGTTCGGATTGATTTTCGGTAGTACTGGCGGTGAGATTCTCAAGGCAGAGGTTCAATGGATGCTGCAGGTCATATAAAGATAGGCAACGCTGCATGCCCGAAGAGCAAGAAAATGCCACTTGTTCGTGTTATGTACACAGGACGACGCCTGCTGTGGGCGCCTGCAGTAGCTGGGTGCGTGACCGATGACGCTTGCTTGGCGCGTCTGCACTGCTGCCGTACCGTGCCCGGGCGCACGCGCGAAGTCAAGAAAACGCAGCGCAACGACTTACGAACGGTTGATTCGATACTTATTGATGGCCTTATCAGGATGCCGCCAGACGAGGTGTGATTGGGAAGAGGGTCTAACCAGCTGGGGTGTTTCGCGGCATCGCCGAGACGCGCTGTTTCTGGGGTTAAGTGGAGCGCTCCAGAGGGTGATGACGTGACATAAAAGTGAACGGCTACTTAACAGAATCCTTCTCGCAATGCTCGATTAAGCACAAAAACATGTCGACTTCTCAGCGAACAAAGAAGGATCTCTATGTTGGTACGGACAAGCACCGGTGGTGGAAAGAGACGGTGGTCTACCAGGTAGGTTGGAATGTCACGTAGGGCATCCAGTATCTTACAAATACTTGAGGTCTACCCTGCGTCCTTCAAGGACACCAATGGTGACGGCTGGGGCGATATGCCTGGTATTACAGAGAAGCTAGATTACCTGAAAGACCTGGGAGTGGGCGTTATCTGGGTGTCGCCGATATACAAGAGCCCCCAGGCTGACATGGGCTACGACATCGCCGACTACGAAGACATTGATCCAAGCTACGGAACTCTGCAAGATGTCGACAACCTCATAAAAGAAATCAAAAAGCGTAACATGAGGCTAGTCATGGATCTGGTCGTCAACCACACCTCTGAAGAGCATGCCTGGTTCCTCGATTCGCGGTCTTCCAAGCAGTCATCGAAGCGAGATTGGTACATTTGGAAGCCAGCGAAGTATGATGCAGATGGAAACCGCCAGCCGCCAAACAACTGGGCCCAGATTCTCGGTGAAGCCAACTCTGCGTGGACCTGGGATGAGAAGACCCAAGAATACTATCTCTCGCTCTTCACGCCTGAGCAGCCAGATCTGAACTGGGAGAATCCCGCAGTACAAGAAGCTGTCCACGATGTACTGCGTTTCTGGCTCGACCGCGGTGTTTCTGGGTTCCGTATGGATGTGATTAACTTGATTTCGAAAGTGCAGTCCTTTAGTGATGCTGAAATCACAGTCAAGGAAAACAAGTACCAGCCCGGCAACGAATTTTACGTCAACGGACCTCTGTTGCACAAATTTCTCAAGGACATCAACCGCAAGGTCCTGTCCAAATACGACACTTTGACAGTTGGTGAGATGCCATTTGTCCGTGACGAGGACGAGATCATACGGGTCGTGGGGGCACAGAACGAGGAGCTCAACATGATATTTGCTTTCGACATCGTAGACATCGACAACGTGCCTGGCGACTTCAAGTACACGCTTCACCCCTGGGACGCCCGCGATTTAAAGAAGATCATAAACCGTCTGCAACGCCTTATGCTCGAACGAGATGGTTGGAACTCAGTCTTCATTGAGAACCATGACCAGCCCCGCAGCGTCAGCAGGTACACAGACGACAGCGATGAATTCCGCGAGTACGGCGCTAAGCTACTCTGCTTGATGCAGACTACACTCGCGGGTACTGTGTTCGTGTACCAGGGCGAGGAGATCGGCATGCGAAACGTACCGCCGAGTTGGGAGCCATCCGAGTACAAAGACATCGAGAGCATCAACTTCTTCAAGAAGTAAGTCAGCCACAGGCCTGGTCAACTTGGATACTGACCCTGTATAGATACCGGGACAATTATCCTGGTAACGAGGAAAAGCAAGCTTTAGCGCGCAGAATCATGCAGAAGAAATCCCGCGACAACGCTCGCACACCTGTTCAATGGACAAACGAACCTCACGCAGGCTTTACATCCGCTGATGCCAAACCCTGGATGCGCGTCAATGATGACTACAAAACCGTCAATGCCAAGGCTCAGCTTGATAATGCAAACCCATCTCCAGGCACTCTTTCCGTCCACGCGTTCTGGAAGCGTGGCCTTCAGTTCCGCACAGAAAACAAAGAAGTTTTTGTGTACGGCGATTTCGAACTTCTGGACCCAGAAGATGAGAAGATTGTTGCATATAGACGATGGAGTGAGAAGAATGCATTCGTTACAGTGCTCAACCTGGGTGGCAACCAGCTTACTTGGGACAAGTTGGGCGACCTGAAGGTCAAGAAGTGGGTTGCCGGCAATTACGACGAACGGGAGATCGACAGCAAGGCGAAGAGCGGGCAGCTCGAACTGAGGCCTTGGGAAGCACTTTTGGGTAAGCTGGAATAGCTTGCCTCTAATATGCATGCATTGGAAGACTAGTACTGGCTCGAGAGATGATTCGGGACTGAACAGTAATGAAATTGGAAGGGAACGACTGCACCGAAATCGCGCTAGTTCCCAATTGGGTCACGCTAAAATGCGTTACACCTGACGCGTCCGCCAGGTATCACTCTTTCACCCGTCAATACCAATAACAATCCTCACAGACGTCGTGCATCACCTCTCTAACATCTATTTTGCATTATCGCCAGCCCCAGCAGAATGCATCCTACTACTCCAATGCCGTCTTGTTTCTCTTAACAGCTCCAACGGCCTTGGTAACACGTCACGTAGTTGAACATCGATGACTTCATCCATCAACCAGAGTTGCCGTTGTGACGCCCATCCTTCCTAGGGAACATATGCGTGTTGTATGTCTCCAGCCTCGGTGGGCTCGCAACACGTGGCGGTGCTTTCTTCGCACGAGCAGCCGCCTGCGCCCTCATGTCCTCCATGGAGCTCTCCCGCGACAGATCGCCAAGAGCAGCGCGAATGTTTTCCTTCGATACAATGCGCGTCATCTCGTGCAAGCTTGCCTCTTCACATGGAATTTGTTCAGATCGCTGGCCCCTCTTCGACGCCGAACGCTCAGGGCTCTTGACTGGAATTGGTGGCGTGATCGCAGAAGCTGCTTTTGGAAGATGTGGTGGAGACCCCTCGAAACCTGGCCACGAAACTGGCTGAGGGGGAGACTCTCCTGGCCATGGCACTGCCTGCGACTTCGGTGGAGAGTTGTTGCGGTACGTGTCGTCCGAAGCGACGCGCAGCTGACAGATATACGGGGGCGGAACCTTGATAGGAGCGGGCAGCCGACTGCGTGGCTTGGATGATACCTTATCGCTGCTTGAGGATTGGTCACCGGCGCTGACCTTCCTGGCGTGGAAGTTGGACAAGCTTATCTCCTCCTGATAGCCGTTGCCTTCGTAGCTCGGATGACGGACATCCGAGTACGACTTCTTCGCCTGCAGCAATGTCTGTGTGAACGGTTCACCGAACGTGTCACGGCCACTGTTGGGTGGACGCGGAATGGCGCTCAGCGCATCCGTGGGAGAGTACATGGAGTTGTCCGAGTCGATACTTTGGCGGCGAGCTACATTTAAGGAGTCCTCATGTGCAGCCTCGTTGAATGGATTCGAGTTGCGGATAGACATGTATACACTTTGGTCGGATGCTTTCTGCTGCGGTAGCTCTGGACGTGGGAGACACGGCGCAGGCAATGGCCATGCATCACCTTTACTTGGCGACTTCTGCAAAGACTGGTTGCTCGAGTGTGTTGACTGGCTTGGCTGATCGAGCACCTCGTCAGAGATATGAACCTGTCGTGTCACGCCATGGAGAGGACTCTTTGGCTCCTGTGCAGCGTGGTCAGACCTGTTTGCTCCATGATGCGGAACGAAAATACCAAGCGCCAACTTACTTGTTTCGGCAATTTTGGAACGTAGGAATACATGCCGTATGGAATCATTGGGACCTTTGGCGTATCTGGAGTCTTTGGGCGTGTGGAATCAAGAGGCGAAAGAGGTACAGCTCGGCCAATGCGACTGCTGGCGACGTTTACTGACAACGACCGGCGTATGCTGTCAGAATATCGCTTGATCGGGCTGCAGTTACGACTGCTCTTCTCGGGCGATCCGTCGTGGGCCTCGTGCTTAGGCTGCTCCGCGACTGGAGGATGGTAGCTGGCAACGTATCGCACCGTCTCTGGTTTAGCAATCGTCTTTCGATGCGCTGCACGAACTCGCTGCACTTCTAGCCAGTCGTCCATTTTCTGCTTGAACCTTGGGCGCTCGACTAAGCCGCCGTACTGCGGGTAGACGTTGCGCAGTTCCTTCTCTGCCTCATCGTAGTTCTTGTTTGTCAGCACAGTTTGGCTGGCGCCGCGAAGGTGCGATGGTCTGGACACCATGCGGAATGGTGTTGGTGAAGTCACGACGCCGTCTGGCATGGTGATGTTACCTTCCGGAAAAGCGAGACGACTGGGGCACCTTTCCTCAATGAACAGCGCCAGCCGACCATAATGTCTCCTACCTTTGACGCTGTACGAGGCGCGCACAGCTTTGATCATAGGCACGAGCACTTCTTCCCAGGCGGCACAGATGTTCTTGAGCTCGAAGTACTGAAAACCAAACGGACTGTACGCCTTGCCCACACAAAAGGTCTGCAGCAGCCAGGCGTAGAGATGCTTCTCGAACTCTGCAGCACTCCAGCTGCTCTTTTCAATCTCGAAGTGCGAGGTCGCCTTCTCGGTACGCGGATCGTGGCGGCGGAGACCTTCATCGAACTGGGTGTAGAACCATAGGATATCAAGCCGGGTGATGCTGCTCGGCTCTGTGTTGCGCGTATTGTTGACCAAGAGGAAAGTATCGCGGAACACCGCCCATGGTTCGAGGAACGCGGTCGTGGCAAGGAAGCGCTCTTCCAGGTCACTGAGGTCAGAGAGGTTGAGAAGCGAGAGCGCGCGCTTGAAGTCAGATGGGATCTTCTCTTTGTCGCTGTGAGAGAACATGCCGCGCAGGTTGACGATGCCTCTGGGTTGGGGCATGAACTGCATCTCGGGGAAGCGATGGGGAAAGGTGGTTTGGTATGTTGTAGCAGGTCGGTCGGAGAACTTTGTAGGCGGGGTGACAACGCTACAGTCGAAATGAAGGTGAAAGACAGCCGCATCGCGTCGAACGCGTGGATCCGCTACGCGGTGCCCATAAGCAATACGTAAAAGCGCCTAACACCACGAGGAGCCTTGCATCCTGCTTTCTCACCGCTGTCGAATGCTGGTTTTATGCCTCAGGTCTGAACGTCTCCCTCACCTGGGCAGACAGCAAAGGCTTGCCCAGTACTCGAATCACCTTGAAACTGCTCTCATACGCTTCCATTCCTCCCAAAAGCCTTTTCTCCCTTCTCACGAACGCACTACCTGCTCTCGGCGACCAGGCATCTACTTCCAGAGTTGACTCTTTCGAATGACCTGCAAGATTTCAGTCGCGCCCGCTACCGCGCAGCAGCCAACACTCACCTTAGCCGATGTCAAAAGCAGCTTGGGTCAAAAGTATCGCATTACCTCCTTCTCCTTTCCAGATTCAACAAAGGGTACCTTCAAGCGCGAGGCAGCTTTCAAGAACAAGATCTGGTGATACGACTCACCATGCAGGACAGTGCTTCGACTTGGCACGATGAGAGCTTTCAATGTCAACGACGTCCAAGGATTATCGAAATCTCAACTTCAGCGCATCTCTGACTTTGTCCCAGTATGATTGCTCGCTGCTCTTCCCCAGTGCGGCATACACCATCGCAAACACGATCCACATCTCAAACAACGCGCCGAAGATCAAAAGCACAATGATGGCTAGGTGCGTAGTAGTAGTCATAATGCGTTGTCGCATCTTCAAAGCTGCTGTTGACGACGCCCCACTACAATAGGAGGTTGCGAACCCATCCGCGTTGGCTTTTAGGTGTACTCAACGCCACCTTCCCAAGATTCACTGCCATGGGTGTAGTGACGGCCGGCGTTGTTCACTGTTGACGCATTCCACGAACGGCAGTGCCCATTGTTCCCCCTCGCACGCAGCCACATAGAACAGCTCATATGCTGTGTCAAAGCAGATATGCCTTTACCTGCGCCAGCCTCGAAAGCAATAAATAATTGCTTCCGCTCTCATTGGATGGTGGTAATGGTGGCTAGACAAGCACGAACCACGGTTGAATAGCAAACAAGCCAGGTGCAAAAACTTCAGAGATGGTTTACATTACTTCAATAGAAACGGGTAGGCCTCCTTTTTCTTTTTCTTTTTTTTTCTTGGTGATACGCAGATGTACGTCGTTGACATCACCTGCTCTTTCGACACCACTGCAACCTCCTCCTCTACTCGCTGCTTCTTTGGGGATATTCCTCAGGCCTCGAGATCCGACATGGGCGACGCGGCGGCGGGAGAACAGGCTCGGAGTCCGACTTGGACGGATCAGCTGGACGAATGGGTCCATTTGCTTGGACGGGGCGAACGCAGGCAGGAACAAGCATGGCGCCCCCTGGGCGCTTTGCATGGCAATGCTGCGGCTACATCCCCCTTGGCTTCCGCACCGGGGCCGTCTGGTATGGAAGAGTTGGAGCCGCCATCGCGTCCTGTTACGCCGCGTCGTGACCTGGCTGGCGACGAGGATCCTTGCGCACCCAAGACGGCTCCCGCTGCCTTGGAACAGCGCTGGATGCCGACGCGGAAACACGGAAGGAGTATCGCTGCTGACGAGCCTAGGTGTGCGGTATGCTCCATGAGCTTCCAAGGTTGCCCGTACGAGGCCCGCACTGCGCATTCGAACACGTGCTGGGCCACGCTGCATGAAGCAGCTGTCAGGGCAAAAGGAGGTTCAGACTCAGCACGCGTGCCATCCAAAGGCCGCTCAGCTGACCCACGGGCTTCGACGGATGAACACGTGTCTTTGGAAGTGTGCGTGTTCTGCGCCATGCCGCTGGGCAAGCTCGCATCTCTCGATGCCTTCGAGCACCGCGTCTTGTGCCAGCGAAACCAGGCCACGGCACCAACCGCCTGCCCGTGCTGCGCTACCGACTTCTCACATGACGGCACTCGATGGGACTGCTGCCAAACGCTAGAGCACGCCTACATCTGCTCCGCCCCCCGTCACGTGCCCCTTTTCGCGTGGCAACCCTACAGTGGTTCGACCGGTACCGCAAGCGCGCCGACCCCAGCAACTGCGCCGTGTGCACCAAGCCGCTGGTACATGTCCACGCCGTGGATGCGTTCCACCACCAGCGCATCTGCCTGGAGCAAGCACCATGCGCGTACTGCCCAGTGTGCTTCGGCGGGCTCCCGGCCATCTCGGAGCGCTGGACCTGGGCCGACGTGCACTGGCACGTCCGCAGCTGCCAGCACGGCAACGAGGCATCCGCCCTGGACAAGGACGCCTTCACGGCGCTGCAAGTGCGCTGCAAAGCCCGCATCCACGCCGTGTGGAAACGCTTCGCCCAAAACTACGGCACCCTCCTCGGCCCCCGCAAGCGCTGGACGTACAGGGACCATCGCCGCTCGTTCCGGCGGAAGAACGCAAAAGCCAAACACCACTCCGCGGGGGCATACGCAATGCCTGCATCCCCGTTGCGGAGCTGTGCCGTGCACGACGGCAGCGCGATGCGCAGAAGAAACGCAGTCTCGCCACGAGAAACGCAGTAGAGAAAGCGCCAAGGGACGGGATCCCAGCACCCAGCACCCACCTGGATTCGAGCTGCGCGCCGCATTGACAGTGGCTCTTGCAGATAGGGAGGAGGAGGAGGAGGAGGCGGGGATTGATGACTGAAAAGGTTTAGGATTCGTATTTGGATTGTAATCCTCTACCTACGCTACATCCCTACACTGTACTTACGAGCCACAAACATGAAGAGATTACAGTAATTTACCAAGGAAATTTGAATCACAAATACAACGACGGTAGTCTATTCATCTACATTATACCTTGATTTTCTAGACATGGTGTTAGTACGCGGCTTCAATCAAGGATTGTCAGTGTGTTTATACACGTTAACTATTAAACTCATCAACTAGACTCGCTCTACCTCCATCGCTTTCTCGTCCCCAATGACATGCACTTCATCCGGCGCGCGTGCATCCTCGCTGTACGAGCGCCCTCGCTGCAGCAGCGCCTGCTCGACTGAGCCATACACAGGCGTGACTCTCCCGCGCTCCTCGCTACTCTGCTCCCTCTCACCCGCCCCAGCGACCAGCCAGCCAAAGCGAGCAAAGCGCAGGGCAACGCGCTCGTTGAGCCCCACAAGACGCAGCTGTGTGTCCTTGCCGCCATACTTCTCCATGTCGGCTTTGAGGTCTTTGAGCGCGGTCAGGCCCGTCGTGTCAATGTTGTGCATGGCGCTGAGGTCGAGCACCACGGTGCGGATCTGCACTGGCTCGTCGGCGATGGCGGCTTTTGTGCGGAGGCGTGCGGCGCGCTTGTCGCCTGCGACGCTCCAGTTTCGCTCTTTCTGTGCTTCGGCGGTGATGACCTGACCCGAGTTGTGCGTCTGAATCGCGTCAAGGCACTGGTTCTTGATGTAGTAGGCGTTGTAGAAGAGCATGGACTGGTGGATGCCAAAGACCTGTGTGTCGAGGGGAACGGCGGTACTGTTTGCGCTGGAGAAGACGGCATCGAACTTCGTGATGCGGTGCACGCGGTGGAACGCCTGGAAGAGGAGATGGTAGCAGATGCTGAACCCGACCGCTGAGCCAATGCCGACTTCAGACGAGACAAAGAGCGTGAGCCAGAAGGCGAGCATGGACGCAATGAAGTCGACGAGCGACGTCTTCCAGTACCCATAGAATACCTTGGGCGGGATGACAATGTGCCAGACAGCTGTGACGATGATGGCAGCGAGCGTAGCCTTGGGAATCCAGAACAGTGCTGGGCTGAGCTTGAAGATGGAGAGGATGACAACACCGCCAGAAATGATGCCGTACGCGGGCGACTTGACACCAGAGTCGGAGTTGACGGCCGTGCGCGACATGGCGCCACCGACGGCCATGGAAGAGAAGAAGGAGTTGAAAAAGTTGGTGGTGCCCAGGTACACCAGCTCTTGCGCGGCATCAGTGACGTAGTTGTTCTTACGGCCAAACGCCTTGGCAATGGCCAGGTGCTCTAGAGCAGCAGCGATGAAGGGAGCGATAGATCGGGGAAACACCTTCTTGATCAGCTCACCGTCGGGCATCTTCGGTGACTCGATGCCGTTGGACTTGACCTTGCTCAGTGCCCACACAGGATCGTCAGCTCTGTTCTTGTTGATGCCGTAGGAGATGCCAGTAAACAGGATCAGAACGATAGCGCTGCGGCCCAGTGCCAACAACCACACAGCCTTGCTCTTCTTGCCCCAGCGCTGGCCCATCTTCTGCATCAGCACGAGGATAAGGATTCCGCCAAGACCTATGCCACAGGTGGCACCGTCCCATTGCGGTATCTTGGCGAAGATGTCATGGATGATGTTCGCAGTGCCAGATCCGACTGTGATGCCGAAGAGCGAAGGAACCTGCCCAAGCATAATCACTATGGCAGCGGCGGAGATGAAGCCGCTCAGTACCGGTACCGAAATGAACTCGAGGAGGAAGCCGAGTTTGAGGAGACCGATAGCGAGGGCATATATGCCGACGGACATGGCCACGGCAGAGGCGATGGCCTGCGCAGAGTATCCTTCGTGGACTACGTCAGCGACGATCTCGGCGGTCAGAAGCCCCATGAGCGAGGTAGGGCCGGTCGACAGATCTTGACGCGTTAGTTGTGGTTACAGCGACCTCGACAAGACTCACCCTTGGAAGTGCCCATGATGAAGACGAGAAAGTTAGGCAACCAGCTAGACATCAGACCGAACTCGCCGGGAATGGTTGCAATCTTGGCGTACGCCAGGGATTGGGGGATGAGCAGTACACCAACGGTGACGCCGGCAAGTGTGTCGTTTAGCAGCCATCGTGGATTGTATCTTGGCAGCCAGTGCACAACCGGTACTCTCTCAACGAGATACTGACCAGCGACAGAAGGGGCAGCACGGACAGCCTTCCCACCATAGCGAATAGTACGATTGATGGTGATGTCTGTGGAAAGAGCACGATTGATGCGACCTGGTATGCGTTTGAGATAATCCATGATTATGATGATGAATGATCAAGCAAGGTGGTATCCATGTGGTTCAGGCAGATAGCTTTTATAAATGCTTCCGTCAAGCTTCCAAGACTATCCCGCGCAACGCCTAGGGTCAGGATACTCTGAGAACACTGGCGAGGGGCAGGGGTTCGAGAGGGGTCGATATCACACACACAGAAGGAGTGAGCGCTGCATACATACACACACACACACACACACACACACCTCTGTCGGCATGCATGGGTATATGTACGAGGCTCTGGGTGACGGGCTGTCACAGAGAAGTACCAATGGTAATCGACGGAAGGTAGTGTGCCGAGGACAGCGCATCGGTTTAGGGGATTGAAACGCCACCGTCTAACTTCCCTCTATAGGAACCGAGGCGTAAGCCGTTAGGCAGTCGAGACCAGGACTTCGATGCGGGTCGTTATGAATTCTCGATAAGCACATGCAGCGAATAGCGGGCACTGGTGAAACGGGTCAGCATGACGCTATGTGCTGCTATGCATAGCCAAGACAGCGTTGACGTGTGGAACCTTCAACGCAGTTTGTCAGAAGGCACTGCTGAGTCAGGATGCAAGCTCTCCTGTGATTTTGTCAACATGCCGAACAACCGTCTTGGAGCATGAGAGTTGCCGGACATGAGAAGCATGCTTCGACGAGGACGTACCCCGCATCCACAGGGGCAGCTAGTTGCCGTCAGCCTCCCGTGCGACGACACTGGTTATGGCCGGACGCTAGCGTATCGAAATAAGCTTTCGGACAAGCTCCACCCGCGATTGGCCAAGCATCCTTGTCGAGTATCACCCGGTGTTCGGTAGTATGGATGCAGAAACAAGTTGGGCTGATCAGGCAGTCGGCGAACAGCAGGGTTCGGTAGCTGTGGGTCGTACTGGAAGCTTGCGTCGTTACTGGCCGGAACGATTTTGCGTTGCGGAACAGCGAACAGGCATATGGTGGAGGAAGTCAACATGGCGATGTTGCATAGGCATTGGCGTCCGTTGATGACAAGATGCAATACTTGTAACGATTGTAATGGGGCGCTAAGACGACTGGTAGCGATGCTTGTTTCGGCGCATTCTCTCAACATGATGCATTCGCCGCATGTGTCCTTTCTGTTCCATGGAGAAGAATCATTGAAACGACCCAGGATCTGCAAGGACGGATAGTTTAGTGTGCGTGGCCACAAGTCGAAAGGTTATGGTAGAGATTGTCAATCATGTTGCGGCGCGCGTCTGTGAAGCACTGGTATATGCATGCTAAACCTAATCTGAGCCGAATTGCTGCTACCTCCTCAGCCAGCTTCCTTGTTCGTGGGAAGACGGCAAGTATCTGTACTATAATCGTCTTGCCCACCATGCGTCACTGAGTTGTACCCAATGACAGCGACGGATATGCACGCGTGAGATTGTGGGCGCTTAGCCGTTTTGGAAGGTGGCTGTTCGCTGTGATGACGAGGTAAGCGTGTCGCTAGGAGCAGGTAAGGGAGGAGATGACGGGCCAGCTGCATTGCTGAGAACAGGAACAACGAGAGTAAGCCGAAATGCATGGGGGCTATTCGGTGCCGAAGTTGGGCAGTGCTTTCTCCCGCTTCACCGAGCGACAGCCCGGGTGCTGAGCATGACAGACATCAACCAAGTGTACCTCGGCTGCCGATATGACGAGGATGGTTTGCATAGAAAAGTGGTGGTAGCATGGCAAGAAAAGGGCCAAGGCCAGGTGCTGAAGACACCGAGGGTGAAGGACAATGGCTGGAGAAGGATCATGGACGGAAAGCGTCTGTGTCATCTGACTTGATGGACAAGAGGACGAACAGCCACGGGGGTTTGAGCAAGGCTTCCTTGGCTTGATGGGTACATGGTAGGCTGCTCGGCATGAGATGGCTCTTCAGTTGGTCTGTGACGGCGTTGATGTCTGTGGAGGTGTGGGAGTGGGGCGGAGGAGGCACGGAGGGTATGGATCATGGCGTAGTGAGATTGGCTGAGCAAGGCCAGGTCAGTTGGGTGGGCGTCTTGATGTGTGGTGACAGAAATGGGAGTCGGACATGTCCTGCTGTGACGTGATAGGGTTTTGGGGTGCAGCGGTAGAAAGTGACAAATGGGAAGGGGACAGGGTGGCGTTGGATGAATGTGGGGTGGGGTGCCAAGCAAAGGGAAGGGGCGATGCCCCTGTAACGTGTGGGAAAGATGGCGTGCTGTGATACAACCGTGCAGCGGCAGGTTTGCTGGGTAAGAGAGGAGACAGGCAAGAGCTTGTGGGCAGCCGAGGAGAGAGGGAAGAGGGAGAAGGGAGGGCAAAGAGCAGCAGGCAGGCAGCGGAGAGGAGGGTGGAGGGTGGAGGGTGGAGGGTGGAGGGTGGAGGGATGGAGGGATGAGAGGAGGGGTCAGGGAGCGAGGTGAGATTGGTGTTCGGGGCAGGCGCTAGCGAGATGGGAGGAAATTTCCAGACGACGACGACCATGGCGACGCCAACGTGCCGCAGCAGAGACGGATAAGCCAGGACGATGGCCAAGAAGAAGGAGAAGAGCGCGGCGGGCGAGTCGCAGGGCGGGGGCAGCGCAGGCAGCGCAGGCAGCGCATCGATGGGCCACAAGGCAGCAGGCAGGGCAGGCAGCGCAGACAGGGCAGACAGGGCAGACAGGGCAGACAGGGCAGGCAGGGCAGGCAGGGCATCGACGGGCAACAAGGCAGCAGGCGAGGCGTCGAGGTCGACGTCGACGTCGGCGTTGATCATCTGTCGCAACAAGTAGGTCAGGAGGACTCGCCCCCGTCGCAGGCTGCAGTGCACGTATTGATGGGAGCAGGCACTGGCGCTACATCTCGTCCTTCCACGGGCCGTGGCTGCAGCTGCCGCCCGAGGTGCTCGAGTCGCTCGCACACACCAACTGGCTGGCGCCGCGGCCGCAGCCCATGGACGCGGCCGTGCTGTTCGACCTGGTCAAGATCCGCCGGCACGTCGACGAGGCGACGAATCTGGCGGTGCGCGCGACCAGCGGGCTGGCGGCGGCGGCGCTGAGCAGCAGCCTGCACGGCAACAGCATGCTGGGCCAGGCGGCGGCGCTGGGCATGGGCATGGGCGCGGGCGCGGGCTACGGCGGCGGCGGGGGCAAGCTGAGCCGCGAGCGAAAGCACCGCATGCGCGAGCTGGCGACGGCCAAGCTGAGCGCCGCCTACCACCTGGACGAGATTGCGGCGAGCGTGGCGACGATGCAGAGCGCGAGCACGCTCGAGGACGTGGCCCAGCTGGTGCTGCTGCGCAATCCCGCCGACCTCGACGCCCGCTACGTCCACTTCTTCCACGAGAAGATCCCCAGCCGCATGATGGCCCAGTGCACGCCGCTGCACACGCTCGACGCCATCCTCGCCGACCGCCCCACCGACGCCAGCGCCCTGCGCACCCGCGCCCTGACGCGCATCTTCAAGGACGACCATGGCAATGCCGCAAAGGACCTGACGGCCGCCCTGGCCACCGCCCGCTACCAGCAACACCGCACCGCCCGCCCCGACCTCTCCCCCCACTGCACACCACCCGCCTGTGCACCAGCCCTCCCGACGACGACCAGCCCAGCTCGCTCGAGACCCAGCTGCTCTTCCACCGCGCCGGCGTCTACCTCACCATGGCCTGCGCCCACGTCCACGCCGCCCTCGGCACCACCCCCGATACCACCCCGGCACCACCCCCGACACCACCCCCGCAGAGAGCCGCAAGCAGCTGCGCCAAAACGCCAAGCGCGCCCTAAGAGACTACATGGCCTTTCTCTCCCACTTTGACTACACCCCCGGCCTCTCCCCGAAGTCGCCGACGACTTCCTGCGCCGCCTCCACCCCAACAACCATCCCAACCCGGACCAGACCAACCGACAACCCAAGCCCCTCCTAGACACCGCCCCGCCCCCGTCTCCGAGGCCCTCACGCCCTACCGCAAGCCCGCCGCCCACAATCCCTCCGACCGCTCCACCTGGCCCAAGCTGCCCCCGCCCCCGTCTTCAACATGAGCCAGCTCTTCGACGCCGTGCCCCCGCCCTCCCTGCCGCCCTATCCACCGACATCCCCCCAACCCCAGCGACCTCCGCCTTCGCCGCCCAAGAGAGTCTGACCTACCACCCCCTCCTCACCGACGCCCTCCACTCCCTTCTCCTATGTCACGCCCTCCTCCAAACCCCGCCAAAGGAGCACCTGCGCCACGCCCACAATGCCGCGAGACTGGCCCGCATATCCGACGGCTACCCCATCTTCATCGCCGCCCGCAGTCCCGCCCGCAGCGACTGGATCGAAGTGCTGCGCCGCGGCGGCAACTGGATCGGCCTGACGCAGTCGTGGGGACAGGCTCTGCCGCCCGCCCTCCATGGGCGACACGACGCCCTCGAGCAGCGGGAAATCCAGCACCAGCGGTGCCGCCGAATCCGCCGAATCCAAAGCGCAGCGTCGCGAGCGCCAGAAACACGAAGCTATTCTCGACGCACTGGCCGACGAACGCGTCGTCGACGAAGCATCCTTCCAGCGCGCTGTTCGCGCGCGCGAACAGCGCTTTCGAGATGACGAGGTCGCCGATACTGCCCTCACCACCACCACTACCACATCATCTCTCACATCTACATCTACATCTACCACTACATCTACATCCACCGCTCCCTCCACCTCCACCTCCACCGCCACAACAAACCCGACCGCCTCCGCCTCCGCCTCCGCCTCCGCCTCCGCCTCCACCTCTGCCTCTGCAAACCGCGACCATCCCATCAGCACGCCCCGCGCAGAAGCCATTCTCCGCTGGCTGCGCCACGCCCCGCCCCTAACCGCCGAGAACAATTCTGGTGCCAAGAAGAGGCGGAGAAAAGGTGGTGCTGGTGCTGGTAGTGGTAGTGCTGGTGGTGGTGGTGCTGCTGCTGCTGCTGCTGCTGCAGGAGGGAGGAAGAAGAAAGGACAAGGCGAGGGAAAAGAAAAAGAAAAAGAAAAAGCTGGGCTGGGGCTGGAAGGGGCGGTTGCTGAATTGTGCGTTGGTGAGTAGGGGTCTTAGTCGCAGTCATAATCGTAGTCGTAGTCGTAGTTGGGGAGAAGGAGTTTGCTTTGGCTCAACCGACATGGAAATGTGATGCCGAGGTAAATCAAGTTGGTCATCATTCATCTCCCTACAACCATACATAACCACCACGCCAGAATAAGAATCCAGCACGTCCCACCCTCCTAACCAACATCGTCACCCCACAAACTCCCATCCCTCGCTCAGCCCATAACCATCATCATAACCCACAAACTCCATTCCCTCGCCACCCCATATTCAATATTCTCCACCCCCTCACCACTCCGAGCTGCCAATCACCACGTGCTGCCACCCGCTGCCATGCACAACCCACTCGTCCTCCACGCCTTCAGCTTCTTCCTGAACACTCACCCACGCCGCTGCTGATTCGTCCACGCTGACATCCCACGCATTCGTCAAATCACTCTCCTCAATCCTAAACTCACCATCAGCATCATCTGCGCTCTTGTCCTCAACCACATCGTGTGCCTTGTCCTCCGACGGGCTGCGATTCAGCAGCCCCTTCAGATCGCGCCGATTTGCCGCCAGCCAGTATGCGCGATGGAATCGCTTCTCTGCCGCCTTGTCTGTGTCGGTGCCCCATTTGTGCCTCAGCATCAGGTGGTCCATCTCGACGCACTGTGCGAGCAGCTGTCGCTGGTCGGAACCCAGCGTCGTCCAGTGGATCTCGTCGTGGCGGTACCAGTGGTAGCCATACACGCCCATCGTGACCGTGGAGTCGGGCGCTGGCTCGTATTCAAAAGGGTTGGTTGCGTTGTGGAGGACAAGTAAAGAGTACCGACCGCCGTCTTTGATGAAGCCCTTCGAGACGTGGGAGAAGCGGTGGCGCTGGTACTCTGATTGCAGGCCGGTTTCGAAGAGTTGCTCGAGCCAGCGCTGTGCAAAGTCGTATCCACGAGAAGGCTGTAGCTCGTAGAGACATACAGACCACTTGTAGTCCTCGTACTCGTCGACAATAGGCTGCGGGAGTTCATCTGGGTTTGGGCCTGGCTGTTCCACGAGTTCCCTGTCGTATTCCGGAGTGTAAGGGTGGAGGGACAGTGCACCAGATGCAGAGCTGCCGTACACGTCATGATGTGTTGTGGAAGCTGACCGAGAACGATTGCTTTGGACACCTCCAGTCTCCTTTGCACTGGAAGCTGGTATTACTTTACGGCGTTTTCTGGGAGCAATGGCGTTCGCACTGCTTGGCTCAGGCGTGGGTAACGGTTCATGGGCTAGGGCGCGAAGTTCTAGCATGCCTGTCGCGATGGTGTGTCTGCGCGCTTCGCCTTTCTGGCGATATAGCTCCTGCTTGCGCCGAGTCGCAGCATCAACCGTCATCTTAGCGACCCGCGTAGGAGCTCGAGCTATTACAAAGTCAGCTTTCATGTCTCACTAGCATGTGTTCGTTCTCGCTTTGACATACCCGCCAAGTTGTCAGTGCGCCATTGCTGAAGAACTGGCATCTGTGAGGGCTGACCATAATGGTCAGTCAAGGTGGGAGACGACAAAATGGAGGAAGCTCGCCGCGGATGGTAGTGCTCAGGTGCAGGCACATATTGTGTCGTTAGCAAAGCCACATGAGGAGATCGATATCCGACTGCATGTTCCAACTTTGACTGGCCTGCATGGACCGGTGAATGATCCCACGCTGCGGGAGGTAGGTTTTGGTCTGTCTGAGGCGGATGGTCGTGGACCGCCCATTTATCTTGATTGCTTCCAGTGCAGCCGGTATTCCACGTTATGAAATGGTCTTTTTGTCGATTTTCGAACCCGACAAATACTCGCGGGTGCGCGGCAGCAGGTCTTCGAGGCTTCGAGGCAATTCTTGTGGCACGTAGCTAGATCACGTTAGCTGTTGGCTGGGTCGTGAAGGAGGTGCATGTACCTTGGATTTAGATGAGAGGAATGCAGCGATAGATTGTAAGTGCCATAGTCATGGAGAGGTGGAGTTGGTGGGCGACGCCCAGCGGAGAATTGGTGGTAGGCATGAAGGGCGTCTTGAGAAAAACGTGCATGGTTGATATCACCCGCAAATCCATAAGCCTCGTGGTGTGGGGCAAATAGACGGTTTTTGGGCAGTTGCACCAGTGCTTTTGAGGAGTATTTTCGAGCAGGTGCATTGAGGTTGCTGGTAGGTGCGCCCACATTCACTTCGAAACGTTGGTGGGCGGCGCCAAGACGATCGTAGGGGGCATACATCAGACGGCAAAAAGTATGATGCTAACAAGGAAGCGGTGGAGTCTGGTCCTTGCATGGTTGGGTACGTCGGAGGAGATGGGGGCTGCAGAACATATAGACAGCGGTGCGGGGTGGTTGCCTTGGCAATGGTGAAGGGAAGGAGCGGTCTGCCAGGTGAGGGAGAGAGCCTGTGAAAGTGCGCACAAAGACAGACCAGCAGGCAGCTACCTGTCTCTTCTTGTCATGATTGGGACGCTGAGCGGGTTGCGGCGCGCGTTGACTTCTCGATAGAGTAGCAGAGCAAACGCACGATTGAAGTTGAGCGACTCAGGCAGGCAGTGCCTATTGCGCAGGAACTCAGTAAACCTGATGGTTCGAAGAGTACGCAATAGTTGGTCTGAAGGGAGAAGAAGGAACAGTTCGCCAACGCTTCACTCGTTTTAACAAAGGCCGTGCTTGGTGCTGCGGTAAAGCAAACAGACGTGACGAGGAGCCTGATTTGAAGACTGCCGCAGTGAGTACCTGCCGCCGCAGTGCGACAAAGATAGAAAACAGAGCAAACCGAGAAGTGGAATTCTCTACCACTCAGTAAGGGTCACCGTCGTGATGCACCCACGTGAGTTGTGTGAACAAAGAAAAGATAGAGGGTGCCTTTTGTGTTGTCTCCCTAGATGAATCTGCAGCTGTTCTATAACGAGACTGACCCTACGTCAGCTGTCATACCGCACATGCTAACTGTGGCTTCTTGGAACTACAGTAAGGGTGCGAGAGGATGCTGATGGGCTCTTCTAATTGCGGCCTACCTCTCATCGCATTTACGCAACTCTTGTTGTATTTTTCCCAGCTCATGTGGACAGTTGAACGCCAAACAAATAACGCTAGTTGCGACTCGTTGTTATCAGCAATCGCGGTTCTAAACCACACGCTTCACCTGCAACAAGTGTTAATGATGATACGGAGAGCAACGACGAGGTCAGTACTCACTTCAAAGAATCTCTTCAGCCACCAGACCTGGAAGACGCCCTCTGCGCCAAGCACAATAATCTGGAAGATGCTCCACCACTTGACCCGTGCATTGGTGCTCTCAGCAGTGTTCCTGTGTGTCCTCTCGCGAACGACAGTGTAGCTCTGCTCATCCTTGACCTGCGAGACAAGCTCTGACAGCTGGCGGACTGCGTTTCTGTCAGCATACCGGTTTTGACATGTCCGCGGCGTGATTGCTGGCACGTACCCTCTTTCTCCAACGGATCGTGGGGCGCCTCCGACTCGGGCACGTAAACAATGCCGTGTACGTTGAATGAGACCTCTTTCGTGTTTGCGCCCCAGTGCTCGTTGTTAAAGCAGTATGTATATTTGCCGTCCTCCTTTGCGTCGAACGAGTGGTCGCCCGAGGACACGCCGCGCTCGTGGACCTGGTAGTTGCGAGATGGTGTCTCAATCTGCATTTCACAATTAGTCATTGTTTTACTCAACGATCAACCCCCTCTGGGAGGCAGTTGCGCACCCAGAAGTCAATCTCCAAGTTCCCACTTCCGCCAAACTCCCTATCGCCGACCTGGAAGGTGACCGTCATCTTGTCGTCCTTGTGCAGCTGCTCGTGGAAGCATTCGCGCTGGTGCGCCTTCATCTGGATGTTGTGTGCCGAGGCCAGAGAGAGCAGGCTGCTTGCCGCAGCGAGAAGGCCAAAGGACGGGACCAGCATCTTTGCGGTCGGCGTGCGTGGCTGCTGTGTTGTTGCGAAAGGATGGTGTTGTGGAGGATCGCCAAGCACGGAGATGCCAGCTTGCCCGCAGTCTGAAGGAACATGAGCGTACTTGAGCGGGTCTGTGCGTCCGCGACCTAGCACGCCGGCCGTCCCTCGCAACCCACAGTGTAGCTTGGTAGCGTGTTATTCTCAGCCCCTGAAAATGCACACGTAGTTTTACACGCGCGGTTTTGATGTCGTGGGGCTGTCTGCTCTCCTACTAATGCACGGCACCTTGGTGCCACGTTGGTGCACTCGGTCTGACAGCTGCTATTTGACAATGAACGAGTGAACGCCAGACTTACAGATGCTCGTGTTCTTTCTTTCACTCTGGATTCCCTTTATTGCAGTGTCTCACAGTCTCGGTGCCATTTCAGACCTTATTATCCCACCCCCAGGCCCTCTCACGACCTCAAGTTCAAGATGACAAAACTGGCTAATGATTCTGTCATGTGGCATTCTGGTAATTTCCTACTTAATAAAATAGCTGTATCATGCTCAATCAAGATTTGCTGTCTCAAGGTCTACCTTCACCTCACTTCACCTCGTCGCCAAGAGACCATGCCCCGCTACACTGACGCAGCACACCCCTCGCAACCAGCTTACAGAGCCTCGGTGAGCTTTACATTGACTGCTTACCTCTTCACCAACACAAGGACAGATCTCTGCACGCCATGGCCGACGCAAGCGGCGCTCCTAGACGTATCTCGATGGCATACATCTTGGGCTTCAGCAACAAGCCATTCAAAGACGGGGGACCACATGCTCCATCGCGACCACCACCTCCCCGTCATCCAGGTGCCTTCAAGCAGATGGTATACTCTACTACATAATATTCTACATCAAACGTGACTGAACACACACAGGTCACCACACCCGGCGGTGTCATCGAGTGGGCTGCGAGCGATGGCCGTCGCGGCAGGCTGACTGGTCCAGACAAGCCACGTTTGATTCCAACCAACCTCGTCCAGGCCCCGTCGGGAAAGGTGTCCCCTCAAAGCTGCATCCAAGAAAGACGCTGCAGGGGACGATATTGGTGATGCGCCTGCTGCAACAGCCAACGACGAGGGCGCGAAGAACAACACATCTTCCGAAGACGGCTGGACTGCTGAGCAAGACAAGAAGCTGGTGGATATGAAAAATGAGAAAAAGCCTTGGGGTGACATTGTCAAAGACGTGGGAAAGGACAAGCAGCAATGCGAGAAGCGCTTCAAAGAAATTAAGCCGAAGGATTGGAGGCCAAGTAACAGCAAAGGTGGAGAAGGCGGCAGTAAGCAGAAGCAAAACAAAGAGAAGGGAGAGAAGGGCCAGAAAGAGGAGGGGAAGGAAAAAGACGGGAAGGAGGCCGGGGTCGCAGCTGTCGATCGGGGCGCCCTTGCTGACAGCAGCTGGGAAATCGATAACGGTGCGGCGGATAGCGGCCCCAAAGAAAAAGCAGCGACGATCAATCGGGTGGTGATGGTAGCTGGAATCAAGCTGGCGACGGCAAGAACGATGAAAATGCGAAGAGTAGTGATGATAACTGGAACACGGTGGGAGCCTTTAGTAATAACAAGGATTGTGAGGGCTTTAAGTTTGATGAAAACAGTTGGGAAGTACCGGGAGGAGATTCTTTTGGCAATGGTAGAACAGACAGTTGGGGTCAAAACGCCAATGGTACCGACACTGTCAATGCTTGGGAAAAGAGCAAAAACAACGGCAACTCTGGGGGAATACTTCAGGGGAAGGAAACAACGGTTTCAACATGTCCAACAACAATAGTGGCTGGCCTGTCCCTCCTTCTGCCAAAGCTCCGTCCAACAATGGCTCAAAACCACCTTCCAAGAAGTCTGCATCGCACGCCGGTTCGAAACAGCACTCCCGCGACCCTGCGAAGCCGTCGATACCAGCACCGACTGAGTACGAGCTCAAGCCGGACTCCACTTTCTCAGCCAGCGATCTACGCTTGATAGCCAGAATCTTGCAGCAGGATTGCCAGATGGTATGGAACAGAGTAAGTTGGAGGTTCAGGGACAAGACTGGGCGAAATCTAGATCCTGATGTGTTCGAGAAGAAGATCACTGGCAGAATCGAATGCAATGACAGCGAGCGTGGCAGAAAGTGATCGTGGCACGGCGTTGTGCAGAATGTCATCTTCAAGGCCTACTCTGGCATGCTGGGTCTAGAGTTTGCCCTGATTCTGAGGTTTGAAGTACACAAAAACTGGACAATATTAGTCAGTTGCAATGCAAGCCGGTTTTCGGGAACTTTAGTGATATTGAAAAATTGTCTTTCAACTAGTTAGTGACATCTCCTAGACTTCGACAAGCTTGTCAGCACTGTATCAACTCAGCGACAAGCTGGCCAATCTAAGACACTGACTTGTTATGCCAACAGAGTTGGTAGGCCGGACGTGCATGTGACATTGTGATATCGTTTTGCCACGCGAATGTGACAACCTCTAATTCTTCGAGAAGGGAATTTTACTCCCAATTAGTTGTGACTGAGGGAAATCCTACGGATACGGCCAGGGACCACTGCCCCTCTCTGTGCGTCAGGCGATGATGATTACCCGGTTTCTTACGAACATGTTATTCACCAGCCTCCTACCGAGTCAGACACGAGATCCAGGTCAAGTTTTTCCTACCCAGATCTTCCACCAAAGGATGAAACTTTACCGGGATGGTTCTGGTCATGCAATTGGCACCCGTAGTCTACGCAAACTACGCCGGCTAGGTCTTGTTGAACAGGAATAAGCTGGAATCCTCATGCAATTTAGATCTGAGCCGCTTAGTATCAAAAGCCCAGAGGAAATATTACCATGTTTTCATCGCTAAGTGCTATTCGGTCCCAAGCGCTGTTATGTATAGTGGATGTAAATTGGCTTGGCACGTAGGGACCGGCTTGCGCGAATCCTTACTCATCCAAGAAACGAACCTTGTCGTTGCTGCATTTCAAAACTTTGTCTTCAAAAATATCACCTAGGCATCGTCAGGCATTCCACTTCAGACAGAGTTCTGGCCTACTCTACCAAATTCTCGCGCCTATGGCCGTATTCTTCGGTTGCTCATAGCACTGAAATAGCAGTCCATCATGCCTGCTACTCTCGAACTCGGACACGGTTCAATTACATACAAGGAGGCCGCAGACTCTGAAACCAATATCGTTAAACACCTAGCCTACTCTGGAGAGGTACAAGAAATTGTATGTTAAACTTTGGGAGCAGAAACGGTCGATCGAATTCCTTACAGCACATCATCTTGGTCTGCACCATAACGAGGCCCACAGAGTCCAAGACCAGCACAAATAGATCGGAAGAAGCTTCAATATCTTTATACTAGTCGAGATAAAGACAAGGAACGTAAATAAGGTATTTGTGCGCCGCCCAATACCGTACAAGCTTACTGAAGCCATATATCCTGGGACAACAGACGAGAAGCTAAGTTGCGAGGTCGGAACGTACGTATGGAGGCAAGTAATCTCTCCAAATATCCCTACTTCTCACCTGCTTGCCTTTGGCTTTTCGGACGAGCGTCATGTAAGATTGAGTTCTACTTCGTGTCTCGACCTATAATGGGTCTGCTCACTTCCCTTAGGGAGGCTTGCTGTATCCTACTGGCTGACTGGAATATCAATTGACCAATTACGCGGAGACATCTTCATTAGCTCAATAAAGTGCGACAGGAGTTCATGCACATCGTTGAGGAAGAAGAGCAGAAATCAGTGGTCAGACTGCATGATGTTTCACTAGCAACGGTCATAGATGATATTTAGGGCTCAAAAGGAGTGTGGGTTTGGAACTGTTTGGATTCGGTGAACGAGATGTATTCTTTCGTTGAGCATCAGCTCTGCCAGCAATTCTTGGGCAATTTTCCAATAAAAACTGAAGAGGTTGTATCGAAACTTTGGTACAACGACTCAGCAAACTTTTTTGCAAAGAAGCTTGCTGAAAAGGAAAGACACGACCAAGATCTTCGTAGACTGCTTGATAGGGTAGGGACTGTTGACGTCAGTGGAGCAAGCTCGTGATTTAAAGCTAGATCGTGATTTGGACTGCATTCATATACCACGAAGGCGAAGCTAACTTACTTTCTCGTTCTGGCTAGCACTCCCCATCACTACTGGGTCGAACTTTTCTCCTCTTCCTCTTTCTTCGGCCGCTCCTCCTATTAGCCTTCCTTTTCGCTTTAGTGCTTGTACCAGATGATATTAACTTTTCTATTCTCCTTTTCGACCGCAATAGCCTCCGTATTTCTAACACGGCTATACCCTTGAGGATCGGGCATAACTGTTGCTATTGTTGCTCTTCCAGGGGCAGACCCCTATCCTTCCAGCAGAAAAAGTAGATTATGGGGTGATACAGGTACGCAGCGTGCGAGATTAGAATATAGTTAGATCGTCTCTATCGATTCTGTTGAAGAAGAGGAGTAATTTATTTCGTCATTGTCCGTCAAGTTCACTTCAAATCATAATTCTCACTTTCCATGCGTGCCAAAATCTCAGCATTGTGAACAGAATTCATGGTGCCTTTCGCTTTGGCCGTAGTACACTTTTGGGTCCAACCATTTCACAATCTTATAAAACACTGTGAAAGTAATGTGGAACACTGTGTTTTGATGCATGTATAAATCGAAACTTCCGGTCAACTATCTCCATTTACTCCAGATTTAACAGTAATTTCCAAATCGGTTCAACTACACTTAAAGCAAATACAACAACAACTTTTAGAGTCTTAAATTTGTCAAATTACTACCAGTACACACTTTATCGCCAGTGGAGTCACGCGAAAGGCTCCTACTTGCAAAAGACCATGACTGATCAGCACATACCACTCCGCAAAAAGCTTTCGCCGAAAAATCCAAGCACAGTCCTCAAAAAGCGCAGAACCTTCGTTGTTTACAATCGCAGAGATTGCGAACTGACAGCCAACCAGCAGTCGTGGGCACATTCCCTTGCTGCATCACTTTCTGGATGGCGAACACGACATGCTTTCCTGAAAGCCCAGCTTGAATCTCATTTGAAGGCTGAAGCGGAGCGTGCAGCGGAAAAGGCTATGCTCAAAGCTGCGTTGCAGGCTCAAGAGGATGAACGTCAAGCCCAAATAGCGACATTGCAAGCTGAGGCAGATGCACAATTTGCTCGAGATGCTGCTGCATATCAGAAAGAGGCTTCTCAAATACACCAGACAAACATCGAGAACAAAACAGAAGAAGAACTGGATGACGAAGACTATATGTACAAATACATCACTAATTTGTGCGAATATGGCTCCTCCGCGAAGCGTCCGGATGATCAAGACGAAGAGAGTATCGACGGAGATCAACCAAATGTCAAAATTGCAGACTTTACGTCTCCAAACATTCCATCCCCAACACAGATGAGTCTTTCTCCTGCTGCTCCGTCCGTGAAGACTGTTGACTGGAGGATCAAGGCCCACAGTGGCATCGCAAAGAAGAAGCTGACAATCGATAAAGGCTGGAGTGCGTTTACTTGGAACCAGAAATCAAACATCCACGAACGTCTACTGCTGCTAGAAGATGATGGGTACGACATTACTGAGATACAAGACCGTGAAGTCAGTAGTGAGGAGATCACAGCCATCATCCTTGAGCGTGCAGCTGCACAAACCCCTGATAATACATCAGTTCCATTGAAAAAAGCCCGTAAGCCCAAACTTAATACCAGACGTACAAACGTCGCTTCCGGAAACACTACAGTCTGTTGTCGGCAAGTCAGCGTCCCTACTACCCGCATCGCCCGATCATCTGTCAACAGCAAATGCTGAGTCCCCAACAAAGCCCCCACCAGTATCATCCCATCAAAATTCGTCAGCAACAATACTAGAACTGATGGTTCCCTTAATTGTTGAAAATGATACACAGCCGTTCTGCCTTGATGAACCTTACCATCCCCGCGCTTCTGCTCGACTGAAGCGTAAACGAGAAAGCGACTCGGATGCCGAAGACCTGGAATACACAGCAGCTGATCTTTATCCTGCGCTGAACAAGCGTAATATTAGATTTATTAGTGATGAAGAGCTCCGTGCGGAGGCGCTACAAGAGATCCGATACAAGGTTCTCCGTCGCGTCTTTCGTCCTACGCGGTCAATATGTCAGGAGCCATCCCCATTTTCGAAGGTGGTTTTCTCTGCTGCCGTTTTGAGAAGCCGCCCAGAACAGAAGACAAAATCGATCGGCACCCTCGACTATCTCTACGCTAAGCAACCCGTTTCAATAACTTTCGATGAGCCTCTCAGCATCAAAGTGACAGGTTATGAAAAAATATTGGCCGAATTACGCTTCTTGACTAATACGAGCAGCACTGATGGTACCAGTATGACGATAACAGACCCGGATTATGATGACGAAGAGCTCGACAGTACTGCTGCATACCGATCTGAAGTAGGAGGCGATCCGTCCCACGTGCTGAGTATGAAGAAAAACACCCATCGCGAAAAGTCGCGCATCGTCATCTCCAAAGACGAACAGAACCGTCAGATATTTCAAGGCGACACACTGACGTTGGCGGAGTTGTTCAAGGTGCTGCAGCAGCGGGAGCTCTTTCACAGTGTTGACTGGGAGTGGGATGGACTGCGATTGGCCCCTTCGAACAGTCTTCTGTGGTCACTGGGCCCAGAGACACAGGAGACATTGCGGAAGATTGAACTTCGACTTAGACAGTATGCGGAGCCAGGAGGTGCAGAGATCTGCGTACGAAGGGTAACGATGGAGAAGTAGGGGATCCCTGAAATCTCCTTCAAGCCATAGATGTTGTGAAATGAACAGTGGAACTCATTAAATAAAGCAGGGTCCTGATTGTTGTTGTGCGGTTATGACCGAAGAGGGCCTCAGGAAAGGCAGCGGTCCATAAATTCAATGCTTCGAATCATGTTATCTGAAAAAATCCAACCTCGAGTAGATTCCAAGGCTACTGAGAGTTGAAAGCAAACTGAATGGAGAGATATTGGAGCAGGCTTGCTCGAAAGCTGCACGATCTCCTAGATCAGCCTAAAGGGTCTTTGTAAGCGAATATATGACCGCCGAACAGCAGGACCACTAGGTCACGAAAAGAGATGGATAGAGCTGAAATGCGAAGAGACTTCCACTTTGCGCACCAGACTGTTGACTTTTTTTTTTTTTTTTTTTTTTTTTTTTGCTTTTTCAGTTTTACTTGATAGAACTGCGTAGAAAGGTGGTATTTCGTCTAGCAGGTTCTGTTCTGCTCAGCTTCTTGCATATGCTTCCTGACTAGCCACTTTGTAACCTGCTCTGTCATCATTGTGCTCGTCCAGGACGTTGCGCCGAGACCAGACGATGTATCGCTCCGATTGTGGATGTTATGCCAACGAATGTAGACGGAGATCTTTGCCACGCGCTCGGCTACAGTTACCCGAGACAAAGGCGGTGAACTTTTAGGGCTGCATCGCCGGCGTGATGTCATTCTGCCCAAAGATCGTGAACATCATTCTTTCTGGTGCTCACTACAAGACGGTGCTGAAAACCCTGCGAATTCTTCCTTCCTCACATATCTCAAGCATCCAACACCATCCACAAACTAGCAAAAATGGCACCCAAGATTCTCTTTGTGCTCACCTCCCACAACAAGTTGGGCAACCTTGACAAGCCTACTGGCTGGTACCTGCCCGAATTGGCCCACCCCTACCACGTTCTGCACAGCAAGGCCGAAATCACAGTTGCATCGCCAAAGGGTGGCGAGTCGCCCTCGACCCAGCATCTGTCGAGGCCGCAAAGGACGATGTGTCTGTCAACTTCCTGAAGAACAACGAGTCGGTCTGGAAGAACACGCAAAAGCTCGACCAGTTCATTGGCAAGGCCAAGGACTTCGACGCAATCTTCTATGTTGGTGGACACGGCCCTATGTATGACCTTGTCGACAACCCCACATCCCAGCAGCTCATCCGCGAGTTCTGGGAGGCCGACAAGATCGTTTCCGCTGTCTGCCACGCACCTGCAGTATTCTACGATGTCAAGCTGTCGGACGGCAGCCTCTTGGTTGCTGGCAAGGAGGTTACAGCCTTCACAAATGCCGAAGAGGAGCAGGTTGGATTGAGTGAGGTTGTGCCTTTCCTCCCTGAGAATGCACTGCAGAAGGCCTCAGGCGGTAAGTTCGTCAAGGCTGCCGAGCCGTGGGCTGAGAAGGTCGCCATCTCTGGGCGTTTGATCACTGGCCAGAATCCAGCGAGTGCTACAGCCGTTGGAGAGGCGCTCGCAAAGGCACTGGGAATCTAAGTAAATAGATAAGTAATAAAATAATAGACAAGAGTCACGCTTCCTGCTGATACGTTGATTTTTCCCCATGGTAGGCCACGAAGAGCATGACTTTGCAACATGGCAAGGTGCTAGCATCTAAAGATACAGTTGTCTCATCATACAACGCTGTGTTGGCCCCCTTGTTTCGAGCATTATCTGTCGACCCGCGCGACCACCGCCCATTTCCCTCACTAGGCTAGTGCACGTGTTCTCACACTGAAAACGTGCCTTATCAGGTTATCATACTTCACCATGAGTGACAACGCGTCACTCCATGTTTTCATTCACCATCACTTTGGTCGTACCACAACTGTTCGCACCCGTTTGGTGTCACCAGGCTCTTGCTGCCTGGAGCAAGCTTCTCATTGGCCAAACATGCTAGAGATCCGGGAAGGCACATCATAAACAAGCAAGCTCTCCAAAATCGCCTTTGGCGCCGCTTGACCTGTATCTCCTCTTCTCACACTCATTTTTCTCATCTAGCGCCAGCGCACCGCGCGACATTTGCAGGCATGGCACCTCAAGACGCCAATCGATACGCACTCTTCCGTGAAAGCGACGAAAGCACTTCGCCACCGCTTCAAGTCGAAGACGTCTCCAAGAACCCGTTCCTAAATCAGGTTGCGGACGACCCTCTGCCATGGCAAGACGTGAAGAAGCGCGGCGCCCCAGCGGTGCAGACAGCTACTCCGAATCCCCGAACGCTGGTCATCAGAGACGCTAAGAGAACTTTCTTTCGCAGTACCACGGATACTCCGACACGCATGCGCGCAACCTCGAATGTCACGACCGCGAGCGACAAGTCTCACGACCCACGCGAGAACTGGTGTGGCGCCTGCAACCTCAAGTTCCTTAACAAGGCTGCGCTCCAGAACCACGTAAAGCAAAACCCAGGCCACAAGTACTATTGTAACCTATGCGTTCGCATCTTTAAAGACCGCAATGGCCTCAAGAATCATGTCGATCACACAAAGGGTCATGATATCTTCTGCAACTTGTGTCTCAGCGCCTTCAAAGACGAGTGGGCCCTCAAGAACCACTTTGAAAACAACTTCCAGGTCGATCATCCTTTTGTGTGTTTGACATGTCTGCTCGGCTTCCAGAGGCAGTTTGAGCTGGACACACATCTCAAGACGGCAAAGAAGCACACATGGTGCATGACTTGCCATCGTCCCTTTTGCTCACAGGACGAGCGTGACAAACACTGGAGGAAAACTACAGGTAGGTGACTGACACTAACCAACGACTTGCATCTCGAGTTTGCTAACATACAATAGTGCACAAGCATTGTCTCCAAACTGGATGCGATTTCGATGGACCGGACGTTGCCACTTTAGAGGCACACTATGAACATGATCACTTCAGGTGTGACGGCTGTAAACGTATCTTCCCAAGTCAAACCAAGCTGTTCCAGCATCGGGAAGGCTGCAATCTGCCAGTCCCGTGCCCTCAATGCGAGGAGCCTTGTGCCGGCCAGGGAGGCCTTGTTCGTCATCTGCAGCAGTGCTTTGCCTGCGATCAATGCGGTTTCTACACCTCATATGAGGGTAACCTACGCCTCGTAAGTGTCGTTGGTATCCATGTTTAGTCTTATCATGTGTACTGACTATGGCAACAGCATATGACCAAGCACGCAAGCGCGGCCATACCTTGTTGGGCTTGCGACTTGCCCATGCGTACATTTTCGAGCCTCATCAATCACCTCGAGTCTGGTGCATGCCCAAAGTTCCACGATTCTTCGCTCCTGGTCAGGTCGCTCGGCGAGTGGTGGTACTCGCCACTGTTCATGGACTTGGACATCCATGCCCAGATCCGCACTGCTCGGGTTAACGTCAATGAAGTACAGGAGTGGATGCACAATGGGATCCTTATGCCTTTCATCTGCCGAGAAGAGAATTGCAAGAAGACATTCAGTCATCTGAGTTTGTTGGTGCTGCACCTAGAGTCCGAGGCGTGTGAATGGGATATTGAGCGACTGAACGCTCCCGGCCTAGAAGCCTTATTCAAGAGTAGGTGCTTGAGAAGGGACACTACTCAGGGTTGAGGTGGAAATAATACACTTCTTCGCATTGCCATTGAGGGTACACGTAGATGTAGTGAAGCTCAGGACGGGAATTCGCGCTGCGTTATCGTCCCATGTAGCTTTGAACTTGTTATATAACGCTAAGAAAGCGCAAAAACCAACTTGAGTTACATCTTATTGCTGATTCGTTCTTTCTGTGCTTCACATCACACGGTTAGATCATGCCTCAATTTGTCAAGAGTTGAGGGAGCGACACACGAAGCAATTATATCATCGGCACAAACAGACCTTTAGATTTCACAGGATGTCGAAGTGCAGCTACAAAATAAGAGCCATTGTTGGTCATCCACGCATGCAGCTTGTACCAACAAGATCCCCACCGAGCAATCGACCGAGTTCCAAACCCACGAAGACAAGTCGCAAAAGCAGTCAAGCGAGCTCCAGGAGACCAAGCAGGAGCTTTTCCAAACAAAGAACGACGACCTTTCAGCAATTCATCATGCACACACGAAGAAAATCGAAGTCAAACCCAGATGACCACCGCTTCCCAGGCTCCAGTCGCGGATATCGCTGCTCAGAAAGACAGAGAGACAGCCGCTCTTCGCTCCCATATCACCGCCCTCACAACTCCCAAAGACGATGAGACCAGTAGTTTTTATTCTGGGGCTACTCCACTTACCGCCCGCTACGACACCCAGCTTGGGGTCCTCAAATAGGAGAAGGTAATGGCCGAGAAGGTGAGCGCGTTGCAGAACTAACTCGCATCGCAAGCCAAGCAGCATGAAAAGTCTATCGCTACAGGCACCAAGAAACTCGCGATCGAGAACAAGTTAGTAGGTGGGCTCGTTAAAGGAGTGTGCACGAGTGAGAAGTGCAGAGAAAGATGTCGCCGAGTGGGTTTCCCAGCATACGAAGACCGTGTGGTAGCAACGCAGAACCGTGCCCTTATTGTTCATATGTTGAATCGCGACTACGATAAGAAGCATGTTCAGATTGCGATGAATGCTCAATAATGCCTGATCTATTTGCTCAAAGAGCACGTTCCACAGCCGTGACATGCGACTTATTTCCATGCTCTTCGCCATCAGCGTGGGCTGTGTTGACCTGCTTCTCCACCGCCTTGACAGCCTCATCAGCCAGTGCCTTGTCTTCGAACACTGTTGCAAAGTCAGCAAACGGCCTCTCACACCAACATCTCCAGATAACTTACAGAAGGTCAGCTCCTCAAGCGTACGGTTGTACGTCTCCGGGTACATAAAGTACACAAACATAAACTCAAATGTGATCCATCCGCAGTAGATGGCAAAGTACTTCCAGCTGAGGGCCCTCATGGCAATGGGATTCACGTTGATGGAGAAGAAGCCGCCCAGCTTGCCGAAAATCTGCTCAAACCCGATGCCCATGGAGCGCTGGGCGTAGGGGAAGAGCTCGACGAGGTATGTGTATGTGAGCGAGTTGTTTCCGATGTTGTAGCAGGGCGAGTAGGCAAAATAGAAGAACAGGGCGGCGTATTGTGCGGATTTGTTGACGAAGCCTCCTCCTTGGCTACGTTCAGCCGCTGGAAACAGATGGTCATGCTCATGAAGACGAGCATCATGGAGCCTGCGGATAGCATGAACATCCAGCGGCGGCGAAAGCGGGTTACGATGACGGCGATGATCATGGCATTGATAAAACTCCAGCATTGGTTGGCGATGTTGATGCGTGTCTTCGCGTAGTCGCTGGTGTAGCCGATGAGCTGGAACAGCAGGTTTTGGTAGTATGAGAGGAGTGTGTTGCCGCTCATTTGAGTGAACAGGCCGAGGAAACCGGCAATGAGGGCGCGGCGACGCATACCCGCTGTCCGGAAGAGGTCGAGCCAGGACTGACTGGAGTGCTCCATTTCAATCTTGATGGTGGAGCGAATTTGGGCCATTTCTGCATGTACGAGGAGAGAGTTGGCATCGCCTTCAGCGTGGTATTTCGTGAGAATCGCGAAGGCTTCGTCATCGCGGTCTTTGCTGATAAGCCAACGAGGACTCTCTGGAAGCAGGAAGACGGTGCAGATCTGTAGTAAAGAGGGGACGATCTGCAAGAGAGATGGGACTCGCCAACTCCAGTCTCCAGCGATGCCGGTAGTGCGGATCGCGATGGCTGCAGCAAGGATGGATCCAATAAAGTATGAAGCATTGAAGAGTGATGTCAGGGTTGCACGCTCCTTGGGGTAACCGAGTTCTCCAATGAGTGCAGATCCTGAGATGATGGCAAAGAGAATACCCACACCAAGAAGCATGCGAGCAATGATATACATGCCGACTAACGATGAATCAGTACTGTATCAGTAAAACGATCCCATGCGCTTACTGTGCTGAGCGAAACCTTGCAAGAGCGCTCCAACAACCATAGTTATGGAGCCGATCATGATGGACCAACGTCTTCCGTACCTCTGGTTAATCCACGGAGCGATGGGTACTGCGAGGATAGATCCGAGCTGGTAGCAAGATGAGATGAAGCCAAGAATGCCTGCTTCAATATCCCACTGATCCTTCCCTTTGCTGTTCTTGGTTGTATATCCGTTGCCGAAGTCTGTGAAAGTCAGCTAAGCGCTCTTAGTCTGAAGGCCGGTGCCGGCTACATTTATTAAACGGCTGCGAAAATTGCAGGGTGCCGATCAATTGGGAGTCGAATCCGGATGTCATCTCTACGCCCATACAACACAAGAAGAGCCAGAGGTACATCATGCGGAGGTTGGGTTTCTTGTACCATGGCACCTCAATGGTCATCAGTGAAAGTATCGAAAGTCAGACATAGTCGCTTTACCTTGTCTTCCGCGACCATGCGCGTGATGATCGGATCGGAGGTACCATCTTGAGCCTTGAGAATAGCCATGTTGACCCTCAAAGAAGCAAGGGCTGGAGACTGCTGGCGAACACTTGCAGCGAAAGGCCATGGGCATGGGCATGATCTTATAGGTCAAACCCCGCTAGAGTCCCAATCCCCATGTTTCGGTTCTTCCCCAGGTTACACTGGAGGTGAGGCGGAAAACAGTATCCGCAATACCGAAGCACAACCCTACACAGTTCAACCCTGATCCTCGGCACCGGGTAAATTGCTGCTCGAACCAATCGCCGGGCTAATCATCTACCGATGATCCTCAGAAACTCCCCGAAAGAGCATGGGAAGCCTGAAACATACGCCCAATACAATCTGGATTGGTTGTTGAGTGGCTTGCAATGTCGCATGTTGTAGCGCAAGGTCGTGACCCCAAGAGTGAGATTGAGTGCCCAGTATGCACCCATGCCGGCAAGCAACCCCACGCTACATTCTTGTCCGGATAGCTGACTCCGTGTCCTTGGTAAGGTGTACGCTTTAGTGGATGTCTGAGGCCTGATGAAAGATGCTAGGATCAACGGACCGACAGCCTTCGCGGGGTATTGAAAGTGTAAATGTGGGGCGTCAGATTCAAGATTCAACCGGCTTGGCCGATATAACGGCTTCGGTCCCCATCTGATGACCACCATTCACGCCCAACCACCCATTCGCATTCTAGAAATGCTGGTCCATAGCTACACAAACTAGCATATGGGCTCTTGACACAAAGTTGGTGTCGAAGCCGGCCGGTGTGTGGGTGTGAGTCCGTAAGCTCAACTGATAAGCAAGCTACTGGCTCGACATGCTCGTCAATCTTTTTAAAGTCAATAATCCCTACAGATGAGAAACAGCATTGACTGCGAGACATATTTCGATACTCGGTGAGGAGAGCTGTGAACGACAAGAATTGAAGAGCACAAGTTGAAGTCAGAGAAGACGAGGACTGAACATAGTGCGATGACGGATTGCTACATGACTGGCTTTGTAAAAGTCGAAGATTGGCCATTGGCTCTGCAGGCCTGCTTACTGCTTACGTTGATGACAGACGACACCCAGCATGAGAATTTGACGCGGTTCATGCCTTATAAGTTATCGACTCACCTGTATACTGTCGTCGATTTGGCAGTTCAAACTCGACTTTTGCTGGGAACCCAGTGCGAGGGCAAGGCCTGACCGCCACTCTGAACGCTAGGTAGTTGCGAATCGACACCAGTGGTTCTTGGTAGCACAGAATGGTAAGTTTGCTGTCTCTGCAATAGGTTCGAAGGACAGAGAGGCGGGTATAGGCATTGATATGGTTGAGGAATGAAGCAAGAAGGCTGGTGTCGTCGTCAGCCGTTCTTGCCGGCAAGCCGCGTCAGGGATTGAGGCAGTGAGGAGCTGTGCCAGCCAGTGCACCGCCACAACACGCAATCCAGAATCCGCGATGTCAACAGCGAACCTTGGGTACAAACGTCGAAGCAACCGCCTGTTGGAGGTGGGAGAACCCTCAGGTTTCAATCGAGCAGAAAGAAGCACGAGGTAAGGGATCCAGAGCGTGACGTGCACCGTCAAAACACAGCAAGGCAAAAAGTGGTGACAAAGACAGAGGCAGATCTTTGACGCGTCGCACTGACTGCGCGTTTTCGGTAAGCGGCACCAGCACCCAGCAAGGACGAGCCAATCAAAACCAGTCACGAGCCACTTCCCAGCTCCTGTTTTTACAAATCGACGTCATTGTCGACCTCCCTTGTCGTAGCTGTCATCATCGCTGTCAAGCATCAAACGTATAATAAGGGCAGGTGAGGGATAGCAAGCTTCTCATTCAGCCCAGCCTCTCTTGACAGCAGAAATCTCCGTCAAAAAGGCAGCAGTCCTCCAGGAATTTCTCATTGTATCACTTCTACACCTATAATCGACGAAGTAAACAACAAAATGCTCTCTCCAGCTATCGTCCTCGGCCTGCGCGGCGTCCAGGTCCTCTTTTCCATCATTGTATTGGGCCTCACAGCTTACAGTTCGTTCTTGTGCCATATTCAATGTCTATTGCTAAATTGTTTGCAGTTGTCGACCAATACACCAATCCATGGGCTAGCTGGTCTCCTCACAGCCTTAACTTCATGCTCTTTACCTCGGTATGGACTCTTCTCGCAGTCGCATACTTGACCCTGGCACCAACACGCTTCCCTCGTGCTGCACACAAGTTTGCCATAGCCGGAGTTGAGTTCTTGACCATGATCTTCTGGTTTGCAGCTTTCATTGCTGTGGCTGTTTTGTGGCGTGATGTGTACTGGGGCGGTTATGGTCACGGCACCTTCCACGACTGTGGTGTTGCCGCCATCGTCTTCGCGGCCTTCCTTTGGTTAGTGTTATCTGTCAGAATAATTACGAGGATGTTTTGCTAATGTGTTATAGGCTCACTTTCCTCGCTACCACCATCCTCTCCGCCTTTCACATCCGCAACTCCTCTCGCGGCAACACTGCTCCCCACCAGACATGGCTGGTGTCTAAGCCACTGGCTGAGACCATCACTCTAATGCTTGGAGAGCCTATGTCATGGAATCAAATCATGAACGGAGCAAATTGTTTTCAGCGCGGCGTCGGTCTGATTTTATGGGGCAATACCCATTTCACTTATTTTGATAATGCCTTGTGATTAATGTCATGACACATGCCCTTATTGGCGATGCTGAGTTATACTTGGGACCTCTATACTATAACTTTCTCACTGTGTCTTCGCCCGTGCGCCCCTCGCCGCGGACCAGTATCTTGTGAAGGAGCGTCAAGTAGGCATTACGAAATTTCTGCGCAACGACGACCACTTCTGCCATGGATTGCAAGTTATGCAAGACTTGGTGGTATTTCCTCTACGGGTGCGCTAATTCGTCCGCTCTGCATTGACTTCACAGTTCACCCATCTGTCGCACTCACCACCATCTTTGCATCCGTTGCACGCGTTGAATTGCAGTCTTTGCATAGTAAGATTGCGACAGCTTCAGATCACAAAAGTCGACACGACCCGCTACCTCGGAACGCCTATCGACGGCACCCATTCACCACGTTGCGCACTCTTAATTTGCAGTCTTGCGCCACGCATCTACCCCCAGCATCAGACGATGAGCACACCAGTAACAATCGCGTTAACTCCCGGCTACCCGCGCTTTCGCCGCACACCACTGCAGAGAACTGGAGACGGCGGTCGTTCAAGGCGCTAGACAGCCGAGGCCATACCGGATGGAGCGGTCGCCCCTCTAAGCCACCCTCCCGTCCGAAGTCGTTCAACCTCTCTACACAGCACGTGGAAAGATGGGTCAACCGACAGCCCGGCTCTCGAAAAACCAACCACGAGGTGGTCTCTGCTCCTTGTCTGTGTGACCGCGTGGAACTTCGTTTATTGACCACGGGCCGCTCATCACTACCCGGCGTCAGACTCAACGCTGCTCGCAGCCCCTGCCCCAGGGCACCGGCCGGATCGCAACTTGTGGCGATGACCACCGCTACCAATGAAAATTCAGAGACATCAAATCGCCCTTCGAAGCCGAAACAGTCTCATGATGCTGGGGAAGGCGCAGCATTACGGAAACGTTCTAGGTCACGTGGCGCGAGAAGAACATCCATCGACATAGAGAAGTCTGTGGAGCCCGAGACTGCAGAGGACGAGGATGCAGGGCTCCGAGATGAAGGTGGTTACAAGGGTCGGCAAGTATGTTTATTTGATTGCTTGAATACAATGTGTTGTTAATCTCTTTGCAGGCTTTCAGCGTGAGCGAATTGCTCATGTTGGCTTATGAATCTGTAGGCGTCATCTATGGAGACATCGGGACCTCACCTCTTTATGTGTTTTCATCGACATTCCTTAGGCCACCTGATCGTGCTGATATCCGTGGAGCACTTTCTTTGATCATCTGGTCTCTTACCGTCATAGTGACCCTGAAGTATGTCTTGATCATACTACGTGCCGACAATGATGGTGAGGGTGGTACATTCAGCACATATTCGTTGCTTTCTCGATACGTGAGTGAAACTTTAGCATAGAGTATTGCTACTAGGCGCTCACATGAGAAGGCAAATATATCCAACAGCGACCCTCGTGATGCAACAAGAACGAGGAAGTCCAGAGTACTATTTAGGTGCGTTGACTCGATTTCTGGTATGGATTTCAGCTAATATACCAGTATATAGCCGATCACAAAAGCACGTTCGTTCGACTATCGAGAAGACGACATTCTTTCGCTACCTGTTACAGGCCATAGGCGTCTTCGCTGTGTCTATGGTCATCGCTGACGGGGTCTTAACGCCAGCACAATCAGTCCTTGGAGCTGTACAGGGGTTGAACGAGATCAACAAAGGTATTTCCAAGTCTACCATCATCGGTGTGACTTGTACGATTCTGGTTTTGTTGTTCTTGGCTCAGCCATTTGGCATCAACCGCTTCTCAGTTGCTTTCTCGCCGATCGTCATTATTTGGCTAGCGCTGAACTCCGCTTTTGGCATGTACAATCTTGCTAGGTATGTCTACGTATTGTCTTTCATCATACTTGTACTAACAGGTTCAGACATGACCAAGGCATGTTACAGGCATTTAATCCTTACTATGCCTTCGACTATCTTGTTCGCAACAGGTACAACGGATGGCGCAGTCTTGGAGGCATCCTCCTATGTTTCACCGGCGTCGAGGTACTTTTCGCTGGCATTGGCGCATTCAGTCGCCAGGCTATTCAAGTTAGCTGGATTGGCTTCGTGTATCCAAGCCTACTGCTGACGTACATTGGCCAAGCAGCCTTTATCGCTGAGCGCCCTGAAGCCTATGCTGATCCGTTCTACATCTGCGCTCCGCCTGGATGGCTTATTCCGTCTTTCATCATTGCCCTCTGTGCAGCTGTAGTGGCTTCACAGTGTATTATAACAGCCACCTTTCATGTATGTCAAGCACTCAACGTACATTCTTTGCTAACTCCCCCAGCTGCTTGCTCAGCTCATGAAGCTATCCTATTTCCCTCAAATACGGGTCAAACATACATCGAAGACCTATTACGGCAATTTTTACATTCCTGTTGTGAACTGGTTGCTGATGATAGGTACCGTTCTTGTCGCAGCGATCTATAATAACACGGCATCCCTCGGCGACGCTTACGGCGTATGCGTCATGTTCGTGACCTTCTTCGACACTATCCTAGTCACTCTGATCGCAATCTTGGTATGGCGCATCAAGCCGTACTATATCTTCCTCCCACTGGTAGCCATTGCCAGTATAGACGGCACATATCTGAGTTCAGCTCTGATCAAGGTTCCTGAAGGTGGCTGGTTCACAATCCTCTTATCATGTCTCTTGGCATGTGTATTCATCCTCTGGCGGTTTGGAAAAGAACAACAATGGAATTCTGAGGCCGAAGATCGCTTCCCCACCACGCACTTCGTCAAAACTAACGACAGCGGGAAGCTAGAACTGACAGAGCTCTTCGGAAGCAGACAACTCAGCTCCATGGGTGGACTTGGTATCTTCTTCGACAAAGACGGTGATACTACGCCAATCGTCTTCAGTCAGTTTATTCGCAAACTTGTCACAGCACCCGAAGTTATGATATTCTTTCACTTGCGGCCGATAGAAACTCCCACAGTTGCTTCGGATGATCGATACCATGTTACCCGCCTTGCAATACCGAATTGCTACCGCCTTGTGGTGCATCATGGATACAAAGACGAAGTCATTACTCCCGATCTTACCGCTTTGATATATGAAAAGGTAAGAAACCACATCGTCACACGAGCAGCGGACAAGAAGCGTGAGAACATTACAGCATCGTCTGCGAAGAGGAGAATGAGTTCTGGAATCCTGAAAAACTCGAGTGCTTGGGGTGAAGCTTCTGCAACACAGACAGATGTCTCTGAGAAGGAAGATCAGTCTTCACCATCTGTTGAAAGAGCACGGAAAAGAAACCGCATGATATCATCAACGTCCATTATCACTAGCAGCACTGCAGCGCGGTTGGATGCGTTGGATCGAGCGTTCAAGGACGAAGTTCTGTACATCATGGGCAAAGAACAAATGCGCGTCAAAGAAGGCACGAACATCGCACGGTCACTGTTACTGAAGGCATTCATCCTACTGCGAGACAACACGAGGGCCAAGGTGCAGAGCTTGAGCGTGCCCATAGACAAGGTCATTGAGGTCGGCTTTGTGAAGGAAGTGTGAATAGCGTTTAAGATTTGGCATTCTTGTACATTGTTTTAAAACCTATCGTAATTGTTAGAAAAGTAACGCAATTTCTTGTTTATTCCTTTGTTCACAACCAGTGTCTCTACACGCGTTGCAACCAACTATGTTTCCCAAAAACCATCGAGCGCTCGACGAAACGATTACATTGTGCATCAAAATGTCTCACAGCAGAGTCAATTAGAAGAAATGACACACCCGCATAACTCCCCATCAGGCCAACCTACTCCTTTTCAAGACCCCACACAAACCACACACCACCATGTTTCATCCAGCATACCCTCCCTCTCCAGCAACTTCCACGGACGCAGTCGCACCTCCCTCTTCACGCCTACAAAACCCAAACACCACCCTCACCCTGCCCTCCCCACCCACCGTAGAAACGCAACTATACGCCGAAGTGACTCACCTCCGTCTCCGAAACGCCCTCGCGATCAGCACACTGCTTTCCAAAGACGAAGAAATCTCCAAACTGAACGAGGAAATTGCTCGCTTGCAGGTCTTGGATAGAGCACATCGGCTTGGGGGTGTGGAGGATAGGTTAAGGGAGGATTGTGAGAGGCTGCGGCGCGAGCGGCAGAAGTGGTATGATGATTATGTGAGAGTTAATGTTTTGGCCAAGGGGAGAGGGCGAAAGTTTTGGCGTTAAGGAGGAAGATTGGAGTGCTTGAGGGGAGGTTGGAGGAGTTAGAGAGGGTTGCGAAGTGAATGGGATAGAGCTGAGGAGGGGGAAGTTGGTGTGCTGTTTAGGGTCCGTGAGTTTGTTTCTCTTATTTAATTCTTCATGCGTTTCGACCCAGAGAAATGGGTTTGAAACCCTCTAAAATTACCCATTATATATAAGTAAAGCAAGAGCAGTGTGGAAGTGAAGATGAAAGAGCCGCCCACAAAGAGCATTCTGGCGATAGGACATACGTTGAATCACTTTGAATGTGAGAATAGATCCACACTACAAAGAATGAAGGACGCAACAGATTATTCCGAACGTTTAGCTTCCTCTGCAGGAATTCTGTTGGTCAACAGTTTAGATTACAGTTAGCGGGTTCGTAGATCAGTTGATACAAATTTCCATCAATCACGCCATCCTGTAGGCCCGGTATAGCCCATATGTATGCCTTTGGCATCAGCACGCTTCTGTTCAAGCATTTCACTGATATCCCACTCCCGCCTCATCACGATCTCACCAAGTTGAGTATCACGATTGCTCTTTTTCTCTGCCTTCGATGCTCACTTGCTCGCAATGTTATTCCCTTGTCTTCGTGTATCGTGTTCAGAGTCACTTTGCTACGTTTGTCCTCAGCAGTTGCAGGTCCTCTCTATGAATGATCCCTAAATCCTTAAAAAGGACATTATTATCAGATAAACACATATTCCGTCGCAAAAGATGCTCTTCGCTTCGAGGCGGCGAATGACCGTGATGCTAGTTGTCGACCTGTGATAGATCTCGGTAACAGCGGCCAATGACATGCGTACTCTGATAATGGTATGCCAATGTACAGCGCCCTCTCACATCTGCTGGACCAGCTCCGTGCGCAGGACCACATGCAGCCCTACGAAGACTCACAACTGTTCTGTCATCTATCTATAGACACTAGAGATACATTACTATCTACTAGAAGAAGCCTGCTGGGAAATTATCATTAGATATTGACAGTTGTAGCTGTTGTGTTGTTGAACAATTGTACTGTTTATCCATAGGGCTGAATAAGCTGGTCCGGCGGCGGTGGCAAGACGCTGTAAGTAATTGCAGCTCCCATCCTTGATTCGGAAGCTGCTGCAGGAAGCGAGGGATTACATCGTAGCTCACTAGACTGTTCTAGTCCCTAGTGAGCCGTGCCTCACCCGTTCCGAACGCAATGAGGCCTTTTATCACTTGCCTGCTCGGCCCGGAGAACGGGGAAGACTCCACGGCCCGAGAGATGACATTCCACAACGTCTGCAGGTTTGTATAACGCAACCCGTGATTTGTGATTGGGTCTTTGGTAGCAGCGCGAGCAACCCTGCTGTGCAGCGAGTAAAAGCTGTATGCATTAGCTCGACACGATGCACAACATGCATGGAGACCTGAGCAAGATTTTTGAGCGACTTATATGCGCCCGCTGCATCACTTCTTTGGTGGAGCAGTCCATACCTTAATCGTTATGTTTGTCTCTTCGTATGCAGTGGCAGCTGCCGTACTGGCGCTACTTTTACACCAGCTCAGTAAAATCGGGCGGAGACCGTCAGATTATCCCCCTGGACCACCAACACTACCATTAATTGGCAACCTGCACTTGATGCCAAAGAAAAAGGGGCATTTGCAATTCCAGAAATGGGCTGAGGAGTATGGCCCCGTATACTCATTGATCCTCGGAACGAAAGTAATGATTGTCCTGTCTTCGGATCAAGCGATCAAAGATCTGCTTGACAAAAGAAGTAACATTTACTCCTCTCGCCCAGACATGTATTTAGGAAAGGTCGTCAGTGGTAGTCTGCGCATGTTGTTGATGGTGAGTTCAATCGTTGATGAAGCCCACAAATTTCCTGCTGACAAGATGACAGGAGTATGGCCAAACCTGGCGGATGGTTCGTAAGATCGTGCATAACAACCTGAACATAAAAGCAGCCAGAACGTATGTTCCCTACCAGGATCTGGAGAATAAGGCCATGCTCATGGGATTTTTGGACAAACCTGACCTTTTTGCGGACCACATTCGTCGATACACCAACTCGTTGACAACACAGATGGTTTTCGGCTTCCGCACTACCAGCATTGATGATCCCAGGCTGAAGCAGCTATTCCATGTAAGTACGCAAAGTCTTTGTACTAAATAGCTGCCAATCTATTGTCAGGGCTTTGAAAGGTTTTGCGAGGTTACTGGGTCTCAGACAGCCGCTCTGCTTGACGTTTTTCCAGTTCTTCGCAGTTTACCAGACTGGGCTGTCCCCCTTCGGCGCTATGCGAAGCAGTTACACGAGAAGGAAAGTAAGCTGTACATTGGCTTCTGGATGGATGTCAAAAAAGCCATCAAGGACGGTACAGCCAAGCCATGCTTCTGTGTGGATCTTGTTCGAGCTCAAGACGAAGAACACTTCTCTGACGCACTCGCTGGCTATATCAGTGGTTCACTCCTCGAAGCTGGCTCCGATACAACGGCAGCGACAATTATTGGCTGTAAGTGTCTTTAATGATTGTTTTTGACCTGAGGAAGGCGCGCTGACTTGTGATTCTTCTAGTCATCCAAGCCATGGTACTGTTTCCGAATGTTGTCAATACCGCACAGAAAGAAATCGATCGTGTCTGTGGTGACCGTTTCCCAACCCTGGATGACGAGCCCAATCTACCTTACATCCGCGGCTGTGTCAAAGAAAGTATGCGGTGGATGCCTACTGATATCCTTGGCGTCCCGCATGCAGTAATTCGTGATGACGAATACATGAGTTACAAAATTCCGAAAGGAGCAGGCGTCATGTGGAACGTCTGGGCAGTTCATATGGACCCCAAACGGCACCCGAATCCGCGTCAATTCGACCCTGCTCGATACATCAATGACCAACAGACAGCTGCAGAGGCCGCGAACAACCCAGATGCTTCCAAACGCGACCACTTCGTCTTTGGTGCCGGTCGGCGTCTGTGCCAAGGCATGCACATCGGTGAACGATCTTTGTTTCTAGCTATGTCGCGATTACTCTGGGCATTTGAGTTTCACAAGGCACTCGACGCCGACAGTAAAGAAATCGTTCCAGACGCGGACGACCTGACAGAAGGATTGTTCGTTCTGCCGAAAGCCTTTCCAGCAAGGATCGTGCCAAGAGATGCTGGTAGAGTCAAACAGATGAAGGCGGAATGGGAAAAGATGGAAGGGCTGTTGGACGAGAATCTGCAGTGGAAGACTCTTCCCGAAGGAATGATCTGGAGGAAGTACGAACAGAGCGGCTCGCTTTGAGGAGTGGGGGAGTCTGTTGAGCAATGTCAAATTTGGGACTTACCACAATGCGGGTTGAGCCTGGGATATCGCAGCCACCAGGGGTTCTAATAATGGCGCATGAGCTTGGGATGGTTGCGGTAAGGTTTAACTGCGGCGCACTAAAGTGCTAGCTCCGTTGTCATTTCAGCTGCACCCTAAACCCTCTCCATCAACACCTTGGATCCATGCCATTTCCATTGTTCAAAAGAATAACATCATCTTCAATATGCTCATTACAGTTCATCTGACTCGGGACCGTACAACATCGCTTCGTCTCTGTCGATCACCGCCTTCCAGCCCGACAATGACGTCATAAGTAATACCGCGCCGCTTCCTGCTTTTTGCATTGGCGTTTTCAAATTGGACGATCGGGGGTCCTTGAACGGACAGAGAGCTACGTTCGGTGACAATTAGCTCGGAACCTACCGAACCCAGAAAAGGCACGATGCCTACTAGCCACGTTGGCAAAGATTACGGGCTTACCCTTGCAAGATCGGGGCATACTTCACCGCTTATCATACCAGGAAAACAAGGCAGAGTGAATGTCCGAGTGAAGTAAAAGGAGAATGAGCTGCACTTAAACGGCTTTTCACGGACCGGCATTCTCTGCCCGTGGTGAAATCTGCACAGTCGACCCAGGACCTTAAAGTTTGGCGATCTAAAGCCCGCATTTCCCTGCATTAAACTACCTGCACAGCCGAGTTGGTAACACTGACAGCCGCGCATCCATAAGCGCGCTATAGATCTGCAAACCGTAGTTCCTCAGTCGACCTGGTAGCCTGAAAGGATCAAGATGTGTTACCACAACTTCACACAACAGGTACCGAATTCCGGGTCTCGTTAGGGTCCACTGCTAATACATTGACAGTATGCATCAACACAAGTACTCCACACTCACGATCATACTGACCCCACATGAGCAACGGCTGCGGCCACATTGGTGAATCGCATCATCAGCCTTGGACCCTCTGCGACACCGCCATCCACCGCCTAAATAATCTACGCGGCCCCATGTCTCCGCCCCTATCTCCGGCTGCGCCCAGCCCCGCACCAGTGAAACGCTCCGGATCGACGCGCCGTTTCTTCTCACTCAGCCAGACCATCTCCCGCTCAGCATCCACAGCCTCGCGTCGCACCGTCTCCTCGCCAGATGACTCACGTGACTCAGCTAACTACTTCTCCCCGTGGCGCTTCCTGAAGCTACGAAGTTGAACTATGCGACACTGCCAGACCACCAGCTCAACTCGGTGAGGTGCGGCAATCCGACGAAGCGCACGCAGATCAGCCGTGAAATGAACGTGTGCAAGGAATGCAAGCGCTGGATCGGCGACATGCGGTCGATGATCGACCGATTCGACAAAACCGGCAGCATCAGAGGAACAGCGGCTTTCGAGGCGTTTCTGAAATGGCAGGGCGAGGGGGAGGGGAGAGCGAGGGCGATCTGACAGTGCCGCTTGACGATAGTGTCGACGGGGTAGTGTTGGGTGCACGGGAAGCCATCATCTTGGGACATCCAGGATCGCAGTACTGAAAGCGTGTTCCGAGTCAGCCTAATTTTAATCATCTCCTAAGTCGCTATACCACCACGTTTCCTCTCCCTAACGAACTCTTTGGTTTATTGCCACATATTCCCGCCACACCCGTCTGTCCCAAACCTAACCCTCCCCGACTTTCCCAGACGCGACAGCGTCGCGCTATCCTGCCTACTTCGCCTCCTTCCGCGCGCTTCATGCTCACCACCACCCCCATCTATCCATCACACACCCAGCAGCACAAGTAGCATCGTTTTCAGCGCCGGCCAGACTTCCCTATCACCGTTTCCCACCACGAACCCCGCGCGCCTACATCCTCCGCCATCTTTTCCCCTCCCCACCTCTCCAAAATCTCCTCTCCCAAATCTTCCGCTCCATAGTGCAACCCTGATACTCCCGTACCTCCTCCACGTCGTCCCTTGGTCGTATGACTTTGCGCCGGTAGCTGCGGCATTTCGCGCCTGAGGAGGGGGACGGCGGGTGCGTGGTGAGGGCGCAGTAGGTCCATTGCTCGAAGCACGGGTGGGGGATGTGGCGGTTTGTGCAAATTGGGGGTGGTTGGTGGGTGGGGAGTGTTAAGTAGGTGGTTTAGTAGGGAGAACTAGAGGTAAGTTGATAAGGGGCTAGGGACACGGTCGTAGGGTAAGGGTGAAAGATAGATATATTGTGTTTAGAGTTTAGGAGAGGGTAAAGGGGGTGCAGAGGTTGATGTGGTTGGTAAACGTGAGGTATTAGGGTCTAATCAACCTCGCAGTATACACTACACGAGGAAATTGTAATACACAATCTCTAGGGATATTTAAAGATCCCTTCTCCTTGTATTCTGCTTTCACAATATTCTAGAAGAGCTTCGTCTCAAAGCGCTTGCGCAAATCCTCATACTTCTTGATATTCCCAACACTGGGTCTGATGGTCTTGACTGCCTCCACGAGATCGATTTCTTCAACAACCTCAGCGCGACGGCGAAGCGCGTGCTGACCTGCCTTGCGCAGCAAGCTCTCGAGATCGGCTCCAGAGAAGTTGTTGCACTCTTCGCGACGGCCCACCTCTGCCAACTCGGACCGGATTACTCCACGCTGTCGGATTAGCGCGCGCAAGATGTCGACACGCTCTTCTGGTTTCGGCAGTTCGACGTACAGCAGCGTTTCTAAGCGACCCGGACGCAACATAGCTTCGTCAATCATTTCGGGACGGTTGGTGGCTGCGATGAGATAGATACCTTCGCGCATGCTTAGGCCGTCGAGTTCGGTGAGCAGGGTGTTGACGACACGTGCGGATGCTTCGTGTAGTTCAGTGGAGCGTTTGGGCACGAGAGCATCCAGTTCGTCAAAGAAGATGACACACGGAACGGAGCTACGGGCACGCATAAAGACTTGGCGCAGGGCGCGTTCGGATTCTCCGACATACTGGTATGAAGTTAGACATGGTATGAAAAAAAAAAAAAACCAAGCAAACTCACTTTGTTCAACAGCTCAGGACCCTTGACGCTGATAAAGTTTGCTTTAGATTCCGCAGCCACGGCCTTGGCCAACAGTGTTTTACCACAACCAGGAGGCCCCCAGAGTAGCACGCCTGTGGGAGCTGAGATACCCACCTTGGCATATCGCTGTGGGTTCTGTATGGGTTCGACAATAGCCATTTCGAGCTCGTCGCGGACGCCTTCAAGGGCTCCGACGTCACGCCATGTTGTGTCCGGCACTGTAGCAAAGCCTTCTCTCTTGGAAGATGGGGTGATGGTAGGCAGTACGGTCTGGAAGGCTTCCATTGAGATGACAGAGTCCTCAAAACCAACTGGGCGGATGGCGTCCTTGTCGCGTACTCGCAAAACCAGACGCCTCCAGGATCGTATTGTCTCAGCATCGTCGGCAGTAACCTTGGTCTCATCGACGTCCATCTCAGTTTCGTTCGCTGCAGCTTGTAATTCCAGTGCTTCACGGTATCGCTCCATCTCCCAAGTACCTGCCTTGCTGACCAAGTCTTTCAGATCAGCACCCACAAAACCAGCAGTCATCTTAGCAAGACTGCTGAAGTTAACATCTTCCGAAAGCTTGGGTTTGCGCGTAAGTGCTCTCAGAATAGACTCTCGCATAGCTTCGTTTGGCACGCCCATGTTGATCTCTGTGTCGAAACGCCCTCCGCGACGGAGCGCAGGGTCCAGGCTGTCCGGTCGGTTGGAGGCCGCCAGGACAATTACCGGCTTTCCATCATTGCCCTCCATGGCCAGGCTGTCCATGGAGATGAGCAGTTGGGCAACGATACGCTTCTCCATCTGACTTTGCGCGTTGTCTCGCTTGGGCGCGATGACGTCGATCTCATCGATGAAGATCAGGCAGGGTGCTACCTCTTTTGCACGTTCAAAGTGTTCGCGAATTTGCTTTTCCGACTCTCCGGACATGCCCGATACGACCGATGGCCCAAGAATCTCGATGAATGGCACACCTAGTTCGGCGGCAGCCGCTCGGCAAATGACCGTCTTTCCGCATCCAGGAGGACCGTGCAGTAGGATACCACGTGGGATTGGGATTTCTCTCTGAACATATTCCTCTGGGCAGAGCAATGGCAGAACAAGGTGCTCTTTCAGCTGGTTCATGACCTTGCTCACTCCACCGAGGTCCTCGAGGCTAACACCAGATGGCGGTGCAGTGTCAATCTTGGCTTCCTTTGCTTCCTTTGCCTCTGCCTTTTTCTGTCTTTTGCTCTCACGTTCTCCGCTCGTCTTGGCACCATCGCGTTTCTTGGTCTTTTCACCACTGGCTGTGGAGGGAGTCACGACCCCAGAATTTGCCCACTGACCGACAATTTGCTTGTTCATCCAGTCAGCTGATTTACTCTCCTTCTCTTTCTGAGGCTTCTCTTCCATTTCGCCAAAGTCGCCTTCGATATCAGCAATGTCGTCATCAACCTCGCTCTCGTCCTCTCGCATCACGTCAATCACGCGTTCGATGGAGTCCTCCAGCTGCTTCTTTGGCCGTCTCTTGAGGCTAGAGTTGGACTTTTGTATGTACTCCTGAATGGTAGAAACGCGCAGTTTGAGAGGTGACTCGGCCTTGTCGTCAAGATACTTGCGCACAATCTGGTAGATGTCGCGATCCAGACCCTGCTGGAGGGAGGAGCGGCCGCGGGGCGCCATGTTTGAATTTGTGCCAACCTGGAGGGATCCGAGCAATTGAGAGGGACAGCCGAGCTCCAGGCAGTCGTGCTGAATTTGAAACTCGAAGATGGCTGATGTTCCTGACGACCTCCCAGTCCAGTCCACAAATATTTTGCCAGGCCTCGGAACAGGGTCTTAATCGATAAGGCTAGCGTGTCGGCTCAACTCCGGCATCGGCAACACGCCCGCCTACGTCAATCAAGGCAGGCACGCGCTTCGAGCCACATACATTGATGCGCTGATGGAAATACTGCCAGCATGGGGAACTCAGGTAGCTCGAACAAGATTTCTGCCCAGGACAAGTGTGTTCGCGTGCCCCACGCTTCGGGCGCATCATTAACGGCTGCAGGGCGATCCTGGACATGAAGAACCAGCGCGATAAGCTGCGACAGTACCAGAAGCGCATCACTGTGCTGACTGATCGCGAAAAGGCGATCGCAAAAGAGTGCTTGGCGAAGGGCGATACAAATAGAGCCAAACTGGCACTCAGACGAAAGAAGTACCAGGAAGGCCTAATCCAGAAGACGGATGCACAACTGGCGCAGCTGGAGCAGCTCACGAGCGATGTCGAGTTTGCGCTCGTGCAGAAGGACGTCTTGTATGGGTTGCAGCAGGGTACTGCAGTGCTGAAGGAGATCCACAAAGAGATGGGTGGCATAGAAAACGTGGAGAAGCTGCTGGGCGAGAATGCCGAGGCGCGGGCATACCAAGAGGTGCGTCTGACTGCGTTGCTACTACCAAGGCCATGCTGGCTGACCATGATGGTTACAGGAAATCAGCGAGCTTCTTGCGAACAAGATGTCCAATCAGGACGAGGACGAAGTCGAAGACGAACTCGAGGCTCTCGAACAAGAGGTCAATGGCGTCACGCTGCCCGATGCACCCGTCAAACAACCCGAGTTCACGCCAGAACAGAAGGCGCAGATGGCTAGAGACCGGGCACAGAGAAGGGCCAGAGAGCGTGCTGCTGAGCAGGGACAGGCTGCAGAACCCATGTTGGCATAGCAGTCAACAGACATATATGTGCATTGAGCGAGGCGTTGGGGTCATTTCGAGTAGAGCGACAAACTTTGATAGTCTAGATACAGCGTTATAGAAAGTTTGACAAGAAAAGGTGGTGCTCGAGCTGTGCACGTGCTTGCCATTTCCACTCCAAGGCCTGACTTCCCAGTGGCGGTCATGTCTCACAACTTGCATCATTGCTCGTTGCTTCTTCTGATTACTCACCACCAACTTCACTACATCAAATCACACGTATCACCTGCGCGGCTGTGCACAGCAACCAAAGCTCGAGCTACCCCGCTACCCCGCCAACATCACGCCCCAACCTCACCATCACCCAACATGTCGCACTGCCACGACGAGTCGCACTCGCACGATCACGACCACAGCCATGGCGAGCACGACCACAGCGATGACATCACGCCTGCGCTACAGAACATTCTCTACTCGCAGATCGACTTCAGCGCCCTACGGACCCTAAACGAAGACGAATCGAACAGCGGCCGGTCCATCTGCCAGAAGACATGGGCGCAGCGCCTTGATCCCACACCCGAGTTGGTGTCCAGCGCCGACGAGCAGCTGCTCATGATCATTCCTTTCACTGGGCAGGTGCGGCTGCATAGCATACTGATCCGGACGAGCGATTCGCCATGCAGTCCCAAGACGCTCAAGGTGTTTGCGAATTTCGGCGACGATATGGATTTTGAAACGGCGTCGGAGAAGCAGCCGACGCAGACGTTGGAGATTAGTCAGACGAATGAGGTGCAGGAGATTCCAGTCAAGCGCGTGCACTTCAATAGTACCAGGAACCTTGCGCTGTTTTTTGAGGACAATTGGAGTCAGGGCGACGAGGACGAGACGAGGATCAGCTATTTGGCGTTCAAGGGCGATTTCATGAAGCTGAATAAGGAGCCGGTCAGTGTCCTGTATGAGGCTGCGGCGAATCCAGCGGATCACAAGGCTATCGCGGGAGTGAAGGAGGGGTTGGGGCGGGGGATACAGTAAACAAAAGCAGCACAAGAAATGCAGAATGCAGAAGATATGGTGTTGGAGTTTGCTTTTTGCAGCACATGTTCAGCTTTGTAATTCTACATCAAGGTTTGCGGTCTGCCGTGTCAGCTGAGGGTACCGGTCATGCATCTCGAGCAGAAGAACATACATATTGCATAGTTCGTTTCGTGGGTATCATCTCTCCGCGAGTGCGTCGTATCCAGCCTCAGATGCGGCAGGCTGCCTCTGCGCGCCGGCACGATGCAATGCACACCGACACGCGTCTCTGCCATTGCGCCGTGCTGCCGTCCCGAGCCATCCCCGCGATATGTTCCTCCATATTCCACATATTCCACCATCTTCATCCGAATATCCATCCATGTTGCATCCTCATCCTCATCCCATCCCACCCCCTCATACATGCCTTGTACTCCCCAACACCTCGCCATGCACCTTGGTCCAATCAATCTTCCCATCCACATCCTCGTCCACCCGCCCGCACACGGCCACGCTGTCGCCCCGCACAATGTACAGCCCCAGCGGTACTTCTTCGCTCGGCACGCCGTCCTCGACTGGCCGGATGATGCGCTCGTATGCATCGGCTAGCACTAGGTTCATCGAGCCGTCGCACGAGAAGAGCGTGCCGACCATAGTGCGCCCGTCGAGAGTTAGCACGGATACTTTCTCTAAAGCGGGTTAGGTTGGCGTAGAAGAAGTGTACAGGGAGGGGGAGGGAGTACTGTTGAGGTAGGCGTTTAGTGCCATTGTAGTGGTGGTGGTGGTGGTAGTGGTGGTTTCGGTGTGGATGTGTTTTGGAGGCGCGAGATAGGTTCGATGGCAAGAGTCGTGGGGGTTTGGTTTATGCGTGGATTTGGATGCGCGTGTTTCGATTGAGTCGTGTGGGGGAGAGTGATTCTAATCCGAGGTTTGAGCGCAGTGAGTGGTTTGATGCGCACGCTGGTCGACAGAGCTTCAGCGTCAACATTGCACAAGGTCTGTGCGTTGATGCTAGCCAATCAGCTACCGCTGCTCTCCGCAAATGCGATTCTGCGCTCGCCTTGTCCTCTGCTCTGCGAATCGTCACTGCAGTCGTGTCTGCTACATGGAGGTTGGGAGCAGTCGTATTTTACTAGATAGGAGGACGAGAGCTTGATACTAGTTTCGCCACTGCTTTCGTCTACGCCACTTCCAGAAACTTCACACCCTACTTTTGCCCAAGGGCTCTTTCGCACCTCGTGATCAAGTTCGACATTCGAGGCGTGTTAAGCAATGCTCGCGCTCTCGAGCCGATGCTGGACGTCTACCGGCGAGTTCTGCAATTAGCTAGCGTGCGTGCATTAGCGTCGACGCAGGAGTTGCCTATGAAGACCACACCTTCTTCTCCTCATTAACCTTCGTCGCCCGCAGTGTTGCCTCGGCGAACGAATAAACCCTGGTGGAATCCAGGACATACTGTTTCACGTGCTTCTGCAATGATAAGAGCAACGCTGAGGATTGTTGCCTCCCAAAAGGCCCCTCACCATCCCCTTCTTCGAGCACGATGTTCTGGATCGCATTTGCACCAGCCGCTCGCCTGTTCACATGTTATTGGCGTTTGACGGCTCGGTATTCATCCCGTTTCTGCACAACGGGAATCCGCGCTCGGCAAGACGTCGAATCGCAGAGCATTTAGGCGTGCTGTGGCGCAATACTCACACACCCGTCATGCGCATTGCAGGGAGCGGCATGTCGCTGGCCTGATATGCGAATCACCTCTCGCGTGTGATTACCATACATGTGCTTCTATGCCCGTCTTGGGAGGTGAGATGGGCATTTGCACCGTTCGAGAAATGCCAGCGTGAGACTTATGCAGCCTCGCCTACTGGTTGCATTGCCGGCGCATATACACCCCACCTCCACCAACGGTCGACGTTGAATCAAGGGCTCTGTCCGGCCGCTATCTACTCTTCTCCGAGGCGCTATCTGTGACAAGAATGCTGGGGAATACATGTGTTCCAGCCCAAATACCATGCATCCGCTCTCACACTAATCCAACGCTATGGCCTTCGAAGTCGACAACGATGCACTGCCGACAGCAAACATCACGCCATTGCCCACGGCGATGACAGCTGCTGCATTTCTGGGGATTGCCTGGTATCTGAGTGTCGAAGTCAGCGTGCGTCTGCTATCAAGGGCGACGCGCCGTAGTCTCTACTTCTGGTCTTGCCTCGCCTGTTCCTGGGGAATCATCATCCACGCTCTTCTCATCACACTCTTGGACTTCAAGATATGGGAAAGCTATGGCGCCATCGTCATCATCCACCTGTCATGGTGCGCATACGTCGTGTCCCAGTCCATCGTGCTCTACTCAAGACTCAACCTGGTCCTGCAGCGAGTCGAGACCGGTCGCTACGTGCTCTACATGATCATTTTCAATTCTGTCATCTTCGGACTCGGAACTGTCGTGCTGGGCATGGTCGCTGTACGTTAATCGTGGTGCGCACAGCCGACGGCAAACACTGACAAGATGCAGCGTCACCCCACCATGGTCCAGAAACTCGGCCCTGTAAACCTTATCTGGGACAAGATCGAACTCGCGGCGTTCTTCGTCCAAGAGACAATCATCTCTCTCCTATACATCCGCGAAACAGCGCGCCACCTGCAGAACGTCGCTCTCCTCGGCACTAACACGCGCACCACACGGCGTGTCCTATATCACCTGATCTTTGTGAACATCTTCATCATTTGTCTGGACTCCAGTCTCATCGGCCTATGCTACGCAGGCTTCTTCTTCCTGCAGGGCTACTACAAAGCCGCTGTATACGCCGTCAAGCTGCGCACGGAGTTTACGATATTGAACCAGCTGCGATCATCGTTGCCCGGGTCTTCGGAGCAGGAAAGCGAGCTTCGAGTGTACGAGAGGTCGGGAAGTGCGCATTTAGATGGTGGTGGTGGAGGCGGGGTACTGCAGAGCACGAGACGAGGTGCTGATAGTCAGGATAGTGACATCCAGATGGTGGTTATGCGGAGTGAGCGGCATGGAGGGATTACGATACAAAAAGACGTCGTTATTTCGTCGATGAGGAGGGATGAGAGTGATAGTTTTGAGGCTGCTAGGCCTTGACTGTGGAGCAGCTGTCTAGACCCTCAGTTGTTTTTAGGTCTGCGTTCCTTGCAATCGAAAATGGTCTGCGCAACGCCTCTGGAATGCTGCGTGATTGAGCATGGAGTCCTCGAGTGATATGAACTCAAGCCCGCTACGCGCATCCAAGTCATGTGGTGCAGGCGTGCTGCTAACAGTTCAAAGCCTGGAACGGGGGTTGTCAATTAGAGTAATCTTTCGGCTGGCACCTCCTCGTCGAAGATGGGCTGGAACGTGTCGTTAGCGAAGAATTCGCGAGCTTCACCACCAGATGCAACTGCGATACGAGATAGGTTGCTGAGGGTGTGCAATAGTTCTGTTGGCGCTCAAGGAAGATGCCGCCGCTAGCCTAGCATGGTTAGTGGCTCTTCGGTCTGGACGATCCAAAATCGCTAACAGACGCCTACTTATCTACAACAAACACACCTACCAGGATGCATCATGACTGCATTGCATCAAATTCCGCGCAGCTTCGACGTTGGCGCTGGACACGTAGCCAGATTGAAAGAGACGTGCGAGTGAGGTAGGGTTGACAGGTATTGCGAAATACCCCGAAATGCAGTATCGACTGCACGATCTACTATGGTAAGCCCTACTAGCAGCCCTGCCCAGATTGCGGACCCCACCTCGAGGCGTGCGTGCGCAGTTACAACCAAACCGCCACTGTTTGATGCAGATCGGATCATCCCCGCTTACTCGGCTCGCCTGCATTTTCAGCCTCAAGCATGGGCTCCCGCAAGAGACAGAAATTTCCGTTGAGGTGGAGGATCCAGAAGGATCTGGGGTGTACGCATCGCCGAACTTGTCAGTTCTGTCAGCCATCTAGAGGTGGCGGCGAACAGGTCCGAATGGTGCTGATTCGCTAGTGCCGATCTGCTCGAACAGGATAAGATCGACCGAAAAGTAGCCGCATCTCCACCTTTTTGTTTTCAACGTCAGCTGCAAGTCTTCCGCACGACACCTCTGGGTAGGAACAGTATACGATCGTGGGGCTGACTCATTCAAACATCCTTATCCGATCTCTTCTCCCGACACTCCCTCCGGCGTATCTGCGTCGGCCCACATTCTTTGACTCCTGCGGAAGCGACGGACCTACAGGCGAGCTGCTATGACCAACTAAGGAACGGTTCCGGTGCCGCGCGAGCACTTCCTGTTACGTCACGCGAGTCTGTGTCGCTGGGCTATGAAGATGAGTAGTATTGCACCTCGCAAAGGCACGCGGCGAGCATGCGATCCTTGCTCCGTCAGGAAGGTGCGCTGCGACGGCAACCAACCGTGTTCCCGCTGCGAGGCTGCAAGTTGGGAATGCACCTATCTCAAGACGCATGGAAAATCTGGCCCCAAAGGACCTCGCCGGACGACCGAGGCAGCTATCAGAAGGCTGCAGGATCGTAGCAAGAGCAGTCAAGAAGGTGGTTCCAGGAGTAATAGCGAGGCAAGCTTTGATCCGGGGAGCCCGAGCCCAACTGAGTATCCGTATATCAAACAACTGCCACCCATCAGCAATGTTGAGGCCGAACAAATGGGATGGCCCGATACGTTGAGTCCAGTGTTTCCGAGGTCGCAACAGGAGCCGCAACGAATATCAACATCTTGTATCTCGCAGTATCTGGACGTGTATCAATCGCGCGGATATGGAATCTGGCCTGTTGTTGATGCCGAAGCTTTGACTGCTCGTCTCCTCACCCATCCGGATGACGTGGAAGCATATACCCTTGCAACGGCCATATCTGCCGCCATTGTAAGCCAGTTCTCAATGGATGCTGAGCTAGGCAGCCCCGTCGAAGGGCATTATCGGGTGCCAAGTGTAGTGTTCGAGGCGGAGGCAAAACGCACGCGCGTCGAGTCGGACCATATGGAACACATCACCGTTTTCTCGATCCTGGGCAGCTTCTTCTTACACGTTCACGCAGCCAACATTGGTCGCATGAACGCATCAACGGTCTATCTTGGAGAAGCGATCACGAAAGCACACATTCTCGGTCTGCACAGAGCTTCGTACTACGAATTCATGAGCATTGAGCAGGTGCAGCAGAACCTGAGGCTGTACTGGCTTCTCTTCATCACCGAGAGGGCGCATTCAATCCAGCATGATGTGCCGACAACGTTGAAGCGAGCCCCGGATCTGCCGCCATTGGAGAACCTTAACGACGGTTCAGTGACGCCCGCTTTCGTGCAGTTGTGTCGTTTATTCAACATTTTGGATGTTACCATCTCAGCGGACCCCTCCACTGCTCGAAGAGCGCTCGCTCTAGCTCAGCAGCAGCTCAGTAGTGACGAGGCTCCGCTCAGCCTTGAAAACGAGCTGCAACGGGCTGATATCTCCATGACACAGCAGTGGATGCGGATATTCCTGTGGCAGCATGCATTGAACGTCACGAATCTGAGCAGCGTCAACAACGATAACGAATTTTCCTTCTCGTTTCCAGCGCAGGTTGCTCAGAACGTCCTCAGCAACCTCAGCAGTTTGTCCAAACAGAGCGTAGAGGCGCATGGGCCTGGCATGGTACGTACATACTCCCAATCACGCGCAAACGTCCTACTAACGCCGCTCAGGAGTCGAAGCTCTTCGACGTTGCCAACTCTCTGGCGGACGTTATGATCATCATGCCTGTTATGAACTACGAATCGCATTTCGGCATCGGCCCACGAGACCTCATTCACTCCCTTTCGCAAATCCTTTCCTCCTTCAGAGGCGGAAACCCTGCCGTCATCAACATTCTCCAGGGCAAGCTGGCGCAGTTAGGAATGTCGGTCGGGTCGCCCCAGAAGCTGCTTGAGCTGTCTTCGCCGGAAGAAGAAAAGGAGGAGTGGCATGGTGAACGATCGATGTCTGCGCCTTCCAGTTACGGTTCTTCATATCTTCCAACCACGCCGCTCTCATCCACATTCCCGGGCGGTCGGTCGCCTACGTTTCCATCGAGTATGAGCATGGATGGCAATTACTGAAGGGCTCGAGAACTGGTCAGACTTTTTCGTCCACAATCAAGTTTCTCAAGTATCTGGTGGATGCGACAGTCTCCAGAGGGTGCGTCATCAGCCCAAGTGCCTCGCGGGTGGTTCAAATGGCTTTTTCTCATGCCTATAGGCCTATTTCGATAGCACATGCACCGTGTACGCATGTAGAAGCCTCGTACATGCTTAAGATTGCACAGTTGTACACAGTACATGCCGTCGATTCTAACAGGTCAACATCGACTTCATAACATCCCCATATCTGCGCCGAGGAAAGGAAGCAATCATCTCGGCAGACTTGTCAGAAAGGCATAATCGAGACCTCACTCGCCAGCTTGTGCTCTGTTCTCGCGTACCCATCCACGGCATAACTCGTCGCAACTGCAGACGCGAGACTGCGATAGACAATATCAGCGTTGAATATCCGCCGTTCTTCGCCACGCTGTCATAAGACAACCTCATGCAATCGCTCGGGCTTGGACAATACCACTGCGCTTGACCTTGGATGTGGGCACAGATATATAGACTCGTCCTTTCTAGCCGGCAGATGTATGCCCTGAAGTGGACATGTCCATTGGTGAACGGATGGCGCGCTATACCGCACGTTGCAAAGAAACTTCCGTCGGAGAGAATGAGATATTAAAGTTGCTGGACAACAAGAGGATCCAACCTTCGTTATCACCGAGGTGCTTAGATAAAACTATGTGTGCGAGCTGGATAAGCAGTATTCATGGGATCAACGATGTAGGCCACCGACCACAAGAAGATCAGACGCAGGCATCGCCGTATAGAGATTCCGAGCTCCGACATGTGATAGTCGTGCGCGTGGATCAGGCATGATGCGCGCCACTGCTCTGTGGCTCTAATGCGATAGATAGTACAGTAGATCTGGTTTTCCGGTTGTTTCCACTATCTCCTATCCATGGGTTAGTATGAGAAAGAGAGAGAGAGAGAGTAAGATTTGTAATTCTTCAGGTATGGATATACATGCGGCGTCATTTTTCCTGTATATAAGGGGGCCAAATCGTGCATGGATTTATCTCTTATTGCTGGACTGTTCTTCCCTTTCTTCCTGCTGGGAAGCTTCGGGGTGTGTTGAAGTACGCACTGGGAATGAACGTGTCTGGTCATGTACGAGCGGTTTCTCTTCATGACGGTGTGGGAGTGTACTGTAGTAGAATATACCATACCAGACTAGACTAGACTAGACTAGAACAGAACAGAACAGTGCAATGCCCGCACCAGGGCAACAAGAACGCAAAGCGAGACCCCACAACCGGGCAGGAGAAAAAAAAAAGAAATGTAGCTCCCAACGAGCCTCTGCACGAGCATATGCACAGCCTTCCAATCCACGCATCCCCACCGTCACCGTCGCTCAACAGAACACAACACAACGCCCCTCCTCTCCCCACTAACCCCCGCCGTCAAACGACATCCCAAAACCCCCTCCTCGCTCCCCTCCTCCTCCTCCTCCCACGCTGCACTGCACATCTCCACCTCCCTCCCCAGAAGCCATTCCACCTCCAAACCCCGTCTCCAGGAACCGCAAAAGCGCAGCTCCATCTCCACCTTCATCGAGCCAGCGCACTGCATATTCCACTCCGCGCCGAAACCCCTGGTCTGCCAACTCACGCGCCTCGAGACGCGGCAGGACGTGGGTAGCGGGTGCGAAGCGTCGTTTTGGCGGCGGCGCGGGGTGGGTGTTTGCAGTGGTGGAGAGGGCAAGTGTGCGCTTCTTTGTGGTTGGGATGGGTGGTGCGAGGGTAGGAGGGAGGGAGGGGTGGTGTTCGGATAGGTTGAGGAGGGCGGTTGCGGCTGCGCGGCGGTCTGCGTCGTCGTTGGGGCGGGGGATGGGTTGGTTCCCGTGGCGATGGTGGTGGTGGAGGGGGTTTCTTGCTGGTGGCGCGTTTGGTGATTGCGGTTTTCTTCACGGCTGGGGGTTTTGATACCATGCTGCTGCGACGGCGTGGCGTTCTCTTTGCCGCTGTCTGGACTGCGCATGGAGTGGCGCGGCGCTGGATTCTTCTGGATCATGTCGTTCAGTGAAGTATGCACGTCGCTGGGTGTGGAGGGAGGGAATCGGACGTCTTTAGAGCCGCCATCTACAGTATTTTTGACTTGTTCTTTTCGCTTGCCAGTCTCGTGCCGCTCGTGGATTGCCACAATTCGTGCCTCGACCTCGCGCTTCAGCTGGAAGGGAGAAGTGTGCATTGCACCGCTCACACCAGCACGGGCAGAGATGAGTGCATCGTCGATGGCGCGCTGGAGGTCTTGGGCGCGGGCGCGATCCTTGCGATGAGGGAACTGAAGTTGAATCGCGCCGTGAAGTCGCTCAAAGCTGTTGCAGAGACGCTCGTATGTCAGTCGACCGCGGCGTTCCATCGTTGCGTGATTACAGAGAAACTTGATAGAATGACTGTTGAGTTGTGAAAGTCTGCGTGTTACGCTTCGAATGATTGTTGATCTAGAAGTGTGGCAGGTCCAAAAGCCAAAGTCGAGGTGAAGTGAAGGGTGGGAACGTGCCGTGCTCAAGGCGAGGACTGCGCGTGACTAAGCCGAAATCACGTAGTGTGCGGGAGGCGAGTTCGGGCGATGTCTTGATGAACGTAGTCAAGAGCTGAGCGGGAGAATTGAGGGAGTAGAGGGAAGAAGCGAGTCGTCACCAGGACGAGAGAATGGAAAGCGCTGGAACAGCGTACAAGGCAGTACAGAAAAGAACAACGACAGGAAAGAAATGGAAAATAGAAGTTTGAGGATAGGAAGCGGACTTCATTGACAAAGGTGACTGGGAGAAACAAATGACGATTGTTCAATAGACCGGCTCGATTGCTGTGTTATTATGAGACGGACACAATAACAAGCGCTCACCCGGACAGCTGGTGAGCTGCTGTATTAGGTAGAGCGAAAGGATACCTTCACCTCGCCATTAGCCATTACCTCTGACAACCTACATCCGCCATCTTCAAATTCATCATATTCTGCGCCATCGCATCCTTCACCCGCCCCACCAGCGAATCCAACATCTTTAAATCGCTCTCAGCACCTTCCAGACTCTGCGTGTCAACCATCACGGCTACCTGTAATTGTGCCACAATCGCCAGGCCCATGGCGCTCGGACTGGCGAGCTCATCGGCCAGTCTCTGGTTACACTCTCGCACCGCAACGGCCTTTTGCTGAGTAGCAGCGAGGTCAATCTGGTTGAGCTGGAAGTTGGATTGTGTGCCGTTGACGGGCGCTTTGAGGGAAGTTGATGTAGTGCTGATGGATTGGAGCGTCTGAAGGCTGGGGTGCGTTAGTAGTGGCCACAATACTTGGAGTGATATTGTCTAGGTTGTGGACTACAAACATTGAGCGTCGACTTGCCTTTGCAGTTCCTGTTTTTGGATGAACATGTTTTCTTCTATGCCACCAATCAACTGAGTCATCTTTCGCGTATCGCAGGACCTGTTTCCCTGCGTCTGCCGCGGGGTCAGTGTCGGTAACGCGCACACACAGCCGACGATGTAAAGAAGTGATATCAGCCACAGTTGCATTATGAATTAAAGCACAAAAAGATAGGTGTTTTTCAGACGACAACAAACGAGTAGGAGGAATTGATATCATAGCAGACTCCCGGCGACACATTGTTCCGCCGAGACAGTGTTGAAACATGTTGTTCCCAAGGCCGTTCCGCAAGCTTGTTGAAGCTTAGCATGCAACAAACAGTCGGGCGCAAGTAGTTTCAGCTGGCAGGGACACGTGTGGAACTATAGGAATACACGTAGGTTGTGGGTACGATACTTTCGCAGCTACAGTAAACATGGAGAGCACAATATGTTAGCTGTGTACGTCGAGAACGGGGAGTCTGTAATGCCACAGGGAAGGTTGACTCTCGGAGCGAAGGTTGAGATAAGGTTGAAGCGCGATTTTAGCGCATGCATCAAGCGAAGCGTGCTTGTGCGAGGGTCTCAAACCGCCATGCAGGGTGTTCACATGCTGCGATCTCTGCCTTACAGTACACTCTGCTGCGAAACCGCGCAGCACATTCAAGGTAAACGTCCGTGTCTGTAGGCGTGCACCACAACAATCAAGAACAGACAGGATAAACAAGACATCTCCAGAACCAAACTCTCTACAACACTCCCTATAGTTCAAAAGTCTAGACGTAAGACACCTTGCTATATGCGCGTTAGCCTTCGCCTTTGCAATCGCTTCCTCAACTTGAACTCCTTTTCAAGAAGTAGGATAATAAAAGAGAAACCAATGAGAGTGTTAGTGTTAGTGTTCATGTTAGGGTTAGGGTTGGTGTTAGCGTTAGTCATTCAGTGCCGCTATAGCACCGTTCCACGAAACGCAAGCAAGAACAACGATGATAAGGGACGGACGGGAGCAGAATGTTCGATAGTACATTACAGGTAAGCTCAGACCAGCTGTACAGCTACCTCAGACCATCTACCCTCGGGCCGGCATCCATTTTCACACACAGACGGAGACAACTCGCGCGATCATACGTAGTAACCACATGACAAGGCGGGAAAAAATCCGAGCCCAATCGTGCGCGACGTGGTTCCGAAAGCGGAAAGTCCGACGAGTAGCTAGCAGCAGCCAGACGGCAACGTGCGGGGTACCAGCCTCGCCGAGCTAGGCGATAACCGTCAGCACTCGAGTCATGCATAGCTCCTCCATGGCTGAAGCGGGCACGCACCAGGTGGAGATCACCCGATTGGTGCGGGGATCTACAGCCCTACCGGCGACCGGCGCTTCTCGGCATCTTGGACGAGGCTGGTGAGTGGGTTTCGGAAGACAGCTGAATGCGTCGGATACGAGTCGGAAGTTGCCTAGCCGCTTTGTCGGCCAAGGGGCTGTATGATTGATGAATTGTGAAGCTCTGCAGAGCAGTTTGGTGTCTTTCAGAACGTCTGTAATTGCGGCGGTATGAATAGCTGATGGCTTTGGTGAATCATCTCTTCGATCTTGCTTGTCTCGTTCATCTCAAAGTCGTGCATGAGCTGCATCTGTTGCTGCTGAGTGAGGCCGTTCGTTCTAGCATCTTGACTCCAGCCCGGATTGAGATAGTCGGCCATCTCGTACCCTTGGTTCGCAGCGTAGTACTCGTTGTAAAGCGGCGAAGCAAGTGGCATGGCAGCTGTATTGTATGGGTCTTGCGGAGGCATGGAGAAAGTCGGGTTCCATTGCGGCAGCTCGGCGAAGGTTGTTGGGAGGGAGGAGAACTGAGTGGTGGGCGGGTAGCTGAAGATGGAAACATTCACGTCGATGGATGTTTTTGGGCTAGGGTCTGCATAGTGCTGAGTTTGTTGAGGTGGCTGCAACGAGGCGTGCTGACTCGATGGCGAACTTGCAAAGTTGGACGAGTTGGCTCGCACGTGGTCGTGGCCGAATAGCTGCTGTCCCTGGGTTGGTAAATAGCCGAACGGCGGTTGTACATTGTCCGAGGGCGTGCTCACCGATGCGGTGGACGCTGTCGCAGGGCTCGTTGTCCGAGATCTGTTGATGCCATCCACAATGCTACCTGAGATGACTGAGGCACAGTCAGAGGGCGAGTTGGCCGTGATGGGCACGTCGCCATCCTTGTTGAAAATCTCCATGCAGGCCCCAATGAGGTTGTGGTACAGTTCCATGGCTGATGCAACACCGGGCCATCTGTCGGAAGCGAGTTTGATGGATTCCATGGCTACATTCAGATGGCCTTCGACTTGTTCTCGGCTGTGCAGGCGGCGCACTTCCTGGTAGGACAAGGTCCAGAGCATGGTGTTGATGCACATGAAGATGGATTGCACGAAGATCCATGTGACATCGACCAACTTCATGTCGATTTGCCTCTTGCTCATGTAGATGTTGTACTGGCAGGCATCGTAACAGCGTAGGGCAGCCTGCAGCGAGGGCCGGGGTACCTGTGGCGAGGGCCGATAGATGAATACCACCATGGTGTTGTAGCGTCCGATGAACCTGAGACGGCTTAGCAAACGTGTGGGGCGAAGCGAAAGGGCATACCTACCAGACTTTGTTCAGGCCGGATCCGCCGTCCATCTCGGGGCTCGTGTCTCGCCAGGCCTCGATTTTGTTCTGTATTTCTGCAAACCATGGGTGCTGGTCATCTTTTGGTTGGTCAGTCTTCCTTTGGTATAGCTTCTTGCGAATTTCCAGCTGCAACAGTCGCATTTTGTAGAAGTGAATACCGATCCATTTCTTGAGCGAGGCCTGCGGTGCCGGAGTGATGCCTTCCCTAGAGATGTACACGTCGTCGACGAGCTCGGCAAAGTTGACATCGATGTGTTGGCGTCTCGCAGCAAAATGGGCTGGCCGGCCCAGGCTGTGGGAAAGGCCGTAGTCCATGGTCAGCAGGCTCCAGAACAGGCGGCGACGCATGTCGACCTCGAGCGGATCCGCGGGCCGACCGCCGGGAGCGCGAGTGATGGTCTTCTCCTCGTGCAGACCGAGGGCTTGGCAGAGACGGATACCGAGGCCGATGATGTAGTAGACGGCGGTTCTCGTCGGCGTGAGCAGCGAGTATCCGGCGACCAAGCCAAAGCACTGCAGCGTCTTCAGGTTCATTGGCTTGATTGCGGCCTCGAAGTAGTTGAGAGCGGCGAGGTAGTAGCTGTCAGCGAGGCCAGCGTACTGTGTGTCCATCTTCTGCAAGCTGATGGCAATGACCATGCGGAGGCAGTAGTTCTGGTAGGGGTCGGTGGAGCCGTTGTACACGTCCTCGACGTCCTGGGTGAAGGTGGGCTCGTGGAAGATGGGGTACATGGGATGCACTGGGGGCTGTTAGCCGAGGATGTGGGGTGGGGTGCGAGGGTGTAGGTGCCTTTGCAGTAGAACAGCTCGACGAGCAGGTTGGTGAGGTCTCGGTTGGGAAGCTCCTCGGCGGCCACGTCGCTGACCAGAGGGTAGACCTTGGAGGTCGGGCGCTCGTCTTCCTGCTCGAAGGTGGCCTTGATGGACTTTTGGCGGGCGTGGGGCACAATCTCGGAGATGGTCTTGGACTCGGTGAACTGCTTGGCCAGCTGCATGACCAGGCGGGTGATGGTGATGCCGCTCGAAGGCCCCAGGAACTTGGACTCGTCTGTGTCCTGGACGCGGACGGCGGCGGCGCCGCGCATGACGTCCTCGGCATCGGGCTCGACGTCGTCGCGCTCGAGGTCAGCCAGGCGCTGCTCGAGTTGGCGCACCTTGTGCTGCAGATGGACGACGTAGTTGCGGGGGATCTTCCTGCCCTTGGTGGGGTCGTAGTATTCGCAGTGCGAGTGGGTGCGCTCACAGGGGCCGCATCGAGGGAGGCCGGGGTCGCATCGAGTCTTGCGCTGCAATGGGCCGAGTCAGTCGCAGTCTTTGCAGTAGGCGCAGTGTTTGCTGGAGTCGCAGGATTTGCTGGCGTCGCAGCCTGTGCTGCAGGCGCAGTGCTTCACCATTGTCGCCGTGCTCCACCGTCGTCGTGCTCCACCGTCGTCGCCGTGCTCCACCGCCGTCACAGTCGAAGCTGGCGACGGGCACAGGGAAAGGGCATCCTCACCGTCCTGCACCGGCAGCACGCAGTCAAGGTGTGCGCAATCCTGCTGGTCTGGCCTCGACTGGCACCGTCGGCGTCTTCCGTCTTCACTTTGGCCGCGCTGGCGGCATCCATGGCTGGGGAGTCAGCTCAGGCGTGAGGGGTGACGTGCTGGTCTACGGGGCTCGGCTTGTGGGGTGGGGAGATGGCCATGCACGTCCATCACAGGAGGAATAGCAGTGCAGTGGTGACTGGGTGGCAGAATCACAGGGTGACGGGGTGGCAGAGGGACAGCATCTGAGGCCTGCGACTGCATCCACAGCGGGCACCGAGCTTGCGGTACTGCCAATAGCTACGGCGGCCAGTCCGCTGTCTCCATGTCTGCGCCCGTCTGCGCCCGTCTGCGCCCGTCTGCGCCCGTCTGTGCCCCGGCCGGCCTTTCCAAGGGAAAAAAACACGGTAGAGCGTCGCTGCACCAATCAGACGCTGCAAGAAAGGCTGCGAGAACCAAGGCTGCGAGAAGCAACGCGGCAGAGAATAATTATGATGAAGACAACAGGCCTAATTATGATGATAACAGGCCTAATTATGATGAAGACAACAGGCCTAATTATGATGATAACAGGCCTAATCATGATGATGATGATGCCAATGACCACGCTCGTCAGTCACCCCCATCCATGACACAGCGCCCGCCAGCACAACACAGCACCGCCCGTCTTCTCCGTGCAGCTTGCCCCGTGGTGGGGCGGGTCGAGGCCTGTCAGGGTCCAGACGCCCCGCGGACCGCGCATTCAACCGCCCACCCAGGAACGCCACCCGTTGTTTGCTCCAAACCACCCTCACGGCCAACCACGCCGCCAACTCAGCGGAAAGGAAAGGCATCCACCCCCTGCCTGCCTGCCTGCCTGCCTGCCTGCCTGCCTGCCTCGGCGGACCTGCCCTACGCCCTCCCACGCTACTCCCTCGCTGTGCGCACCACCGAGCAGGTAAGTCACTTGCATCTCGTTCATCGCAGCCATGCCGGAGCCCGAGACAGCCGTTGCCCCTCGCGTTCTGCTGCTGCCCTGATTCCCTGTACCACGTGGAGTCCGCTTTGCTCTGCCTCGGTCTCCACTTTCCACCCGCCCGCCCTACCGTGACCATGTCCAGAGAAGCTCACCCCTCGCTCCAAGGCAACGACCTCATGCTCCTGGAGACGCCACTCCTCCGAGTGAGCAGGCCCGTCGCCGCTTGCTCGCGCTGTCGGGCAGCCAAAGTCAAGTGTGATGGCAAGCTGCCAGCCTGCACAGCATGTGAAAAGTCCAACCGCGCCTCCGAGTGCTCCAGCACAAACGACCAGTTTGCACGAGGCAAAGAGCGCAGTTATGTTGCCACGCTCGAGGCACGCATCGAGCGCCTGGAGAAGAACATCTCAGACTCGAAAAACAGGAGGAAGTCGTCCACCGTCTTCATGCTGGATTCCTCCGAGTCCGACACCCCCGCCGAGCCTCAGTCGACACCCTCAAGCCACCCAACCCCATCAGCAAGCGCGCTGCACGGCGAAAGGAAGCTTCTCAGATCGACGACTTGGTCTCAGATTTTGGCCTCCTGTGAGTGATGCAAGCACAATCTCTCTCCCGCCTACTGACTCGACAGTGCGGTCAATGCCACCGCCAGAGACTTTTATGGCTTCACGACCGAGATGTCGTATGCCAGATTAATCTTGTCAGCTGCCACCAAGGAGGCTCTCCCCACCGGCCTAACCAAAGCACTGCCAGCAAAGTATGCTGCAACACCACTGATCCAGCACTATCTCAACAACATCTTTGCCTTTCTGCCCGTCTTCGAAGAAGCCGCGCTGTATGCTTCGATAGACGCCATCTACCAACCGAAAGACGTCGCAACTTCCTGGGATAGGTGGATCGTACGCATGGTGCTGGCCATTGCCTGTTTATCGCAGTCCGAGCAGCGAGGTGACACTCACTACTCAGACGCCGTTGGCCACGTCAACGCCGCGCTCGAAAACGCCGAAGACGTGCTGCATCCCGGCTACGTCACCAGTGTCCAAGCACTCGTACTCTTCACCATCTACGCTACCATGGATCCGCACCATTTCGACAGCTGGACGCTCATCGGCGCAGCCTCCAGAGCCATGGTCGATCTCGGCATTCACCAAGATCCGTCCAGAAACGTCGCAGTTGCACGTAACAAGCTGGAGGTGAGAAGACGAGTCTATTGGTGTGTGTACGCACTCGATCGGTATGTCACCTTGCCACACGTATACATGACCCTACTGACTCGACTCCAGCTCCACGTCTCTCGTGCAAACAAGGGCTTTCTCCTTCTCGGATGAAGCAACAAATGTGTCATTCCCTTTCCATAATACTGCCAACTCCCCACGGTCCTCGCCGCAAGCTGCCGTCTTCCTGCAGAACTTTGATTGCGCACTGGATCTATTCAGGATTCGTGAGATCCAGTCCGAGTGGTACATGGATCTCTTTCAATCTGGGCGTGAGCCATGGCAGGAGGCCTACTCTTATATCTGGAAGCAGTACGCGAGAATGTCCGAGTGGTTCCATGACATGCCGCAAAGCACGCCGCCAGCGGTCAAGTCCCAGTTCGAGCTGGAATTGCTCTACAGCTACGTCTACATCCTATCGCCAAGCCCACGCATGCCCCACAGTGATGAGTATGCCCAGCGGCTCATATTCGAGCACTGCATCTCGTACTCGATCAATCTGCTCGCGCTGCTCAGCCAGTCTTCGTCGACGACCAGGCCGCCAGTCACCTTCTACGATGCCATGCGAGCGTACATGACTGGCAGGCAGTTTGTCGATGTGCTCTCACGCAACATGGATGCGATTCTCACTCCAGTCCCACCGTCTCCTCCAGCAGCCGCAACCCCATCAATGACCTCCGACGACCCGCTCGCTCCTCCCGCCCAAGTGGGGCCACCGCCGTTCCCTACACCCCTCATGCCGGAAGGACAGATGACACCTCTAGATCCAACAATGCGAGCTATCAATGCACTCAACAACTTTACGCAAATCCTCTCCAAATTTGGCCTCCGTTTCGGCTTCACACACTGGCGAGATCGCTTCCAGCGTGAGTCTGCCGCTCTTTCAGCGCAGCTATATCAGCGCAGGTCAACGTCGCCGCATGCATCCCCACCATCGCACCAGCTGCCCACCGCCTATCCTTCACCGTGGGTGCCCATGCCGTCCGTCTCGCCGCATACGCCCGGTCTTATCTATCCTGGTCCCACGACACCTCCGTCTCTGTTCCCACAGACCAGCCCATTTTCAGGGTCTGTATCCTATCCATTCGATGCTACGCAAAGCCCGTACCAACAAACGCCTTCCTACGACAGCCAACCGCAGCAGCATCCAATGTACACAACGCCCTCTCCACAGCCGATACCCGACATGCCACAACCAACAGAAGGCAAGCGTCGCGCGATGCTCTTCGGCCCGGGTATATCTCAGCAGCACTCGGGAGGCCAGCAGGAGAACGGTACTGCCCACTCGCACGCACATTCGCACGCGCACTCGCAGGACACGCACTGGTCGCACGGAGGCGTGCACCAGCACCAGCAACAGCACCAGCACCAGCAACAGCAACAGCACCAGCAACAGCACCAGCATCAGCACCAGCAACAGCACCAGCATCAGCACCAGCAACAGCAACAACAACAGCAACAACAACAGCAACAACAACAGCAACAACAACAGCAACAACAACAACAACAACAACAACAACAACAACAACAACAACAACAACAACAACACTCCAGCCAGGTAGACAACCCGTGGGTCCAGGGCGCGCCCATCGACGGTGGCGCCGTGCAGTGGAGCCAGAGCCAAAGCCACAGCACCGACCAGGGCAACTGGGGATGAAGCCACAGCTGCATACAAGTGAAGCACAGTTACTCGCATGGCAAAAAAAAACCCCCAAAAAAACCATGCCCCGCTATATACAGCCATGGAGATGGCACCGACTGGCGAGTGTAACATGCCATGTTACTAGTTGTATACCCGTCAACATCCTGCAGTGTAGTGTCGCGCATTCTAGATACAGAGGGGAGGGAAGTGCCAAGTGCCTCTTGATGGCCGCACATTAAGGGGGCAGTCAAGGTAGTCAACGCAGTAAAGACAATGTAGGCAGCTGCAGTGTCTGTAGTGTAGGCAGCTGCAGTGTCTGTAGTGTAGGCAGCTGCAGTGTCTGTAGTGTAGGCAGCTGCAGTGTCTGTAGTGTAGGCAGCTGCAGCGTCCGTAGTGTAGGCAGGTATTAGCCTACCAAGAAGCACTAAACACATGTCTTGATTACTGCAGGGTCAAAGACAAAACGTAGCGCCGTTAACGCAGTCGACGTCGTTCATGTAGTAGAGATAGTAGAGATAGTAGACAAGTATAGGATAGTATAAGTAGATGCTATATGCATACAATACCACAAGCAGAGGCTACCATGTGCTTATTTTAATTACTACCAGGTTCAAGAGGCCAGTGACTTTAGTCGAGAGTGGTATAGTGCTGATTCTGTACCGTAGAGGAGGGTGGAATGGATTGGAATGGATTGGAATGGATTGGAATGGATTGGATTGGATTGGATTGGATTGGATTTCTAGAGTGGAATTAGGTGGTGTAGACACTCTGCCTGCTCTCCGCAGCCCAGACTCAGGGATTCGCCAGACCAAGACACGCATCCACGGCCAGCCCAACACTACGCGTCACAGTCAGTACGTGTGCATGTTTCTGTGCTGGGGTGCGCGGGGATAGGATCAAGAATGGGAATGAAAAAACAAAAAAAAAAAAAAAAAAAAAAAAAACTCACCGGCCCTCCTTCTCCCGCACGACATCGGAAATGACGTCCCGATCCAGCTGTGGAAACATGCCGGCCAGCGTCTCGACCACGACCTGGTGTTCCTGCGCCTGAATGCGGCGGGCCTGCTCGGCCTCGGCCGACGCCTGGCGCGCGGCTGCGTCCTGGGCGGTGAGGCGGTGGCGGGCGCGGTCGTCGTCGGCGGTGTCGAGGCGCGGGAGCAGCTGGGCTTTCTCGGAGAGGGGGCCGCCGGGGAAGCGGTCGTGGCCCGGTTGCTGGTGGTGGTGCGGGTTGGGGGCGAGCGGGGTCGAGCTGCTGCGCTGTGGGGTGCTGCTCGAGGCGTGCGTGTCTGTGTCGGAGAAGATGCGGCCGATTGTGCTGAGCGGTCGCTGGATGGTGCGGAGCAGGCCGGCGACGGCGGCGTTTTCTTCGTCGGGCGCGTCTTTGGATTCGGGCTTGTTGCTGCTGCGGAGCGAGGTGGAGCGGCGCGGACCGGCTGTCTGTGCTTCCATCGAGTTGCGTGTTATGACTTCCGGGCGGGAGGGTTCCGACTTCTCCGCGAGGTGGTGGTAGTGCGGGCTCGGCATGCGGTGGTTTGGCATCGAGGGGTGCAGGTGGGCTGGCCCAGCAGCGGATTCGGGGTGGACTTGTGCAGACTCGGGGGCGTGCTTCTCGGCGATGGCGGACACGGCTGCCTCGACGTTCCTGTCAAACTCGTCGTCGGTGACGGTGAGTGAGGTCTTGTCGAGGCCCTCAATAAACTGCACTGCGCCCATCAAGGAGGAGATGTAGTAGCCGGCCTCGCCTCCGAGTTTGTCCTGGTTGCGGAAGCGCAAGATGTACTGCACGTTGCTGACGAGGTGGTCTGGGTTGGCCTGCAGGACGGTGTAGATGAGCAGGGGGACAAAAGCGTCGGCGGACTGGTCGGATTTGGAGGTGCGCAGGAAGCCGAAGATGACTTTGCAGCAGTTGAGAATGCAGATGATCTTGTCGCGGGGGCGCGGTAGGTTTTGATCTTGAGCAGCTCTTGTTGTGCGAGGGCCAGAAACTTGCGGCCTTTGTCGCCGACGTCTTTGATGTCGAGATGCTCCTCGCGCACCCACTTGTATATGCGCACCTTCTGGGCCAGGACCTCGTCACGCTCGACGTCTTCCTGGTGCTGGCCGCGGCGGCCGGGGGCTGGGGGCTCTTGGCGGCGGCGGGCTTTGGCGGGGGAGGCGGGTTCTGGGGGCGGGATGGCGGGGGAGAAGGTCTGGTGGTAGAGGCGGTTCATGACGAGCTTCTCCATGCCTTCGCGGGCGTTGTCGAACTCGGCGTCGGAGACGGTGCGCCAGACGTCGCACTGGGCCATCTTCTTGCTGATGAACTCGAGAAAGTCGGCGATGATCTTGACCTGCTCGTGGACCATCCATTGCTTCTTGCCGAACTCGAGCAGGAAGGAGCGCAGGAACTTGGCGACGGGGTCGGCGGTGCGGTGGCGCAGCTGCTCGAGGAAGCGGTGGAAGTCAAAGGGCAGGTCGGGCTCGGGCTCGGGGCTGGCTGTGCGGGCTTGTACTGGGGGCGTGTGCGCTGGGCGAGGTGGGTTCGACAAAGGACGTGTTGGTGCCGACTCGATACAGGGAGGAGGAGCGGGGCGGGGGCGAGTGCAGCGAGTGCACCGAGGCAGCGTCGTCGGTGGGGGTGGGCAGGGGCTTGTCGACGGGCACGAGGCTGGAATGGCGGGGCGGGAAGACGGGCGACTCGAGCAGGGGTTGGCGAGCTCTAGGCGGGGGACATGATGTCGTCTGGGCGGGGCGCGCCGCTGGTGTGCTCGAACTGGCCCATGATGGACTGGATCTCCGAGTGGTCGTCGTGGGGGCCATGCTCGCCGCGGTCCAGCTTGGCTGTGTAGTCGGCGGCGGCGGCATCCTCCGAGGTTCGCGCGCTCTTGTTGTGGAGTGGGTGTGGGTGTGGGTGTGGGTGTGGGTGTGGGTGTGGGTGTGGGTGTGGGTGTGGGTGTGGGTGTGGGTGTGGGTGTGGGTGTGGGTGGTGTGGGTGCGAGTGGTGCGAGTGGTGCGAGTGGTGCGAGTGGTGTGACTGCTGTGACGGCTGTGACGGCTGTGACGGCTGTGACTGCTGCGACAGCGGCGAGGTGGAGCGGCTGGGGGCGTTGCTGGTGGCCAGGTACTTGTCGTCCTTGGGCGGCGGGGGCGGGGGCGAGGGCGAGCGGACGGGCGCCTTGCCGGCTGCCTTGTCGGTGGGTGTGGGTGAGGGCGGCGAGGGCGTGGGCGTGGGCGTGGGCGTATGCGTAGGCGCGGGTGTGTAGGCGCCGACTCGAGGGCCATCTCCTGGGTCTTGGCCGTGAGCTGCTCGACCAGTTCCGCAGAGCTTCGTTCTTCTGGCCTGGCCGGCTCCGTGCTCCCGGCTGTGCTCCCGGCTGTGCTCCCGGCTGTGCTCCCGGCTGTGCTCCCGGCTGTGCTCTCGGCTGGGCTCTCGGCGGGCGCTGCTGCGTCTGGCACCTTCACCGCGGCCTTGTCGTCTGCCGTCGCCATGCCATCGTCGGCCAGCCTCTCCCCGCGCCCCTCGGCCGTCTGCCCCGCGCCGTCGCCGCCATGCCGTGGCGCCTTCTCTCCAGGCCCCTCGAGCTGCTCTGCCGCCCGCTCTTGCCGGCCTTGGTGCCCCTCGGCCCCCTCGTGTGCCTCCTTCAGTGCGTCTCCATGTCGCTGGTCCTGGCGGGCGGCGGGTTGCGGAGCTGTGGTCGGGAGAGACATAGGCCGCGTTCGGCGATGCGACTTGGGCACGGCGTGGAATCGCGGGCTAGTAGCTTCCCATGGGCGTGCAAGGCCTTCGACGAGCTTCGGTCAAGAGGATCCGCCGTCGGAGCGTTGTGGTGCGTCGTCGTCGTGCGCCCGCGCTGACCATGGCCAAGCAGCCATCGGCCTGTGCCACCCGCCTGCCGCATGCTGCCCTGCCGCTAGCACGAGCCCCCAAACGGCGAACACGTGCGCCACCACACCCAAATCCCTTGCCAGCACCATCCACGGTCCGCCGTCAGCCGTCAACGGTCAACCTCGCCATGTGCGGCATCTTCTTCTCCCTCAGCTGCCATGGCTACGTAGCACCCGATGACAAGACGGCCGCACGCCTGCGCAATCGAGGCCCTGATCATACGGGCCTGCATCAGTTAGTCATCTCGCCCCAACAAGACCAACTTCATGCAACCTTCTTGTCCACCGTCCTGTCGCTGCGCGGCGCTAAAGTCGTCCCTCAGCCGCTGCTCGACCAGGCCACTGCCTCGGTACTCTGCTGGAACGGCGAGGCTTGGTCTATCCATGGACAGGACGTCGCTGGCAATGATGCTGAGCTCGTCTTCAATCGCCTACTACACGCCTGTTCGTCACCTGATGCCTCTTCGGCCGTTGTTCACCTTCTCGCCGGCATAAGAGGGCCCTATGCTCTCGTCTTCTACGATGCTGTAAATAGACGCATCTTCTATGCGAGAGACTGCCTTGGGCGACGCTCTCTACTGAAAATGTCCACTACAAACGCTACCCTCGTGCTGTCGAGTGTGTGCGATAACGCCACGGCAGACGCCTGGCTTGAAGTAGAAGCGGATGGTGTCTACATGGTGGATCTGCGCACCACCTTCTCCTCACACAACATCACCCATATTCCTCACACTCGCATGCGCGAGGCGGCAACCCCTAGCCTCTCATGGGTAGGTAAGTCCTGTGCGTCACGGTGCTTGCTGACTGCTGTAATTAGCCTCTGCCGTTTCCACCCATGAATCACCACATTCCGACTTCTGCCGCTACAGCCGACTACAAAAGCTTGCATCCCTTCAGAGCATCATTACTGCGATCCTTGGAAGCCCGCACCCAGCATGTCCGGGAAGCCATAGTCGAAACCCCAACCACGCAGCCAAGGTAGCAGTCTTGTTTTCCGGCGGCCTCGACTGCACCATCCTCGCAAGACTCTGCCACGATCTATTCCCTCTTGACCAAAGCATTGATCTGCTCAATGTTGCATTTGAAAACCCCCGCATACACAGCAACCTAGAGCCGGACACCAGCCCGTACGAGCTCTGCCCAGACCGCATCACAGGACGTTCGTCACATGCCGAACTCATGCACGTGTGTCCAGGCCGCCGCTGGCGGTTCGTCCAAGTGGACGTGCCGTACACGGAGACAGTAACACACCGCGCCACCGTCATGGCTCTCATGTATCCCCACAACACCGAGATGGACCTCTCCATATCGTACGCCCTCTATTTTGCCTCGCGTGGAAACGGTGTCGTCTCTACTTCAAAGGACGGCGCCACGGAGCCTTACACAACACCTGCATGTGTGCTGCTCTCCGGCCTCGGGGCAGACGAGCTATTCGGCGGCTACCAGCGCCATGCAACCGCATTCTCCCGCCACGGCTACCAGGGCCTCATCGAAGAGCTCGAGCTGGACTTTGACCGGCTCGGCAAGCGCAACCTTGGACGAGACGACCGCGTCATCAGCGACTCTCGAAAGGAGGTGCGCTTCCCGTTCCTGGACGAAGACTTCATCGCCCTGGCACTCCGCCTCCCCGTAGCCGACAAGTGCGATTTCGGCCAGCCCGAATACAAGCCTTCAGACGACCCATCCGTGATCATCGAACCTGCAAAGCGCATACTGAGGCTGCTTGCCTACCAGCTCGGCATGAAGCGCGTTGCGATAGAGAAAAAGCGCGCTATCCAGTTCGGCGCCCGCACTGCCAAGATGGAGACGGGCAAGACCAAGGGCACGCACGTCTTGACTTGAGGTGGGTTCTATTTTTATTCATCCCATCGCAATGATTATATACAACCCAAATGGGCGATACACCAGGCCTTCCTCAGACGCTGCTTCACGCAAGTGGCGCGTCCTGTGGCACGTGGTGTTTGTGAGTGGGAACTTGTAAAAGGCAAGTCTGAGCTTTGCATTCAGTCTTGATTATGCACAACCTCAGCCGAAGCTGCGACTGACGCATAACTAGAAGAAACTTCGTGGCTCCTTGAAACAATCGAGCAAGCCAGCCTCGCAGTGCTAGTACGTCCAGCAGTCATCCACCAACAACGACCCAATATATTCACAAGAAACAGAAAGCTCGAAACAAACACCTCTTCACCTCGTAAAGCATCTCTTCACCTCGTAAAGCATCTCTTCACCTCGTAAAGCATCTCTTCACCTCGTAAAGCATCATCCACTCAGCCCTGCAGCCCATCCTTGATCATCGCGTCAATGAGCTGCACATGCCTATTCGCATTCGTCTCACTCCACTCAGTATCGTAGTTTAACCCATATGGCCAAATATGCGAGCCACCACAGTTGATAACCGCATCGGTACCATCCCAACTTCTCAAAAGAGGCAGCGCGGTGGCCCAATCGCCCGCCGCACACTTTGTATCAAAAGCACTCGTCTGCCCGATTCCCAGCGTGTGTGAAATCTCATGCATGGCCGTGCGCTCGTTCATGTACGCCCGGTTCGAGCCAAAGCGTATGTTGCCGTTGAAGTTGGCGTCGGCAGTTGCGACGCCCGGGACGTAGGTGACGCGGATCGTCTTGCTGGTCGATGAGAATTGACCGTAGCGGGCGACGGCGAGGCGCATGGCCGATTCGATTTTGGTGTACGCGTCGCTCTCGTCAGCGGTCGGCGAGGCAGCCTTGGTTAGCGTCCAGGTGATGGCGCCCGAGACGCTGGATGCGCATGCCACGACGGAGAGGAGGAGGGCGATCTTCATGATGGTGGTCGAGTTGGCGTTGGAGTTACACGATCCGTTCAACAAGGAGTTATGTAGTCCGTTGGACAAGAAGTTATGCAGTCTGTTCGTCTCAACACAAGGAATCGCTACAGAACCTCCTACTCCTCCTTTCCCACCTTATATACACACCCACACCCACACACATAGCAGCCTCGGTCCACCTATCTACCTAAAACGCCACTGCCATTTGCACTGTCCGCACTCCGTCCGTAATAACAAGCACCGAATCCAATCCCCGAATGCACCCCATACCACCTCCGTCCTTGATCTCCGCCCTTCATCTCAGCTACAAGGGGGGGTATCTAAGCGGACTGACATCGCCAGACGTTTCTGAGGGGTTCTACTCTTTGCAAAAGATCGTTGGCTGCTCAGTGCGTGCGAGCGCTCACGCTATCCGTCCGCTCACGCTCCCACCCCTTGTACCACGTCGTGTTTGTCTATCTCAGATTACCTTGGCGACACGTTATCTGTCTTGGCGACACGTTGCCGGGCCGTTTCCTGTTTACGGTAGATGGGCGCTGAAACGACGTGCTTGCTACTTGCCCGTTTCGGATGCTGCGAAGCCTCGTGATTGCTCCGTTTTAGTGCTGCAAGTGGATACCCACCTACCATGTACGATATACTACAGGTACTACTCCGTGTGCGGGTAGGGGGATCGACAGAGGGTGAGTAGTAGGTAATCAAGCTCGGAGATTGAGAGACGCCGTGCATCGTAGGTCCATGGTGGTAGTAGTAGTAGTAGATAGATCGATAGTATAAACAGGCAGTAGATGTGTAGGAGATGCTATTGAACAGGTATAGAAGTAATTGCTACCACGCTAGCTCTTCTATTAACATAGCCTAGCCTAGCCTAGCCTAGCCTAGCACCAAGCTAGGCACAAAATACAAGGGGGTGCCTGAACGGAGTAGAAATACGATTTGCCACACCTGGGGTTTTCTTCTTGTAAAAGATCATTAGATGCTCAGTGCAAGCAGCTCGTATTTCTACTCCGTTCAGGCACCCCCTTGTACACAAACATCCATCTCCTCATCTTGCATACCCCCTGGTCCAACTAGGTCATGGAGAAACCTATTCCCCGTACCACGCAAATCCCAGCCAGCCTACTATACAGAACGTGTTATTTTTCCCGGTAGAAACCAGGCTTAGCACCCCCCTCCGTCCACGTTCCACCGTCTAGTATCGTGCTCTTGGGTGGTCCATAGATACAGCAACAAAGGAGACGTACCTACCTACGCCCTCTCTGGGGATGCATGTTGATATGCGTGTGCGTGCCGAGTGCTTGCCTGGAGCGGGTTTGCCGCATACGTGTACCAAGAGCTCGTGTCGATCGCGGCGGCTTTATGGCCGTGTTGGACGGGGGTTTGCGCCGAGGGTGGGGATGCATGTCGGACGTCGGGGGATTGGCAGGGCCGGTTGTGTTGGTTACGGGCGTGCTGGGCTTTGTTTCGTGTTTTGGGATTCCTGATTCATGTGTGCGGAGGGGGACGGGGGTTTGTGTATTATACTATACTATATATAGTAGAATGATGCTGTCGGGTTTCAAAGGGGCACTCGATCGAGGTGCTTGTGTACGGTACTTAATACTCCGGGTTGGTATGGTAGTTGGCACGGTACTTGGTGATACTTGGTGCTAGTCGTACCTGGTTTCAGCCCACACCCCAAATCGTGTACGCGTATACACGTGTACTACAGTAGATGTGATGGGGTGCATCTGCAGACTTGACATTTAAGCCCTGCCCTCTCGCTTCGCATACTCGTCCTCCATCCGCTCTGCGTATGCCCTTCCTGCGTCCTCCGCCTTCTCCTTCTGCAACTCTTGATCGCGCGTCTGCCTCTGCTCGCTGTGTTATTTGTTCGCACTAGCTACGCGCTGCTCGGTCGCTCGACGTGGTGCGCTGTCTGCGCGGTTGCCGACGATGTTGTGGATGACGACGTTGTGGATGACGACGTTGTAGAGGCTGGTGGCGTGCAGGATTTTCGTTTGAGAGGGTAGATGAAAGGAGACTGCGGTGAGAGACATGGCCTTGCGGTGGACTGGAGTGGAGCGAGTTGGTATGATGACGGCATGTGGCGGTGCGGTGAGCGGCTGTGTGATTGGTAGGTATTTCGTATCCTTGAGGAGTCTTGTACGGCCCACAGATGATGTTCTCGAGAGGCTGCTCAGGGCTCGAGGTGATCTGGAAACAGGGTTCGAGCTCGAGCTCCATGACTACCCCGCCAAAGCCTTCGCAATCAACTCCTGCGGCCTCCCGCTCATGGGAATCTGCAGCGCCAACTCATGTCCCTGGTCCGTCATCTTGCGCCACGTCTTCTGCAGGATCTTGATGATCTTGTCCTCGTCGTGCTCCTTCTCGAACGCCTCGAACTGGTCGTCCAGGAACACCAGGCAGGCTACGTCCTCGAGCACCTGCGTCTCCTCGTCCTGCTTCAGATCCTCCTTCCGTATCAGCGCACCGACGCGCTGCGTCGTCTCGGCAGGGTACCCTGCTTCCTCGCAGATCGCCTCGACGAGCTCGGCTTGGCGCTTCTTGAGGTACGTCCGCCATGCGTGGTAGCCGACGCGTGTCATGGGGTAGCTGGAGCGCGGGACTTCCCAGCGGCGGAAGTGCTGGGCGCGGATGGCGAGGCGCAGATGGTCTGGCGCATCTGGTGCACGCTTCTCGAGGTATGCCGTGCTTTTCTGCGCGTAGTGGAGCTCGTAGGGTACTTCTTCGCCGCTGATGGTCGTCTGGTTGGGGTCTAGCGCGTGTGCGGCGTCAATGGCGCCAAGGGCCTTCTGGTACATGGCTTGAGACGACATTGTGGCTGGCGGTTCGTGATAGAGGAAGGCTGGGATGAGAGCGTGGTGTTGGTGGTCAGCTACATCGTGTGAGGTGTGATTTGTTGTGATGTGGTAGCTCCGGAGCGATAGCGGGATGCCCCACCATGGTGGGGTTCCTAGTGTCCGCTTCTTTTGACATCAGTCGTACTCCATCGCAGTTCATCAATCTACGAAGCAGAGAGTATCAGTACCTGAGCATGGACTGTTGGCACCAAAGTGTTGCTGTTGCTGTTGTTGCCGAGCGTACTGAGATCATGTACTGAGATCTTACCCTTTCCTAGTTCAGTCTAGCATGCCACCTCAAATAACTGTCCTTGGGCGATCCAAGATACTGCTCTTTAGCAATATTAGTAGGTAGTTTCTTTAATTACTTCGTTGATAATGTTTTACCATATATGGTAATGAACGCCTCCATTTTGCATAGCCAGAATGCAGCCGTTGCAGTATCTCGGCATCAGATTCGCCTTTGAACAGTTTCCTTGACCACGACGACATGATGGACTTGTTCGATTTTGATGCACAGGATGCAGTATTGACTCGATGCAGGCGTAGTGGCAGACCTGCTATCCGTTGCAAAATACTCTTCGAACAAGAGAAAAAGATAGACTTTAATAACTCCAACAAGCAACCTGCCATCTCGCAACCATACAGCACCCCACTTCCACTGCCTATCCGGATCAGTATCCACCTTACCTCCCCACTCCCTTCCATCCCCCACTCAAAGCACCCCGCCGCCCCTCCGCCTCAGAAGCGCCAACCACTTCTCCCGCCGTACTGCCTTGGCAGGCTACACATGCGGCCACCCCTCCTCCCTCCATTCCCTCAGCCGCACCGCGCCACTCCAATAGTACTCATCGCTCTCCTGCTGCTTATCACGGGCATAGTAGTTCAGGCGCGGCTGCGCATAGTGCGGTTCTAGGCGCGGCAGGAACGCATTTTCGGCTGCGAAGACGGTGTTGGTGGGGTGTGCGGCACTGAGACCCAACATTACGTCGACTTTGCATCGCGCTTCTTTGGCAATTTGCTCTGCATCGGCCTGCGGCTTGTGTTCCAGTATATCTAGTGCGCCCTGGTAGACGGCTAGCACGGCTGAGCGGTCGAAGTTGCTGCAGCGCGGGTTTCCGAGCGGTTTGTTGTGCGCGGCGAAGCGGGTGCGGTGGTCGTGGATTGTGTTGGCGATTTCTTTCCAGTACGTTTCCGAGGTCATAGCGCCTTTGTGGAGGAGTTGGGTTTCTTTTCCCTCCGAGGGTTCTGGGTGGAAGGTTTTCCATTTCAGGCCTTTTTCTTTCGGGTAGTCCACTGCTACTTGGGGCGAAGATGGTCGTGGTTCGGAGAAATTGTATATCGCAGATGCTTCAACGATGAGCGGTGTTGCATGTAGGCCGTATTACTTTGACAGCAAGGCCATCCGTGAGAAAACTGAAGATTTTGCGCGATAGAGGTCATGGGTGAGGGAAACGTCTGGTTGATGCGTGCTGCCTTTCACTTTACTGCATCTACAAGGAGCGATCCCACAAGAGTTCCACACAAGGCAGCTCAGCCACATATGATCGCAACAGTGCAAGTGTAAAGCGTAGAAAACAAAGAAGTTATTTGAAAACTTAGCTGTGAGGTGAGCTACGGCAAGAACCTGAGGGGTTTCAGCTTGCTAAACATCCCTAGCTTCCAGTCCATATTCCTGCTTCTAATTGGTATTACCTGCCTCCCAGCTCTCCTTAACTGAATCTGAGGGTATGTAGCAACCTGTTGAAACCCTCCAGTCCCCCTTACACCGACTGTGTCTCTTTGGATACCCGCGCTCTTGCCGTCTACACGACTTTCGCCTGTGGCCCCATCGATATGATGAAATGTAGAAGTGAAGAGTCGAACTTCAAGCAAATGATATGTGGTCGCTGTTCCTTGTCGCCACCAAAGGGCTCGGTGGAGGAAAAACCTGGATCGGCAGCGCGAATTGGGATGTAATCATCGGTGGGTTCTACAGCTGGGTACTATGCTGATACAGTGCTGGCAGGTACCAGCTTCCACTCCGCAAGTCCAAGGGATCAAGGTTGTTGTTTCCTGTATCAGCCACTGCAGTCCAGGAGCTAGTCTCTACGTACCCTGGGCGTGTTATGTGGCTGCATAGGAACTCCCGCAGCTGTTGGTCCTTCGCTCAAGGCCAGCTCTCTCTAGTAGTGATACACACTGAACGCGTCTTCTACAGTTATGCGAATTTCGTCTGTGGCTGAAGATGCGGCGTTGAGCTCTGCAGCTGTCGTTGGGTCTGTGATGTACTGTCAGCCACTGAGCCCTCCAAACTAGAAATGGCCTGATCTGCCATGAGTGGTCGGACGACTAAGAGCTTCGAAATACGGTCTGTAGCTGTAAGGCAATGGAGCGATACTGGCGACCAGCTCCACCAAAATAGCCATGGATCAAGATACCTCTCGCTGCGTCTCTGCATGCATCCTCATCTTCGGATTTGCGTTCCCACGCCTCATCGAGAGTTTCTGCTTCCTGTGCCTCTTGCTGTGTGATAGGCACACAGAGGACATGCTCAGCACCTTCAGGGACCGTATCTTCCCATTGCAAGCCAACGTCAGAGAGCAGCCGATCCATCGTAGGCTAGAGAGCTGGAAGACGTAGTCAGCTTTGAGATGAGTGTGATGGTTCAAGTAATTGTTTAGGAGATTGCCATATCCGAGTCGAGATATGCAACACTGATAAACTAATGATTACATTGCTGAGTTGAGGTGACCTTGCAGCTTGTGAACGAGCAAACAGAGAAGGAAGTCGTGCTAACAGCACTGGCGTTGTCGCGCTTGCCTTGCTCGCAAATGGGACACTATCGCCGTACGGAGGCTGTCCATGGCTTTTGAGATAGATGGTACCGGGCTGGTTTCTTTAGGCTGAGAGCATTCGATGAGATACTCTAGAGCAAACGACAATCGAACAATAACCTCGAGTCACTAATACATTGTCCGCAGTGATGAAAAAGAAAATAGTGGAAAAGTTAAAGCGTGCGTGGAGGATCTTGAGAAAGTTGGGTACCGAAATTCGCCTTTATTGAAGCAAAATCTTTCTAATAAGAGCAATGTCCTAAGGGGTAACCCTCGGGAAAGGAAAGTTGACAGCCCGAAAGCTGTTTTGACGCCACTCTAAAGACTTTACTCAAACCATCATCATCTGTCTTTCATTTGCCAGGTCCTTGGCTCATGAGGCAGAGTTGTTCGAGAAGTAAGTACTGGCCATGCAATTCTCGATTGCGATCTATTTAGATTGTTTGTTCTCGTTGATCGTGCAATGGCCGGAGAAGACATAGGCTCCGGGTGCCTCGAACGATACGTCCAGCCCAAAAAGTCAGGTAGTAACTGACTTACCGCATCGTTTGGCACAGCCATTATAACCCTATCCGCATGGATTGTGTTCGTTGGGACGATGCTTCCTGAGTCCGCTTGAGGTGCAGTCGCCAATGGCGCTTGCGTACCTCACAAAGCTGCGGCTCGTGCAAGACTCTGAGTCAGTTGCTGTTGCTGTCACTGCACGTAGCTAAGGGCGCAGCTAACAGCGTCATGAATTCGGCGAGCAGTGCTGAGTAGGCAGATATGCTTTTCGTGAGTGATCGGTTCTGTACTTATTGCCAGTCGTGCAGCAGGTTGTAGCACACTGTTCAACTGGCCAGCGCGTGAGCCTGAGCACAAACCAAACACAGTGCTGTACAGCTTTGGATTTGGGAGGATGGCGATAGGAGCCCAGGTGCTTGCCCGGAACCGGTGATGGTGGAAGAAGTCATCCGTGACGTTGTTGGATACGGCTTCCATGTCGGCATCCAACTCAGAGGCGAAGTCAGCTCTGTCAGCTTCATCAAGCTCGGCCTGGTCGCTTGTAGGTAGGAGGGGCTTATCATCCAGCGACACAGCGTAGACATCGCCAAACAGAGGACACACTCGCTGCCTATTTGCTGGCTCAGCGGTCTTCGCTGGTGGAGTGGCCACCCTGCCCGGTTCTGTATTTGTATTCGTGTTGAGATGTAGTAGTGCACGGAAAGGATTGAGTGAGAAGCTGGCGCTCAGGATAGCAAGTGCAAGTCAGGCGCGTGTGTTGAATGTGAGTATCAAGGGCGATGTGCATGTAGATGTTGGTGTTGATGTTGGCGCGGGCGTTGCCGCTGTATTGTTTGCACTTTGTTGTCAAAAACGGAAAGCTCGAGGGGGCAGCTTAACGCATGCTCTCCCAACATCCACTTCACTGTCTCTTCCATCATGCACGAACAATACAAAGCTACAGCAAGATTTGCGAGCGACCAATGTCCCTGTGCCAACAACACAGCCTTTGCAACCTGAGGGCATCCCCATTTGGCCATCGATCTGTGACTGCACAGCGTACAGAGCACATCACGACGCGGAGAGGTCGCGCAGACTACACCAAAGAAAAGCCAATATTGAGGATGCGCCAGCGAGCGATCGAGTATGCTAATCAGTAGACCACCGGTCTGATGAGCCGGTCGGAACCACACGACAGCATGTCGCGATTGACGATGAGTGGGCCACGTAAGCATCGAGAATGACGGCGACCTTGCTAGAACATGCACCTCTCCAAGGTCGAGATTCAAGAGCACCGAGTGCCGGGAAGCATGGCCGTGGCCTGCATCAATACATTTCAAGGCCGCGGATCCGCCAACCATAGCACGACTACCAGGAAGTGCATTGCAGGCAAACAAGCACTGTTGTAATGGGCTATTGAGACATAGGCTGCATTTCATTTATGTTGCTGGTTCTTACACCGCTCCTGGTTCGCCCAACGCTTGAAATGGTCTTTCTTCCATCCACTCGTCCAGGTCCGGGGTTTGTGCTCGCCATTGACCTCGACCTCCTCGGGCTCGGTGTGCGCACCAAAGCGCATGCTGCTGCTCAAATGGCACTTCGTAAAGCCATTCTCGTTCCAGTTAGGTGCGGCAAGCGACGAGTACGACCACTGCACGCAATACTTGTTGCTGTCGCAAGACGCTTTGCAGGCCTCCCAAGAATCCTCTCCTCTGGTGGCACGGTTTCCGTCTGGCTCGCCCTCGTTCTCGAACAGAATATTCCATCGATTGTTCGCAGATTCTGAGGAAAGATTATCCCAGTCGTGGCGAGTTTGGTTGAGGTCCTCAGGAGCCATGAATCGGTGCCACAGATCCGCGTATCGCAACGCGCTATCTATCTTGTGGTTTTCGGTCCGCTCTTTCTCGAACTTATACAAGTCGCTCCCAATATCGGCCGTAACACGGTGCATCATAAGGACCGGCTCACACCAGAGACCTGGTGAAAAAGAGATCGTGGTCGGATCGAAGCCAGACACGCCAGGCCAAAAACTCACCATCTCAAGACTCAGCTCGGTCTTTAGGAAACTCTCAACCAAGTGGATTGCTGAGGGATAGTCCCGAATCCGGGGTCCCAATTCTTCCAATTCTGCATCATGGTCTTTCGTTCCTCGAACAAGAGTCGCATAGTTTGGCCCGAAACTATGAAGGAGCTGCCGCCGGCCGCAAAAACATCAGGTACTTCGGCAATTGGTGGGTTCCCGAAAAAGTGTTTGAGCTGTGGATCGTACTGGCTCAGCCAGTCCAGCAGATTTCCTCGGTCGATATAAGTCTCTTCGTCTGCAAAGACGTACCAGTCTCGCTTCGGACGATATTCCCAAGTGCTCTCCATTGCACGGAGTATCTTGTATTTGGCCAAGGTTCTCAAGACTGCCTTCTCTTTCTTTGGATCCTTGTCCTGGAGCTTGCTTATTGGTATGCTCTTTCTTGCGTACTCGAGCTGCCGCTTGTACCTCTCCAGTTCATCGTTCTCGGCCACGTACTTCTTAGGGTACTTCGCCAGAACATCGAATACCGGAAACGGGCCAATATTCATCATCAAGTCACCCATCAGCAGCAACTCCTTGTGGTGGGCAGCATTGAGATACAGTAACGCTGGCGCAAGTTTCGTGAAGGCATCGGTCGCAGCGGTGGTGACGGTAACGATAAGATGGTCGGCGGAAACGCGGTGCTCTCCGAGGGCTGTCGTCGTCTTTGGGCGTTGGTTTGGCGGCAGTTCTTCATCGTCGTAGTAGGCAGGCCAGCCTTTGATCCAGCAGAAAGCATATACGAGAACGAGAAAGACGATGAGGCGAGCCGGGCGAGGTACGAGGTGCTTCTTGTTGGCGAGCATTGTCGCTAGCAGTGAATGCGTCTCATCTGCTTGCAGGCGACGTAGAAAATGATCGTCTGGGGTTAGTTGGCCAGCTGGTGTGTGAGTTTGGGACGTTCAGGAGCTGCTCAGGGGTGGTGCCGACGCCTCCGAGCCCCTAACCCACGTCTAGACGGCATTCCTGGTGGGGCGTTGCTCGTACCCATACTCGAACCACCGCACAGCGGACGCACAACGTTGAGGCAAGGCATCAAAGCAGCGAAGCTCTCGCAGTCAGTAATTCGCATTTGTCGTCTGCCCGGCAATTAACATTGCAGTCGCGCGACTCGTGTCTTTTCTGCTTGGCATTATGTATCGGGGCGAGCTGAGCCGGCAGACCGAAGTTCGCAGGCAAGCAAGGGTCCAACATCGTTGAAACAACAATCCGGGCGCAATAAGGTTACAGGACGATGCAGGATACCGACAGCGCTCCTTGAAGGCTCGTTTCCTGTACCTACCCGACCATCCTGCAGAGCCACTCTGAGCTGCGGAATTACAGCGCATTCATCGGCCTCAACGCCTATACATTGGCTTCGTTGGAAAGCATTTTCGTGTGGCTTGATAAACAGCTGGTAGCACATAGTGTGGGGAGATCCCGGTACTGATCAGTGTCGTACCTTACTCGATCATATTGAGTAACCGCGACACCGACATAGAGTTCGAGTACACAGTTGCTATCGGATCTTTTCCCACTACACCTATCCTGGGCACGATTATCGAGCCTTTTATGAGGGCCCTCGATCGCTAATCATCAAGACTTTGGTTTGTTACTTTGCCATTGTGCGTAGAGCGCCGGTTGCCGGCGCGTGCTATGCACTCGTAGCCAATCTCAGCCTGCGGGGTTTTGCTCCTGCGGGGGTCGGCTGCCGGAAATTCACATATAGTCCTGCGGAGACCCCAGACTGCTATCAGCGAGATCCTCCGAGAGCCACGAGTTTCCGTCCAAAGACGATTGCGATCTCGACGTGGAGCATAAACTCTGAAAATGGCCAACGACGATGCTGAGAATTCAGCGTATAGGTATGACATTGCTGGCAGCCTCTGCGATGACCTGAGCGAGCTTACGTGTCGAGATAAGCTACGGGTCTGTGTATCTTTGTCATGCCGGTAGTTCTTCTGACGAGATACCAGCTGTGCATATATCTGTATGATTGGGTTTAGTGTGAACCTGAGATAAGGAAAAGTTTGGGTCGTCTTGTAGTCGTTCTAGAACAGGACCTTTTCTGTTTTCAGAGCGAAATCACTTGTATATGAGTTGCAGCTATCGCTGCCGAGTACATATATCATCCTCGGTCCTGTCTTGGCCAGTCCACACACTGCACTAGTTTTATATGAAGGCTGCTTCCGACATGGCATTCCAAGACCACAAGACAGTTTCAGGTTCCGATGGCTCCTCTATACACGGCGAGCCAGCAGGGCTGGGTCATTCCTTCCCCATCAAGCGCAGTCGTTTTTCGCTGGCTGTGAACCAAGAGCCCAGTAGTTTTGCCGCAAATCCGAATACTTCCAATGCTGATTTCGACCCTATACCCCCGTCGAAGCGCACTTGGCATACGGGCGCCTATATTGCTTACTGGATGGCCGATGCTTGGGCTGTCTCTAATTGGGAAGTCGGTACGCGATACAGCTCGGTCTTGAGAAGTGCAACTATCTCAGTAGGACTAACCTTGACTTATAGCTTCCTCTATGATTGCTGCAGGTCTAAGCTGGAGAATGGCCATTGGAGCTTGCGTCCTCGGAAATACCATTATGGGTCTGGTCATAACCATGAACGGCAGAATTGGTGCCAAGGTAAAGAAGCCTTATCGTTTGTGAGCTTCAACTAAGCCTACTCGCTCTAGCTCCATACTCCATTTCCCATTCTCGCCCGTATGCCATTCGGCTACTACTTCAGCTACTTCGTCGTCGTGTCGCGTTGTGCTCTTGCCATTATATGGCTTGGGTGAGTCCACTTTATCCTGCAAATTATTGTTAATCTAGAAATACTGATAAAAGTCCTAGCGTCCAAACAGTAACTGGCGGTCAGTGTATGGAAGTGTTGCTCACTGCGATATGGCCAAGCTTCGCAAACGTTCCCAACCATGTCCCTGAAAGCCAGGGCCTCACTACTGCCGGGTTTGTCGCCTTCTTCCTCTACTTCCTGCTGCAGTTGCCCTTCCTTTGCATACCCTACACGAAGATCCAGTACTTCTTCGGGTTCAAGTCGATCATTGCGCCTATCATCTTCCTCGCCGTCTTTGGATCGACTTTGCACAAGGCTGGTGGCACTATCAGTCGCAGTACAGTCATAACTGAAGGCACAACTATCTCAGGCTCCACTCTTACTTGGGCCTTCTTCTCCAACCTCAACTCCGTGCTCGGAAACTACGCTACTCTGGGTTTGAACATCGCCGACTTCTCGAGATACGCGAACAAGCCAAGTGCGCAGAATGTCCAAGCAGTTATCATTCCTTTCATCTTTACAGTCGTTGGCTTACTCGGTATTTTCACCGCCGCGGCGTCACAGACAGCTTACGGCAAGATCATCTGGAACCCGATCGAGATTATTCACGACTGGATGGCATCCGGCTCTCACGCCGGTCGAGCTGCTGCTGCATTTGGTGCCATTGGGTTGCTCATCGTCACTCTCGGTATCAACATCTCGGCCAATTCCATCAGCGCAGCCAACGACTTGGTTTCCTTCTGTCCCAAGTACATCAACATCCGTCGCGGCCAGATCCTTGCAGCTGTCATTGGCGCTTGGGCCTGTGTTCCGGTAAGTCGTTGCTGTTTGAAATAAATTATCACTGTTCTGACCACAATCGCGTAGTGGAAAATACTGGCTTCGGCTCAGAAGTTCCTCGCATTCCTCGGCGGCTATACAATTTTCCTTGGACCCATGACAGCGATTATCATGACAGAGTAAGCAGGGACCCTCAACAATGAAAGGCTGGATGCTGACTTACATGCCCTGCAGTTACTACATTTCACGCCGTGGCAACGTATCGGTTCCCGATATGTACGACTTCAACGGCATGTATCGCTACTCAGCCAGGTACGCGACCAACTGGCGCAGCGTGGTTGCACTCATCATCGGCTTCCTGCCTCCGCTTCCAGGCTTCATAAACAGCGTGTCACTCAACACAATCAGCCTCTCCGACGGCGGTAAACACCTGTACGTATCACGAGCCATTTCCACAACCTGCGAACGACCAATACTAACACATTCACAGCTTCGCCATTGGCTACATCTACTCCTTCGTCGCCGCCGGTATTTTCTACGCGGGCCTCATGCGCTGGTTCCCGCACACAGCAAGCCATTTGGATTACCCAAACACAGGCGAAGATGTCATTGCCGCGGCAGACGAAAAACAAATCTCGTCTGGTGCGCGGAAGCCGCAGAGGGGAATTCGCGATCTGATTCGCTCTGCGCGACACCGGCAGAGTGCTGTATGAGACGACTTTATGCCGGGGAGGGTTTGTACGGTTATGGTGACGTGAAGTTGAGGCAATCGTTTTGAGTTTGCTGGGTTCACGGCTGGACAAAGAAATAAGAAATGTGAAGTCATGGCTGTTTACTTGGTATCACACGGTTATTCGTGTGCGTATTTCGTGTCGTTTTGCACCGTGTTTCTCAATTACTTTTCCGCGGCTAAAGAACAACCATCCACACTCAAACCCAACCAACTACACTCACATAGCCCGCCTAAACCACCATCTTCAATCACACCTTGAACTGATTTCTAGTTACTCAACAACGCCAAATGTTCTTCAAAACAGCATGGTAGGTATCGGTAGTGGGAATTTTGCCCATGATTCGCTTTTCTAGTTTGGACGTTACAGCAACTAGTTAGCTGCTGTTTTGAACCCACTGCTGCAGCCTGGAATTGCAATCTTGTGGTTTATTTAGTGACAGGCTGAACAGAACCATCGATTTCGTTTTTATATAGGCGGAGGTGTATATGTAGGTGAGGTAATGCTTAGGTTGAGGTGGCACAATAATGGAAACAAGACATCTAATGTGGGTTTTTAGGAAGTGAGTCGGTGGTTGCGAGTTGGTTTGTATGCGTATGTGTGTGTACATGTATGTATGTGACGATAGAGGTGGAAAAAGGCAAGGGCTCTGAATTTCTTGACCTGCGTGGTTGGTTCTTGGCTTGGAATAATCGATAACCTCTATAATCACTCTTCGTTGGTACCTAATACAGCTCAGCTCAGCTACTTCAGCATATCTCCTCTCGAACTAAAGGTGGGCATACATCGAAAGTAGAGTATATTGTACTGGTCTAGTATCAACCAAAGAGGCGATGTGATACCATCGCTTCTCGCCCTCACTCAACCGTCCCGATCATAAATGTTCTCGAATCCGAAGATGAGCGGCTGAAACTCGGATGTTGTGAGGTGGTGCTGTTGTGTGGTAAACGAAGAGGTGGTTGTTTGCGAACTGGTAAGGATCGGCTAAATGTGACTTGACAACCAACGGAGCATATTAAAGCCAAGAGTGCGTAGTATGAGTAAATAGAGACTCAAGGCATGGAAACAGTACCGAGGATGTTGCTGGTATAAAACGCCATGTGAATGCACCAATCTCGCTAATGCCGTCTGAAGGTAGCACGCCAGGAATCCCATGAATACTATCTCAAGACCTTACAGTGTCTTCTTGAAGTAAAAGTTTGCTGTAGAATCTAGCGATGTGCCATAAAGGTACCGACGTCGACTAGCGCCCTTGCAGCAGCGATGGCAATGCCACGCCACGGCACAGGAGAGATTGCAAACCAGCTTACCACAACCGTGCTCCACGCCAGCGAGGTTTTGGCGGGGTCGTGGATGTATTTGGGGTCTGGAGATGGAGTGGTACTCTTGGTGGGTGGTGGGCAGTCTCCAGGCGCATATGTTCGGTTGGAGTTGTCGACTTGGAACCGGTTGTTATCGGCAATAATAACGTCAATCCGAGATTCTGCAGCGGTTAAAATGGTGTGAACGGCTTCGACGGCGGTTGTGTTGATTCCCGTAGGAGCTTGTGCTGACTCGATGGATTCAATAAGCCTAGCAGCCTCGTGAACGCCGGCTACATCGTCGCCGACCCGGGATTCTGCATCGGGTACAGCAATGGGAGTAATCATGATAGTTTCCTCAACATTCATATCGCCAATCTCGTGGTAAGCCTGCATGGCCTTGACAATAGCGATGAGGTTGTGAGCCATGCCGTTTACTGTCATGAGGTCAACCCCGGAATCTCGACGAATGCGGCCATCCTCCGCTGTGATTGAAGAAGTTGTAAAAGCTTCGAGAATCACTTCCTCACACATATCGCCGGGAGAAGGTGAGCCAGGTGGTATGTAAGATATAAGCGAGCCTAGAGTAAGGTTAGGTGTTGGCTTGCCAGCCTCTTTCTCGGTCTACTTACCAGCCTGATCATAGTACGGGTGCTCAATGTTGCGCACAGCATCCTCCAGGATATTAAAGACGTCAAGAGTGTCCGAGACGTGGTTTAAGTTGACAAACTCGCGCGAGATTCCAAGTTCATCGACCATTCCGCTGTTGGTGGGCATCTCAACGGTGGCAGTTACTGTTCCCTACTGGCCCATGTCAGTTGAGATATATTCATGTATATAAGCGGACCCGCTTACTTCTTCAACTTGATTCTTGCCCTCGCCAATCGTTACCATGGGTGGCGAATCGGGCGGCGTACGCGACTCGTCTTGTCCATCTTCAGAGTGGCAGTCCTGGAACAGCACCGGTATCGATGTCGAGAGAAACAGAAAGCCGGCTTCCTTTATGTATTCACTCTCGCTGTCCTCTTCCCATGTCATCGACTGCTGAAGCGGGGACGGCTTCATCATGATAGGCAGCTTCATGCTGCAGCGCATGTAGACTTTGGTGCACAGCCAGTTGGTGTTGTAGTTGCGACGCTGATCAGGGCAGGCATGACTGCCTTCGTAACTCATCTCGATGTAGGCCGGGCGGCGATGCTTGTCCCGGTTCCAGAGCTCCATGGTCGCCAGGGCAGGAGATGGCCACTGGTACCGAGAGATGGAACTGTAGTCAACGGTGGAATTTCGAGGCACCGGAGCGTTGAAATGCTGGAATTCATACTCTTCCTCCTCAGCACCGGCGGGTGCACGCTGCAAGGGACCGAGGTCATCAATGGTAGGTGCTGAGAAGTCGGTGGTCGCCTTGTAGGTATCGATCTCGAAGTCGTCATCATCGTCCCAGTTCCTTCCCGAGTTGGAATTGTACATATACGTAGCCATCTTTAGGGTTGTGACTGTGAAGACTGGAAGGAGTGTAAGAGGTGTGGACGCGGTTGCAGTTGAGTGTGGTTAAAGTTGAGTGGAGGTTGAAGTTGAGTAGTAGTTGAATTCAAGCAGTGTTCAAAGTCAAGCAGCACTACTTAAATATTTCAGAGTGTTCTACGCAGAGCGGGGCAAGAGATTAAAGTTTAGTAGAAAAATACTCTAGTCCAGGTGTAAGTAAGCTTGGCGATTCACGGGATCCTATAACCACTGGCAACGGCTGAGGAAAGTGGGTCTTCACGTCTACATGGAGGTTTGATAGGATAGAGAGAATACGGAGAGATCTTTCACTGGGAATGGTCATGTGAAGTGAAGGTACGCCTCGCGTCGACCCATGCTTTGAGACAGTCGGAACCAGGGTTTTACATCGTTACCCCACAGAGTTTTCCATATATATATTGCATGCCTGTGAAGCGGAATAGCTTGGCGCGATGTGGTCGTATGCTTTGGGAGATCCATATATAATGTGGCAGCGAAAGTCCTGGAAGTGAGTCAAACAATGTGTGGTCAAAACTCGGTACAGTCAACACCCATGACGTCGCCGTGCAAACACGTGTATCGAATTCCTACTTGAAGTAAAGTTTGAACATTGTAATAAAAGAGAGATTGGAATTGACTACTAAGAATATTCATTGAATGCTGAACCGAACAACGTTGGAACAAAGATAGATTGTGATAAGCACTACATACACTGAAAGCGCGCACAAAGGAAATTGGGTCGGTAACAAAAGGAAAAATCTATCGCACAACAGTTGTTGCAGACTCGAGGTACCTTCAAGCAAGTGTAGCAGTCTCATAACGGTTACGGGCAGCAACAGTCACAGACGCAAGGTACCACACAGTCATACCCAGCTTCTTAGTCGACCGCACAACTTGCTGTGTGGCTCGCTTGGTTGTCCCGGGACAGCCCCAACGCTACGCTTGAAAAGAGTCCTAACTTTGCTGCTCCAACGCTGGTGAAGGGCATTAGGGTGCAAGCTATGGAATAGCGGCGAGTATGGCTCTTGCAGGTTCGTGACTGAATGCTCTCCTTGGAGCCACTGTACAGTCTGAACTGAGACACTAATGCTAGGTTGTTGGGCTGTTACTGGTAGTGATGGAGTGTTACTCTGCTTCTGGGTAAGTGGTATGTTGTAGGTCTCCGGTAGCGATTCTGCTGAAAAATCTGAAGTCAGAACTTCGAGAGAGTTACTCGATCCCTCGTCAATAGCGATGTTGTTACGTGCTGAGGCGTCAAATACAATGGTCGCATTTTCACCTGGGTCAATACTATTCAGTGGCGGTTGTTCTGCCGGGATTTTGTGCGAGTCCACTGTAGGTAGGCTCAAGATTGACATACTCACCACGCGCCTTTCATCCAATTCAGCCACAGAAGTCATTTTCCGAGAGCAATACTCAGCCTCGCAGTCGAGAGCATCATACAGTCGCAAATAGTCAGACCCAACACTCTCTTCGGATAGTCTGGTAGTTACCAACCACTGCTCCGACGACAAAGGAGGGCAATCGGATAAATGTTCACTCGAACAGCGAGAATTCAAAGCGCTCGCTAGCGTAAGAGGAACTTCAAATGATGCAGATCTTGTAACTGGGACAGTAGACGGCCCCTCTCCTTCGAGGATAACAGACTCAGGCAATTCAGAAATGTCAGTGATCGAACCAGCAGATGACAACATATGATCTTCATCAGCATGAGGCTGCTTCACACGCATTGCCTGTTCCCTCAGCTTCTGCTGCCGCTGCAAATAGTGCTCGACAAAATCCTCATGGGGCGTATCAAGAATCTTCACATGATCAGCATTCCACTTCAAGCATCCATGCGTACGGCCTACCTTTTGTAACTCCCCTTCGGAGACTAAAGGCAAATTGCGACTCTGCAAAGTCACAGGCGCAAGGTTAGAGTTCTGGCTGAGTCCCCCTCTTCCTTAATCGGAACTTCAGCGCTCAGCGAAGAGCGTCCATACACCATAGTCGCACTGTAATCCCACTTCGTGATGCGCCAATTGCGGTAGTGCACAATGCTATCACCACCATTATGCTTCGCAGCAAAGCGCAGCTGGAAGTCTTCTACCGCATCAGCTGCAAGGAATCCACGAGTATCGGAAACCTGGCGGTTGTGGCACTCCGGATGGCCTGCGAAGTGAGGGTCATGGCAGTACCCCGGGGCTTCATAGTCTACGACATCGCTGAAATCGTCGGTTGAGATTTCGTCGTACTCGGTGATTGCGTCCAAGTCTGAGGTATGTGGGGGTGAAGGGGGTTCTTCGGAGTCATCGCTGGAGTCGAAATCGGAGTCGAGCTCTTGATCGGCAAGTGGAAAGCCGTTTACGTTCGCACTTGCCATCATGCGCGCGATGGATACCGTTCCGCGGTTTCGTGAACGCATGCGCGTAGTGATGTTTTGCATATCGCTTGTGTCCTCACTAGACATAGTGGGCTGCTCGACGGTGCGCTTAGGCATATCGAGGTCCCGGGATTTGTATGTCCCCGCTAAGATCGCTGGATTGTTAGCACGCACAGCGCCTCTTGTTCCACATCTTCATCGTCATCAAGCTTATGCAGACGAACTTCGTGCCCGTGGGCTTTGTTCTCTTTTTTATCTCTTTGTTCTGTGCCACACAACGACCAAGGATATAATCTTGCACATCGCTCTTTGTTATGCTGCTCAGCCTGAACAGGCACAGAGATGTTTCGAGAGATCCCTGTTTCTGAGTCCAGTTCGAAGATGCAGAGCGCTATTTCCGCGCCAGGCACAGTCGGTTTTAAAAGGTCCAAGCAACCATCAGGCTCATGAATTAACAATCAAGCAATGTTCGGACCGAGCTAATGCCTCTTCCAGTTACTGATTTGTAGACATGGCTGTCATGTTGTTTACGGATGAGTGTTCTGGTACCTTCGAGATGAAAAGCAATAGTTCGATGCAACGGCGCGACGATAGCGAATGACGTTTTCGATTTTTTTGTGAAAAGGCATATGCTATATGTCCCTTCTTTGCTACTGCATGCATCGTTGCGCTTGATATATATATGTCAGCTTCTATGGTGAGTTTGTTTCGAGGTGTGATTGCTGCTCGTGCTCGATTAATATCTAGGATGCATCAGTAACGACATTGGCAAAGATGAAATGTTGTGCAATCAGAGGATAGGTCCGGTATAGGTCAAGGATAGTGACAAGGGGATTGTTTCGAATGCTTCAATCACAAAAATGCTAAGATTGAGTGTGCAACTAGAATACCTCCTGGTATGGTCTTTGCAGTCCGCCGCCCGATAAGGTTGGATATGTACATCTCGAGTGATGCTTCTATTGGATCGACTTCCGGTGCAGAACTGTCGCAGCCGCCTGTCACACATTAGCACCCACCTCATGGCCACACCAGACACTCGGCTCACCTGGTGGTTGGGGAAAATAAGCGTGTCCGCAACGACGACATTCTCCCTCCTCCCTGCCGTAAACACGACAACCTCCGCGATATCATCTCCCGTCAAGGGCTCGACGCCCTCGTAGACCTTCTTCGCCTTCTCCCTGTCGCCGCCAAATCTAACCACGCTGAACTCCGTCTCAACCTGCCCCGGGTCAATCTCGATGATGCGGACTCTGCTTGCAATCAACTCCTTGCGCAGCGCGTCTGTAAAGGAGCGCACGGCGGCCTTGGTGGCGCAGTATATGGAACCACCCGGGTAAGGTTCGCGGCCGGCAATGGAGCCGATGTTTATGATATCGCCGCGGCCGCCGTCCGGGCGGGCGAGAAAGATGGGTAGGATGGCTTGCGTCATTGCGATCAGGCCTGTGACGTTGGTTTGGAACATAGTGTTGATGTCGTCTGCCTTGATCTCTGGGGCCTTGTCGACGCCCTTGACGAGGCCACTACTTGCAATGAGCTTCCATGCGTCATGTCATTCGAGAGGGTGGCGAGGTACGTACGCGTTGTTGACCAGGACATCGACTTCCTTGAACTCGGCAGGCAGGTTGCCTACGAATTGTCCTATTTCCGAAACGTTGCTGACGTCGAGCTTGACGACATGGACTTTGACGCCCTTTGCGAATGCCTCAATCTCTTTCTTGACCTCCTTCAGCGCCTCCTCGCGGCGTGCTGTGAGGATGAGCTTCAAGTCATCGGGCTGTGTGCGCGCAAACTCCAACGCGGTACTCTTGCCGATTCCCGAGCTGGCGCCCGTGATTAGGATGGTCTTGCCGGCGAGGCGCTTGGCTTGGGAGCTGGACATTCTGGCGAAAACTCTGCTGAACGCTGCAGGGGGACTGGGATGTGCAATGGGCAATGGGAAGCTCGAAACGCGGGGTTTATGGGCGATGAAGCTCCGGGAGAGGGCAAGGGTGGTGCGGATAAGATTTCCTGCGCCCAGAGAACTCATGTAAAGTACGAGGTGTCAAGACGGGGCAATTGTGCCTTTTGAAGGGGTTCCAGTGGTGATTGGGCCGACTTTGCACTCTGTCACCAGATGCGGGCTGTGATGAGAAGAGAGGGGCGGATATTCGAGGCTATCGGGGAATCTACGTCCGAGGCAAGGATGGGAGCTTGGATGGTGGGGTTGGAGAGCACGAATCTGTGGAGGGGCATTTCATCATTTCTAGCAGAGCTGCGATGTCGGAAACTTTTGAATGAATTTGTGAATACAAGGAGGGACAGTATCACGCTGCACTAAGCTCAAAAGATTGGATCGTTCATTCATTTCATTCAATGCCGCCGCAGTGGCTGGTCATTTTCACGTCGCATCGTAGGGTATCTCAGCCTCGGCCTTATCACAGGAACGATATATTTAGGCCTTGCCCTTGCGCTTAAGCTCAGCCTCCTCCTCTTCCCTCAGCTGCTGGTCGAGCTTGGCGCCGGCGCTGGGCTCGTTGCCGTGGACCTTTGCGGGCAGAGTAGCGTCGACCTTGCGCAAACGGTCCTCCTCGCTCAGCTTCTCTTCCTCCTCGTGCTCACGCTTTGACTCACGCTCGAGCTTGTTGGCAATGGACCGTTCATCTTCTGTGGTCTTGTTAGTATTCTGATGATGGTGAGTGTAGGGGTAGGTGGTGATGGGGTTTGATATAGGAGACGAGCGGGCGAGCTTACTGGAGTCTTGGGCCTTGTGAGAGTTCTCCTTGCCCTCATGGAAGCGGTTCTCCTTCTTTGCCTCCTCAATCTCCGAGTTTTTGTAGTTGCGCTGGTCACCGGCCTCGTAGACCTGAGAGTTACCGACGTTGGAGGTTCCAGACATTATGATGAATGTGTTGAGGTTTGTTGGGTTATTGAGGTGATTGGAATGTGAGTGGAGTTTATTGAGATAGTCGATGGGTAAATATCGTAGTGCTTCGTAGCATGCAGACCCTTTATAAAGGTCGTGTGCGAAGACCGACGACGATGACGTAGTGACGTGCTAAATGTTATGATCTCATGGTGGGGAAAATGCACGTCCAAATTTTGGGCTTTGAAAAACGATGCGGCGCCATGATGCGCAGCTGCGGGACGAAAGTGGGCTGCAATGTGTTCCTGGCCGATCGTTGCGCTCGTATGTCACCGTCTTTCGAGTTGTGACGATGCCGCCATGTCGCGGCTCTCGTGTTCTGGCAGGTTAGTACACCCAACAGCCTCATACACACACGATGCAGAAAAAGCCACCTACTACTGGGCATCATTTGACTGCACTATAAAGCTCCAGGATTTTGGTTAACTACCATACATTCTTGCTTGCTATCCGGCTCTTGATCAACACGCGGCGACTCGCCAATCTCTTCAAACCTGGCGCTCCACCATACTATGTACATGATGCTATGACTATCTACAGCTCTCTCAAGCCTACGCTTACAATAGTACGATCACGCGAAACTGCGCTTCGTCAACCACTTGTCCACAAGAGCCAGCGCCTCCTCCGGCTTATTGTACGGGACCAAGTGCCCTGCTCCATTGACAGTGCTGAGCGCAAACGTCGTGTCTCTACCACTAGCGGTTACGACCTTGACCTCCTTGTACCAGCCGACTTCCTGCTCACCATGCTTCCACATCTGCTTGCTCTGCGCAACAAACGCCGGCTGGCCCTTCCATGGCATCGAGTTCGCCCACTGCAGGTTGCCCGCCGTGTTGCATGCAAGATCGAGATTCCCCTGGTAGAAGAGCACATCGATGCCGTTCTCTAGCAGGTACAAAACCTGCGGCTGTGTGCTGATACCCAGGTCATTTGTTAGCGAGAAAGCAATGGCAACTTCCTCAGAAAAGACACTGTAGTTGCCAACGGCTTTGGGCACATGCAAGGCTTCGTACACCCACGGTAGGTTGAGGTACTCTCCGATCCTTGGGATCTCGTTGTAGCAGAGGTCGTCGCCTGTCTCGCAGGGATGCGTGATGTCGAAGCGGTTGCGCCCTCCTGCGCCAGACTCGCCATCGTAGTGCACGATTACCCCATTCCAGCATACCTCTTCGCCAGCCAGACAGATCGCGGGGTCTGGGTGGTTGTAGCAGACACGAGCTAATTCCAGGCAGCGAGGAAGGTGGGTGGCCATGATATCGCAGCGCGTTTGGTTGAAGATGGGGGATTCAACGCCGGGGTTGGTCGTGCAGAGCGTCTCCCAGTAACCAAAGGCAGTGTCGAGAGGGCTGACATATGCATTGCCGACGAAGATGGTCTGTAGGTTTACTTGGGGTCGCTTTGGGTAAAGTAGGTTCTGAGAGACTATCTGAGCTCCCAGGGTGGGAACATAGTGGCCCTGCTGCACATCAGTGGGAGGTAGCCAAAGCGCTCACATAGCTCACCGCATAGCTTTCACCCGTAATGTGAAACTCTTTGCCGTTCAGCTTCGGAAAGACATCGCTCGTAAACAGCTGCAAGAAGTGATGCATGTCCTCAGCAGCAGTGAAGCTGGTTCCAGGGAGCGGTACACCCTCGTCGACGTAGCTGAAGCCAACACCCGCCGGCTGGTCAACGTAGATGACATTTGCGTTCTTGCTCCACCCGTATTTGTTGTAGACAGTACCGTTTCCATACTCGTTGATCAGACAAGGCCCATTCTCTTGGAATAGTCCAATCATGCCCGATCCGCCAGGGCCGCCTGTCAGCCATAGCACCAATGGGTCTTCTGATGGCTCGGCCTGCGACTCGAAGTACCAGAAGAAGATGTGCTTGGAGCCAACATCCAGCCAGCCGGTGTACTGCTTGGACCGTGCATCGCAGAGAGAGTCGTTCTGCTGCTGTTTGATGCGGATGGAATGGTGCTCGGAGAATTGGCTCTGGTAGACCTGAAAGCCCTCGACTTGTGGTGTGTTCTGGAAGGGCACTTGAGAGAGCTCAGCAGCAGCTCCAGCGGCAAACAACAGGGGAAGAAGTCTCATGATTCGATACAGTCAAGAGGGAGACGTTGACATCTGATGGCAGCCAAGGAGAGCCAAGACCCGCTTTATATATGACGGGTGGTGCCTAAATCCACGACATCTGCTTACGTCGAGGTACGCGATAAGGCGACCCTCGGCTAAACCTGCCATTCCCGCAAGACTACCTTCCTCTATCGACCTCTTCACTCTCACCGGTCCCACCTCACACGCGCCATACACCGATTGCAGGCCTATTGCGTGCGGCGAACGCGTCATTGGAAGCGAAAGCACTTTTTGGACAAGCACAAACACGGACAGGTCCGAATCGACCTCGACGCCACACTCGACCCCATAGCAACCGCAGCAGCTCGATCATCACAATCAATCGCAATGCCCTACAACAACACTCCGATTGCCCCTTCGAAAGAAGTCACGGGCCATGTCTCCCTCCCACGCATGTCCCCGCATTCTTTTCCAGGTTTGATGTGCTCCCACTAACGCGCCGCAGTTGCGCGCGTCCAGAAAATCATCAACGCGGACCCGGAGCGCCTCACCGTGACCAAGAACGCCTCGTTCGCCATCGCCCTCGCGACAGAGATGATGATCCAGCACCTTGCCACCACGACGCACAACATTGTCAAAGCGGAGCGCAAGCCGCGCCGCAACATCCAGTACCGCGACGTCTCGAGCGCCGTGAGCAGGACAGACAACCTTGAGTTCCTGGCCGACGTGGTGCCCAAGACGATGCCGTACGGCCAGTGGCGGAAGCAAAAGGCCGCCGAGCTGGAAGCAGCTGCTAGGGAGACTGCTGCCAAGGAGGCCGAGAAGGAGACCAAGGGGAAGGGCAAGGCCGCGGAGACGGACACGGCGAGACCCGCCAATGCGAATGGCACCACCCAGACAACGCTACCAAGCCTACCGCTCGCTTCGGACGCTGCGCAGTACCTGCTCACCCGAGCCCGCGAAGCAGAGTCCACATCCACACCCACACCCACACCCACATCCACAACCACATCCACAACCACACCGCAAAACGGCACCGAGCTCGATCCGCTCGCGAGGAAGGAGCTTGTGCCGGCCGTGCCAGAAACAGAGACCATGGACGTCGATGGAGGGGCTGGCGAGGAGCGGATTGTCGAGAGCGAGGGCGACGAGGATCCTGCGGCCATGCAAATCGAGATGGAGATGCGTGGGCCGCCGAGGACGAACGGGCGTGACAAAGAGAAAAGTGCGAGTGCGAGTGCGAGTGCGAGTGCGAGTGCGAGTGCGACGCCGATTGCGACACCGAGCGCAAGAGTGAGCTCGGGCGGGTTCACGGCCATCAACGGGCGGTGATGGATCGCAGGGCGTGGTGGATTGGAGGCATTGCATAAAGAGAAGCATCGTATCAAACCCCACAAGCGCGAACACAAACAATCAAAGCACAACAATACAAAGAAAGCGCTCTCGAAGTCGCCATCTACCCATCCATCTATCCATCTACCTATCTATCGACTCTCCACCCTTCCTCTCTCCTCCAACTCCTCCCCACCACCCTCATCACGCCCACGCACACGTTCACGCCCCACCCTCCCGAGCACCGGACTCCGCAACCTAACCTCACCACCCCGACCACTTAACCCCAAAACCCCCAACCCAGCCTGCCACACCCCATACATCCTCCCCACAACAGCGAGCAACATGCGATTCCACGCCTCCATGCGCTCATCATCACCAATCCCACCTCCACCGCCGCCACCACTGCTGCCACTACTGCCGCTATCGTGTCCCGGACCACCCTGCCGTCCCCCGCACCCTCGACTTTGAACTGGAATCGCAAACAGTCTTTCACGGTGACGAGGCCGGTGAGGCGACCGCGGTGTTCGATTAGGATGGCTCTGGGGCCCATTTTTTGAAAGATTTGGAGCACGGTTTCGAGGGGGAGGTGCGGGTGTACGGTTAGGGGTGTGGGGTCGAGGAAGCGGGTGAGGTTGAGGTGGGAGGGTGAATTGGGGGAATCGGGTGAAAGGGTGGGGGAAGAGGGGGTTGCGAAAGAGACAGTAGAAGAAGGAGTAAGAGAAGAGTGTACAGTAGCAGAAAGGCGTGCCTTATCCAACGCATACCGCAACTCCGTGCGCCCAATATAGCCAACGAGTGTCTTGGACGCAAGAGACTCGACAATCGGATACCCCTGGTACGCATCCGTGCTCTTGTTCAGCACAGTTTCGACGTCGCGCACCGCCATGCCGTGGGCGGGCAGGCAGGCGATGTTGGTGCTCATGGCCGCGCTGACGGGCACGCCGAATGTGTGTTCTTCTTTGCTGTCCAGGAATGGGTAGCCGTTGAGGTAGATCATGCGATCTGCGATCCCCCGTGACCGAAGCGCTCGCTGACGGCTTTGGTGACGCCGACTACGATCATGGTGGGGAGGATGTAGGTAAGGGCGCCGGTGATTTCGAACATGATTACCACTACCGATACTGTGATGTGCATTATGCCCGATAGTGCGGCGGCCGCGCCTAGGAATGCGTAGGTTCCTGGAGTTATGCACGGCCCGTCGGGTTCGCATGCCGAGAAGAAGGCGCTGCTGGGGAAGGACTCGTGGAGGGCTTGCACGAGGATGCCAACCATGCGGCCGAATGCTGCGCCTACGGCCATGGACGGCACAAAGATGCCGGCGGGGACTTTGCAGCCGAACGAGATGATGACTAGGAGGGTGCGGATCGTGGTAGCGAGCGCGAGGGAGAAGATCATGTGCCAGCGTTGGTTGCGGCTGTTGTTGTCAGTTACTGTTCATCAGGTATTGATTAGAATGAACCTACTCGCACAGCTTGTTATAATCATGATCGCCCTCGCATTCTTGGAACAGAATCTCCATGCTCTCCGTCATGTCGATGCGTAGGAACCTGTTCGGGTAGCATATTACCGCCGTGATGACGGCTAGGACGACGGCCTCGGTGACGGGGTATTCCGAGAGGTATTTCTTGCGGAAGACCTGCATCTTGAGGTTCCACTTTATGACAAAGGCGCCGTAGAGACCACCGAAGACGCCGATGATGAGGTAGAAGAGGATCTCGAAGAAGTGCCACGAGCGGTCGTATTTGACCTGGAACATGACGAGCTGGCCGGTACGGAAAGGATTCATTGCCTATACATACCGCATTAGCAGGGGCGGATATTGGTAATGTAGATATCAGACGTACGGCCAGCACAGCAGTAGCCACCAGCGCGCAAAAGTAACTCCTCCACATGGTCTTCAGTGGGAAGTGATTACACATCTCCTCGAGACTGAATAGCACGCCTCCAATGGGGCTTCCAAAAGCGACGCCCACACCCGCCGCCGCACTTGCACTCAAAATCTCCCTCGTCTTGGCCGCGTTCCGTCGATACTTGTCGAAGAACCTGCTGATCACATTCCCCGTGCAGACGGCATAGTGTACACTCGGGCCCTCTTTTCCCACACTCAAGCCTGAAGCAATCGCAAGCGGCAGCCCAATACTCTTGATGAACAGCGTCGTAGCCCCCAGAAACCCCTTCATGACGAACCCCGCGATGATGCACTTCATCTCACTAATCCCACTCCCCGCCGCATACGGCGCGAAGCTCTTCACCAGTGTGGCCGCCGTCAGCGCAAACAGGCCCGCAAACGCCATATACATGACATAATTAACAGGCCAGACGCCACTCCAGCGTTTCCACTCAGGACACTCCTGCTCAGCGCCCCAGCAACAAAAGCTCTCATTGAGATAAAACGCGGTGGAGCAGTGCCCCAGCTTGATATCAGATAACCACTCGGTGACGATATTGAGAAACGCAGCATTCAAGCCAATCGCGGCGCCCACGAGCGTAACCACAATCCACGCCTGGCCCGCATCGTATGCCTCGGCAATCTTGCGCCGCCACTTGCCGTGCCCGCGCCCTAGGAATATCCGCCCGCTGCTGCTGTGCTCGTGCACCCGCGACAGCCGCGACTTGCGCCGTGCTTTGCGCCGCAGCGATTCCCGCGCTGCGTCCTGCACCCAGTCGATGGTCGTGAAGTCTTCATAGCGTTTGATTTCGGCTATCTCCGAGGCGATGACCGCATCGGCGGCGGCGTTTGAGGCGGATTCCGGGTCGACGTAGCTGGGCGCGGATTGCGACGTGTTGCGGCGGCGGAGGGACGGGGCGAATGAGGCTGTTCGCGGTTGTGAGGGGCGCGAGCGCGAGCGCGAGCGCGAGGCTGAGGGGCGGTTCATCGCATTGTCGGTGTGATTTTGGTTGGTTGGTTGGTTGGTTGGTTGGTTGGCTGATTTAGTGTTGGGGGACGTGGAGGTTGTCATCTGTTCTGTCTGATGTTTGACGTTCATGCAGGGGAGCTACCGGTATCTTTGGAGCTGCGGAGTGAGCGCGGAGGTGTCATGGTCCGTGTGCAGGGCTGCTTTATGTGTTGGAGTGAATGATTACCACACATAGTGACAGTTGTTCAGCCTTCGAGTCTAGAACTTACCTGGTGACATGCTACAGATGGTGTGTTGGTGAGCTTATTTACGCCAAATCAACTCTCTCCACTTCTGCCTATGGCTGGGTGCTGCTGCATACCTGACTTTCTCGACTGATACCAGCCTGCGAGGAAATTTACCACATCACAAAAAAAAAAACGCTCAGTAATCCAGAAACTTTGTAGACATCCCCCAAAGCCACAAGGGTTATTCGGATGACTTCTCAAATGCACTCAAAACAACAATCGGCAACCTCTCACAGTGGAGTGTCCGTGCTTTTGGCAGCACTTTGATAGTGGAACCATGTCTTTATTGAATCTCGTCTATTCGCGTTTTCGTCTCGCAGGGTATCATCAAAGTCTCTATCGTCTATTCATGTGCTTTTCCGTGTCCAATATCATATACGCCTAGTCGATCCTAGCTGCTCTTGTGCTGGTCTAACTTGCTTTCGTCCGATGTGAAGCCAGCCATCTACTCCATCTCGATGGTGCCAGGGGGCTTGCTGGTGACTGTCGCGCTGTTAGCATCTGGATGTTGTAACAAGAAACAAAAAAGGCAAACTTACTGTCGTAGACAACACGGCAAACACCGTTGACCTCGTTCACAATGCGCCTCGACACACGCTTCAAAAACTCGCCGTCGAAGGGGTACCAGTCCGCAGTCATAAAGTCGCTCGTCTCCACTGCCCTTAGTGCAATGACCTGGTCGTGCACCCGTTTGTCGCCCATGACACCGACCGCCCTGACCGGCAACAGCGCCGCAAACGCCTGGCTGATGTTCCTGTAGAGCCCTGCCTTCTTGATCTCCTCGATAAAGATGAAGTCGGCTTCACGCGCAATCCGGACCTGCTCGCGGGTGACTTCGCCCAAGATGCGGATAGCAATGCCTGGGCCGGGGAAGGGGTGGCGCCAGACAAGCTCCTCGCTGATGCCAAGCTCCTTGCCCAGCTCGCGGACTTCGTCCTTGAAGAGCTCGCGCAGAGGCTCAATGAGCTTGAGATTCATGTTGGCTGGGAGGCCGCCGACATTGTGGTGGGTCTTGATGGTCTGAGAGGGGCCCTTGAAGGACAACGACTCGATGACGTCGGGGTACAGGGTGCCCTGGAGGAGCCATTCGATCTCGCCGGCGTTGGGGGTGTCGTGGGCTTTGGCGGCGATCTCCTTTGCCTTTTCCTGAAAGATCTCAATGAAGGTGTTGCCGATGACCTTGCGCTTCTGCTCGGGGTTGTCGGTGATGCCCTTGAGGCGGTCGAGGAAGAGGTCCGAGGCGTCAACGACGGTCAGGTTGATGCCCAGGCCCTTGTCGAGCGTCTCCTTGACCTGCTTGGCCTCGTTCAGGCGAAGCACACCGTTGTCGACCATGACGGCGTGGAAGCGGTCGCCAATGGCCTCCTTCATCAGCTTGGCGGCAACAGTCGAGTCGACACCACCGCTGACGGCGCCGATGACCTGTCCCTTGTCGCCGACCAGCTTCCGGATGCGCGCAATCTCCTGGTCGACAAACTTGCCCATGGTCCAGTCGGTCCTAGACTGGCAGATGCCGACGGCGAAGTTTTTGAGCAGGACCTTGCCCTGGGGCGTGTGGGTGACCTCTGGGTGGAACTGGATGCCGTACATCTTCTTGGCGCCGTGCGCAATGCCGGCGTAGGGCGAGTTGCTGGTGGTGGCGACGGTGACAAAGTTCTCGGGCATGTGGCTCAGCTTGTCGCCGTGGCTCATCCAGACCTCAATGTCGTTCTCGAGGCCCTTGAACAGCTCGTCGACATGGCCGCCGTGCTGCTCGAGCTTGAGGTACGCATGGCCGTACTCTCTCTTCTCGCCGGCCGCGACGCCCGCATTTTTCCCAAAGTGCCATGCCATCTCCTGCAGGCCGTAGCATATTCCAAGAATGGGCACGCCAAGATCAAAAACAGCGTGGTCTACGTGAGGCGCGCCCTCCTCGTAGACCGAGTAGGGGCCGCCGGAGAGGATGATGCCCTTGGGGGTGAAGTCGAGGTCGGCCAGCTTGGTGGTGCACGGCAGCATCTCGGAATAGACATTGAATTCGCGCAGACGGCGGGTGATCAGATGCGTGTACTGCGAGCCGAAGTCGAGCACCAGGATGGTGTCGAACGTCTTGTGCGGGGGATGGGGTCCTTGGCGTCGGTGGTCATGTTGGCGAGGAAATGTGGGTGTGAAGGGAAAAGTCGAGGGAAAAGTCGAGGGAAAAGTAAAGGGAAAAGTGAAGGAAAAAGGGAAGAGAAAGGAGAGAGTGCAGGAAAGAAGGGTCCAAGGGAAGAGGGCGACGGTGGAGGGGTTGACTCGAACGACGAATTGCAGTGGGGCCGCTGTCCAAAATTTATCGATAGACATATTGTCTAGCGCGCGCATGCGTGCAGATACGCACGTATGGGTGGCATGCGCATACAACACCCCACACACACACACACACACACACACACACACATACACATACACACGCAAGATGGCCAAGCGGAAACAGGATTCAGAGGAGCTGCCCGACGCGCCCGAAAGCAAGGGCAAGGGCAAGAAGGCCGAGGACGAGAGCGACAGCGACGAGGTTTGGCGCATCCTTTTCCGCGCACAGGCGACGGAGCTCATGCATCGCTAGGACATGGACATGGTGAACGTTGACTTCGAGTGGTTCGATCCCAATCCGGACGTCGACTTCCACGGCCTCAAGTCCTTGCTGCGCCAGCTTCTGGATGTCGACAACCAGCTGTTTGATCTCAGTGAGCTCGCCAACCTCATACTGTCGCAGCCGTTGCTCGGCAGCACGGTCAAGGTCGACGGCTTGGAGACGGATCCGTATGCCTTCTTGACCGTGCTGAACCTGGAGACACACAAGGTACCGCCAATCAACTGCGCATGCTGTATTGTCGAGTTAATGCAGTGCAGGACAAGAAAGTGATCCGCGACCTCCACGCCTACCTCGGCAACAAAGCGCCAGGCCTTCTGCCCGCTGCACCCGCGCAGATTGGCCTGATCCTCACTGAGCGCTTCATCAACATGCCCCACGAGATTGTGCCGCCCATGTACACAATGCTCATGGAGGAGATCCAGTGGGCCGTCGACGAGAAGGAGCCCTACGCATTCACACACTACCTCGTCCTCTCCAAGGCATACTCCGAGGTTGCCTCGAGTCTGCCCGCCGTCGGCCAGCCGCCCAGCAAGAAGAAGAAGGCGGGCAGGACCGACGACGACATCTTCTACTTCCACCCCGAGGATGAGATGCTGCACCAGCATGCTGTTGGCCACACGACCTTTGATTATGATACCCCGGTCGACGAGGGCGCAAGCGACAGCAAGAGAGCCTTCCAGGAGATGGGCGTCAAGCCCCAGGGACATGTGACGTTGATCGAGGCGAACAAGTTCGCAGGCGCTGTCGAGGCTGTCAAGTCCTTCTTGAACGGCCAGTAGTCATGAACTCGACCCAATGAATGAATCAACCACCACCTCGACCCAAAAGCGTGCAGTGACTCTAACTGGTGTTACATTCCTACACACACAAGCCGAATCTAAATAAGAACCAAAGGAAATGGTAATGCTTGCTCCTATTGACACAGCCAGCGCTCTCCACTCTCTCCTTCCTCGCTACTTTACACATGCGCGTGAATCAACCAATGACAACCTTGCCCTCCTCGGGGAAGTCGTATGCGGGCACCTCGAGGTTGAGGGGTGCAGGTCCCTTTCTTATGCGGCCAGAGATGTCGTAGTGGGATCCGTGGCAGGGGCAGAACCAGCCGCCAAAGTCGCCGGCCTCGCCAATGGGCACACAGCCGAGATGGGTGCAGACGCCTGTGTCTGTTAGCTTCTTGCATGCGTGCTGGGTCTGTGTCGGTAGTCGCACCCAACATGATCAGCCACTCGGGCTTCTGGACGCGGTCGCTGTCGGACTGGGGGTCGCGCAGAGACTCCCACTTGGTGTCCTCGGCCTCCTTGATTTCGCTCTCGGTGCGGTGGCGGATGAAGACGGGCTTGCCTCGCCACTTGATAATGACCTGTGCCGTCTTAGCTGCCGCCCCAATCATCCTCAACGTATCGGTGCACGCACGTTCTTGCCCTCGGGAATGGCAGCGAGATCGATCTCGACCTTGGCCTGCGCCAAAACGTCGGCGGAGGCGGACATGTTGACGAGGAAGTCTGTCGCGCAGTGCGTTAGCCGGTGTGCTCTCCATCGAATGGCAGCTCCCCTCATCCGCAAAACAGCCAATGGCTCCCCGGAGCCCTCCAGCCCACCGCATGTCGTGTTTCCATCGCTTCCCAGAGCTGCGCGGTGCTGTTTGTGGGCGCTGCAAGGTGCGTCGTCTTACCCTGGACAGTCGCCTTCGCGCCAAGAGCGGACAGGGCGCCCATGGTGCCGACCATGAAGTACTGGAAGACCTTGGTGCTCTGCTCGCCGTTCTTGTTCCGGTAGGCAGCGAAGGAGGGGATCTTGGTGCTGTCGGCGCTGCCCTTGAAGGGGCTGTCGAACGACGACGCCGACGCGTTACGGGTCTGCATGGCGGTGCAGCCCGCCCGGGCGACGGGCATCTGGTGGGCTGTCCATGATCGTGCGACGGCACGGGCGCTGTTGGCGAGGGCGGGCATCGTGGACGGGGGTGCGGGTTTGGGTGATGGAAGATGTCGTCGAGCGAAGAATTGGCAGGGACGAGAGAGTTACAGTAATCATCAGATTTGCCGCGCCGTGATTGGCAGCCGGCCCCTCGCCGCTTCCCGGAACATCAACGTCGACGTTCGTCACAGGAACACCAACCGCATTGCCTATGAGGGCATGCCTGGCTGCACTATTACTATGCTTCCTCTTGCAAAGCAGGCAGAACAAGCCATACAAGCCATACAAGCAGAACAAGCCATACAACCCGTACAACCTGTACAACCCGTACAACCCGTACACAAGCTTGAGCGCTTTTGGGGTCAAAATGTCATCCGCGCAGGATCGTAGAATCTTCAGAAGATGACAACGCTGGAGACGACTGCAAAGAATCCTGTGTAGCTTGAGCAGAGGAGGGGTTTTTTTTTCAATACTAAAAGCTTATAGACAAGGTTGCTCAGGCAAAGACTGGCCATCTCTGCACTACGGGAATGTACACCCTTCTTTGGAGGTGCAGTACACGACTAGCCGTAGCTTCAACGGACTGCCCTGCTGGCCATTGTTGCCTATTGCCCTACCCATCTGAACAATGCAACGTAAAGGTAGGACGAGTGCATTGCTATCTTTCACTCTCACCTCCTATACAGTCATCGCGCTTCCTTCAAGCTTGTATTTCTCCTTCCATCATTTCTACATCTCGTAATAGTTTTCATTTTACACCAGTTTTCATCTCATAACAGTTTTTATCGCCAGCAGTCATCGAAACACCGTCATGTCCTCCCTACATCACAATCACTCGAAGCCGACTGCTGCAGGCGAACCCCAAATACTGGCCTCCGACTCGCCATCTTTATCCAAGACACTCAAGACTACCACCAAGGGCAACTCTCACCACCTGGACTACACCCATGCCCCTGTTGGCAAGCTCAAAGTGTGCGATGCGGCTAACCACGCCCCAGGTGCAGGTCAACAGTCACTTCAAATTTCCTATCACACGGGCAACATGTTTGCAGACGCACCAAAAGGCACGGTGCTGGTCCATGCATGCAACACTCAAGGTCACTGGGGCGCTGGCATTGCGAAAGCCTTCAAGAACATCTACCCCAAGGCATATGTCGACCACAACAAGTTCTGCGCCAAAGATCATACCAGGGCAAGCCCAGTGCCAGCAGGAACAGCACAGCTTCTGGCGCCACGCGATGGGGATATGCAGCATTGGATTGGCTGCCTCTTTACGAGCGCAAAGTACGGCAAGAGCAAGGACAAGCCAGACGTGATTGTTCGCAACACAGTCGAATCCATGCAGATGCTGCTGGAGCTGATCGGCCAGGTGGATAGTGAGGTTATGGAGGTGCGCATGTGCAAGATCAACAGCGGCAAGTTTGGTGTTGCTTGGGAGAAGACCGAGCAAGCTTTGAAGAGCATTGCCTTGAAACCAGAGTGGCGTACGAAGATCGAGGTCTGGGAGCCGGCAGAGTGAAGCAGGAAATTTCTGTATGGTACTGCTCATCAATGATTGAGATGATCTCCAGGAGTCGTGAGAGTTGTGCGTGGCTAGAGTAGTCGAAAATAAGGGTGAAGATTCAACAAATGCAAAGAGGGTCCCTGCGCTGTCATTCCTGTCATCGTCTATCTCATTTCTCGAGGCGGGGTAAACAGCACCGAGCTCGAAATGAACAAATGCGAGGGTGCCAAAGCCGCATCCATGGCGAAACACGTCCTCTCTTGTACAGGCTGCATCTGTCCGAACACGGGGCACCAATCACGTAGCGATCGAATCGCAGCCTGCGGCGGTCTAAAGAGCGGGAGAGGACCGTTTGGGTAAGAGTGCACCGTGCAGGCCGCCGCGTCGACGCGACTTTGTCCCACAGTGGAGACAACACTCACCATCACCGCCGCGAGCTCACGCTCTTCTCACCGCTACCCCCAGCAAACGCCTTGGACGCACACCCTGTAGTTAACATCACTTGTCCACCTCGCCGGAAACGAGGATGCACCTCTCTTCTCGCCAGTAGACACACAGCAGCTCACTATGGAGGGACCGCTCTCCCCAGGGGCCGCCAATGGCAGCTCACGAGCACCGAGCCCCACGCCGCCCACCATCGACCCTCAGATAATCGTCGACTACCTGGAAAAGGTTCTTGACGTCAATCTGGGCGCTTCAGAGCGAGATCTCTATGCGCCTGGAAGCTTGCTCTCCGACGCCAAGCGCACCGACACGCTGCAGAGATGCGCACAGTTCTCCAAGGAGAACCAGTTGGTGCTCTACGTCATCAAAGAGAGAAGCGCTGAGGCTTCCGTCGACGGTTTGGACGAAACCAACGGCGAGTACATGCGAGCGTGGAGCATGTGCTCAAGCTAACATTCAGGCAGGCGTCTCCCAACACTACACATACACTGTTTCCACCGAAATCACCGCCTCTCCTCATTGCGCAGCCTTTGTTGTCCTTCAGAAGCGACCGATACCCTTAGACTCGTCGATGCCCCTCAGCGACCAAGTTACCATTTCCACCCTTCCTGGTTTCATACTTTCTAATAGCAATTCGTCGCAAGATGGCGCGCCCTTCGAGTTCATCCACTCGTTCATTCAATCCGCCTTCGAGCCGTACTTTGACAGCTACACCAAGACAAAGAATCAACGCAACCAGAAGGAGCTGTACAGCAAGGGCGAGAGCGACTCAAGGACAGGCATCTCAGCCGCGAAAAAGAAAATGGCAGAGCTGGCATTGGCAATGCAACACCTGTCTGACAATGCGGACATTCCCGAGCTGCTCTTGCCGTTGCACCCACACATTCAGCTAGCCCTGCAAGATGCGGAACAGCGAGACGTGAAGCCCTCTCCTGATCTGATTCCCAAACACATCGTGCAGGATAGCGTCTTTCTCAATCAGCTACAAGGGACCGTCAACGGGTGGATCAAGTCGATACAAACCATCACCAAGACGACTCGCGATGTCTCCACCGGAACAGCAGCGCAAGAAATTACTTTCTGGATCTCCATGGAGTCTAGGCTGCACGATATCGAAGCCCAACTCAGCAGTGCTGGTGTCAGATTGACTCTAGACGTGCTCAAGAACGCGAAGAGGTTCCAGGCCACGGTCAGCTTCAGCGCCGACACTGGGCTGAAGGAGACCACCGACCTGGTGCAGAAGTACAATTCCCTCATGAAAGAATTCCCGCTCGACCAGTTGCACACCTCGACGTCTCTTGTTGCTGTTGAAGACGCCATCAACCAAATCTTCAATCACCTCAACAAGAAACTGCGCATTTGCCCGTATCCGATTCGCAGAGCTCTGCCTCTTGTCGAAGCCATCTCCGCTGATCTTGACGTTGAATTGCACAAGAAGCTCTCCGGGCGTACATTGATGCACATGGACTATCCCGAATTCCAGGCAATTATGGACATCGCAGAAAAGATATGGCGTACATGGGAGGACGATGTCAAAGAATTCACCAATGTTGCTCGCGAAGTAACAAGGCGAAGGAACGAGAAATTCATCCCTATCAAGATCAATCCACGCCATCGAGAGACTGAGGAGCGCATTCGCTACGTTACCACTTTCAGGAAGAACCATGAGCAGCTACAGCGCACCATTGTCAATGTTCTGGGTACCCAATCCACGCTGTCTGATGGTTCGCAGACCAAGGAAGTGATCATCGAGGAGATTGGCGACGTTGACGCTGTGAAGGAGGTCAAGGAAGCCTACGACGTGCTCAAGGACGTGGATGTCCTGGACGTATCCCCAGAGGGCACGCGCTTGTTCGAGCAGGCTGAGCAAAAGTACAACGAACGTACTTCACGCGTCGAGAACTCAATCATTGCTCGATTGCGCGACCGTCTTGGAACCGCCAAAACTGCGAGCGAAATGTTTCGAGTCTTCTCCAAGTTCAACCCTCTCTTTGTGCGCCCCAAGATTCGAGGAGCCATCTCGGAGTACCAGACACAACTCATCGAAAGCGTTAAACAGGACATTCAAGCTCTGCACGAGCGCTTCAAGCGTCAATACGCGAATTCCGAGGCACACGCCATGGCACAACTCCGTGATTTTCCTCCAGTTTCTGGAGCCGTTATTTGGGCTCGACAGATCGAAATCCAGCTCGAAAAGTATATGGGCAAGGTCGGAGACATTCTAGGAAAAGATTGGGTTCTCCATGCCGAAGGTCAGAAACTGCAAGCGGAGAGCAACATGTTCAAAAAGAAGCTGGATACACGTCCCATCTTCGAGGGCTGGCTTCAAGCAGTCGCGCGCAACAAGCTTTCGATCTCTGGACGTTTATTTCTTGTCAGCAGGAACCGCGCTGCGGGTAACATCTTGGAGCTAAACGTGAACTTTGATGGCCAGGTTATTGCCTTGTTCAAGGAGGTACGCAACCTGACGTGGCGCGGCTATCAAATTCCGCACGGTATCAACAACATCTCGAAAGAAGCCAAGCGTGTCTACCCATACGCTGTTAGTCTGATGGAGAGTGTCAGAACTTATACTCAGACTGTTCGCTCGATTTCTGAACTGAGCGGAGTTGCTCTTCTGCTTAATAATTATGTCAACGACGTACAAGCACTCGTTGGGAAGGGCGTACCTCTCAAGTGGGAGTCATTTGTCCATGCATATGACTTACATGTTCGTCAACCCGGGTTTCCTGCTGGAGCTGGAAGTGTCCGGAGCGAGAGTAAGCATGTACAATTCGTCCGTGATTTTCAGGCTGCAACCTCTTTGCTTCAAACCAAGGTCGCAACTCTTGTTGGCATCAACGCTGTTGTCGACAAGGCTCTGAAAGAGCTGGAGATATGCCAATACAACAAGGAGGCCTTCCAACAAAACTTGGAGACCATTCAAAAGTCAGTGGATCAGCTCAACCTCGAGAACTACGCCAACCTCGCAACGTGGGTGTCCGACATGAACATGCAAATTGAATCTATCCTTCTTGTACGCCTGAACCGCGCGATGTCACAGTGGATTGAGGTCTTCAACAACGCTGGCGAAGACGAGGATGACCGTCGGCCTACAAGCGAACCCGCAGGCGGGGATGCGAACGAGGTCAAACCGATATTGTCTCGACTCACACTAGAGATTACTATGCGAAATCAGGTTATTTACCTGAGTCCTCCAGTTGAATACGCTCGGGCGAGTTGGCTGGAGCAACTTCAGCAGTGGCTAGCCGTCGTATGCACACTTCAGAAGATCAAAGCTTCGCGATACGAGATCCGAATAGAGTCAACAAAAGATTCTGCCAGTAACCAGTTCTCAGAACTCCCCAGCAAGTGTACCGACTCACTGGTTGAAGTGTATGGCGCTGTCGAGGGTAAGCTAGGCGATATCTCTGCGTATGTTGACGAGTGGCTCCAATTCCAGTCTCTATGGGATCTACAGTCTGACCACGTATATGACATACTTGGCGAAGACCTTGCACGATGGTTGCAACTTTTGCAAGAGATCCGCAAAACCCGCTCTACATTTGACAACTCAGATATAAGCCGTCGTTTCGGATACGTCACGGTTGACTACGATCAAGTGCAGGTCAAAGTCAACGCGAAGTACGACCAGTGGCAACAAGAGATTCTCACAAAGTTTGCCAGCAGGCTCGGTCAGCGTATGAACGAGGTTTACGTCGAAATCTCGAAAGCTCGCAAGGACCTTGAGGTGCAGACACTGGAAGCATCCTCTACAGCTCAGGCTGTATCGTTCATCACAACTGTTCAGCAATGCAAGCGCCAGGTAATGGATTGGGAACCTGAGATCTCAACCTTCCGACAGGGGCAAGCCACTCTGAATCGACAGCGCTACCAATTCCCACAGAACTGGCTGCCAATGGAGCAAATTGACCATGAGTGGCAGACGCTGACTGAGGTTCTGGGTCGGAAGACGAAGATTGCCGACGACCAAGCTGATGCACTTCGAGCGAAGATTGCCGCCGAAGACAAGATTGTCAACCAGAAAATTTCTAATGTGACCACCGAGTGGGCCGCGGAGAAGCCCGTGGCTGGAGACCTTGCCCCAGACGAGGCAGCTGCCATCCTTGCCAAATACGCCAAGAGAATCGATCAGTTGACAACCGAATCTAGTAATCTTTCGAAGGCTAAGGATGCTCTGGGACTGCCTCCATCACCCATCACCGTTCTCAACGACCTCTACGACGAAGTGAATGATTTCAAGCAGGTCTGGTCAATCCTTGAGTCGGTTTGGAAACGTATCAATGACCTGCGTGAGGAGCTTTGGACCAGCATACAACCTCGTAGACTGAGAAAGATTCTTGAGGACCAGATGCAGGACACAAAGGAAATGCCAGCGAAGCTTCGACAATATCAAGCTTTCGACCATGTTCAGAATACATTGAAACAACTCATCAAGGACAACATCATACTCTCCAAGCTGCGGTCCGATGCTGTGCGCGAACGTCATTGGGTCAAGATCTTCAAGCAACTCAAGCCTCAGAAGAGGTATTCACCTATTTCAATGACCTTGGGTGACGTGTGGGATCTCAAACTGGGCCCTAGCGAGAAGATAATCGAGGGTGTCATCAGTCAAGCCACAGGGAGATGGCACTGGAGGAGTTCATCAGGCAGGTTCGCGAGACCTGGCAGGACTATTCCCTTGAGCTGATCAACTACCAAAACAAGTGTCGTCTCATTAAGGGCTGGGACGACCTCTTCGCCAAGTGCAGCGACAACCTCAACTCACTGCAAGCCATGCGCAATTCCCCGTACTACAAGGAGTTTGAGGAAGAGGCTTCCTCGTGGGAGGACAGACTCAATCGCGTCCACGTACTGTTCGATGTTTGGATCGATGTCCAACGCCAATGGGTCTACCTGGAAGGAGTGTTCACAGGCAACGCGGACATCAAGAACCTGCTGCCTATGGAGTCGTCACGCTTCCAGAACATCAACAGCGAGTTCCTGGCTGTCATGAAGAAGGTCACCCGCCAACCAAGTGTACTAGAAGTACTCAATATCAACGGCGTACAAAAGTCGCTTGAGCGCCTTGCGGATCTCCTCAACAAGATCCAGAAAGCTCTCGGAGAGTACCTCGAACGCGAACGTGTGGCATTTCCTCGTTTCTACTTCGTTGGTGATGAGGATCTCCTCGAAATTATCGGTAACAGCAACGATGTTCTCCGCATTGCCAAGCATCTCAGAAAGATGTTTGCAGGTATCTCTGGTTTGATCACCGACGAGGATAGCGTCATCACAGGTTTTACCTCTAAGGAGGGTGAAGAGGTCAACCTGCGCAAGAAGATTTCGCTTGTCCAGACACCGAGGATCAATGAGTGGCTTGGCGCACTCGAACTGAATATGAAGACCGCTCTAGCGGAGCTAACCTATGAGGCCTTTGAAGAGTTCAGCCAGCTCATGGCTGCCGATACGATGGACTTGACCGCCTTCAACGACTATATTGCCAAGTATCCGACCCAGGTCGTTGTACTCGGAACTCAAATCGCGTGGACTCGGGCTGTTGAGGCGTCTCTGATCGCTGAAGGCAGTACTCTGCCTTATCTGTACGAAAAGCAGGTCAAAGTCCTCAAGCTATTAGCTGATGCAGTCCTTGGTGACCTTGAGCCTATCCATCGTAGAAAGTGCGAAGATCTTATTACCGAGTTCGTCCACCAGCGCGATGTCATCCACAAGCTGCAGAAGGTTGGCGCACGCTCACCGACCCATCACATGTGGCTCTTATCGATGCGATACGTATACGAGCCTGGCAACGACTTGCTGCAGCGCCTGAGGATTAAGATGGCCAATGCTGTTCTCGATTATGGCTTCGAGTACTTGGGCGTAGCAGATCGACTTGTCAGGACGCCACTTACCGATCGCTGTTTCCTTACACTCACACAGGCCATGTGCCAGCGTCTTGGTGGTTCGCCATACGGACCTGCTGGCACAGGAAAGACCGAATCAGTCAAAGCGCTCGGTGTGCAGCTTGGTCGCTTCACTCTTGTCTTCTGCTGTGATGACACTTTCGACTTCCAAGCTATGGGCCGCATTTTCCTTGGTATCTGCCAGGTCGGCGCATGGGGTTGCTTCGACGAATTCAATCGTCTTGAAGAACGTATCCTTTCGGCCGTCTCACAGCAGATTCAGAACATTCAGCTGGGTCTCAAGAAGGGAGTTGAAGATGAAAAGTCTGAAATTGAGCTCATCGGTCGCCAGCTGAAGGTCAACGGCAACACAGGTGTTTTTATTACTATGAACCCTGGTTATGCCGGCCGATCCAACTTGCCTGATAACCTGAAGAAGCTGTTCCGAAGCATTGCCATGTCCAAGCCCGACAAAGAGCTCATCGCTGAAGTCATGCTTTACTCTCAGGGTTTCTCGCAAGCCAGAGACCTTTCGAAGCAGGTTGTTCCATTCTTTGACAGCTGTGCTTCCAGCCTTTCCAAGCAAGCCCACTACGATTTTGGTCTGCGTGCACTCAAGAGCGTACTGGTTAGTTCTGGTGGGCTCAAGCGAGCTCGCATCGCCGTCATAGACACCAAAGAGGCAGACGAAGCTGTCATGGAGCCTCAGATCATCGTCCAGAGTCTCCGAGAGACCATTGCTCCCAAGCTCATTCGTTCTGATGTCGAAATAATGAGAAGCATTGAAGAGGAAGCTTTCCCAGGAGTTCAATACATCCCAGCATCTCTCGACAAGCTCACTGAGGCCATTCGTAAACAAGCAGCTCAGTCGAAGCTGGTTGTCAGCGAAGCTTGGATGACCAAGATCCTCCAGCTTTACCAAATCCAGAATTTGCATCATGGTGTAATGATGGTGGGGTCGTCAGGATCTGGCAAGTCAGCAGCATGGAGAACACTTTTGTCTGCAATGCAGGCTGTCGAAGGTGTAGAGGGCGTCTGTCACGTTATCGACCCCAAGGTCATGTCCAAGGAGCAACTTTACGGCACTTTGGACAGCACCACCCGGGAGTGGAACGACGGTCTCTTCACAGGCATTCTTCGCAAGATCGTCGACAACCTACGTGGTGAGGACAGCAAGCGTCATTGGATCGTATTTGATGGCGATGTCGATCCTGAGTGGGTTGAGAACTTGAACTCCGTGCTTGATGATAACAAGCTGCTTACCTTGCCTAACGGTGAGCGTCTCAACCTTCCGTCCAACGTGCGTATCATGTTCGAAGTCGAGACGCTCAAGTACGCTACACTCGCTACAGTGTCACGCTGTGGTATGGTTTGGTTCAGCGACGATACCGTCGCAGTCGACATGATGATCGACAACTATATCGAGAATCTCAAGACTACTGCATTCGAAGACATCGAAGATGACTCTGTCGCGCCGGGGCAAATGTCGCAGAACACACTCGCTACACAAGGACTGATCGCGGATTTCCTGAAGATCAAACTCACCCAAGACCGCTTCATCGAGAAAGCTCTGAGCATGGCCCGAAAATTCAACCACATCATGGAGTATACTGACATCCGTGCTCTCAACACCCTCTTCTCTTTGCTCAACAAGGCGTGCCGCAACGTAATTGAGTACAACATTCAGCACCACGACTTCCCACTTGAAGATGACAAGACGGAGGCTTACTTGTCTAAGAAGTTGCTTCTTGCTATCGTTTGGGCGCTTGTCGGTGATTGCCCACTCTCGGATCGCAAGCAATTTGGTGACCATGTAGCTGGTATGACTGACGTTGAGCTACCACCTCTCAATGACTCAACCTCTCTCATTGACTATGATGTCAAACCCGAGAAGCCAGACTGGGACATGTGGCAGAACCAAGTACCCACCGTTGAAGTCAATCCACACTCCGTCGAGCGAACCGACGTCGTCATTCCGACCCTTGACACTGCCCGACACGAAGACGTTCTTTACTCATGGCTTGCTGAACATAAACCGCTGCTACTTTGCGGACCGCCAGGTTCCGGTAAAACTATGACGCTGTTTAGTGCTCTCCGTAAGCTCCCGAACATGCAGGTCGTTGGTCTCAATTTCTCCAGCGCAACGACCCCCGACCTATTGATCAAGACATTTGAGCAATACTGCGAGTACAGGAAGACTGTAAATGGTGTTCAACTCACACCGACTCAGATTGGTCGCTGGCTTGTCATCTTCTGTGATGAAATCAATCTGCCTGCACCCGACAAGTATGGCACTCAACGTGCAATCTCCTTCTTGCGTCAGCTTGTTGAGCACAATGGCTTTTGGAGGACTTCAGACAAGACTTGGGTCACCCTTGACCGCATCCAGTTTGTCGGTGCTTGCAATCCTCCAACAGACGCTGGTCGTACGCCTATGGGCCTGCGTTTCCTCCGCCATGCTCCGCTTGTTATGGTCGATTACCCTGGTGAGCAATCGCTGCTGCAAATCTATGGCACGTTCAACAATGCTGTGCTCAAGATCATTCCGACTTTGCGCGGTTATTCAGACGCTCTGACCAGGGCCATGGTCCAATTGTATTCCGAATCTCAGAAGAGGTTCACCCCTGACATCCAGCCCCATTACGTTTACTCACCTCGTGAGCTTACACGCTGGGTACGTGGGGTTTACGAAGCGCTTAAACCACTCGAGACACTACAGGTCGAAGGTCTTGTCCGAATTTGGGCGCATGAAGCCTTGCGACTGTTCCAAGATCGTCTCATCGCAGAGGACGAGCGAGTTTGGACTGAAGAATGCGTCCACCGTATCGCAATGGAGCACTTCCCTACCATCGATGAAGACAAGGCTCTCGGTGGGCCCATCTTGTTCTCCAACTGGTTATCCAAGCATTACATGCCAGTCGAGCGTGAACATCTCCGAGAGCATGTCAAGTCACGTCTTCGCACGTTCTGCGACGAAGAGGTCGACGTTCCGCTCATTTTGTTCAACGACGTTCTGGAACACGTTCTTCGCATCGATCGTGTTTTCCGTCAGCCTCAGGGTCATCTCATCCTCATTGGTGTTAGTGGTTCCGGAAAGACGACTTTGTCGCGCTTTGTAGCCTGGATGAACGGTCTGAGTGTGTACCAGATTAAGGTTCATGGGAAGTACACGGGCGACGATTTCGATGATGATCTCCGCACCGTACTCCGTCGCTGTGGCTGCAAGGGCGAGAAAATCTGTTTCATTCTTGACGAAGCTAATGTTCTTGACTCGGGCTTCCTAGAGCGCATGAACACACTGCTCGCCAACGCTGAGGTACCTGGTCTATTCGAGGGCGATGAGTATGCGGCTTTGATGACGGCCATCAAGGAGGGTGCTCAGCGACAAGGCATTATTCTTGACTCTCAGGAAGAGCTCTACAAGTGGTTCACCGAGCAAATTGTCAAGAATCTACACGTGGTCTTTACAATGAACCCCCGAGGGAGGTCTCTCCTCCAAGGCTGCCACCAGTCCCGCCTTATTCAATCGTTGCGTACTTAACTGGTTCGGGGATTGGTCGGATCAGGCTTTGTATCAGGTCAGCTCTGAGTTAACTCAGTCTGTGGATCTGGACCGACCAAACTATGTTGCACCAGACAGCATTCCAATTGCTTATCGCGGGCTCAATCTCCCACCTTCTCACCGCGAGAGCGTAGTCAACGCAATGGTCGCCGTCCACCACTCTTTGCGAAGCAAAAACGAAAAGCTGCAGAGGACGCAGAATCGAAAGATGTACTTGACACCTCGCCACTTCTTGGACTTCGTTGCACAATACGTCAAGCTTTACAAGGAAAAGCGCGAGGATCTTGAGGAGCAGCAACGTCATCTCAATGTCGGTCTGGAGAAGCTACGAGAAACATTCGACAAAGTCAAGGAATTGCGAGTGAGTCTTGCTGAGAAGAAGACGCAGCTTGAACAGAAATCTTCGGAAGCAAACCAGAAGCTGCAGCAAATGATTGCAGATCAACGGCAGGCCGAAGAAAAGAAGGCTGGCGCTAAGCAGCTAGAAGCTCAGCTCCAAAAGGATCGTGAAGAGATTCAGAAGCGAAGCGTGGAGGTCAACCAAGACTTGGCTGCGGCTGAACCGGCTGTCATCGAAGCACAAAAGAGTGTCCAGAACATCAAGCGACAGCACCTGACTGAGGTTCGATCCATGGGCAACCCGCCAGCTGGTGTCAAGCTGGCCTTGGAAGCTGTATGTACGCTCCTTGGCCATAAACCGGACAGCTGGAAGACGATCCAAGGTATCGTCAGGCGCGATGATTTTATTGCCAGTATCGTCGCCTTCGACAACGAGAGGCAGATGACTGCTCCACTCCGTAGGAAGATGCAGGCAGAGTACCTTTCCAAAGAGGACTTCACTTTCGAGAAAGTCAATCGTGCATCGAAGGCTTGTGGTCCGCTTGTACAGTGGGTTTCAGCACAGGTCACATACTCTGATATTCTCGATCGAGTTGGACCTCTCCGCCAAGAAGTTTTTGACCTCGAGCACGAATTGGAAAAGACCGAAGAGGGTGCACGTGAGACCCAGGTTCTAATTGAAAAGCTCGACCAGAACATCAAGCGTTATCAAGAAGACTATGGTGTGTTGATCAGCGAGACGCAAGCCATCAAGAGAGAGATGGAGGCTGTTCAGTTTAAGGTCGATCGCAGTGTGCGTCTCCTTGACAGTCTATCTTCCGAGCGATCGCGATGGGAAGAGAGTAGCAAGTCTTTCGATTCACAAATCGATACTATCATTGGAGATGTGCTCGTCGCTGCCGCCTTCATTGCCTACGCTGGTTACTATGATCAGCAGTACAGGAAGGCCCTGATCGAAGACTGGTACGATCATCTCAAAAACTCTGGTATCAGCTTCAAGACACCCAATTCATTTACGGAGTACCTTTCGACTGCCGATGATCGACTTAGATGGCAGCACAATGGTCTTCCCGTCGACGATCTCTGCACCGAAAATGCTATTGTCCTCCAGCGCTTCAACCGTTACCCACTCATCATCGACCCGTCTGGCAGGACCACTGAATTTTGTTGAACGAATACAAGCATGATCGTGGTGGCCTTGCGGTCACGAGCTTCCTGGACGACACCTTTACGAAGCAGCTCGAGAGTTCCTTGCGTTTTGGCAATCCCATCCTTATCCAGGACGCTGAGCATCTCGACCCGATCTTAAATCACGTCCTCAACAAGGAGTATCAGAGGACCGGTGGTCGTGTTTTGATCCAACTCGGCAAGCAGGAGATCGATGTTGTTGACACATTCCGTCTCTATCTTTCGACTCGCGATCCCTCTGCCAACTTCGCACCCGATATTTGCAGTCGCACCACATTCGTCAACTTTACAGTCACGCAGAGCAGCTTGCAGACCCAGACTCTCAATGAAGTCCTCAAATCTGAGCGGCCCGATGTGGACGAGCGACGTTCCAATCTCATCAAGATGCAGGGTGAGTTCGCCGTTCATCTGCGCCAACTTGAGAAGCGTCTTCTCCAAGCGCTCAACGAGTCTCGCGGTAACATTCTCGACGACGACCGTGTCATCGAGACCCTGGAGACACTCAAGAAAGAGGCAAAAGACATATCAGATAAGGTTTCAGAAACTGCTGGTGTCATGACGGAAGTCGAGACTATCACCAAGGAGTACACTGTTGTTGCTCGTTCTTGTTCGGCTATTTTCGCAGTCTTGGAGCAACTACATCACCTCAACCACTTCTACCAGTTTTCCCTTCAGTACTTTACGCAGATCTTTGAGACGGTGCTCAAGAAGGTCAAGAACGGCTCCACCACAAACCATGCCGCACGCATCGACCAAATCATCACTGAGCTCTTTGTTGATGCCTATCGTCGCACCTCGCTGTCTCTGTTACAGAAGGACCGCGTGACCTTTGCAATGCTCCTCGTACAGGCGGCGCCCTACAAAATGGACAAGACCCTCATCGATAAAATCCTCGACGTCGACGTAGAGGCTGTCGATGTTTCTACACAGCCCGAGCGTAAAGAAGAGGCGTTGCAACGCGCAAGCAGGTTGTCAACCTTTAAGGATGAGCTCGACAAGATCGACGATGACGCATGGAATACGTTCCTGACCGAGGAGCTTGGCGAGCAATACGTGCCCCAGGCTTGGCCAGAAGACCTCAACAGGTTTGATAAGCAACTGCGGGCTCTAATCTTGGTCAAGTTATTCCGTGTCGATCGATTCGTTCCAGCGGTCGAACACTTCGTTGCAGAAGTTTTCGGTAAGGGCATTCTGGACGCAGGTGGTGATCTTGGCGACATCGTCAAGCAAGTCAATGCCATTACACCTGTTGCACTCAGCTCCAGCCCTGGGTTTGATGCCAGTTACAAGGTCGAAAACCTCGTCGAGCGGGAGCGTGTGTCTTGCTCCAACATCGCCATGGGTTCGAACGAAGGTGCCACCTCCGCAGACAAAGCCATTGACAACGCTGCTACAACCGGCAACTGGGTGCTTGTCAAGAATGTCCACCTGACTCCTCAGTGGCTGCAGTCACTTGAGAAGAGACTGGAAGCGCTTAAGCCCAACCCCGACTTCCGCCTCTTTTTGTCGATGGAGTCAAGTCCAAAGATCCCGGTCAGCCTGCTTCGAGCTTCTCGCGTCTTGTCTTATGAGCAACCTGCTGGTGTTCGCGCTAACATGAAGGACTCGCTATCCTCTTTGGCAGAGAAGGCCGTCAAGCCGCCTGTCGAGAAGGCCCGCGTCTACCTCATCCTGTCCTTCTTGCATGCTGTGGTTCAGGAGCGTCTCCGATACGCGCCAACGCTCGGATGGAAGGGCTTTTGGGAATTCAACGACAGCGATGTGAGTGCATCTATCGTAAGACCGATTGAAAAATGACTGACCTTATTTAGTATGAATGCTGTAGCTTCATTGTTGACACCTGGATCGATACCGTTGCCCAGGGACGTTCTAACATCGCTCCTGCAAAAATTCCGTGGGACATGATCACCACTCTCATTATTGAGATGTACGGCGGCAAAATCGACGATGAAGCTGACTGGCATACCCTCGCTTCTATAGTACGGGATTGTATGACGCCCGCAGCCTTCGAGGACAACTTCAAGCTCGTTAAGGATACCGAGCACAGCGTAGGTCTGCAGTTACCCAGCACTACCGGCTGGAAGGACTTCATGCAGTGGGTCAATGATCTCCTGAGCGCGAGCCGCCTACGTACTTGGGGCTTCCGGCCAACGCAGAAAAGCTGTTGCTAGTGGGACAGGCCAAGGAAATGGTGGGGAACCTGAAGAAGATTACTGATATGCTGGATGAGGGAGAGCAGATCATGGCTGAAGCTGATTCGTAGGCATCTTCACGCAACTCGAACAAGGTTCTGTAACTATAGCATGGATGGTCAAAGGCGTTAGAGATAGAGTCGAGCATTTGCATGGTAGTAGGGCTGGGCTTTGTGAGGTCGCTATACCCATATACCCGTTTCCTTTGTATGCAAGCCTGCACTTACGCATGAATAGCATTTTCTTCATCAGCAAGGATAATTTTGCACTTGACACTTATTTTGCGCTCGAAAGCTCTCTTTGGTTGACAAATTTCACCAACCACGGAAGGTGAGGCTGCGAATTTCAAACAGTGGTTGCATAATATGCCATGAACGAGCACTCCATAGAATCTAGTCGTAGTCTTGTCGGGCAGAGCCCACCAAACGAAGGTTCGAGACCAAGATCGCTCATGCTACACGAGCTGCACTGAAGCAAGCTTTCCAGAGCTCTGCAAACGAACGCTGCCGCACAAAATCTACCTATTACCCCACCGTCTTTCACTCAACCTGTTCCATCGCCTACCACCAACATGTCATCTAAACGCAAACGCATTCGCAACACCGACACGATTACCATCAGTTCTTCCTCCTCCAGCAGCGAAGCATCCGAAGACGGCGTGCTGGAGTCTGATGAAAAGAACCCGTCAAGGATATGTGACTCTGCAGCCGCACACGACATCATGTCTGCGAAGCAGACGGACAAGATCAACAGCGGCAGGTTTGGCATGTTCAATCGCACAACCTTGATACCCCGCATATCCCGCTCATTAGACTCGGGGAAGAAGAGGAAAAAATTGAAGGAGCACAGCGGGTACAAGGAGAAACCACGGTCGGGCGGGAGTAGCAGCAACCGAAGCCAGCGCGACAAGCTGGAGGTAGTTATGGTTGACGACGATGACGGTAACGAAGAAGATGTGCAGAGTCTCTTCATTCCAGACACTAGTTCACAGTTGCAGCTCGTCCCAGGAGATGACGATCCCGAGAGCGACGATGCGGAATTATACGAAGACCTCCCGCCCGAGCGAGCGCGCAAGGTGAAAGAGTACATCCACGTCCTCCACACCATCGAGAGAGCCGAGATCAGCTTGCGAGCCGCTAAGAATAAACTTAGCGATAATACGGCAGAGCGCACGAATCTCTCGCAGAAACTCGCAACCATCGACACTACAGCGGATGATAAGATCATTGAGATCATAAGAGAGCGAGACGAATCGATCAGGAGTGCGAACGAACAGGCAGAACAGAGAATCCGGCGCGTCAAGGAGATATTGCCGGCGAAGAAGGAGAGCTATGCGGCGAGGATGCAGGATTGCGTCATGCGCAGGAGTGTCGCTGAGCATAGTGTCGCGAGGGTCGAGGCTGAGGTTACGAAGGCTGGGAGAGGAAGGATGAGTTGGAGCGCTTTGGTGGGTTTGAGCTGTGTAGTGACGTCAGGGAAGTCCAGGCGCAAAAATCGAACAGGTGAAGGTGAGGGTGAAGAGCAGGAATTTATGGACAGTGATACAACGATACATAGAAGACGAACCTTCTCCGTGAACAGAATCTTAGCGACTGAACTTTTCCGGTGCTTAATTGCAATCTTTTCAAGTCCCACCCTAACATTCTACCACCACTGACCACACGACACAGCCAGGATGGAGAGACACGACGACAATAAGCCTAGTGCTCTTGACCTTACGTTTGAGCGCCTCATCTCGTCAAGCCCGATAACTATTCGCACTACAGCCACTCACTTTCCCCCAACCAGCACCATATCTTCAGTCCCGGGCAGTGATACCGATAATACTGGCCCACCTTATCCAAAGGTCCTTACACTTGATGTCGGTGGCCGCAAATTCAAGGTTTCCACGGAAACTCTGATCGCCGAGTCTGGGCTATTCCTGCGCCAGCTTTCAGACCGCTTCCACTGGCAACCTGAGGCAGATGGGTCCTACTTCCTCGACGCTGACCCGGGTCTGTTCGAACATCTCATACGCTTCATGCGCCGCCCCTTCATCTTTCCACTCTTCTGGTCCAAAGACCAAGGTTTTGACTACAACCTGTACCAGCGCCTGCAAGCCGAGGCGGAATATTTCCAGATGGATACCTTGCACGAGTGGATCAAGACGCGGAGCTATCTCAACGCGATCACCATCCACACATATGAGCCGAGAACTCGCGAGCTGAAGAACATCCGGCAAGAAACGGCCAAGGGGAACCGGAGTGAAGATTGGCATTTCGTACCCAGGATCCGCAAGACATACATCTGTCCTCGTGGGATCTTTGCGCACTATGGGAATCGGGATCGTTGTGGACAGGCTTGTCGCAAAGCTCAAGGTGATAACGACACAGTACATGACGAAGAGAACTACCTTGAGGTAGTCAGTGTGCAGAAGGAGGTTTTTTTCGATGAGAAAGTCTGCCAGATGGCATAAATATGGTTTCTTGGTTCCACAGCTGACATAATGCGTCGAAGAGAGTATATTGCCATGACTATAATGAGTGTCGATGGCGTTTGTTCCTGGTCTTATGGTAAGCGGACCATCGACCTAAGCGTCGAAGCTAGCGTGAACAGCTCTACACTTCTCGATGTCACTTTTATTATATACATAAGTAGGCGTGTTCCCGAAACTATGAATGCCGGCCGGCTTTACGAGAATCAAATATACGTCTTTTAAATAGCGGAGAGTTGCCATGATGCACTACTGCAGGGCTCGTATCTTGACTGTAGATTTGGCTGTGAAGCTGTCTTGTGGCTCTGAAAGAGTCAAAAAAACCCCACTCCACCTTTCCTTTGTCCTTAATGTTGAGATTGAACTGTTGCAAGACCGATATGGAATAATAAAAAGTGAGTGGAATAAAGGCGACGCAATATCTTCAATTAGTGGTTCAGGAAAATATATAAGAAATCCTAGGTAAAGGCATATTCAACTTAAGTCTACTAATTCTATATAAAAACTCGAGAAAAAACTTGCAATTGCCGGGTGCAATAATTCTTGTTGTTGTTGTTGCTGTTTTATTTATAATCGTAGCTAATTAGACGGGCACAAATTACTGCACCCATTACTGTCTTTATGGTGTTGATGACGTCACATTTACCAAGTTGAGCAACAGGTAGTGCAATAAGTCATGCCTGTTCAAAGAGATGAGATTATCAACCTTCTTGCAGCTATCAACAAATATAATTGCAAGAACATCTGCTAGTATTTACGCTAGAGGTAGACTTTATCTAGTAGCTGGATATTTTGTGTAGACAACTAAGAGAAATAACTTGTAGTCACCGTTGCAATATAGTAAATTGGTACTGTGGTAATAGTAATGACGCGTGGTCGCAGGTTACTCCTCACGCTAGTGATGCAGGTACTTCGGCAACACCCATAATTGAACAGGCACCAGTGCGGGCACGAATTTTATCGCACACCCTCTGTGAGCTTCGCTGCTGCCTGGATTTGTTCACAGCAACAGTGCAACGTCTCTTCTACGCAACATAGCCGCATGTATACATAGGAGCTACTGCTCCAGTCACATCTTCTTACTAACTTTTCACAGATATCTTCCGCTGTTTGATCTCTAATCCACTTCCAATTCTTCGGCTTATTCTCCACCGACCCAAATTAACGATGACAGCGACCCCGGACAAGATCAATCGCTCAAGATTCTACTTCGAATGGAAGGGCCATCAGGTTAAGGATATTGCCACTTTTCATGCCATTGCTACGCAGCGGAGACCGAACAGGCCCATCGTGTACCTTGCAGGCGATTCTTCACTTGACAATAAATACTGGGTCGATTCTGATAGAAAGCTGCAAGTCCCAGTTCCCGAAATATACGATCTCACGCTGGACAAACCTACACCCAAATCTGATGTCGCATTCTGGATGAATCATTTCCTCGGCGATCGCGCAACGTGCATCAACACCGCCGTGGAGGAGTCCATGCTTCGCGAACGAGACCAGGAGCTGCTCTCTCACGATAAATTCATTCGTGACAACATTCGGCCTGAAGACGTGTTGATTGTCAGCGTGGGCGCCAATGACATTGCGCTCAAGCCGCTTCCCTGCACAATCTGGCACATGCTCCAGCTGGCCTGGACGACTCCTCGGTCCTCGCTCGAGAACGGAACCGCCTGGTCTCTTGTATACTTCAAAGATATGTTCGGATCGAAAATCCAAGACTACATCGAGCGTATGACTGCAAAAACGAGGCCGCGGGCTGTCATCGTCTGCATGATCTACTTTCCGCTTGAATGTGGACTTGGTCAACAAAGCTGGGCCGATACTCAGCTCATGGCCTTAGGCTACAACATGTGGCCTGGGCAGCTGCAAACAGCCATCAGCACACTGTATAGGATGGCGACACAGAATATCAAAGTTGAGGGTACCAAAGTTGTTCCTTGTGCTCTACACGAAGCACTGGATGGGAAAGTTGCGGGTGACTATACTGCAAGGGTTGAACCTAGTGAAGAGGGGGTAAGAAGATGGCAAACAAGTTTGCTGAGCTTTTGGCCGGGATTTTCTCTGCCAGATGACCATGAATGGATGCTAGACAAAGGTACGAGAGATTCTCGATAGACTGTAATGTGTTTTAGGCTCCATGACTAGTACCCAAGTCTGCAGATTATGGGCAATGTTTAACCCAAAGACTTCGTTCCCACTCTCTTCTCGTGCAACTCCTGCGGCTTCAGTTCGCTGTTCTGGATCATGGAACTGTACAGATCCTCATACTTCATCCTCCATTCCATTATCTCCTTGTATGATGTGCGGAGATCGTGTTCTTGAGTCTCAAACTTTTCTTTCCATATCTGTGCCTCTGCCCGCGCTTGTCGCAACTGCCGTCCCGCACCCTCGAGCTTCGATTCTCTTCTGCTATTTGTAAAGCAAGCTATGGTCGGCGTCTCAAGTGGAGAAAAGGTATCTATCATTGAGTGCGGTCAGCGAGGCCTTTAGGCAGCATTTTGCGATGGCACCTCTCTATGAATGCGTGAGGTCCAGTGAGTTTTGGTACGAGTGACACCGGCTTACTAGAAATGCACGAAGGTGAATCGTTGTTTGCTTCAGAGACCTTGATGCCGAATCGACTCAGACGTCTTTCAAAGTCATGCTGGACAGTAGACCAGTCCCGAGTTGAGTCACAGTGATGCTGATAGTGCTGCAGGTCTAGGTGAGTCTGAACTGACGACTTGGTGAAGCCGATCAAACGCCAATCCGCTGGTAGTTTTGAGTGAGTTGTAGCCACAGGTGATTGAGAGCCCCTCTTTGAGGCGTCGTCGGCTCCCATAGTAGAGATGTCGTATGAGTTTGGTTAGTTCGAGGATGGAGCGGCTGCAGCAGGTGGAGGCTAAGTATCGTGTCGTGCTTTCTGTACCTTAGCAGGAGCAAATGAAGCTCAGGTGACGCTGCCGCACGAACAGCGTCATTTGGAGCAAGTGCCAGTGACTCCACTAGACTGCTATTTATATCGGAGAACTAAGCATGTGATGACTGTAGCATCATTTCATCTGGAACTACGGTTAAAAGTGCTGTTTGTACAATCGTGTGTGGTCCGACTTAAAAGAAAGACGAAGATGTAAGTGCAACCCTTGCAGATTCTAAAAATGAAATTGGGAGTTCTTTCGAAGAGATCGGCGTGCAAAAACTGTTTGTTTGGAGATCAAGGAGGGCTGTTGTGGCTTGCAAGTGAAATAAAGAAACTCTCAAGAGCAATGAGTGAAGGAGGCTTGAAGATTTTCTTTCATCAAACCTTTTATCCTCGATACTTTAACTGAGACTTTCAGTATGAAATATCAGTTATATGAGACAACAACTACCAGCCTCCATCTCGAGTTTACCATTGCGAGAAACGCGTCGTAGCTTAGGGATTCATTGTCCACGGATTTTCTCCTATTTCCATCACCTAATATACCAAGTTCTTTCCCGCACGCGTACTTCCTGTGAAAACATATTTGCAGTCACCTGGAATAGGCCCCAGCAACTTGGACGAGTCAACTTTTATCACAGCTGGTCCGGATAGAAGGCAAAATGTCATGTCAATTTTCCTTCTCGTTTATCCTGGACTCCTCGTCTTTATGTTGTGGGAGTGGTTGTGACGCCAAATCTGCAATTAAGTGGTTCTGCAAAGCCAATTCGAAGCCCACTTTGCAGGATGCAAGTCCAAGACGTGCGATCATTGGGGAGAGACTGCGCCAAATATGAAGACGCATCTGCAAGAATGTTCGAAAGCAACCATAACTTGTAAGCACTGCGAAGAAGCATAATTGAGGAAACTATTTTTCGGTACCGAAAAATATGTGGAATTCCGCTGCCAGGTCCTCATGGCTGACCGCAAGGTTGAGTTCAAAGGGTAATGAAGTCAAGGAGACAACCACAAAGACTAGTTTTGCACAGGACTTCGAGACCAAAAAATTTGAGCAAGAATAAATTGATGGACACAAGATTGGAGACACATAATTGAAAGCACATTCATGGCCTGCAAAGCTTGAGTAAGGAGATCCAAGTACGATCTTGGAACAATTCAGAGTTGACAATGGAAGCAGAGAAGGGCATAAAAATGAGCCATGAGCTTTCAGATGAACTCGCGATGGAGGGATAACTTCAGTCCAAGAAGGCGGAAACGGCTTGTCAGGTCGCAGAACAGGCAACACAGCACACCTCAGCGAAGGAGCGAGAACGCCCACCGAGCAACCACAGCAAATTTTGAATGAAAAACTCATAGTTTCCAGCTAACCAGAACGATCCGATCTCAGATATGCTGTGTGCTTATTAGTAAGGCAAGGAAGAGCATGGGACGGTGGATCCGGTGCTATAATATTGTTAGTGTGAGTAGATTAAGTCCCTTCAATGCGTGTATTCGGTGGCTCGAGTTGTATTTCGGTTTTAGGGTAGTTTTTTTGAAAGACAATCTCAAAATGTCCAACCTGACCGCCTTCAAAGCGCAACTCGCCAAAGCGTGTAGGAGGGGCACGTGATGTTATGTATCGCGTGCGCTTATCGGTCACGGCCGAAGAAACTTGAGAGTACTTTGTGTCGACGTCAAGCTGTTCAGTTGTATCCTTGTGGTTTACTCTTGGTTATGCCGTGTGGCAATCCGTGCTTTTGTGCTTCGTCGTACTTCATCAGAGCGTTGTAGTGGTATACTCGGTCTCCACTGACTACGAGACTCAGCATGCAACTACAGTGCAGGAATCCTTAAAGGACATCTTGTTTCTTGCTTGGAGTGACTAAGAAAATAACCAGGAAAAAAGAAAGGATGAGGAGATGGGCAAAGGAACCGACAAGGCAAGCTTCGACATTTTAGCGCGCCGTTCCTTGCGTGATCAAGCGAGCGCCATCCACCATCACGTCACCCATCAATCTTGCAACGCACGCGATCTCAGTCGTATCACTGCCACCTTCCTCTCTCATGATGTGGTCCTCCCGCAATCTTGCGTTAAACACGACAAAACCAGTCGTGGGCCTGGTTGAGCCGGGCACCGGGTTGCTTGGACTTCTTGGCAACAACGACCAAATGTCTTGACAACTTCCTTTTACGGCAGCTGCATATCGGGTCCTCGTTAGGCGGACATGTACGACTAGGACTAGATAAATCGCTGCACTGCAGCGGAAATTCTCGTGCTCGAACGCCCCTCTTGTCTCACAAGTCGTGTTGTTTCTCAAGATGCGTTCGTTCGCGGTCATTGCTGCGGTTCTGCCGCTGATCCAGGCCATTGAGCCTTCAAGGTTCCCACATCAGCCACTTGGGAGTAGCAATTCCACCACTCGTCTGAACTACAACATCACCACGGACGCTCCTGGTCGATTGGCTGCTTCTACCAGGGCCTTTAGCTGGGTCAGCACAGGCGCAGATGGTGATTACATCTACACTGGCACCGATGGCTCATTCTTGTTCGAGAACGTTGCGACCGGCGATTCGTCGACATTTCTGTCCGCCGACAAGGTTCCAGCTGATTACTGGGACTACTTCATCTCTGGTGACGCTAGCCACGTGTTGTGGGCGGTGAATTACACCAAGGAATACAGGTATGATATGTTTTTCAGAAGCCACAAAGACATGTAATTGATAATTCTCAGGCACTCATACTACGCGGACTACCTTATCCAGAATGTTGAGACTGGAGAGACAATCTCGCTTGACCCTGAGTCGAACGGCACTATTCAATATGCTGAGTGGAGCCCCGTGTCATCGTCCCAGATTGCCTTCGTCAAGGGCAACAACCTTTACATCTGGAACAATGGCAGCATTACTCAAATCACCGATAACGGCGGCCCAGATTGGTTCAATGCTGTACCTGACTGGGTGTATGAGGAGGAGATCTTCGGTGACCGCTATGCTCTGTGGTACAGCCCTGACGGCGAGAAGATTGCCTTCTTGAGCTTCAACGAGACCGGCGTCGGTACTTTCCGCATCCCATACTACATGGACGATGCCGAAGTTGCCCCTGTCTACGCTCGTGAGTTGGAGCTACGTTACCCCAAAGTCGGCACCAAGAACCCTACCGTTGGCTTTAATCTGCTTGATGTGGCATCTGGCGAAGTCGAGACCGTTGCCATTGATGCCTTTCCCGAGGACGACCTCGTCATCGGAGAAGTCAACTGGCTCACCGAAGCGCACAGCAAGGTCATCTACCGAGCCTTTAACCGTGTTCAAGATCTGGAAAAATACGTCGTCGTTGACGTCGAAGCGGGCACATCCTCTGTTGTTCGTGAGCGAGACGGTACTGATGGCTGGCTCGAGAATCTGATTGCCACTCGATATCTTGGCGCCGTTCAGAGTGCCAACGCTTCTTACGGAAATGCCACCGAGTACTACCTCGATCTTTCTGACGAGAGCGGTTGGAACCACATCTATCTCTTCCCCGTCAACGGTGGCGAGCCCATCGCCCTGACGTCCGGCGAGTTTGAGGTCCTCGCTATCTTGAAGATCGACGCCAAGCGCGGTCTTGTCTACTACACTTCCACTGAGCACCACAGCACGGAGTCACACGTCTACTCTGTCAACTTCAAGACCGGTGAGAAGAAGGCCCTCGTTGACGACAGCGTCTCGGCCTTCTGGACGGCATCTTTCTCGTCTGGTGGTTCTTACTACGTTCTCCGCTACGCTGGACCTGATGTTCCGTACCAGGAGCTCTACTCGATCAACTCGACCGCCCCCGTCCGCACCATTGTTGACAACAAGGCTCTGTACGGGAATCTAACGACTTACAACTTGCCCAACATCACCTACCTGGATCTCGAGCACCCGTCTGGATTCACTCTCGACGCCATGCTTCGTCTGCCCCCAACTTCGATCCCAGCAAGAAGTACCCTCTTATCCTGATCCCTTACGGTGGCCCTAACGCCAAGGAGGTGCACAAGCAATTCAGTCCTCTCAACTGGAAGGCCTACATTGCCTCCGACCCTGAGTTGGAATACATTACCCTGACTGTTGACAACCGCGGCACCGGTCGCAAGGGCCGTGAGTTCCGCTCCACCGTCACCAAGAACCTCGGAGACCTCGAAGCGCAGGACCAGATTTGGGCTGCCAAGGAACTCGCCAAGAACTCGTGGGTGGACAGCGAGCACATCGGTATTTTCGGCTGGTCTTATGGTGGTTACTTGTCTTCCAAGGTTGTTGAGGTCGGCGACGATATTATCTCGTTCGCTCTCATCACGGCCCCTGTCAGCGACTGGCGCTTCTACGATTCCATCTACACGGAGCGCTACATGAAGCTGCCTGAGGACAACGTCGAGGGCTACAACAAATCCCGTGTGCATGACGCTACCGGCTTCAAGAAGATTGCCGGTGGTGTTGTTATCCAGCACGGTACCGGCGACGACAACGTACACTTCCAGAACTCGGCTGCCCTTGTCGATTTGTTGATGGGTGCTCGCGTTACTCCGGAGAAAATGCAGAACACTTTCTTCACCGACAGCGACCACAGCATTGTGTACAACAACGGTGGCAAGTTTCTGTACAGGCAGTTGACCAAAAAAATCTACGAGGAGAAGCACAGGGAGGGCGACTCCAAGGGTAGCCACCAGTGGAGCAAGAAGAGTCTGCAGAGGATGTGGATTGCTTGAATGGCAGCATGCTAAGACTAACTGACTTGGATAATACCAGCTTGATGAGCAATCGATATAATGTATATTGTTACCACAATCTCAGTTGACCGTGTTTACTTTGAAGTGACAGCAGCCTGTCTACGCATGTCAAATGACATCAACCTTCCTCACTTGCACTTCCCTCGTTCTTCCTATAAACTACCTCTGACTTGTTTTTTTTTTTTTTTTTATCAACAACAGAGTGTCGCTTGATCCAGTAGCAAGATACTCGCAACGAGAATTGGCTTTGCTGGGTCCGGAGTAACTCGTGTATTCTGTAGTTCGCGGGAGAGATTTGTGTTCAATTCGCAGAGCGTCTGTTTTTTTTTCGTTTTTTTGTTGCTGGGGGTTTGCTGTCTTTGTAAATTGCTGCTGTCATTCGCTACGGCTGCCGCTCGTACTAGGAGTTTCTGTTCGCTACGGTGTGGCATGGGCGAATCGTTTGTACAGGTGAGGCAACGTATGTCTCGGCCTTTAAACTGATGGATGCATAGGTGGTGTGGGAGCACTGCATTCGACACGTGCACTAACTGGCTCCTTGCACGTGTTGTCTACACTTGCTATAGGCCATTAGGTAAACACAGTCAACACCAACAACCTCTCATTAGCAGCGCATAGCACCTTCTCTATCTCATCTTCCTCCCGGTTCATAAGCTCGACAAATCATTGCCAGTGTACCAACCAGCTTCCGGACGCTTGGTACAGTGGTTAAGATGCTCGCATCCAAAAGGCAGATAGTGACTCGGTGCTAACTGGCAGCCTGCCGAGTCAACGTATTGGATCTCCTGATGCCTGATGCTTGAGCTCTTGCAGGCAACCTGCGTTCGGATCGCACAGCCTTTGTGTGTATTATTTCATAATTCAATCCACGTGAAGTCGTGTTGACATGCACGTTCCCATTTTGATCCATCACCAATCGCTTCAGGACCGTGAGCTTGACCCCGGAAAAACGCTCATCGAAGCACGGTTCGATAGTAGTACAGGAAAAAAAAAAGCAATACCTTGTAAGCACAAAAAAACTAAAAAAACTATTGATGTTGATGCAAATATATCAAAACCGTGATCACGCGCCGCGACGCGTGCCTCGGTGCATGACTACGTCATTGAGCTCGACGACTCTTAGCGACCCAATTTCATGCATTACGAGCTTGCTGCCTGACCAAAAAGGCAAAATTGTTCAAAACCGTCAACATGCCTGCTCAACCCCTACCAAAAGCACACCGCATGTCGTACCGCATTGCACGGGGCGAAATGGGTGTTTTAACATTCGAGCCGTACAAATCGGAGATTCTGCCTTCCTGGCGCTTCAAAACGCGGGCTATAGCGGAGAAATCCTCTGCAGTCATCTACGCCAAGTTTCTCGCGTACGACGATGCCGATGACTTCATCGGCATGGACATGGCGCGCAAGTTCCTGCAGATGGGCATGACGCGCGCAAAACGGTATGCAAATCACAAGGGCGGGAGGAAGTACGATCAAGCTACGGGCAAGGCATTGGTGAAGGAAGTGGATTTTGAAGGACGAAAGGAGAAATGGGAGGCGAGTATGGTTTTTAAAGAGGTTTGGGAGAGGGCGAAGCTGCATCCTGGGTATCGGGCTAAGAAGGAGAAGTTTCAGAAAGAGCAGAAGGAATGGGACAAGGCGAAGAAGAAGGATGTGAAGATGGAGATGAAGCCGGGGAGAACAGTCAAGACTGAGATCAAGGAGGAAAGCGAGTGAGAGTTGGGACGGAGAAGGTTTGGCCCAGGAATCATGATGAGACCAAAAAGAAATAGGGCGGTCTATGGAAGAAGGGTTCAACGGGAATAACAGGTCTCTTGAGACCGAGTGGGGTGAGAGGCGTTCAGATGATGCAAATGCACGCGTCCGTATAGAGTACGTTCAAGGAGCCATGGGCGGAAAGGCAACAACCTGTTTCTTCTACTCCACCTATTTTTCGTCTAGTTTCAATCGCCGACATGGCTATGGTAGAGCTGGCCAATTTCATCAAAGTATACCAAGCGGTTGGCGTGGTTGTGGGAATGTGATTACATCAGCCAATCAAACAAACAGATATGTCGTGTGGTGGCCCAGATTGGCAGGCTGTGACTGGCGGGAGGCAGAGCAAGTACAGAACATGTTGCCAGCCAGTAGTGGATGGCGTAAGCCTGTACTAAAAGATGAAGAATGTGCTGTGTGGTTGTTGTGTTTTTATGATGCTGATACAGTCTAAGCAGGTTGTCTGCGTGTGTAGCTATGATACAAATAATGCTACCTTTCTTCGACCAATGTACAATGTGTTCCCACTCGGTCGACGGCGTCGCGTTATGAAGTGTCACTATCCCGTGTGCTGCGTACTGTGCGGTGGAGGTGGTCCGAAGCAGAAATGGGTGCATGCTCCGTCCTCGTCATGCCCAGGACTTGTCCCACAAGCCCGCCTGGTCTGGGGATGGGACACTCCCTCCTGGGGGAGAAGCGGTGCTCGATCATCTTGGCCCGCGCGTCGTCGGTCAGCACATGGTTTCCTTGGTCGGCCTCAGGCTCAGGGATGCGCCGTCTTCTCTGCCTGCGTGTGGGGTCGGCCGAGTCGGTGAGGGTGCGTGGGTCGACGGGGCAGGGTATGAGGTGCGGGGCGGCGACGACGAGGAACGAGACCATGAGGGTAGTGGTGAAGAGCGAGGCGGTCATGCGCGAGCGGGGGTGCATGTGTGGCGGCATGCTGGCTTCCTTGTTGCGGGATATGGAGATGGGCGGTGCGGTGCTAAGGGTAGCGAGGGTGGTGTCGAGGCATCCCTGGCGCTGGGGGTGGAGGAGCGGGTGGGCCAAGCTGGGGAGGGGTGGCTAGAGGCGGTGGCAGGGCAATTGAGCTGTCTCGACGGCGTGCAGGCGGCGGGGCAGGTGCGAGGAGGTGGGGAGAGAGTTTTGGTGGAGGGAAGGGATGACGAGGCTAGTGTGGGCAGTGCTCTGCCGCGGCGATCAAGTCAGTCCGTGAGTGGCACCCATCACAGACCGTCCCCTTCTCTCCCACGACCGACGCGCTCGCACGTGACGCCCTCTGAGCCCTCGCCACGGCTGCAAGCGCAGGAAAGCTTGCCTGCACCGTCGCCCACGATACGGCAGCAAGCGCAGGAAAGCCTGTGCACCGTCGCCCAGGCCCTCGCCACGGCAGCAAGCGCAGGAAAGCCTGTGCACCAGCGCCACCAAGGGCTGCGTGCTGAAGACGAGAGACTGACGACTGGAGATTGAAGACTGGAGATCAAGACGACGATCAAGACGAAGATCAAGACGAAGGTCAAGACGACGATCAAGACGAAGGTCAAGACGACGATCAAGACGAAGGTCAAGACGACGATCAAGACGAAGATCAAGACGAAGGTCAAGACGACGATCAAGACGAAGGTCAAGACGACGATCAAGACGAAGATCAAGACGACGATCAAGCCAGACCCAGCCAAAGATTGGCCACCATGACCACCGGCGGCAGCGACCTCGACAAGGCAATCCAGCAGCTGCGCGCGTGTCGGCCCATCCCGGAGAACCAGGTCCGCGAGCTCTGCTACAAGGCGCGCGAGCTGCTGATCGAGGAAGGCAACGTCGTCGGCGTCGATGCCCCCGTCACAGTACGTCGCCCCGGCCGCCTGCCTGCCACGGCTACGGCCACGGCTACGGCCACTGCCACCCCCCACGCTGATGCCCCTCCAGATATGCGGCGACATCCACGGCCAGTTCCACGACCTCATGGAGCTCTTCCGCGTCGGCGGTGACGTGCCCGACACAAACTACCTCTTCATGGGTACGCCCTCGCCCTGCCCACCCGGGGCACGCGAGCCTCGCTGACTGCCTCCAGGCGACTTCGTCGACCGCGGCTTCTACTCGCTCGAGTCCTTCCTCCTCCTCCTCTGCCTCAAGGTCCGCTACCCCGACCGCATCACCCTCATCCGCGGCAACCACGAGTCGCGCCAGATCACAACCGTCTACGGCTTCTACGACGAGTGCCTGCGCAAGTACGGCAGCGCCAATGTCTGGCGCTACTGCTGCGACGTCTTCGACTACCTCGCCCTGGGCGCCCTCGTCTCCGGCGCCGCCACCTCGCTGCAGCCCACCGACGGCCCCATCGCCTCCAACAGCAACATGGACAGCATCCCCGACCTCGACCAGGACATTGAAATCGAAACCCTCAACGCCGCCGGCGAGATCATGTACCGCTACGCCCGCAACTCCGACTCGCACTCCTCCGTCTCCGCCGCCTCGGCCGCCTCGCCCAACCTCGGCTCCTCCTCTCCCGTCGCGCCCCCTACCCCCACCAACCTCGGCCTGCCCGGCACCGCCGCCACCTCGTCCGCCAACGGCAGCACCGGCAACGACACGGGCGCCATTTTGTGTGTCCATGGCGGCCTCTCGCCCTTGATCGACAGCATAGATAAGATCCGTTTGCTGGACCGCAAACAAGAAGTTCCCCACGAAGGCGCCATGTGCGACCTGCTCTGGTCCGACCCCGACGAAATCGACGGCTGGGGCCTCAGCCCCCGCGGTGCCGGCTTCCTCTTTGGCGCCGACATTGTCAAGTGCTTCAACCACAAAAACGACCTCAGCCTGATAGCAAGAGCCCATCAGCTGGTTATGGAGGGCTTCAAGGAGATGTTCGACAGCACCATTGTCACGGTCTGGTCCGCCCCAAATTACTGCTACCGATGTGGCAATGTGGCCGCCATACTAGAGCTGGGCGAAGACGGGAGCAACGCCGGCTTTCAGCGGCGCACCAACGGCGATCGAGCCGGTGGAGGTGGAGGCTGGGTCTTGGGATCCAACGACGGTCCAAACGCAAATGGTGACAGGAGGCTGAGCAGCATGCTGGGCGAGCAGAGGAATAGGGACGGTCCTGGCAGACGCTATAGGGTCTTCGAAGCCGCCCCGCAGGATTCGAGGGGGATGCCTGCCAAGAAACCAGTCGCGGATTACTTCCTGTAGAATGGAGAAGGCCACGAGAGGATCGAGCAGACGGTGCGAATTTCAGGAATCCGGAAGGAACTGGCCATGGTGGAATGGCCAAATACAGTCTGGTACGACACTGCCGTCAAGTACTTTCTGTGACGGCTGAGAACAATGCAGGACCAGTGCAGGACCAGTGAAGGACCAGTACCGAGACCAGTGCAGAGCAGTACATGTTGAGCTGTGAGCGTTAAGTAGTATAGCTTTGTAAATATGGATACCCAAGATATGCGTTCAACAAAGGCGAGCGCGGACGTGCATTGTCTCATCCATTCTCTAACTCACAACGCTTCCATTTTCTTGAAGAACAACGCTCCCATTTCCTTGAAGGACAACTATATCTTTCTCTGAAGAACGACTATACTCATGACTCTATTGAATATTTCTGGTAGGCTGAGCAGCACTCTTGTATCCCAAGTGCACCTGACCATCCGTGGAAAACTCGTGAATGAAATGGTCACACGACATGTAATTCACCATCTTTACCAGCAGCATGCACAAAGCCCCTCGCACGAACATACTATCATATTGCCAACAAGTAAATCAATCTCCAACAGTTATACAAGAATCGAAACATTGTCTCGTCCAACCAAACAACACAGCCACTCTTACTCGCACTGCGAATACCAGTTGTTCTGCACCTTGCACTCACCGGCAGCGCAAGCAGTAGGGCCCTTGTAGCCCTGGCCTCCGCACTGGCCCCAGCGCGCAACATTGCCGCTAGAGGAGCCCTCGGTGGGGGTCGACTCGACCGAGGTCTTGGTCAGCGTCAACAGTGTGGAAGGAGCAGGCGCCGCGGTGGTGACGGGTGCCTCCTCGTCTTCTCCCTCGACGATCGTCTCCTCGGGAGCTTCCTCAGAATCGGTGGGCGTAGGCGTTGTGGACTCCTCGGGCACCTCCTCGGTCTCGGTGGGCACAGGCGTGGGAGAGGGGACATCCTCCTCGCCGCTCTCGGTAGGTGTGGGAGTTGCAGAAGGGACCGTCTCGGAAACAGTGCCAGTGGGGACCTCGGGCTCGGGGACCTCGTCATCAGCGCCGCAGGCAGGCAGCGTCTCGAGCAGACCCTGAGCACCCGAGCAGCTTGTCTTGGTGTCCACCTTGGAGCTGGAGCCGTTGCCCTTGTTGACGCCCTTGTACTCTTGGCACACATTCTTGGTCTCGCCGCACGATCCGCTGATAGTCGCCTCGTCGCCGAAGTTGGAGTTGATGCCGACCAGGTCAGATGTCATGCCAAAGGCGCGGATGTTCTCAACAATCACCTTGCGGGGTGACTTGGACTCGTTGTTGGTGCAGTCGCCACAGCTGCGGTAGAGCTTGCCGGCATTGACGACTGTGAAGTCCTTGATAGTGACGGTTCCGGCACCGTTGTGCTGGACGACCTTGTCCTTGGCCTCTTGAGCACCGCCGCCAATGATGGTGGCGTCCCCGGTACCCAGGACGGAGATGGCATCCTCGCAGACATCACGAAACCAGACGTTGGTTAGTGTACAAGCACCTACAAGGTTGACACGTTAGAACTGTGTGTTCCGTATCATCATGGGTCTTGTTTTGTCTTACCGAGGCAGTGAACACCCTCCAGAGCATCAGCACCGATGATGACGTTGGACAGGCTAGCACCATCCTCAAGAACGAAGACAGCGTTGTCACTACCGGTGTCTTCATCCGAATCACACGCTTGGCCACGGTCAAACTCCTTATTGCCGTAGTCCTCGCTGCCGGTAATGACGCTAGGTGAAGGGAGCGAGGTGATCTCGCCGACACGAGTTGGGATGTTGAGGGTTTGCGCCGAGGCAATGCTGGCAACGAGTGCCGCGAGCTGGACCTGAGAGAACTTCATATTTGCTATGAAAACAAGGCAATGGTATCAAGATAAGAGGTTGTTCGACGAAAGAATGACAACTAGATCACCAGGATGTAGGGGAACGAACGGCTGATTGCAAAGAGTGAATGGACTTGAATCTAGGAAAAGCGCTCGTCCAACTCCCTTATATGAACATTTGCTTCTGCGATGACAACGCCAACCTCTGTAGACTGTGCCGCCTAATTGCACACGGGATGCAAAATTGCACGAGTGTCATGACAAGAAACAAGCGAGTGCCTGCATACACGCAGATGGAACAACTAGTCAGGAAACATAATCAGAAGTCTGCTCGACTCGTCCAGAAACCGATAAGCCAAGAAACCAAGCAGCATGTTCCACCGTTGAGCGGAGCGTTCGTACCAGGGCCATCTCCGTTTCTGAGGCTGTGCGCGGAATGGACCTGGCAGGATATCCTGCTTGGCAATTTGGCCTGCTGCCTTGGCGTTTCAGGTAGCTACTTTACGAGATCCACCAATAAATGGCCGTGAAAGACATCGTGAGGTTCCAGGAGTGATTACAAGTTGCTGTTCGCGTAATGTGTATCAAGCGCAGTCCAAACTTGAACTGCTCGGTATTCCCGAACCTCTATCTTGAAGCTGCACAGGTGTACAGACGCAACGATCTCTGTCGAGCTCCAGACACGATACTCTGCAGGATTCGAGACTGGCGCATCCTTCTCGGTGTAACCCTCATTGAGAAATTGGTGCCGATGACACTCTGCGCCTTAGGATACATCGGCGCTTACAGCCTGCGCTGCTAAAGGGCCCAATCAAACGAGTTGCTGGGCATGTTTCAGTGTGTTGAGCGATCCAATGTATTCACACTTCCTGCGACTTAGTGCATATGTAGATTGAAAAAAGAAAGTGGCAGGCCGGAAGGCCAAGCACAGCGCGAGTCGTTTTTGCAAACCACAACGATCATTTGCAATGCCAAGCCTCGTTACCTGCCTCATCCTTTCTTCTACGCTGATCATGCCCGTGGTCTGATCCAGAGAGATACACCGGACAGTCGTCCTTCATCTAGAAGTGGGTGCATACACATAGGGGTGCTTTGAAATCGCTTTGCGAATAAACGGCGTAATAAAAGACAAGAGGTTTCGGTGCTCTAAGCAGCTTTTGTTCAAGTATTTTGGCACTCGGGCGCGAGACAGCTGTAATTTCGGTCATCCATGGATCGAAGGGGGATGCGTGTGTGGTGCGCAAAGAAGAACATTGTGGCTCTGGGTGAAAGAGGATGTGGCTTCTAAAAGGGGATGGGGAGTGGCGGTTATATATGCGGGGCAGGCACTGGCATGAGCTGAAACCATGCAGCTGCCGTTGTTCCGTAAGAGCCTGCTTCTTCCAATACATGTTGCTGTCGCAAGCTAATGATTATGAGCTTGCAAAGTCTCGCTCTACAGTATTACTTTTATTTCTCCCTGCTTCGGCCTGTAGGTACACAATAGTAAGGTGTGAATAAAACACAATGTTGGCCTGTTGTACCGAGGTCGCGTCCCACAAACGACCATTGCACAAGTCTAAGCCCTTTCTACAGACTCAGTCTTCGCTGACAGCACCTCCGAGTTGGAAAGGAAACCACCCTCCGGAAGCTTATCAAGAATGTCGTTCTCCTTGTCAAGAGCCCTAAAGGTCCACCAGAACGCAATCCAGCCGAAGAAGGTCATAATAGCAATAGTGATGTACAGCCATACCAACAAAGGGTCCGTTGCCAGAGGAACAAAGGCCTGAGCAATCGCTGACGAGAAGGCATGCGTGAACAAAAACACACCAGTAATCAATGATCGCATGTTCTTTGGCGCTTTGGTATAGGCGTACTCCAGACCGGTGATGGACGCAAAGATCTCGGAAAAGGCAATGAGCAGATATGCAGGCGTCTGCACCCATACAGTGAGGCTTGGTTTGATCTCACAGTCGCTTGCACGCTTGCCACATGGCGACTTTTGGTAGATGAAGTGCTGAACCAGCGCCGCGACTACCATGCTGAGCATCGCACATGCAAAACCAGCCTGGATCTTCTTCAAAGGGGTGAAGTTGATACCCACTCGTGCAAGCTGCGGGTATAGAAACTTGTCGAATATAGGAATGAATCTAGATTTGGAAACATTAGCCGGACTTCACAAGTCGAAAAATCTTCATCACACACTTACATGATGAGCGTAATGGGGTTTAAGTTATGAATGACATCATTAGGAATACCATTTAGTTCCATAGTAGCAGCTTGTGAAACCAGGTTGGTCGTCATCTACACATCTGAATCAGCTACAGTTGCTTGAAATCAAAACCGGCAACTTGCCTGACCGTAGGGAAGCCAGAAGATTGGCAGCCAAAGGAACACTTGGCATGCTTTGATTCCACGTCGCACCTCATCAACCCAAGCATCGTCGAAGGTCATCCAGTTGGGCTTGGTTGCAAGATTGCTCGGCTTAGCACCATCCCATAGGTTAGGAGATGATAAGTTCTTCCACGTACGGACAGGGTTAAGTGACCACCTTCCACGCATTGCAAAGCCATATAGTTTTGCTGACTTGACTAGCACATCTCCCTGTGGGGGTTTCTTGACGTAGTGCTTGCTTAGTGCTACCATCAGAACAGGACAGAAGATAAAGAGGATGGTAGGCAATAAGTAAGATAGCCAAAAGCCAACATACTTCTCAGCATAAACCATAGATATTTGACCAGCGAGAGCGCCGATGTTAATGAGCAGATAGTAACGCATGTATACACGCGAGATGGTGATGCCAGGATCCACAATAACGCGCTCGCCGCTTGGTTCGGTACGAAGGAAGGCCTTTGGGTGACTGTGTTCATACTGCTCAGCCACGAGGGGAGAGATGCAGCATTTGAAGAAGCCCACTCCACTTCCGAACAGAATCAATCCTAAGATAAATGCAGCTAGTGCCCCGTTTGGAGTAGCGATAACTTGAGGAATGGCAGCAACGATAATCAGAATGTGGCCGGCGGTAGCTAGTCCAATAGCCACATAAATGGTCTTGAACTTTCCCCAGTATTCGTCTGCAAGCCAACCACCTGAGAATGTTAGTGATGCGTATGTTGATAGGAGCTTTCTTCCACCTACCGACCAGGGGCATAACGTAGGAGAAGAACTGATTGAATTGGACAAGTCCGGTGGAGGCCTGCTGGCCCATGTCTAGTGCTCCAGCCTGACCATGCGTTCCTGCAGCACCAGCTGAGGGGAAGGGTCCTTCGGTAGGAAGAGGTTGCTGAATGAAGTTGACAACTTGTGTAGTTAGTGCTTGTGTTACAGGCCCCTGTAAATGTGTACGTACAAACAGCAGTGGTTCCATAGTAGGCAAACCTTTCGCACATTTCAACTATTCCAATGACGTAGATCATCCAGTTTACCTTGCCGTAGACGCGTCGTAGAGTGGACCAATCTTCGGTTGTTGGGTACTGCTCGCCGTTGGGACCTACCAGCTTCTCGGATGTCGAAGTGCGTGGCTCTTGCTTTTCGATAGAAACTCTGTCGGTCATCCCCTTAGCTACCCCAGGGTAATCTGCTGCTGCTGCTTCTACAACATCTAGAGCTGCGCCCGACGACATCATGAAAGCTGCAGATCGAATAAAGTGTCAATTGGACTAGGACCGGTGTGCTCGAATTTATATTCCGAGAGATTCGCTGTGCCTTTATCAGCTGCCTCATTCAGTGAAATCGTGGCAAGAGTCTAACTCCAAGGTTGTCATGCTCTCCTCGGCGCCAATGATGGTATGCGCCAGCGCCAACAGATAAACGTCCTCGGTCCGCGTCCACAACAAGCCCTGTCATACTCAATATTCTTGGTAGGAAACTCATAGACACATCGGATTGGCACCGAGCGATACCAACCACTACACTTTACTAATAGTTGCACTGCCAAGTACGCCGTGGTATGCCAAGGAGAGAGCAGATAGCGTGACCAATGAATACCAGTTGAAGTTGAGCGCAGCACACAACCTTGAAACTATTTCCAGGGGTTTGGTGCAAGGTTACGAAAGATTTCAGACCTTTCTAGGCTTTAGTCTAACAATATCTTCTCTTGCAAAAGCTCGACACCTTCCTGATCAAGCCTGCTGAAGGTTTGACAAGACGACAAGACGACAAGGCGGAGGACGGGCACCGCTCGGCATCCCCGCCACATTGGCAAATCATCACAAGAGAGCACTATCGCATGGCTACGGTTTACTTCGGTTTATGAGGGGTGATGGTTGTGACGATGTCTTGACGAGATGAGCCGGATGAAATGAGATGAAAGAGGTGTGGGCTAAACGAGCACATAATGAAATGCACTCCACGTGCATTACTATGTTTTACTAAACAGGAGTATATGTTAGATAGACAGGTAAGATGTGATACTTTTCGAGACCAAGACGGTATTTAGGACAAGGGTTGAGCAAGGTTAGCTTGTTTTCAACAGGCTGACTCACCAAAGCATGAGACACTACGATGGCGATGGTATGATCATCAGGATTAAATTGGGGATATCAAGTGCTGAATCACTTTCCGCTTACCTTGCGTCGTCAAACAATGCTCGGATTAGAGTTCGCGTGCTATGGATTCATCTTAAGACCACAGGCACATAAGATATTAGTATTTGAGTAATGACCACGAGTTGAATAGTTATCTCCACTTAACTAAGAATAAGCTCGTTTTGTTTTTGGCTGGACACTTCCAGGGACACCAGGATAACTTCTGGGATTTTGCTCACTACATCAACCCTTATAGTTGTCATGAGTATACAGACTTAAAACTGCAGTTTAGTCTTAATTAGTCTGTCTTATAGACTAATAAGTTTATGCTGTATTATTAGTGTTCTGTGATACCAGATGTTCTGATCCTACGCAGATGTTCGGCCAATAAAAACGAGATTCTTCGTACGTGGTTGCTCCAGTACATGTTGCCTTGTCACCGCTGTCATCTTTGGGAATCTAATGACCCACAAAAGATCCATTAACAGGCACTAGACTATGCAGATCTGTATCAAATCAACAAAGATCTGGCAAGGACAAAGGGCGACCGCAAGGGTCAAACATTTATCAACCAGAACAGTGGCAGTCACCATGTCAGATCTCCGGCAAAAATATCTTGCGAGCAATGATAACACTTTCAAGGCCACAATCCCAATACGAAGAAGAAAGAACTGGCGAGGTATCAATCAAACACCCATTTCCTAAAAAGATAAACGACTGTCACATCTTCTATAGTCAGGTTGATGGTGGTTATGGGACATAATTTGGCCTAGAAAGCATTGAATATGTTCTTATCTATGTTTGCAGAAGTCATATCAAACTCCGACCAGAGGACGCCGTCTTGTCAGCATGCGAGCCCCTGCAAACGCAGCGCCAGCGAATGAACTCTACATCCGCCCATAAATGATGTCTCTTGTTGCGAGATAACCATAGTACTCAAAAGTGATTTGGATGCTTTCTGTCATCTGCTGATACTCGTGCTCTACAAGCGCCCTCGTGCTGCTTTTCATCATGTCCACGATACGCAGATATGTGTTTTCTCATGAGATATTAGTGTTACAGCACAGTATCTGTAAAGAGTCTTGGTCCCATGATCAGTATTGGTTATACTGATCGTAACTTCGTACATTGCGATGCGGACGAACCGGATGCCTGATCCTTCTTGGTTTGATATGTTTAGTAGTATTTAAAGCTGCTCTCCCACTTGAATCCCTAAATATAAGAATCTGGTTAATTCTATCCCAACCTGATCGGTAGAGCCAAGTCCCTATGCTCCAACAATTAGCGATTGAGCGACCTTTTGGATCTTTGCAATGACGTAAATGGAATGGCCCGGTTCATGCATCGTGAAGTTGCGGTTCGGTCGATCAAACGCTCCACACTACGGAAGGCGCACGGATGAGGTAGCTAAGTATAAATCCATCACGTTCACCTGGCCTCTGCTGTCCTAGCATGGTAAACCTTGTGTACTTGGCAACGTTATCGTGTCTCGGTAAGGACCACCCGTCGCATGGAGACTTCATTTGTAAATGATTGGTGCAGACGAACTGTCATAAATGCACGATACAATCCTCGGCACAGCTCGACTGCTGTGGTTGCGCCATGCACGCTCGAGATTGATAGCTACACACGTACTGTGTTTTGCGCCTGTCATTCTGAAAGCATTGCGTTCGAAACCGGGGCTACCCAGGCCGAGGTAGGAATGGTGAACGGAACCCACGTTCCGAGAGGGCTGCCCTGGGCTGATTAATTAAATTCAGGATTGTAACTGTGCGGCACTTTCCGGCACTCCGAGAACGGAAGAGGATAAGGTCAGATCCATAGGTGGTATTGTGGTGTGCCGTCTTGCAGTCTGGACGAAGCTTAGCAGTAACGAGCCGTCTGCTCTTGCCGCGTCTGAACCCTTCCCCACATCACAATGCGGATCTCGCCCGCAAGCTCAAATTTACCCTACTTCACCGAAACATGATAATACCCAGGCTATGCTTGTCACCATCCCTCTCCTGGTCTTAAATTTGATCTAGATCTCTCCTTTCATATTCACCCGGAGATTGTTCTGGACTCGGCCGCGTATAGTTTCCTCCAATTGCAGGGCTCAAGCACACAGCGCGAGTTCAAGATGAGCAAACTTGAGATATTTCCTGCTCGGGCGATGTTGTTGTTGCTAGGGCAAAGGAAGGGGGTGTAGTGGATTGGTTTCAAAGTGTTTTGGTTAAGAGTCACTCTGTACTGTCATGCTGTATGTACAACGCAAGACACTTGAAAAACTAGATGAGTCGAGCAATGCAGACGTCGTGGAAGTTGCGATGAATTATGTTCATAGAAGTTAAAGTGCTGATAAGTTGAGCGAGAAAAGAGAACCAAAGAAATGACATCTTTTACAGGTCGTTCCAAGATGTATGCCGCATCCTACCTAACATGGCATCCTCGGATAGCTGAGTAAGGAAATAGGCGTACGGAATGTACTGATATGCCGTGAAGAAGCAATGAGTCTAGATATCGCAGGCACTGCCATAGCAAAAGCGAGGGCGCCAGCATTAAACCGTTGTTCAGCACCAAGCCTGAGAGCGAACCCAAAAAGAGAATGTGTCGAAAAGAAGCACGGTTCGAGCGCAGGGCTCGACCGTGGAGTTTAAATGGCAGTAGGTGCTAATGGTATCGCGTTTTCCTTCTGGAAGCCTCGAGGGCACCGGCTATAGGCCATGGTGGAGGTGCCGAACGGTGGGCAGGTATCTTTCAACTCTCTTCGTGTCGTGCGCAACAACATCGTCGTCTCCGGCTGTTTACATTACTGTGCATCCACAGCAGCCGCCTTTCTTCTCCGAGTCGTCCTCGACACCCATCTTGGCAATGCCGCTTTGGCCTTGTGCGCCCGATGGCGCGCCTGTGTATGATGACATCTCCTTGTTGTATCTGCGGATCTCTCGTACAATATCGTAGAATGCGTTGTCGACGTTGATGCGCGATTTTGCCGAGGTTTCGATGAACTTGCAGCCAAACTGTCGTGCCAAATTCTGGCCCTCTGAAGGGAGTAGTCAGCAAGAGAGGGTGGAATGTAGAGTGGAAAATGGCTCACCTTGTGTCGACACCTGCCTCTCGCCATCAAGGTCGCACTTGTTTCCAACCACAATCATGGGGAAGTAGTCCTTATCCTTCACGCGTAGGATTTGTTGCTGGAAAGTCATAATCTCTTCAAAGCTCTGCCTGTCGGTTATGGAGTAGACAAGCAAAACCCCTCGCCGGTTCTCATGTACTGCTCGCGCATCGCAGAGTACTCTTCCTGGCCAGCCGTGTCGAGTACATCAAGGAGCGCAACCTCGTCGTCGATGACACATTGCTTGCGGTACGAGTCTGCTGGAGATTAATCGATGCCGGCAACACGCTGCTGCGAATCTCGTTGGGTGGAGCTCGAATCAACGTACCTTCGATCGTGGGATCGTACTCATCAACGAAATGCGACTGAATCAGCTGAATGGTCAAGCAACTCTTTCCCACGCCACCGCCACCAACAACCACGAGCTTGTACTCTCTGAGAAATTTGGATGCCATTGCGGTGTTTTGGGTGGATGATGTTGTGGTGTAAGGGCTGAGGTCCGAAAAGAGGAGGCGGCTGGAAACACCAAGGGAGGGCAGAGACACGCGCAGAGCTGAGAGACGCAGCAAGAACAATGGATGGCGTGCTCGAGATGAACTTGCAGGTAGAGGGACGGCGGAGATGTGCTGTCAACCAGGGGAACAGAGTCGCAGTCGTAGAGAGGATGGGCAGTGTTCGATAGTTCGGCTTGCGCAGAAAACCACCTATCCCGTTTGCGACTAGTGCTACTTAGCGCTGGGCCCAAGCGCTCACCAACGAGCACCGGCCATTGAAACAGAGTTCTCCACACCAGTCAATCTGTCAGACAAATGCAGGAATGCAGGTGCTGCAAGCCACGCCCGCCGGCACATGTCCTGCGATGGCACACACACGCACAACTGTCACAGCTGGCAGCGCACTCAGCATATGTACAGCACCACCATTTGGCAGCTCGGCCGCCCCTGGGGAAGAGTGCTTACACAGTAGCGGTTAAAGCGGCGGTTCTAGGGAATGTCTCTACCGCGATCAATGCTTTCTTCTCCAGCGGCACGGACAGTCATGGATCTCAAACTCGCTGCTCAGTGCTATGCACGACGTCGCGGGCCTCTAGAGCGCTGCACACCCTGTTCGCTATGGCGCGTACGAGAGCGGCAGCCACGCTCGACTCTGAAAAACGCACATTGTTGTATTAGCGCGACATTCAATGCGCGACCGTTGCTTATCATTACATTTGCTGGTGACGGGTAAGCGCCACTGGAAATTAAGGAAGCAATCTCTTCACACATCATACCACTACTATCGCACAATCAAGATGCTGTTATCAGGGCTTAAGACCCATCGGCCTCGGCACCGCTCTAGCGGAGTGGGACGCGGCTCACCTGCTGCAGGCTTCGAGAAGCCGGACCCCTGAATCTAGGGACATAACGACGTTCTACAAGGCACTCGACCTGGTTCACGCACTTTAAAATCAACGACATGTCATGTTACATATCAGTGTCCCATTATACACACAACCGCCTCCTACGCTCGCTCGCTATGTGTCCTTGTCTGACGTGTTGCCATCGTCCTCGCCCTCGACCTCCACACGTTTGCCATTCACGTTTTTCTCAACTTCCGGGACCAAGCTCTCCATGAACTCAACATCGCGGCCAACAAGTGTAACCGTGTTGTGGTCCTTGCCCCAACGGGGATAGCTGCCCACCTTGACACCTTTGGGTTCTGCCTTAGCCGCCAACTCTGTTAGGTACCCAGCGACAGCACTTTCGGCCAAAGGTGTTGAGATAAGAATGCGCAGCACACCCTTGCCTTCTGGGTCTGTCAATCGCGGCAAAATACGAGGTTTCAGCCCATCGATCATGGCTTCGAACAACCTGGGTACGCCAGGTAAGATGTGAACGTTTCCATTCACACAGCTGACGGGGACCCATAACGTCTCATTGACAAAGATGACTTGATCTTCGTCTGGGATTGAATCGTCAATAGGCAGCTCCACCATGCGCTTCTTGGCCGTAAGTGCGGCTGAGGGTACATTCCAATCAAAGTTTGGTTGCGACTTGTGTGGCTTTGAGAGGCGTTTCATACGCTCATAAGCCGCACCATGCAACTTCAAGGGCAGACCGAAGGCCTTCGCTATCGACTGGTAGGTAATATCGTCGTGTCTGTGCTGCTGTGTGAGTATGTGTAATACAATGCCACCCAAGTGACATACGTTGGGCCGATGCCTCCACTAGTGACGACAAAGTCATAGTTATTGGACATGCGCTTTACAGCCTCGGTAATTTCACCTTCGTCGTCGGCAATGACCTCTACACGACGAAGATTGATGCCCAAGGAGAAACACCATTTGGCGAAGTATGCCTGCAACAATCAATTGGCGCCCAGGAGTCGTGCATGCAGTAGCTTACCGAATTGGTATCTACTGTCTGTTGCATGCGTGTCAGCAGCCATAACTTGTGAAGTCGGAATAACTTGCTAGTAGCCTACCTTGCCTCCAAGCACTTCATCACCTATAATTAAACAGGCGGCTGTGTGGATCAGACTCTTCTGCTGTTGTATTGCGCCCGCCATGATCGATGACGTGCTTGATGAAGCTCCAGATCTCGCCGCCGATGAGTGTGCAAAATTCAGTACTGGGCGGGATAGGTATCGAACGACCTGATTGATCCGGCTGAGCATGAGAGTATCAGGAGGATCGATTCCAATACCGAGGAACAGTGAGTACGTTGGGATGGAGGGGTTTGCAGAAAGGAGATGGACATGAACCTTCAACCCAGTACATGTCACTAGCGCGTTCCTCGCGTCCCCACCCCACACCCCACCTTCGCGCCAAACCGCCATCAAGCTTCTTCAGCCTTGCATCGGTATATCCGCACTCGTAACGCCACTGCAAACCGTTTGGTTGCTAGTCCACAAGGGCCAGACCTTAGACACCCAACACCATGGCAGGTCTTATGTCGTGCCCCGCAGCACCTATGCGCTGACACAAGCCCTCAGGCGTCCGAGTCACGGCTTTACACCTTCTCAGAAGAGACGAAGACGAAGCTACGCAAATTCAGACTGGGCACATCACGCGCCAAAGATCCCCAGGCTGTCATCTGTACGATCCTCTCGCATTCCTAGCCGCTATGCGCCTCCCACTTTCAGACCTAGAGCAGGGCTGATGCCGGCACTGTTCAGACGAGATCGATAAGAAGACACTGGAAGTCAGGCCTGTCGACGACGACGTTTACTCAGACGTAGCGTCTGTGGCAGATGAGCTGCCTGACCACGCACCACGCTTTGTGCTGCTAAGCTACCCTCTGACTCTCGTACGTTCTGCGAGCCGGTGGCGCGAGCAATGGTCACTGACACGAGCAGGACTCTGGCCGCCTATCTGTCCCTTATGTCATGCTATACTACCTGCCAATCACTTGCAACAGCGAGGTCAAGATGCTGTACGCCGGCGCAAAGGAGTTGATGAGGAATACAGCAGAAGTCAACAAAATCATCGAGATTGACTGCGCTGAGGATCTGGACGACATCGAAAAGAAGTTGAAGGAGACATAACTGGCAAAGCACGACGGCTAGTGACGAGAGACGAGACGAATTATCTCGAAACGGAGGTCGCAGAGCCACGGTTCTACAGCATGAACACTTAGCACAGACTCACGAAATCTTGGCAATACGTGAAAGAGCAGAGAAAAGTCATACATGCATTGCAATTCAAGCCAACCCACAAATTGCTAGATGTCTCTACCAGGTACCATACAGGTGGCTCTCAAGCTCTAAAATCAGCCTTGCTACCCTTCTTTATTCTCGAAAGCTGATTTTGTTCAATGGCATGAGAAATTGAATGACCGTGCCGCAGGCACACAGCGTCTGACCTCACCCTAATGAGCCTGTCATTAATCACCGCGGAGCCACCGTTCCTTTCCCTTGTCACGCCGGAGATTGCGAATTTTCCGAGTGCGATTCTCACATCCAAACATGTGCAATTCTCCGAATTGTATGCGCGTCGTCCTGCACCGGCCAACTAACGATGCATCAACCTGACTCGCGTGTGCTTGATCGAAACAATGCATCGAAATGCGCAGTCAACGTACATGACTTTCCGATTCAGTGTATATTTCGGTTCTCTTCCAAGCCAATTACGATTGAATCCTCAGCTGGATACTGCGATGTGGGGTTCCGGTAGGATACTACTCAGCCGCGTTCTCATTTAAACTTCTCTCTTTGACGCCATTTCAAATTCTGTTTCTCAGCGTGTACACACAAGAGTCCCAACCCAACGACCCAATACCCTTGCAGTCGTCTAGTGCTTGGGTGTCGTTGCGTGCTTGATTATCTGACGGCGCCCAATCGGACTCTCTCGGCCTGCGATGTGCCTGTAGGGAACGATATGACAAAACATCAAGTCTCAGAGGAGTTTTCATAAAGATATTCGATTTGAAATAAAATCCGTGCCAGCATATATCCGGATTGATTTTAGAGACCGTCCTCGGCCTCACTTTCTTCACAATACAGCTCTCTCCCGTCGAAGAAAGTTTCTCGCTAGTGTTAGCTACAGCCTTTACAAGCATACTGTGCAGCCCGCTCTCTACCTTCAGAGATCCTTTAGATGCCACTTGTCGAGTTTTGCTGCTTGTACTAGATTTACGGAATTGAACTCAGTAACGGTTTTTCAGCATCATCAATCCATCTCAACATTCGTGGTAACTCTTTGAGTTTTGGTCATAGATTTCACGCAAGCAAAAAGCAAACGATTGCGCGAGTGATGATTGTTGTATTTGTACGGTACGGTTCAGGTTCCGTGATGGCCCTCAAATACGCGAATGCAGGAGACACGCTTAGAAGACCCATCTGTTCTGAGGACAACGCAACGAATAGGGTCAATTCGGCGACTGTATTGATGAATGCCAACTTGAAAAATGAGTGTTGTGAGTTGTAAGCGCGCAGATACGCTGAGATGTTTTGCGGTTTGAGAAAACCTGGTGACACATTCAGGTCATCTTCGTTATCGCGGTATCTCAGAGTTGCTTTGCATGTTCATAATCTTCTCACTGCATCCTAAAGACAGACATTATCTTCTCACTCAATATAACAAACATTAGGTTTCGATATTTGTGTTACTCAAGACCAACTTGAGGCAGGTATCGTTTACCGTATTGCGGTCTTGAGATCAGCTCTAAAATTTCAGAGGAATCGCAACCTAGATTGAGTGCGTACAACTAGAGAAACCTAATTGGCCTATGCTAGATTCTTGACGAAGTCGATGGGTCAGCTTGAGCAATAGTAGTGGCATACCTATTCTTACGCAGTACAGGCTATCAGCACACTATTTCAACCTCTGACCTTTGAGTCAGCAAAAATTGCGGGCGTGGTGGTAGAACCTCGTTCAATACAGCAACCATAAATGTTGCATACCTCTTGGGTCAGTATATGATCACGCAGCTTTAGGGATGGACTAAACGAAGTTTTGAGTGTACAGTAAAGAAAGGCGAATTCCCTAAATATCTTGATATTCATCTCATTGTTTGAGGTTTGGAAGAAGCATCTCAGTTGACTCAGTTTGAGATGCCGCGTCAGACACTGTGCTTTCTGCGCAAGTTGCCGATAAAGAAACTGACAACAGCCAGCTCCACATCTACACTATAAGAAAACCCGTGAAAAGCTTACTGAGCCGCCAGGCTGGTACTTATATTGGTACAACACACTACTGGCTAAGCGGGCCCTGCATGATAGAGAGTCGACACTGACAGCGAAGAACAGCCGCAAACTCACAGCTTTGCATCAGAGGCTAGGATGCGGTTACACGCCTCAGTTGTGAATTCGATATGATTTTAATGGTCAATTGATCACATACTCGATTGCAGTCATGGTTTTCGAGGGGCTTGAGCTAACAATAGCTTAGTTTTCTTGCCGGAGCTTTTTAAATTTGCCATCCTGAAGTTCACAAACTCATGGCTCGATACAACTTTCGCATATCGTGAGTCCCAGCCAATCAGAAAAGGCTGTACAACGTGCGAAATGTCGGCCTCGGCTCATGTTGCACTGTATGCAACTTGCAAGTGCATACAACAACGCCGTTGAGCCAGAACATAGTGAGGATCATATGTCTAGCATCGACGATCAGTCTTCTACCGTGTATCTAACAGGCCCATGTTTGAAAACAAGTTTAAACTCTGTGGGGTGATATTTTTTTATTCCGTCGCAACTTGTCATGCAAGGGAGAATTCGCGAATTTATTTCAACTTCGGGTCCATATTGCACAATTACGGAATTGATGGACCCAACTCAGCCTTGCACCCTTATGACGTCGAGACTGTGTTACTCACGAAAACGGTAGCGCTTGCTTCAAGTCCAAAATTTAGGTCTGACCTTCCGTCATCAAGGCTCAATCTATAGAAGTTCGTTGGTGTCTGTGGTCCAAAATCAAGAAAGGCATTGAGTTCAAGGCAATGCGTTTGAAAATGTCTGATTACACCGACCTCCAGGGACAGCAAACTTATTCATTGAAGATACTTACAGTACCCTTGAGCCATGTGATGGGGCACAGCACTCTGCGACGGAACGACCGGGACATTGCTCTCGTGTACAACACGACAACAGCCAAACTACTCCTTCTCACTCACATGACGATGGTTACTTGAACAATCCGGTGGGTGGCAAAGACTTAAGAAATTGACTACGGCTTCGCGGCTATGGCCCCAAAGAGGCTGGCGTACATTGCTTGATGTGCAGTTCGTCCGGGTTTAGTTTAGTTTAAGTGGCTCGCTCTGAGCGCGATCAATCGGTACGCCCAATCCGGGAGCAAGTCCTAGAGTGTCTGATCTAGCAGTAAAAGAGCAGCACCCTTGGCCAATAAGCATCGAATTCGGCATTCCGGTACCTCGATCGGCAACACTGTTCCAAATCCATGGCGCAGGCTACTCGAAAGGATGTCAGCAACGGAACAGACCGGATGGTATCACTGATTGCTGTCTTGCCGTGGTTGACGAGCCACGACCTTGGCAGATTCAAGTCGCTGAAGAGTATATACGTTTAACGACAGGTGTAGATGGGCTCTATACACGCATAGCAGTGTGGGTGAGCAGCCTAGGCGCAAGGCCAATTGCTTGCCTTTGTTACTATGGATATTGGTGGTAGTCTGAGGGGTTTTTGCCCAATCCATCCATCGATCCTCCGTGAGGGGACCCCGCATCTAAACAAACGCTACCCACAAACTGCTCCACTTCGGTCTCCAAACATAGTGTGATCGCCGCTCGTTAACCTCGCCCCTTATTTTCAGGACTGGTCCCGCGTAGGATGTGCACGTTGTGACCAGTTGCCGCGGCTTGTCTGTATTTTAGCTTCGACCCAGTGACGATAGCGTACCTCGACACCAGGCCTCTGTGAGGATATAGACTTGCACCACGCGTGCATAGTCCTGTGAACCAGGGGCCTGTGTCTGCTAAACCTCCCCCGTAACGTTTTACCACATAGCCGCACCTCAGTAGCCTGACAAGACGCCTTTATCACCATGGGCCATGCAATGCATACACCGGGGCATGACCAACACGATACCAATGTCCATGACATCGAGAAGACCGGTGACCATGCATCCCGTCACGAGTGGCAGGACCGTACACCCCCTAGCGAGGTCGAGAAAGGCGAGCAGCTGCACCTGGCTCCAACAGTTAGCAGAGGGCCGACTGTGCACGAGAAAGTGAGTTGGGCGACAAGCCATGATGAGTGTCCACTAATCGATGGTTGTAGATGAATGCAAAGCTTTTAATGACCCTGATGTGCATGTCCTTCCTTTGGATTGGTTCGCAAATTCCTCTGTTCCTGTTTGGTTCCGTCCTGCCTCTCATCTATAACGATATTGGTGGTGTCGACAGATGGGTTTGGTTCGTAATCGGTTACCTCATCCCCAACGCCGCTCTTTGTCCATTCGTGGGTGCACTATCAGATCTGTTTGGTCGCCAGAAGGTTGCAATCGTTGGACAGGTTTGCCTTATCATGGGCCCTATCATCACCGCAACGGCAAACTCGATGAATATCGCTATTGGTACGTGGTTGTGTAGCGATACTAAAATTGAGTATTCTAACGCTATTCAGCTGGCAATGTCTTCTCCGGTATCGGTGCTGGCCTGAACGAGCTCATTGCACTTGCCGGGACAGCAGAAGTTGTGCCAGTCAAGGATCGCGGTAAGTACGTTGGTCTTGTCGTTTTAACCATCCTGCCTTTCTGCCCTTCGGTATTGTACGCCCAGCTCATTGCTGAAGCGAGTAACTGGCGCTACAACGGTATCTTTGTCGGCGTTTGGAACTTCATTGGCCTTCTTCTCTGCGTCTTCTGTTATCATGACCCCTCTCGCCTCACTACAGAGTACACGGCAATTCATGTCCTGAAGCGTGTCGACTACATTGGTGGTATCCTAAGTATCGGTGGCATCACCTGCTTCATGATGGGCCTACAATGGGGCGCATCGCAGGTAGGCTACCTTGAATCCCTATTTCTTAATGGTGGCTAACACGATCTAGTATGTATGGGGAAGTGTGCACAGCATCGTACCTCTAATAATTGGAATCGTCATGATTGCGGCTTTCTTTGTGTGGGAGGGGTTTGCGCCACATCCCATGGTCCCTCGGGCGTTGTTCAAGAAAGCGAAGAAAACTATGATTGTTATCCTTTTCATTACTTGGCTCAGTGGCGGCAATTTTTTGTTCTCCTGCTCTTCTGGCCTACCCAGGTGTACAACGTATATGGTAAGTCCAGCTGATAATCTATATCGAGCATATGCTGATGTACAATAGGTGACGATCCAATCGGTGTTGGTGTTCGATCCCTCCCTATTGGATTTGGTATCATGATTGGTGCAGCAATTTGTTTAGTGCTCATTCCCATCACTAAAGGCCGCATTCGCTTGTTAATGTTGTTTTTCACGGCTTTGATGACTGCAGGGACCGGTGCTATGTCCATCTCGACACCGCACAACCTCAACACTATCTACGGGCTTGTCACAGTCGCATCGATTGGCGTCGGTGGTATCATCATCCCATGTTCCATCATTGCACAGATCGCCTGCCCTGATGAACTCATCGCTACAGTAACCGCAATCACTCTCAGTCTCCGTTACATCGGTGGTGCTATAACGTTTGCGATTGCCTCCAATCTCTTCTACCATAATATCGCCATCTACGCGAACGAGATAGTCGCTACCAAGACTATTGCCAGAAACGCTATTATCAATCCTTTCAAACCCGAAGGTTTGGCACTCATCCAGCATGTGACAGAACTTGTCGCAAACGCTCAGTTCGATCAGCTGCGCGACATACTAAGGACAAACCCTTTGGTCCTGAACAAGGACAGCTACGGGATTATTGTTGCAAGTGCACAAGAAGCCTTCTCTCTGGCCTATCGATGGCCATACTGGATCTCCATTGCCTTCGGAGGATCTTGTTTCATCCTGAGTATATTTGTTGGCGACATTGGTGCCCTTCTGGACCGCCATATCGCTGCTATTGTCTAGGTAAGAGTTACTTGTCGGATGGATATGAACCAGAGTCGGAAATCCTTTGATGAATAGTTCTTCATACACCATAGAAACATCATATAATGAATAAAGCAAAATCGACGATTCGGACAATACACCATGAATCATGTCATGGTCCATGACATTGTCTGATCCACTACAATGTCTTTGATGTGCACTCTTGTATGAGCTCATGAAGCATGAAAATAGCAGGTATGAAAGTGAAATTGCCTTCAAAATTATCTGTAGTAGCCTTCTCATATGCTGCATTCATGCGTATGTGTGTGTATAAATAACGAAGGTCTCGGTAAATCATGTCATCCAGTCCTCACAAGTGAATGTCCACACTATGCCAGGCGCCCTTGCCCGAACATCACTTATGGTCGTCAGCACTCACAAGCTGCAGCAACAAAACGAGCGTTGCAAGAGTGTATCCAACCACGAACAGGCCTGTGACTACCAAATATAGATGATATTGGTGACAAGTTTACTACAAGACGTACAGAAAGTCTGGACAGCGGGTCTTTTGGCGCCTCACTTGTGGGAATAGCTTACTTAGCTGATAATATGGGGTCTGTAATCCTCGTGAATGACTGGGAGAATGAAAGCAAAAGACTTAGTGCGTCATTGAAGCTACATATGGCTTATTCACATTTTCGAAGATTTACACTGCTCCAATACTCTCTCAACCGCGTCAGCGAATCTGAAGTCTTTCTTTCTCGGGTGAAAGCAAAACTACTACAACGCGACTCTACTTCATAGCCTTCTCAGGCTACCCTAGTGTAGTCAGGATGAACGTATCTACATGAAAACCGGATTAGGTGATGACAAAAACTTTATCTACAGCGCGATTGCAGTAGAGACCCAAAGCAGAAGTGCCAAGAGAACGTGATGTAGGAGGCCTGCGTTCTGTAGAGTGTTGCTGGCCGAACTTGTTGTTTGTTCTGGCGTGGCACCACCGGAGGTGCTGCTAGAACTTGGAGACGAGCTGGAAGACGAAATTGGGGTGGAAGTTTCATTGCTAGACGATGAGCCGGCCTGTGTCGAGATCAGTACCATAAACGACAGCGGCAGAGGGTGCCCTTTACCTGTGAAGAATCTGAACTCCCCGATGTTGATGAATTACCCACACGGTCAGCCGAATCACCAAATTGGCGGTACCAGTTCTCCTCTGGATCGCCGAGGCATTCACCCACAGTGACGGCCTTGTATCCAAGCTGGGTGAGGGTGGAGAGCATGTATTCGGTAAGGTTATTGGCGGTCTGCTCTATAATGTCGTGAGATATTGTGAGCCAGTCGTTAGTCTTGGGTGTAGCACCATTCTTTGTAATGTTGCCCTTGAACCAGTCTTTTGAGTTTTGAATGCGGCTCGCATTGATTTGTTGATAGTCATCGGTATCAACATCATAGTAGATCAGGTGGTAGCCTAGGTCGCTCATGTCTTGCTGGCAGCCTACGTCACAACTAGAGTAGGGTGGGCGCAAGTAGGTTGGAATTCGCCCAATGATGTTGTTAAGTGCCATCTCCACGTTCCAAATCTGATTCTTGCGGTCCTCAGAGGAGATCTGTGCCAAATTCAAATGCGTCCAGGTATGGGAAGCGATCTGATGTCCCTCTATGTCCATGCGCTTGATCGACTCAATGTGCTCCTGGGTCTTGTCAATCTGCCCCTTGTTGATATTATTGCCAGTTATAAAAAAGTGGCCTTCGCGTTGTAGCTCTTGAAGAGATCGAGGATATGATTAGTGAAATCTTTGTGAGGGCCATCATCGAACGTAAGCGCAATAGTACCAGGGTTTTTGCATTTGTATACACCAGTTCCTCCATATGGAACTGATCCAAATCTTGGTCGGGGGATAGACGACGTGTGCTGTCCATCAGGATGTTGATTCTCTGGGCAAGCAGGGCCATACTTGTAATTACATCCAGGAGAGTAGCAGTATTTAGGAGTGATGCCGCAGTCTGAAGAGGTTAGAAGATCCAGGGTCGGAAAGGCGGATCTTTACTCACAGCCGCTTATCGAACAGCACTTTTCCTGGGGACATGATCCGATACCCTCGCCACACTCACGGTCGTCCTTGCGAGCTTCCAGAACAGACGTTTCATGGGCACCCCTATCAAACAGACCCCCAGACTTGAGGCTACTGACAAGGCTTTTAGCCCTTCGATCGAGGAGGTCGAGTCCCATTATCTTTGGCTGCCTAGTGCTACCATGGGCAGTTATGATTGAGGCAAGAGCCGCAATAATAGCGACACTCTTAAGGAAGAGCATTTTGCGAACCTGGTGCCTTTCGTGGTAGTACACAGGTTTAATATTTTGTATCTGATATAAGCGAGTGGATGTTGTAAGCAACAAATTGAACCGGGGGTTGAAATGAGTGTATTTCCGCAAGAACGACAGTGTTAGGGCTCGATGAGGAAGATGAAGAAGAGAACAAAGAGAAATATCTCGCGCTACAGATGCAAGACATACAAAATTCAATAGGATGCGAACCCTGTGAGGCAATGCCGTATCATCTTGCAAAGCGACGCCGAGACGGGAAATCGCAACAAAAAGGTGTAAGGCATTTAGCCGGTGAGCCGGGAATGGTAATGCTAAAGTTGCTAACCCCCTGGCTGTCAGAAACTTAGCTTTGCCTGCCATGGCGTCCAGGTCCACATCGTGGCCATAAGGCGTGCAATTGGTTAATGGAGCTTGATTCAAGGCGTGACATCCGTACGAGGCAGTTGCCAAGTTCCAGTACTCCACTTAAAGGTGTGTGGTGGAAATTCGTCTGACTGAAGAACGTTGTAGACTTGAACTTTTTAGCAACAGAGGATGTGTAGCTGCAAATTTGGTACACTTACCCAAATCACTGCTAGACTCAGACAGTGTCACAGCCTCCACTGCTCAGGCCAAAAAAGGTCATATGAGTAGTTCTGAATAAATCTCGCCTGTGGAAACCAATGCAGATACAGGGTGCTTGCTCGAGGTGCTGCTAAGCTAGGTTTGGTGATGCCAATAGAGGCGTAGGAACATAAGGCATGCTACCACGTTTTTACTACGCTACCTATTTTTTGGTGGTCGCCTAAGCTTATTGTGCAGGGAAAAGTACCGAGGCATCGAGGCAACTCAATATCAACCGCAACCCAATTCTCTAGAACTGTGAAATATACAGTGCAGTCCCAGTAGCTTGCGAAGGCTAGATCTCGTGTGCACAAGCATATTTGCAACTATTACGCGCTCGAATCAATCGGAGAGGACGATGCAACGGCAAATCACGCACATGCATTGATTGAGCCGCCCGCTGCAGGAACAGTCATTTTGTGCAGCGGGTAAATGCGGCTGCTTTTGTATTGCAATGTACGTGTGCGTAACGCCTAGTTTCCTTATTAGAGTGCAATGTTTTTGTTTAGAAAACTTGAGAATAACGTAACTATTGCGTACATGCTGAGAGCAGGTACTAACGTATTCTATCGGCTCGTGCACGATACCATATCCGTGCGCGTAACGCCCAGTTTCCTTACCAAAATACACTTTTTTAAGAAATTTAAAAATAGCCTAACTATTCCTACTAAATAGGTAGGGAAAATTCTTTAACACTAAAATTATCGAGAATAGGTAGCTGTGAAGAACTGATCTTAGGAGTGAGCTCGTACTAACTCTTGTACTGACTCACCTCCGACTCAAGCCCGCTACTTACCTGTATCCTTCTTGTGATGATCCAAGGCTTGCCAAGATAAGTAGTATAAAAGCACTATTAGATTCATCCTTAGATAGATAGTTTCTAAGTATCCTTTCGTAAAAGACCTATAGGAATAGAAGAATCTTCTGTGTTACCTATCCTAGTGCTTGTGAAGAACCGACCTCGGGATCTAAGCTCGTACCGACTCACCTCCGATTCAAGGCTGCTACTGTAAAGAACCTACCTTGGGATCTAAGCCAACTACAGACTCGCCTCCAATTCAAGGCCGCTACTCAACCGCTTCCTTTTTGTGACTACGTGTAAGGTCACTGTAGGCAGGCAATCGGACGCGGGATAGATGGGCTGCCTTCTAGGGCAATATAGGATGAATTTAAGATAAGACGAATCCTTAAGGCTTGATGCCTTAGGGTTCAGATGGAATATATAGGGCACGTGGCCCCTGCGGCGCCCAGCCTTGGCCTAGAGAGCACCTAAGGTATAACCAGGGTGGCTATAGGGGGATACCCGTGACAATAGTCCCCCTCCTTTGCAGTTTGTCCTAAACTATAAAAGGCAGAAGGTAGTTAAGGCATAAATAGGGCAGCTAAACTCTAGAAAACCCTCTACCTAGAGGAAAAAACTATGTTAGGAGAAGATGTCTACATCTGCGTTACTTAGGAAGCTTAGAGGCTCTATAAAGACCTAAGTTGTTATATTACTACTCTAGTATATGCCTAGAGTGTTTGCAATATACACTCTATACTAAAGTACTAATATTCTAGTAGTTAGTATATAGTAAGTCTAAAAGGTTACTAGCTAATTACTATCCCCTAGGACGCAGTCTTCCCCTTTAAATAGTATCTAATTTAGGGTTATTCTAGGAGATAGTAGGCCTACCCCTAGACTACCCTTTAGAATCTCTTCCTAGGACGTAAATTATGTTTTTATATTCTAGCTAGTCTAAACTACTTATTCCTAACTATATTATTATTACATTTATAAACATATTATATACTTATAAATATACAATCTATTAAAGCATTCTATTATAGTTTATAGGAATTAGGCAAGCCTTATATATAATATTTCTTTTTACTATAATATACGCTTGTTACTTACCTATAGTTATTGTATTAACACAGGATAATAGAGGCTTTAGAAGCGTGTGTATCTACTACAAGGTGTATAGGAGCACTAGGATAGGTAACACAGAAGATTCTCTATTCCTATAGGTCTTGTACAAAGGATACTTAAAAACTATCTTATTAAAGTATAGATCTAGTAGCTCTTTTATATCCTTTGTCCTAGAATCTCTTAGATAGCTAAAAGGGAGTTAGTAAAGTAGCAGCTAAAAATTAGAGGCTAGTTAGTACGTGTTTTAGTATTTAGTTTAGGTCCTAAATACCTATTAAGTCCTATATACCAAGGCCGGTCCTTTACAAATTTGTTCTTTTAGTTTATCTATCTGTCTACAGATAATAAGCTGTTAAGAGCTTCTTCTTAGTACTAATTTCTGCTAACAATGTAGTCTAATAGTTTAACGTAAAGAGCTTGTCTCTATTACTAATAATTAATTCTAGTATGCTATAGTAGTAGATAACTTAGTCTAGGAACACTTATGCAAGCTGATCTGTAGTGTAAGTATATTAGAATAGTATTATCTCTATATACTTTGTAAATCTGTATACTACAACAAATATTAAGTTGTAGGTATATCCTATAACAGGGTCTTTAGAGACAGGTAGTTGCATAACAAAATCTATTATAATATTTATCTATAGAGCTGTTAGTAGTTCTATAGCCTGCATTTCTCTGTACTTGCTGTAAGTGCTATGTTTATTCTTTTAACACTATATACAATTCTTAAAAAACTTAGTAATCTTGTCTTTTATGTTATTAAACTTATAATGTTATTTAATAAGTTCTATTGTCCTTGTAATTCTAGGGTGTCTGTAAAGCAGGTTAGGTTGCTTAGTGTAGTAGTTAAACACCTAGCTTAGCCTTTTTAAATTTTTAAAAGGTTGTTAGTTTAAATCCAGTAGTAATTACTCCTGCATTTTATATAGGAAACTACAAGACTTAGTCTTAGTAAGCAGTCTTAAGGGAGGGGCTTACTAAGCATAGCTTTATACTCTAGAGACGTAGGACCTCTCTAGTTTACTAGCTATAACTTAACTTGCTAGGAAGGATTAGGTTACACTACTTGTTTAAGCTTCTAGAGGTTTTCCCTAAAGAGGTTCTGCTCTAGAAGGTACAAGATTATCTATATCTTACTTTAAAGTTTTATAGAGAGAAGAAAGTCTAGCTTATAAGAGCCTAGTATAGTATAACAAACATAATAGTTGCTTCTTAGAGAGAAGAAGGGCTATTAACAGTAGATTTTCTAATAGAAGGGAAAATCTATTATTACTAAGGTAGTATTGTTAGGGGCTTTCTACCTTAGGCATGCTAACCCTTAGAGACACCTTAGGGCTACCCTAGTAACCTGTTAGAGCTTATATACACGTATATATTCTCCTAAATCCTTAAGGGCTTAACCCCTAAGGATTTGTCTTATCCTATCTAATACTATACGTTTTGTCCTATCTCTCTTGCCTACCTATAGTACCCTTACAATTTAAATCCTTTATACTCCCTCTTAGAAGAGGTAGTTAAAAGAGATATCTGATTTTTTCTATATCTATTATAATAGTTAGAAATTAACGTTGCCTACGTGCTACTAGTAATAATAACGCACTAGGCTTGCGACAGCCTAGCCCTAGTAGTAACCTAACAAATCTCTAGAGGTATCCTATACACAATGTAGTGGCGAACTTGTTACTACCTAGCATACCCCTAGCTAGGAACACAATAACTAGTACATCTAACAACTAAGCGTTAGATCCTATAGAATTAGGAGACAAACAGGCTTACAGCCCTACTAGTACTCTAACAGATGTACTATTACATTAGAGTTAGGTTAATCTAGCAACTAGTTTAAATGTAGACCCCCTACCTGCTGTAGAGACGCCTAGGCTAGATCCTGTAGCTATCCTAACTATAGGTTAACTCTTATTTATTAAGCAACTCCTTAGGAACCTTTTTAAGGCAGAGCTTGCTAGAGCTAGTAAGGCTAAACTAGCTATCTAAAGGAACTAGATTAACTAAGCCTTATAAGCCCTAGGCTTAACTAAGGGTAGGAACTAGTTAGAGCCTAACTAGCTAGCGTTTAATAAGGCTAGAAAAATTATCTAGGTTCTAAACAATATTTAACCTAAATCTAAGCTAGGTATAGAGAGCAGAGCTCTATCCCCTAGTAAGTAGACTAGTAGATTAAAGACATTAAGATAGCCTTCTAGTACGCTTAAGTATTAGAGGACTCTATTATAAGGACCTACTAGGCTATAGGTACTATCTAGTTTAGTATCTATTATAAACTAATCTAGTAACAGATTAACTAAGGATCTATCTAATTATAGTCTAACCTTAAGGTAGAGGAGAAGCAACTAGTGTAAGATCCTATCCTTACTAAGTACAAGAATTACACTAAGTTCTTTAACATTAAGTAGAGAGAAGGTAATATAGTTAATACCTTTTTAATGCTGCTAAATTACTAGAAGTTACTACTACTATATAGCTTCTTTAAGTTTAATAATAGTACTAAGGACTATAACTTTAAGATTGCCTTTATATAGTCTAAAACCCTACCTTATCTCTAATAAGAGATCTAGCGTAATAGTAGTTTAGATAACATCTAGCAATAGCATAAGTTTAAACAAGTCCTCTATAACGCAGAGACAGCAGCTTACCCTATAACTACTTATAAGAGTAATAACGCTAACTATAGTAAAAGGTATACTATATCCCCTAATTAGAAGGGAAATAAGAGACATGCTAGCTATAGGGGCACGCCTGCCTATAGCTAGGACAACAGCACCCTAGCAGCTACCTAGCTAAATAATAGCAATAATAGTTAAGGTTAGAACAAAGACTAGGGTAACTAGAAAAGCTATTAGAAGAACTATAGCTATAACCCCTTTAAAGGAAATAATAATAGTAACTCCTAGTTAATAGGAGAGTTAGGGAAAGAGAAGCCCTAGTTGCTAACCTATCCTAACTATAACTAGGGCCTAAGACTAAGGGAAAGTAAACCTATATTATAGTTACTATATCTCTCCTAGGCCCTAAGGAGTTCCTAATATTGCTCTAAGCCCTCTATAACTTAGGAGTAGAGCTAAACCTTATTAGCTAATACGTAGTAGATAAACTCTACCTAGAATATAAACTGTTCTATTAAAGACTAGTAGCTACATTCCTTAATAGTAACTACCTAGACATTTAGTAACCCTATAATCTAACTATTAATTGCCTTAATAGTAATAGTATAGTTAAATCTATAGGCCTGCAAGAGTTCTAGTTAGCTGCTTTTAAAGGGTACAACCTAGTACTAGGCTACCTATAGTTAGCATTAGCTAACCTATGTATACGCTTCTCTAAAGGTATATACAAGTAGTTCCCTAAGGACGCAGAGAGAGTATATATCACTACTATATAGGACTTGTTCCACTCTATAGAACTAGGGGAAAAGGCATACCTTATGCACCTAGGTAACTTAGTCTATTAAGTTCTAGAGGAGGCAATTAACACCCTATTAGGAATTAACTAGGAAGATAGTAGACTACTACTAGCCTAGGGGCTAAGTAGGGACGCTGTCCTTAACATAGGATACTTCTATAATAAGAGACTCCTCTAGCTCTAGAATAAAATGCTTAAAGCTATAGACTACCTTTAGTATTATATTACGTAGCACCTAGACCTATTATAGCTCCCTAAAGCTATAGGGAAGCGCATAGTAGCAAGCATTATTTAGGAGCCCCCTTAACGCTCTAGGATGCTACCTACAGGTATAGCCTAAGTCCTCCTAGATAATAACAAAGACTACTCTTCTATTAACCCTATAGATAATAAACTAGACCTAGAGGAGCTTAAGCACGTCCCTCTAGAGCTGCACTACAAGTAGTTTGCATTTAGCAAGCACTAGTCTAGTGTATTAGCACTATATTAGGATTATAATTACTCTATTAATATTAAACTAGAAAGTAAGATACTAAACATGCCTATCTATAACCTCTCTAGGAAGGAGCTAGAAATACTACAGGCCTACCTTAATATAGTATAGGAGAAAGGCTAGATATGTCTAAGTAAGTCCTCTACTAGGGCACCTATCCTATTTGTGCTAAAAGCTAATAGTACACTGCAACTCTATATAGACTACAGGGGCCTTAACAAGGTTACTATTAAGAACTAGTATCCTATTCCCCTTATAAATAAGATGCTAGATAGGCTATTAAAAGCTGCTATCTTCTCTAAGCTAGATCTACGTAATACCTACTATAGGCTCTAGATTAAGGAAGGTAATAAGTAGAAAACAGCTTTTAAAACTAGGTATAGTTATTTTAAATACCTAGTTATACCTTTTAGGTTGGCAAACGCTCTAGCTACGTTCTAATCCTATATCTAGAGAGCCCTAGAGGGTCTTATTAACTACACCTATATAGTTTATCTAGATAATATCCTTATATACTTAGAGTATAAGAAGGATTATTAAGCCTACGTTAAGGAGATCCTAGATTAACTTGTTAAATAGGGGTTGTTTTATAAGGTAAGTAAATGCTTATTTATAACAAAATTAGTTAAGTTCTTAGGCTTTATTATTATACCTAGTAGAGTAGTTATAGACCCTATCTGCGTGCAAATAATCTAAGAGTAGCTAGAGCCTAAGGGATATAAGGATATCTAAGTGTTCCTTAGCTTTGCTAACTTCTATTAAAGGTTTATCTTTAACTACTCTAGGATTATACGCCTGTTAATAGACTATATAACCTCTACCTAGAGGCTAGAGTTAGAGCTAAGAGGCTCTGCTATAACAAAGGGGGAAGAAAACGCTAGCAAAAACCTATAAAGGCCTAATAAGATAGTATAAACTATAGAGTTAGCTATAGGAAGTACACTAGGCCTTTCTTACTATTAGGAAGAAGTTTACTAAAGCCTCTATGCTATAGCACTTTAATCCTAATAAGCTAATTATAGTCCTTACTAATATATTAGACTTTGCTATAGCTACTATATTACTGCAACTACAATTATTAGAAGTATTAACAGAATAATACTAGAAGCTAGTAGTGTTCTAGAGTAGGAAGTTTTAAGGCCTAGCAATTAGATAGCATACCTATAACAAGGAATTAGCTATAATTATTAAGGCATTTAGGTAGTAGTAATACTACCTTAAGCACGCTCTATTAATAGTCTAAGTACTCTCTAATTATAACAATCTATAGTACTTTATAACTATAAAGGAGCTCTCCCCTAAGCAAGCACGCTAGGTAGAAGAGCTAGCTAGGTATAACTTTAAAGTTAAATATAAGCCTAGACTAGAGAACCCTATAGACAGCCTCTTAAGGCGCCCTAATTATACAAAGGGACTAGTTATTAGAGAGCAGTAGGCACTACGTAACGCTATACTGCTAACTCTCTAGTAGAAGCTTTAAATATAGACTATCTAGAAGTCTAAGGCTTAAAATATTAAACAGGCAACTAGGGTAACAGGCAGCCCTAGTAGGGGTCCTGTAGGATCCTAGCAACTCTCTAAAACTGCCCCTAAGGAATTCTACCTATTAACAGGTACTAGAGATGCGTCTCCCTCAGCTCTTAACTAGCTATCTATAGGCTATAGTAGCTAGGGTTAATCTAAATTATTTAAAGCTTAGGAACCTAGCTTTAACATTATAGAGGCTCTCCTTTATAACCTTAATAGACAAGTTAGGTTACTTACCTACCTTATAAATAATGCTGCGTAAGGCAAATCTATATATGCCCTAGATATACTAGAACGCTTAACTAACTATATTAGATAGGTTTAGGAGCAGGACGCTGCCTATAAGTTACTAACAAGTTAGGAAGCAGGTAGAGCAGCTAAGGGTTACTACTACTAGGGAGGTTAACCCTAGTAGGATCCTGCGCAGGAGTAGGAAAGTGTAGATTCCCTAAGACGTAACTATTTACTAAACTATCCTTACAAAGAACTATAACAACCCTATAGGGAGTTACTATAGTTATAAGAAGACTACCTAGCTATTAAAATAAAAGTACTACTAGCTAAACCTAAAGAAAGATATATATAAGTACGTTTAGCGTTATATAGCATACTAACTAAACAAGATCTACAGGCACAAGCTATAGGGGTTGCTAGTCCTACTCCCTATACCTAATACACCCTAGCAGCACTACTCCCTAGACTTTGTAACAGACCTACTAACGTTAAAGGATAACTAAGGGAACAAGTATAACTTAATCCTAGTCCTAGTTAATAGGTTTAGTAAGTATGTCTAGTACCTGCCTGTAACTAAGGTAATTACTTCCTAAAGAGTAGCTAAACTACTGCTCTAGCAGTGCTTCCTTAAATATAGTCCCTCTAATACCCTAATATTAGACTATAGATTAGTGTTTACTAGTTAATTCTAGTCTAATATCTGCTACTATTTAAAGATTAACTATTACCTTAGTATAGCCTTTTACCTATAGACTAATAGACAGACAGAGCGCTAAAACTAGGAGTTAGAAACGTACCTACGTATCTATATAAACTACTAACAGGATAACTAGGTAGATTTATTACTATACGCAGAATACATATATAACTTAAAGGCTTACTTAGTATATAGAAAGTCCCCTATTAAGGTAGCTTACAGGATTAACCTATAAGGCTTTAATAGAGTCCCTAATAAGCACTAGTTACACTGCCCCCTAGAATCCTAGGCTAATAGTAGAAAGGTACTAGACCTCTGCTAGCAGGTAATTAGACAGCTAGAGCAGTAGCATAATCTATAGGTAGTAGCAAAGGATAGCTTAGAGTACGCCTAGAAGAGCAATTCTTGTTAGTATAACACTAAGTAGGTAGATAGACACTTTGCTAAAGGTAAGCAAGTGCTACTCTAAGCAAAGAACCTAATAACTAGTTAACTATCTAAGAAGTTTAACGCCTGTTACCTAGGTCTATTTACTATTATAAAGAAGATTAGTAAACTAGCTTATAAGCTAGACCTACTACTATTAATAGATAGAGTGTACCTAGTGTTTAATGTATTATTACTTAAACTATAGAGGGAACCCTTTATAGAGAGAAGGTTCTAGCTAGGTCCTACGCAGATCCTAGAGGATACTCTTCTAGTTAAGAGGTATAAAGTTAAAGGGATCTTATAGCACTATAACACTTAAGCCTGTAGGCAAGAGTACCTAGTAAAGTAGCTAGGTTAGCTAAATAAAGAAGCCACCTAGGAGCTACTAGAGAACCTTAACTACTATAAGGAAATCCTTAAAGAGTACCTTAAGATAGTAACTAATACGCTATAGCAATCTACTTATAAGCGCAAGGCTAATGCTTAGTTAGGTTAAGGTAATTTAAACCTACCTTAGTAGAAGAGGGGTTCCCTAAGGAAATCCCCCTAGGATAGAACCCTTACATGCTATAAAACTATAGATAATATATTAACCTAGGGTTACTGCCCTAAGGCTATAGATTGGCCTAGCAACTATCTAAGATAGGGGACAAGGGTCTTAAGAGCATAGGGGTAGGCATAGAGGTTTATGTAGTTATTACATTTAATCTATTGCTATACATTATCTAAAAAGTAATCTAAAAGTAGAAGGCCTTATAAGCCCCTAGTAGGGCTAGGCTAGAAGTTAGGGCTACCTGTATAACAGCGCTCTAGAGTCCTCTAAGCTCCTAAGAACGCAGATTTAGTAGGAGAGATTGTTAACTGCTAGAAAGGCGCAGCTAGGGCGTTAGTAGCAGAAGGTATATTAGTGCTGTAGTAGTACTAACGCTTCTCTGCACCCCTAGCAGCACTATTCTACTAGAACATATACTTAACCTCTATATTAATAACTACGTTAGATAGTTTCTTCTAGCTAACTATACCTAAGGCAGCCTATATAGAAGTTAGCTATAGTAAGGGTAAAGAGTTAAGGGAGAACTTATATTAAAGCGCTGTAGGTTATACTTATATAAAACCTAATAAGCCTTATTATAGTTAACCTAACCTAAGCCTAAGTCCTTTATATAGTAACTAATAGTAGTATTATAGGACATAAAGCTAAGATAATAAGCTTTAGCGTAGTTAAAGGTAGTCTACTAATAGTGCTAGATAGTACCTAGGATATTATCCTTAGTTACAGCGTTACCTTATTAGGTAGTCTCCTTATTTATCTTATAGATAGCGCGCTTAAGAAGGAAGTTAAGTATGTTAATAGCGTAGTAGAAGTAAGGCGTAATCTATATAGGTTAGTATTAGGCAGGCACTAGGCAGAGCTCTAGACTTACCTTAATACATCTACTAACGTTACTAGATGTACACCTATTATACACACTAAAGTTGTTCTTGCACGTACAGTACCCTATAAGGCGCCTAAAGACCTAAATAAACAATTTAATTAAGCTATTAGGATTAGTAAAGGACTTAGTAGTAAGCTTCTTTATATACTTGTAGTACTAAAACTACGTAAGGGAAGACTATAGGGCTATATTATTAGGCAGCGCGTAGATAAAGTCTAGCAGCTTAGAGTTATTAATGTGCAAAGGTAGGAGAGGCATAATAATAATAAAGAAGTAGAGTAGAAAGTGTGTAGAGTGTAAAGTAGAATATAGATAAGGAAGACAAAGTTAAGGTATCTACTTGTTATATACTACAACTCTCTTACCTCTATCTACTACCTACTAACGTTCTGCTACCTTACTACCTACTTTCTAAATAATTAAACGCCTATACTTTATATAGTTAGCAAGGAATAATATACGCCTAATAGGACACTGTAAGGTTCTAGTTATAGGCAATAGTACTTGCTTTACACTAGGGATAGATAGTAGAGGGATGGCTATAGGTATATTTAATAACAAGAATAATACTTGTCTCCTCTAAAGATAGCGAGCAGCGCAGGTTTTGTGCAGCTTTGCTAAGGGTAAGACTAATACTAACTAAGGATAGCTCTAGAACACTACAACACTAAATAATTCTATTACAGGTTGTTATAGAACCTCCCCCTCTAGCTGCTGTCCCTAGCAGCAACCTTATATAGCCTTAATAAAAACCTCGCCTTAAAGGGAGGAAAAAGAGTGTCTATAGGTAGGTAGTTAGGGCTTCCTGTAGGCGTGCTTTGTGCGTAGTGTCTACGTGTTGTAATTATTATAGATACGCCTTATGTTTATTATAATTTTAAGGTAAAAGTATTGCTATGCGCACTGTTGCCTAATTTTTAGCTTAGCAGCCTAGCAGGTAGTAAAACCTCTTCCCTTTGCTCTTCCTTAACACTATAATAATAATACTTTTGCGCGCGTTTTTTGCACGCTCCTTACTCCTAGCATAGTTTACTACCCTAACCCTAAGTTTATTAAGAAGTCCTACCTTTAAAACTAATAGCTGTTTACGTTCCCTAATACTAACAAGCGTGCAGACTATATTACTGTAGTAGAGACTTGCCTACGCTGCGCGTAGAACATTTTAAAGTAGAAGAAGGACTATAAGAAGCCTAAGCACTACTGCTGTAAGTATTATGTAAAGGGAAATTAAGGTAGCTGCACTAAGGTAAGGTAGACAGGAGCACGCTGTAGGTGCGCCTTAGCTAATCTATGCAGGTGCCTGCTGCGCTTAACAGCTGCTTAAATTGCCTTATCTATTTACGCTACTACTACAATGCTGCTATTACTACTACTGCTATCCCTTGCACTAATATAGCTGTAATTAACTAAGGCACCTAGCTTACGCGTTGCTAGCGCTAGTTTAACTTAGAGCTTGCTAACTACTACTATATTGCAGCCTACACTAGCACACCTATAGGTGTTGCTACCTAGGTGCTAACAACTTCTCCCTAATTCCTAGGTCTAATCCTGGTAGAGCAGCGCTGCATTATGTCTACTCTTAAGCAGCTTGTAGGGCACGTGGCTCGCATAGTAAGTTTGCTCCTTTAACGCGTCTAGGGCGCATGCTAACCTCTTCTTAGGGTAGTAGTAGTAGTAATAATAATAATAATGCTAATAATAATTCTGTAGCTAGTAATAGTAGTGCTGGTGGTAATAGTAGTAGTGAGGATAGTAGAGATAGTAGTAAAGATAGTAAGGATAATAAAGATAGTAAGGATAATAAAGATAGTAGAGATAAGTAGGTAGTTATTAGTAGTTAAGGCGCAGCTGGCGTAGGGTTAAGGCGCGTGTGGTGCGTAGCATTAAAAAAGGGTTTTCTTCTTGTATAATAGTAGGCCTAAGGCTAGTAAATTAGATTGCTCCTTGCGTGCGATAATAGCGCGCTTAAGATAATCTTAATGTTCTTTTTGTGCGTAAGAATCTCTAACCTAATTTGTACTCCTAGATAGTATTATCTATGTTTTTAAAGTCTAATGCTAGGGTCTATGTGTCCTAGGTCTTATTATAGCCTTTCTAGCAGAGTAGGTACTCTAGTTAGCCTCTCCTTGTTTGTTTCCCTAGGATCTTTTCTACCTCCTATACTTCTTCACCTTCTAGGGTTACCTCTAGTAGGTAGGTATTGTCTTCCCCTCTAGTCCTAGGTTTCTATTGTTCTAGTAGTAATACGTGGAAGACGTTATGAATACAATATAATAGTAGGAGGAATAGGTGGTATACCTGCGTTCTAATTGCTTCCTAGATTTAGAATAGGCTAATAAACTTGCTAGAGAGTTTCTTGCTTAGTTAGTAGGCTAGGTTAATATTCTTAGTACTAAGTAACACTAAATTGCCTAGGTAGAAGACTTTGTTCTTATGTTTCTTATTATAGTACTAGGTCTAGTACTCTTATGCTTTTTCTAACTGCTCTACTAGCGTTGCTTGTGCGCTGTGTAGTTGCTTTACCCTTTAAACTACATCTAGTACCTCCCTCTTAGGCCTACTGTCCGCAGGAGGCTTAGTAAGTAGTAGGTGTTTACTATATACAGTATAGAAGGGAGTTGTTTTAGTAGATTTGTGCACTAAGTTGTTATAAGCAAACTATACAGTTAGTAGTAGCTTTGCCTAGTTCTCTTAGGACTCTAAGATAAATATCTAAAGATACTGCTTAAGCGTTTAATTCTGGCGTTTAGTTTGCCTATTAGTTTGCAGATAGAAGGCTGTGCTAAGCCTGCGCTTTACCTGTAGTTAGTAGCAGATTTCTATCTAAAATGTAGAGGTAAAGATAGTTCCCCTATCTAATACAATACCCTTTTGTATCCTATACTTAAGTATAATATGTGTAAAGTAGGCTTCTGCAAACTGCTTTGCATCCTATGTCTTTAACGCAGGTAGATAGAGTGCTATCTTAGAGAAGTAGTATACAATTACAAGGATTGTATTAAAGGCGCAACCTAAGGAATCCTTAGCTAGGGGTAAGCTAGTAATAAAGTCTAGTGTAACTTCTTTAAAGATTTCCTTTAGTGTAGGCAACAGTAATAGTGTCCTATACTTGCTATACCTTAGAGCTTTACTCCTTTAGCAGATAGCATAAGTTCTTACATATTCCTAGACGTCTTAACTAAGAGTTAGCTAGTAGTAGGCTCTCCTAATTAGCTTAAGCGTCCTATGTGTGCTAAAATAGCCTACTATACGCATGTTATAGTTCTAGAACAAAATCTCTTACCTAATAGCTAGTTCCTCTAGAACATACATTCTGCTATTATATCTTAGGACTTTGTTTTTGTCTAAGCGCTATACCTGCGCTCTGCTGCGTCTTTAAGTGCTGTCCTTACTTATTAAGCTTATAATCTAACCCTAAGTAAAGGCGTCTCTTTGTTGTAGTTAGTGTAAGGTTTTAATAAGTAATTAAGACTCTACTGTTGCAGGTTTGCTACTAACTAGTACCCTAGCTAGTAAGCGTGGCACGTATAGTATGCATTCTATAGCGCTAGCAGTAGGGACCTTCCTAGTTCTACAAACTATAGTAACGTGCGTCTTACACGTGCCTAACAAGCTTAGCTTGTTTATAGATCTGCTTGCTCTACTAGCTATATCTATTACTAACAATTTATTCTGTAAGGTAGGTAATAATTAGGTTAGTAACAGGTTCTCCTGTTTGTAATCTGCTCTTCTAGAGGGGCTATCTGCAGGGTTTGTTTTGCCTAGATAGTGTTCTACCTTAAAATTAAAAGCCCCTAGGTATATAGCCTATCTAGCTTGCTATAGGTTTAGCTTTTGTGCAGCGCGTATACTGCGCAGGTTGTTATAGTTACTTAGCACCTATATAGTGTGCTGTGTGCCTTTAAGGTAATACCTCTACTACTTAAAGCTATATACTATAGCAAGTAGCTCTAGGTTATAGACCTTATAATTTAGCTTAGCAGCTTGTAGTTTTTAAGAGGTAAAGGTAACTAGGTGCTACTACTTATCTTTAAAGAGTTAGGAGAGTATGCCTAATATAGCAAATGTAGACACATCTATCTCTACTTAGATAGGGAGCGCAGCATTAAAATAGCGTAAGATAGGCGCGCTTAAGAAGCAGGTCTTTAGCCCTTTAAATAAGTAGTTTACAGCTTTATTTTATTACTAGTCTTAGTTTTTCTTTAACAATTCTGTAAGAGGAGCTATTTCTCTAGCGTATCCTTTAACAAAACGCTAATAGAAGTTAGCAAACCCTAGAAAGGATTGCAACTCTTTAACGTTAGTAGGCTGCAGCTATTAGGTAATAGTGCTTACCTAAGCTAGATTAGCGCATATACTACGCGTGTTAATAATAAAACTAAGGAAGTATACTATATCTAATGCAAATATGCATTTCTATAAGTTAATAAATAGTTCTGCCTTACGTAGGGACTAAAGTACTAAGCGTACAGCGCGCTAGTAAAGCGTAATGTTGTTACTCCCTATATAGATAAGGATATTATCTAGGTAAACTACATAGATATAGTCTAAGTGCTTAATTAGGGCCTTATTAATATAGGCCTAGAAACTTGTAGAAGCATTAGTTAGCCTAAATAGCATTACTAGGTACTTAAAGTGACTGTATTAGGTCCTAAAGGCAGTTTTCTACTTATCCCCTGCTTTAATCCTTAGCTAATAATAGGCGTTGCGAAGGTCTAGGGTTGTGTAATAACGTGCGCCTAACAGGCAGTCTAGTGTCTCTCTAATTAGTGGGAGTAGGCAATAATCTTTTACAGTAACAGCATTAAGACCTCTATAATCTACACAGAGGCAGAGTATCCTATCTTTCTTAGGAACAAAAAGTATAGGTGCTCCTGCAGGACTTATGCTGTGCCTAATCTACCTATTACTTAGCGCTTGTTCTAAGTATTTATGTAGCAGCTTTAGCTTGCGTAAAGAGAGGTTGTAGAGTAGTCTATATAGGGTTCTTTCCCTTCTATAAGTAGGATTATATAGTCTAAAGATTTAAAGCTAGGTAGAGTAGCAGCAGCTTCCTTACTAAATATATTAATGTAATCTGCTAAAGCGTCTAGGATGCAAAGTTCCTGCGCTATGTATGCTTTGTAGATATAGGTATTATATTCTAAATTAACGCTAGTGGCTTGCAATACTCCTAAAAGGAGGGGATTAGAGTTAGCTTCTTTAAACTCTATAGAGGTAACTAGCTAGATGCTAGCTGCAGTGTATCCCTAACGCTAGGATTGTAATCTACAATCTAGATAGATGTGTTCTTGTTAGAGGAAAGGATTCCCTAATAGTAAGGGAGTTCCTTCCTTATTAACTCTATACATAGTAGTAGACACACAACGCTTAACGCCTATGTTATTAGTTAATTGTATCTATAGCGCATATGCAGCGTACGTGCTTTAGCGCTGCGTGCTAATCTATCCTAGGCGTAGGAGTTCTACCTCCTTAATAGGTGGTAGGTCTATTTCTACAGCAATCCTTTAGCTAATTAAGCTTATATCTGCCTAAGGGTTAAGAATAACCTGTAATTGTTGTTCTAGCGTTGCCTCCCTAGATACGTTACACGTGCGCTTTATGCCTAGTAAAATATATACTAGGGTGCGCCTTACTATCCTTAGGTAGCTAGTAAGGCTTAGCCTTTTCCTGTCTAGTTAATTTAAACTAAGATCTAGTTAGAGTTAGAGTTAGGGTTAGAGTTGCTGCTTTAACATTTGTTAGCATAGTAGCTAGTCTTATTACACTTAAAGCAGGTAACGCTACTCTTGTTATATAGGCCTTTGTTAGTAGAGGTATTATCTCCTTGCTTTTGCCTCTTGTGCCTCTAGGTACCCTTGTAGCGTGTGCTAGGTGTATAAGTTAGTAATAAACAGCGCAGGTTGCGCTTAAGTGTAGAGCCTAACACTACTAGGTCTTTGCGTGTAGCTAGTACCTAATAGTAATTAGTAATTGCCCTTTGTAATTCTAGCTAAAGCTTAGAGAATAAGTGTTAGACCCTCTATTCTTTAGTATAGGGGGTAAGTTAATCCTCTAAGACCTCTAAGTAGGTTGTAAAAGTGTAGACTGTTTAGTCCTTCTGCTGCATAGCTTAAGTGTAAGCTGTAGCTGATTCTAAGGTGCAGTTTATAGGATTAGAGAGTAAGTCTAGTAAGTACTATTTAAAGTACCCCTAGCTAGGTGTCTCTTCTTATGCTCTGAACGTGCGCTTAAAGTGCGTGTACTAAAGCTCCCTTAGGTCCCCTAACAGGTACTGCATTGCCTAGAGTATCCTATCTTTAGAGTTGCTAAACTCTTGTAGTAACAGTTAGAAGGCTATCTTGCAGGAGCAGAAGAACTTACAATATTCTTTAAGATTCTTTCCTCTATATTTAGCTAGGTCTTTAGGTTTAAGCGCGCGCTTTATAGGTTAAGGTGTAAGCGTTGTAGATGCGTCCTGCTTATACGTACTAGCCCTTAAGGTCCCCTTAATAGTCTCTACTGTGCTTAGAGTAGTGTAGTTCCCTATGCCCTCTAGTTGTGTAATCTTAGCTTTAAGTAAGCGTAGGCGCTATAAGGCCTAAAGCTTATTGCGTTAGCGTTTAGCAGCTTAAATGCGCTCTTAAAGCGTTAGAGGTGCGCTTATTATAGGAGTTAGGATCTCTTTGTTAATTAAAGAAATCCTACTAGAGTTGTCCTCCTGCTAGGTTTAAGATAAGGGTGGTTAGATCTCTCTTGTAGGTGCCCCCTAACTGTTCGTTTAAGTAGTTAGAGCTATCCCTAGACTATTAGATTAACGAAGTATTATTATGTAAGGTTCTAGTTATAGGCAATAGTACTTGCTTCACACTAGGGATAGATAGTAGAGGGATGGCTATAGGTATATTTAATGACAAGAATAATACTTGTCTCCCTAAAGATGGCGAGCAGCGCGGGTTTTGTGCAGCTTTGCTAAGGGCGAGACTAATACCAACTAAGGATAGCTCTAGAACACTACAACACTAAACAATTCTATCGCAGGTCGTTACAGACACTTGCTATATATCTATAAGGTATCCTAAGTCTAGAGTAAGTAATAGCTAACAATATAACAAAGATACTAGTTAACACTGCGTAATTAATAGATAAACTTCTATAATAGGAGCAATCTAAGTATAGGGTAACGCCTCTAGGTATTATTATAATAAACTACCTATATATAGCGTGTTGCCTTAGGCCTACTTGCGCAGGAGCAGGATAACCCTTAGGCACTAACTAGATACCCTATAGGGTACCTCTTAGGTAAAGGTAATAATATGTCTAACTAAACTGCTATAGCAGTAAGGCAAATAGTCTACGCTCCTAGCAACTGTAGTTGTCTAGAATAAGGGTAATAATGTCTCTATAGAGCTTATAGACAAAGGACCTTAGGTAAGGATACTTAACAACCTATAGGGGAACAAGTTGTTATACTAAATAGTCTAGAGTAGTAGATTACTGCACCTAACACTAGCTTCTAGGCAATTATAGTCCCTAGACTTAGAGTAGTAGTACCCTATAGGGACTGTAGTAAGGTAATAGGTACCCTATAGGAAAACCTGCTATAAACACTATACAGCTTATCCTATATTTTCTACTATACTCCTAGAGGTTAAGGCTACTAGACTAAGAGTACTAGATCCTTAAGGGGACTAGGGTAAGGCTGCAGACACCCTATAGGGTGGTACTAGCTAGGCACTTGTTTAGTAATCTACTAAACTATTACCTAACTCCCTAATAGTCCTAACTATAGGTTTTAGAGTTAAACAATCCCTATAGATCTGTAGGTAAGGTTACCTAGCAAGTAGTAAACTAGTGCTAGTTGCATCCTATAGGGAGTTATTTATGCTAATATAACCTAATAGATCTAAACACCTACTAATAAGCAAGCTAGCTTTCTTCTAACTATTTTCCTCTTACGTTAGAGGTTTTTTTTTAGAGTTTAAACAGGCAAGTATTAGGCATATAGGGTTTAGCAGCCTAGGACAGACTGCAAGAAGGGGGCTATTATTAGGGGCTTTCTACCTTAGGCATGCTAACCCTTAGAGACACCTTAGAGCTATCCTAGTAACCTGTTAGAGCTTACATACACGTATATATTCTCCTAAATCCTTAGGGGCTTAACCCCTAAGGATTTGTCTTATCCTATCTAATACTATACGTTTTGTTCTATCTCTCTTGCCTGCCTATAGTGCCCTTACAAGTATACACTACTTGTTTATACATTTCAGCTACTTATACCTCTAGAGGTACTAAGCACGTCTATAATACCCTAAGGGAGGCTTCTAGCAGTAGCTAGTCTAGACGTTAATTACAACAAACAAACAAATAAAAAAGTACGTCCTAACTTATCTATATTGTTGTTGTTTCCCTAGCTACAGGTGTTGTTCTACTCTAGTTTTTAGTTAATGTTTAAGAGGTCTATAGCTTCTAGTCTATAATATCTACTTTACGTGTTACTATAGATACAACATCCTATATTAGGATAGTAGTAGTTATTTCCTTAGTTCCTTATGTTAAGGCTGTTATGCTATAGGCTGCAGGCTAGCGTGCACAAAGGCTATTAGCCTACTTAGGCTTATAGGTTGTCTTAAAGTTTATACTAGAGTTTATAAAGTCTAACATTAATATTAATTACCTTATTAATAAGTTAGTCTAAGGTGTTAAGCAAGGCGCTAGTGCGCATAAGCTCCTTCTTAACCTTAGGCTTAAGTTCTTGTCTAAACATAGTTATTAAGGCAGTGTTGTCCTAGTCTATGTTAGCAGCTAGCTGTTAGAAGTTAGCAGCGTAGTTAGTAGCAGAATTATCTTAACAAATATGTTAGATTTTATAATATATAATTAAGAGTTTATTAGATACTCTAAAGATTAGCTTAATCTTTTCTTTAAATGTGTTAAAGTTAGATATCTATTTATTAACTTTATTAGGGGCGTCTCCTACGTTAAACTGTTAAAGGAATAGTTTAATCTACTTAAAAGCATATCCTCTTATATAACTAGCAACAAGAACTACTCTCTAGTTCTTAGCTACTCTAGCTCCTTAAAACAAGAAGAATAAGTCCTACTAAATAAGCTAGTTGTTAAGCTTGTTCCTCTTACTAGAGTAGGTTTCTAGTTTAGATATATTAAGGGTGCTTAATGCAGCTTTATTAATTGTTTAATATAGGCGAGTAGGTTCTCCTCCTAAAGAGCTAGGCGTAGCGCAGGTTCCTGTTAAGGTACTTATCTTTAGGAGTATTTAAAATATTAAAGTTATACTTTAGTTAAAGACTGTAAACACTTCTAAGTTAGTTCTTAGGAGATAAGCACAGTAGTAGGAGTGAAACAAGGTAATTACCTAAGTAAAGCTTGTAATAATTAAAGGTGTACTAGAGAGTATAGAATAGACTATCTATTCTAAGTATAGGTTAAGAGTTCTAAGTAATTAAATGTATTAATTAGGTAAAACTTAAGGTTAAACACAAACTGTAAGAGTTGTGTCCCTACTATACTATATACTTAATAAAATATCCTAATTCCTACAAAGTAATTAGTACTAATTACACTAATTATACTAATCACTAATTGTACTAATTATTGCCAAGCACTAATTACATCACGTGATCACAAGTGCAATCAGTCCTTCCTATGCGACTATACTTGTCAGTATATTCCGTGTATACTATTTGTAATAACTGTGTTGCATTGGTTGTGGAGTCCTTGCGGTCGTGTGCGTGCTAGGGATCGTAACAGTACGTTATCCTAAGTTTTTAAAATTAAAAGAATTTTCTTATTATTATTGTTGTTTTTGTAGTAGTGTTTAAGGTACCTATTAGTTACTCTTCTAGCATTTGTGTGTTTGTGGGTGCGGCTTTTTTCGCAGCTGCGTGCGTGCTAGGTTTTAGGCCTATGCTTACCCTAATTCCACGCTAATGCGAAAACAGGCTAGGACTTGGTAGAAACGAGCTCCTTTGTAAACGGGCCAAGAATGCCTAAAAAGGCCTCTCACGCTAGCTCTGTTCTTTTTTTTCAATTTCCACCTTCCTAACATCTACATCTTGTAAGTTTATCCCATTCACTGGTTTTTATTGTACCGTATTCCCCCTGAATGGATCGTAAGCCTTCCTTCGCGTGACAACGAAGGTACTGGGGTTTTCGGCTAATGCAAAAACATCGGTTGGCTGCAATACCTGATCTTACCCATGTCACGTGAAAGAAGGCTAACAATTCGTTTAGAGGGGGATACTGCACGTTGCTTGTCTGAACGCCTGGCCGATGGGCGGACCGCTCTTACTGCGTGCAACCTTTGCTAGCAGCTGTGGTAGAGATCTAGATTTTAGCCTACATGGGTCTTTGCAGCACTTTCGTGTGGGCCACAAGGCTGTGCCACACTGTCAGACGGACAATCGTCTCATGCACGACTCCTTCATCCCACAGGAACAGCTTCAAAGAAATCAGACCACCTGCGTACCTCACTCGCAAAATACCCGGGTTTGACATTAGCTGCGCCGCGAAAATTGCATTCACTGAGATGGATATGCGCGGTAGCTGTCTGCGGTATAAGCAGTATCAGGACGTGGTTGATGATACTTGGTTGCGATAAAGCAGGTGCAAAATTCATTTCCTATTGATCCACATCCCTGGTCCTACGCTTGGTATAAATGACCTGACTCTAAAGGCTGTAGACAGCTGTTCCACCCATGCCCCAATGCGGGTAAAGTAGCGCCCCCTTGTAAGTCAGGGATGGTTGACATTCATCCTGCTCAACCCCCTGCTCCTTGCTTTGATTTGCTGATCGCCATGGCTGGACTCTTTGGGAAAGGGAAACACAGCATTCTGCACTGCGCCTCACTGATTCTCGTCGCATCTCCTGTTCCCATATTCTTAGAATTTACAGTATCGTCTTAGACATCATCGCCAAGCCTTGCGTTGTTGTAGCCTAGCTTTCATGCTTCGAGCCATGTTTCTCAGTTAGAGTCGCTGCGGGTTCTGCAATCACACACATCTACAACTGCAAGTTATAATCCTTTGTCACCTCAAAGGTTCAGACCTAACATCATTCACAATGACTAAAATATGCAGTCTTCGCCAGTTCCTGATTTGTTCTTTCGGCATGTTCTGCATTCTTATGATATTCATAACAGAAGCCCTTCTTCGTTATCGTCTCCAAGCTAGCGATTCCCGTCTGTTTTCAGGAACATCGAGACCTGTCCAAAACACTCCACCCACCACGCCAGGCCCAGTAACCCCAGCGGCACCAGGAACTCTCCACAAACCTTTCCACCCACCATTGACAGCACCCGGTTCAAACTATGGACTCTCTCACACGGAGTGCCGTACCAATTTTCCTGATCTCTTTAATGAGTTGGACCGTTCAGTTGCACTACGAAAAGACCTGGGAAACGTCAGCCTTGGGGACATCGATTTGTCTCGGAAGCCGTATGGGGTAGTGCGGGTCATGATATACAACCACAAGGTAATCTTCGTTCCTCCTCTTCTTGATTTGTTAACAAGACACGGAAGCTAACACCACTGTCTTTAGCTTTACATAATCGACTCAAGATTCAACGCAAAAGGTTACCAACAACCCCGCCTTCTTGCTACTATCAACCAACTCAACCGCGCCATAACATCATCACCCTCACCCCTCCCCTCGATAGAATTCTCCTTCAACGTAAATGACATAGCCGACGAATCTCACTCTCACAAGACTCTGTGGACTTTCTCACGACATGTCTCTCTCGAAAAGGAAATGTGGGTGATGCCCGACTTTGGCTACTGGTCGTGGCCGCTTGATCTGGTTGGCGAATATCAGCAAATACGCAGTGATATGCGGGGCAGCGAAGTAGAGTGGGAGAAGAAAATACCAAAGGTACTCTGGCGAGGGGCCTTGAAGACAAATAAGGAAGTAAGGGGTGCGCTAATGAGAATTACAAGAGGGAAATCATGGGCAGATGTTGATCAAGTGACCTGGAAGAGCAGGACAGATGTGAGTGCGGGGAGCGCTGCGTTGCCAATCATAGATCACTGCAAGTATCAGTTTCTTATACACACTGAAGGTAAGATAGCCTTTCCTTGCTTGACTGGATGACTAAAACTAAACATCTTGAAAACATTGCAGGGCGCAGCTACTCTGGCCGGGGAAAATACCTTCTTAACTGCGCATCTGTTATGATAACACATAAAGCTGAGTGGGTTGAGCCTCATTCGCACCTCTACATTTCCTCTGGACCGAACCAAAACGTCGTAGAGGTAGAGCGCGATTTCTCTGACCTTGAAGCAAAAGTAAAAGACCTCTTGCAGAACCCAGAGCGTGCCAAAGCTATTGTGAAGAGTAGTATAGCAACATTTCGGGATAGGTATCTTACACCCGCTGCGGAAGCATGTTATTGGAGGGAGCTCTTCCTGTCATGGGCGGATGTGAGCTTCCAGCCAGACCCCTGGGAAGTTGATAAATATGGGAAGGAGAGAATAAGGGGAGTTCCCTTTGAGACCTTTATGTAAGTTAGGAAGACGTATTGTCCACATCACATTTAAGGCTAATGCGATGCACAGGATTCAAGCACTTGACTTGGACCGATGCTCTTGGTGGAAGAAGATGACACTTCAGTGTTAGATGTCGGCTCAGCATTTGTTTCAGGAGTTGGTTTACGATAAGAAAGTAATGTTGAACAATACTTCAGTCCGTTGTATAATACTCTGCTGTGACTAATCAGTTCCTTGTGGTTCTTTCATAATTACGTCTGAAGTGTCATTAAAAAGATGCTTTCTGTTAGAGTATTGAAAATAGGTGTTTGAGGTTTTCCATTCGTGCGGCGCTCGTAGGATTGTATTCATCGCCACAGTCAGGTGAGTTATAAATCCTCCACCAATAATACCACTTCCGCGCGTGAATCATAGTCAGCCTACAGATATCTGAGGCAGGGTAAAAGTTTGACGTACACATGATGGCAGCAAGGCAACAGCATACTGATTATCTGGGTAGATGCGGAACTCGTGGCGGCATACCCATGTATTAGTATCCAGCTACCGATATTTTTCATCATTTCAACTCTCTCTCAGCCTGACGAACTAAAAGAATCATCCAAAAATCTCAATTCCTCTTAACACAACAATTAATATCGGAAGGCACTGTGTGCAATACAAGTCTGACCAGGACATTCTATCGCTTAAAGGCAAAGTCATCCTAGTGACGGGCGGCAAAATTAGTTGAGACAAATAGTGTGTGATTAAGCATGCGCAGCGGAACCTCAGCCAGCTCTGGTTAGTAACGCGCACGTTCAACAAAGCCAAAGCAGCTGCATTTGACGTTCAATAGCAGCTGGGGAAGCCTACAAACACCAAAGTTTTGTGGTGGTACTGGCTTTATTCGAATGTATCAATTAGCAGCTGCAAAGTTGTCAGATGCAGCGGATCGCCTAGACATTATAATGCTCAACGCTGGCATAAAGACCACGTGCCAAGCCGGTCAAAATGTGGACGCCTTAAAAAGACCAACCCCTTTGGAGAATGATAGAGGATCCACGTTGACGGCGAGAACGAGCAGATGATTTCCATATGTCATCCATGCTTGTGCCCATGACAAGTTGGCTCGCTATTCTCCAAAGGTTACTTGGACAGAATAAATGCATCTACAAGCTGGGGAAGGTTAAACTCCACTTAAAAATTGCAGCGAGCCAGCTTGACGTTGGAGAAAAATAGCTGTTTAACAATACTGTCTTTCCCTAGATTTTTACAGTTTGTCCGTTAACCAAGTTAGTTACTTGGTTGACACCAAAGCTTTAAGCAATCGCGGGGCCTTCGGACCGACCGGCTCGACCAGTTGCTTTGACGTAAGAGCATCTTGGGTGATTGCCCCGTGTCGTGCGTCGGTGCTTCAACAAGCAACTTACTTGTTTAATGGACATAACGTAATCCACCATCGAACCGCCCACACCACCGAAACGCCCGCTTTTTCCGACAACCAACCTTCACACGTGGATAACTTAACAACACATTGTTGTACTGTAAGCTACAGTACGTTAAATTAATCTACTCTGTCTACGGTATCTTTCTTACATGTGCGCTTATTGTGCCCTGCCTCACCACACCTCCCACAGCGTCGAGAACCTGGTCCACTACCACCTGTTTGCACCCTCTCCTCACGCCTCCCGGCCTCTACTAGTGCATCAGCAGCCCTACGCTCAACTATCTTCTTTGCTTCTTGTTATAATAAGGTCTCTCTATGCTAGATCTACTTCTTTTTACGTGTTTTATACTTAGAAGCTGCTTTATTTGCAGCTTAAAGTCTAACTATCTTAGCTGCTATTAGCACAATAGTATACACTATGATTTTAGCTCCCTTTTAGAACTGCTGCATTATATTTTAGACTAACTCTTGTAACAAACTCCTATATTCCCTTATCCTCTTTAAAATTAGTAATAATTAAGCTTAAATCTTAGCAACGTTGCTTAGTGTTTAAGGCTCCTAGGGGTTAGGCCCTAGTAGAGGTAGTAACAGCGTCTAAGGCTTTACTTTAAGCTGTAATATTACTATCTCTAGGTTATCTAGAACTAAGCTTGTTGCTTAGAAGCTTAATAAGATATTATTAGATAAAAATCCCTTATTAAAACCTAGCTAAAGGTAGCTAAATATACTTTCTTGTTAATGTAAGTAATATAGTATCGCACTAAAATAGAGCAAAAGGTACGCGCACTCTTACTCTAAGAATAGTGCTATATTTATAGGCATATTGTCAGGGGCTTTCTACCTCAGGCATGCCAACCCTTAGGAACACCTCAGGGCGACTACGGTCACCCCTTAGAGCCTACACACACGTATATATTCCCCTAAATCCTTAGGAGCTCAACCCCTAAGGATTTGTCTTATCTCACCTAATCCTATACGTTTTGTCCTATCTCTCTTGCCTGCCTATAGTGTCCTCACAATTTAAATCCTTTATACTCCCTCTTAGAAGAGGCAGTTAAAAGAGATATCTAATTTTTTCTATAACTATTATAATAGCTAGAAGTTAACGTTAAGCACGTGCTGCAGCTAACAACAACGCGTTAGGCTTGCAGCAACCTAGCCCTAACAGCAACCTAATAGACCCCTATAGGTATCCTATACACAATGTAGTAGCAAACTTGTTACTACTAGGCATACCCCTGTCTAGAAACATAACGCCTGGTGCATCTAACAACTAAGCGTTAGGTCCTATAGAATTAGGAGACAAACAGGCTTACAGCCCTACTAGTACTCTAATAGATATACCTTCCTATTAAAGTTAGATAAACCTAGCAACTAGTTTAAATGCGGACCTGCTAGCCGCTACTAAGGCACCTAGGGTAGAACCTATAGCTATCCTAACTACAGGCTAAACCTTATTTGTTAAGCAACTCCTTAGGAACCTTTTTAAGGCAGAGCTCGCTAGAGCTACTAAGGCTAAACTAGCCATCTAAAGGAACTAGATTAACCAAGCCTTATAGGCCCTAGGCTTAACTAAGGGCAGAAACTAGTTAGAACCTAACCAGCTAGCGTTTAATAAGGCTAGAAAGATTATCTAAGTGTTGAATAACATTTAACCTAAACCTAAGCTAGGCACTAAGAGTAGAGCTCTATCCCTCTAGTAAGTAGACTAGTAGATTAAGGACATTAAGACAGCCTTCTAATATGCCTAAGTACTAGAGGACTCTATTACAAGAACCTACTAGGCTATAGGTACTATCTAGTTTAGCATCTATTGCAAACTAATCTAATAACAGATTAACTAAGGATCTATCTAGTTATAGTCTAACCTTAAGGCAGAGGAAGAGCAACTTGTACAAGACCCTGTCCTTACTAAGTATAAGAACTATACTAAGTTCTTTAATATTAAGTAGAGAGAAGGTAATACAGTTAACACCTTTCTAATACTGTTAAATTACTAGGAATTACTACTACTGCACAGCTTCTTTAAGTTTAATAATAGTACTAACAACTATAACTTTAAAATTGCTTTTGTGTAGTCTAAAACCCTGCCTTATCTCTAATAGGAGATCTAGCGTAACAGCAGTCTAGACAACATCTAGCAATAGCATAAGTTTAAACAAGCTCTCTGTAACGCAGAGACAGTAGCTTGTCCTGCAACTACTTATAAGAGTAACAACGCTAACTATAGCAAGAGGCATGCTACATCTCCTAATTAGAAGGGGAATAAGAGGCACGCTAGTCGCAGAGGCACGCCTGCCTACAGCTAGGGTAACAACACCCTAGCAGCTACCTAGTTAAATAATAGCAATAATAGCTAAGGTTAGAACAAAGACTAGGGTAACTAGAAAAGCTATTAGAAGAACTGTAGCTATAACTCCTACAAAGGAAATAACAATAGCAACTCCTAGTTAACAGGAGAGTTAGGGAAAGAGAAGCCCTAGTTACTAACCTATCCTAACTACGACTAGGGCCTAAGACTAAGGGAAAGTAAACCTGCATTGCAGTTACTGTATCCCTGTAGGACCCTAAGGGGTCCCTAACGCCGCTCTAAGCCCTTTACAACTCTAGAGCAGAGCTAAACCTTATTAGCTAGCAAGTAGTAGACAATCTCTACATTAAATATAAATTGTTCTATTAAAGGCTAGTAACTATATTCCTTAATAGTAACTGCCTAGACATCTAGCAACCCTATAATCTAACTATTAATTGCCTAGACAGTAATAGTATAGTTAAATCTGTAGGACTGCAGGAGTTCTAGTTAGCTGCCTTTAAGGGATACGACCTAGTACTAGGTTACCTATAGTTAGTATCTGCTAACCTATGCATCTGCTTCTCTAAAGGCATATACAAGTAGTTCCCTAATAACGCAGAAAGAGTACACCTTACTACTATATAGGATCTATTCTACTCTATAGAACTAGGAGAAAGGGCATACTTAATGCACCTAGGTAACCTAGTCTACTAAGTCCTAGAGGAGACAATTAACAACCTGTTAGAAAGTAACTAGGAAGGCAGTAGACAACTACTAGCCTAGGGGCTAAGCAGAGACGCTGTCCTTAACGCAGAATACTTCTATAATAAGGGACTTCTCTAGCTCTAGAACAAAATGCTTAAAGTTGTTAACTACCTTTAGTATTGCGTTGCGCAGCACCTAGATCTATTGTAGCTCCCTAAAGCTACAGGTAAGCATATGGTAGCGAGTATTATCTACAAGCCCCCTTAACGCTCTAGGATGCTGCCTACAGGCATAGCCTAAGCCCTCCTAGATAGCAACAAAGACTACCCTTTAGTTAACCCTGCAGACAACAAGCTAGACCTAGAAGAGCTTAAGCACGTTCCCCTAGAGCTATACTATAAGTAGTTTGCATTTAGCAAACACTAGTCTAGTGTACTAGCACTGTATTAGGATTATAATTACTCTATTAACATTAAGCTAGGCAGCAAGATACTAAACATGCCTATCTATAACCTCTCTAGGAAGGAGCTAGAAATACTACAGGCCTACCTTAATACAGCGCAGGAAAAGGGTTAGATCTGCCTAAGTAAGTCCCCTGCTAGGGCACCTATCCTGTTTGTGCTAAAGGCTAATAGTACACTGCGACTTTATGTGGATTATAGGGGCCTTAATAAGGTTACTATTAAGAACTAGTATCCTATTCCTCTTGTAAATAAGATGCTAGACAGGCTATTAAAAGCTGCTATCTTCTCTAAGCTAGATCTACGTGATGCCTATTATAGGCTCTAGATTAAGAAAGGCAATAAGTAGAAAACAGCTTTTAAGACTAGGTATAGTTATTTTAAGTACCTAGTTATGCCTTTTAGATTAGCAAACGCTCTAGCAACGTTCTAATCTTACATCTAGAGAGCCCTAGGAGGCCTTATAGACTGCACCTGCGTAGTGTATCTAGATAACATCCTTATATACTTAGAGCACAAGGAGGATTATTAAGCCTATGTTAAAGAGATCCTAGATTAACTTGTTAAATAGGGGTTGTTCTGCAAGGCAAGCAAATGCTTGTTTATAACAAAGTTAGTTAAGTTCCTAGGCTTTATTGTTACGCCTAGTAGAGTAGTTATAGACCCTGTCTATGTGCAAATAATCTAAGAGTAGCTAGAGCCTAAGGGATACAAAGATATCTAAGTGTTCCTTAGCTTTGCTAACTTCTATTAAAGGTTTATCTTTAACTACTCTAGGATTATACACCTGTTAGTGGACTATATAACCTCTGCCTAGAGGCTAGAGTTAGAGCTAGGAGGCTCTACTACAATAAAGGGGGAAGAAAACGCTAGTGAAAACCTACAAGGGCCTAACAAGATAGTACAAACTATAGAGTTAGCTAGAGGAAGTACGCTAGGCCTTCCTTACTATTAGGAAGAAGTTTACTAAAGCCCCTATACTACAGCACTTTAATCCTAACAAGCTAATTATAGTCCTTACTAATATATTAGACTTTGCTATAGCTGCTATATTGCTGCAACTACAATTATTAGAAGTATTAATAGAATAACACTAGAAACTAGTAGCATTCTAGAGCAGGAAGTTTTAAGGCCTATTAATTAGATAGCATACCTATAACAAGGAATTAGCTGCAATTATTAAGGTATTTAGGTAGTAGCAACACTACCTTAAGCACGCCCTATTAATAGTCTAAGTACTCTCTAATTATAACAACCTGTAGTACTTTATAACTATAAAGGAGCTCTCCCCTAAATAAGCACGCTAGGTAGAAGAGTTAGCTAGGTATAACTTTAAAGTTAAATACAAGCCTAGACTAGAGAACCCTACAGACAGCCCCTTAAGGCGCCCTAATTATACTAAGGGACTAGTTATTAGAGAGCAGCAGGCACTACGTAACGCTATGCTACTAACTCTCTAGCAGAAGCTTTAAATATAGACTATCTAGAAGTCTAAGGCTTAAAACGTTAAATAGGCAACTAGGGTAACAGGCGGCCCTAGTAGGGGTCCTGCAGGATCCTAGCAACTCTCTAAAACCGCCCCTAAGGAATTCTACCTATTAACAGGTACTAGAGATACGTCTCCCTTAGCTCTTAACTAGCTATCTATAGGCTATAGTAGCTAGGGTTAATCTAAATTATTTAAAGCTTAGGAACCTAGCTTTAACGTTGCAGAGGCTCTCCTTTGTAACCTTAATAGACAAGTTAGGTTACCTACCTACCTTGCGAACGATGCTGCGCAAGGCAAATCTGCATACGCCCTAGACATACTAGAACGCTTAACTAACTATATTAGACAGGTTTAGGAGCAGGACGCCACCTATAAGTTACTAATAAGTTAGGAAGCAGGCAGAGCAGCTAAGGGTTACTACTACTAGGAGGTTGACCCTAGTAGGATCCTACGCAGGAGTAGGAAAGTGTAGATTCCCTAAGATGTAACTCTTCGCTAAACTATCCTTGCAAAGAACTATAACAACCCTATAGAGGGTTACTATAGTTATAAGAAGACTACCTAGCTATTAAAACAAAAGTACTACTAGCTAAACCTAAAGAAGGATGTATATAAGTACGTTTAGCGTTATACAGCGTGCTAACTAAATAAGATCTATAGGCATAAGCTATAGGGGCTGCTAGTCCTACTCCTAGTACCTAATACACCCTAGCGGCATTACTCCCTAGACTTTATAACAGACCTACTAAAGTTAAAAGATAACTAGGGGAATAAGTATAACTTAATCCTAGTCCTAGTTAATAGGTTTAGCAAGTATGTCTAGTATCTACCTATAACTAAGACAGTTACTTCCTAAAGGGTAGCTAAACTACTGCTTAAGCAGTGCTTTCTTAAACATAGTCCTCCTAATACCCTAATATTAGACTGTAGATTAGTGTTTACTAGTTAATTCTAGTCTAATATCTGCTACTATTTAAAGATTAACTACTACCTTAGTACAGCCTTTTACCTACAGACTAATAGGCAGACAGAGCGCTAAAACTAGGAGTTAGAAACCTACCTGCGCATCTATATAAACTATTAACAGGATAACTAGGTAGACTTGTTGCTATACGTAGAGTACGCATACAACTTAAAGGCTTACTTAGCATATAGTAAATCCCCTATTAAGGTAGTATATAGGATTAACCCTTAGGGCTTTAATAGAGTCCTAGATAAGCACTAGTTACACTATCCCCTAGAGGCCTAGGTAGATAGTGGAAAGGCACTAGACCTCCGCTAGTAGGTAATTAGACAACTAGAGCAGTAGCACAAACTGTAGGTAGTAGCAAAGGATAGCTTAGAGTATGCCTAGAAGAGCAATTCTTGTTAGTATAACACTAAGCAGGCAGACAGACACTTTGCTAAAGGCAAGTAAGTGCTACTCTAAGCAAAGAACCTAACAACTAACTAACTATCTAAGAAGTTTAACGCTTATTACCTAGGTCCCTTTACTATTGTAAAGAAGATTAGGAAGCTAGCTTATAAGCTAGACCTACTACTATTAATAGATAGAGTGCACCTAGTGTTTAATATATTATTACTTAAACTATAGAGGGAACTCTTTGCAGAAAAAGGGTTCTAGCTAGGTCCTACACAGATCCTAGAAGACACTCTCCTAGCAGAGAGGTATAAAGTTAAAGGGATTCTGCAGCACTGTGACACTTAAGCCTATAGGCGAGAGTACCTAGTAAAGTAGCTAGGTTAGCTAAATAAAGAAGCTACCTAGGAGCTACTAGAGAACCTTAACTACTGCAAGGAAATCCTTAACAAGTACCTTAAGACAATAACTAATGCAACACAGTAATCTACTTGCAAACGCAGGGCTAAGTCTAAGTTAGGTTAGGGCAATCTAAATCTGCATTAGCAGAAGAGGGGTTGCCTAAGGAAGTCCCCCTAGGATAATACTTATGCTACAAAACTATAGAAGATATGTTAACCTAGGGTTACTGTCCTAAGGCTGTAGATTGGCCTAGTAACTATCTAAGGTAGGGGACAAGGGTCTTAAGAGTATAGGGGTAGGTATAGAGGTTTATGTAGGCATTACATTCAATCTATTGCTATATATTATCTAAAAAGCAATCTAAAAGCAGAAGGCCTCACAAACCCCTAGTAGGGCTAGGCTAGAAGTTAGGGCTACCTGTACAACAGCGCTCTAGAGTCCTCTAAGCGCCTAAAAACGCCAATTTAGTAGGAGAGATTGTTAACTGCTAGAAAGGCGCAGCTAGGGCGTTAGTAGCAGAAGGCACATTAGTGCTGTAGTAGTACTAACACTTCTCTACACCCCTAGCGGCACTATCCTGCTAGAACACACGCTTAACCTCTATATTAATAACTACGTTAGACAGTTCCTTCTAGCTAACTGTACCTAAGGTAGCCTACACAGAAATTAGCTATAGCAAGGGCAAAGAGTTAGAGAAGAACTTACATTAAAGCGCTGTAGGTTATACTTACGCAAAACCTAACAAGCCTTATTATAGTTAACCTAACTTAAGCCTAAGTCCTTTACATAGTAACTGATAGCAGCATTATAGGACACAAAGCTAAGATAACAAGCTTTAGCGTAGTTAAAGGTAGTCTACTAATAGTGCTAGACGTTACCTAGGATGTTATCCTTAGTTGCAGCGTTACCTTGTTAGGTAGTCTCCTTATTTGTCTTGCAGATAGCATGCTTAAGAAGGAAGTTAAGCATGTTAATAGCGTAGTGGAAATAAGGCGCGATCTATATAGGTTAGTATTAGGCAGGCACTAGGCAGAGCTCTAGACTTACCTTAATGCATCTACTAACGTTACTAGATATGCACCTATTACACACACTAAAATTGTTCTTGCGCGTGCAGTACCCTATAGGGCGCCTAAAGACCTAAATAAACAACTTAATTAAGCTATTAGGATTAGTAGAGGACTTAGTAGTAAGCTTCTTTACACACTTAGGGCACTAAAACTGTATAAGGGAAGGCTGTAGGGCTATGTTGTTAGGCAGCGCGTAGACAAAGTCTAGCAGCTTAGAGTTGTTAATGTGCAAAGGCAGGAGAGGCATAATAATAATAAAGAAGTAGAGTAGAAAGTATATAGAGTGTAAAGTAGAGTGTAGATAAGGAAGACAAAGTTAAGGTATCTACTTGTTATATACTGTGACTCTCTTACCTCTGTCTGCTACCTACTAACATTCTGCTACCTAACTACCTACTTTCTAAACAATTAAACGCCTATACTTTATATAGTTAGTAAGGAATAATGCGCGCCTAATAGGACACTTGCTATACGTCTATAAGGTATCCTAAGTCTAGAGCAAACAATAGCTAACAACATAATAAAGGTACTAGTTAACACTGCGCAATTAATAGATAAACTCTTATAACAGGAGTAATCTAAGTATAGGGTAACGCCTCTAGGCACTGTTATAGTAAACTACCTACACATAGCGTGTTGCCTTAGGCCTACTTGCGTAGGAGTAGGACAACCCCTAGGCACTAACTAGATACCCTACAGGGTACCTCTTAGGTAAAGGTAATAATATGTCTAGCTAAACTGCTGCAGCAATTAAGCAAACAAGTCTACGCCCCTAGCAACTGCAGTTATTTAGACTAAGGGTAATAATGCCTCTGCAGAGCTTATAGACAAAGGGCCTAGACACTTAAGCAACCTATAGGGGACAAGTTGTTACACTAAGAAAATAGCCTAGGGCAGCATGTTACTGCACCTAACACTAGCTCCTAGGCAACTGTAGTCCCTAGACTTAGAGCAGCAGTGCCCTGCAGGGACTGTAGTGCAGCAACAGGTATCCTATAGGGGAACCTGCTATAATTACTATACAGTTTGTTCTATATCTTCTTTTACTATGCTCCTAGAGGTTAAGGCTACTAGACTAAGGGCACTATATCCTTAAGGGGACTAGGGTAAGGCTGCAGACACCCTATAGGGCAGTACCAGCTAAACACTTATTTAGTGATCTACTAAACTATTACCTAACTCCCTAACAGCCTTAACTACAGGTTCTAGAGTCTTTAATCCTAAGGGATCTAAAGGTGAGGTTACCTAGCGAGCAGCAAACTAGTGCTAGCTGCACCCTATAGGGAGTTGTTTATACTAACGTGATTAATAGATTTAAGCACCTACTAATAAGCAAACTAGCTTTCTCCTAACTATTTTCCTCTTACGTTAGAGGTTTTTTTAGAGTTTAAACTGGCAAGCATTAGCACATAGGGTTTAGCAGTCTAGGACAGACTGCAAGAAGAGGGGGCTATTGTTAGGGGCTTTCTACCTTAGGCATGCTAACCCTTAGGAACACCTTAGGGCAACTACAGTTACCCCTTAGAGCCTACACACACGTATATATTCCCCTGAATCCTTAGGGGCTTAACCCCTAAGGATTTGTCTTATCTTACCTAATCCTATACGTTTCGTCCTATCTCTCTTGCCTGCCTATAGTGTCCTCACACATATCTACTGCGATACACCCCCTTACCTCTAGCTAGGAGGCAGGAGGTAGAGATATTGCAGTAAATGCTAGGGCTAAGTAGCTGCAGGGTAAGGTCTAAGAGCCCTTTGTAGTATTTTTGCTAACTGACTTTTATAGTAGGGACGGGCCTAACGCTCTATCCAGCTGTTAGGACAACCCTCTGCAGCTGCAGCACGACTTAGGCAAGTACTTGTTTATTTGTTTGTTTGTTGTAATTAACGTCTAGACTAGCTATATACTAGAAACCTCCCTTAGGGTATTATAGACGTGTTTAGTACCTCTAGAGGCAAAAACAGCTAAGATGCTTATGTGCGTAGTAGTGTAAACTACTTATAGATATAGAGGTTTCCTGTCTGTTAGAAGCTGTCGCGCAACTAAGCGCGTGGAGTTACATACGCAGCTTGTTTTCTAATAGAGCGTGCTAATTTAGTTAAGCTGCTCTACCCTAGCAACGCTGGTTCTGAGTAGCCCTAATACTAACCAAACGCTTGTTAAGCAAGATCACGTAACCTACACATTTTATTTATATTTAAGCAACACGTTCTACATAGAAAAATAGATACTAATTAAATTAATTAATTACTTAAGTATAGTCCTGTAAGCTCTATTACAGTTATAAGCCTAGCTTCCTAAGCACAGTAGATCTCCCTGCGCACTTAGCAAACAAGCTTGTTAGACTTAGCTTAACTGCTCTAATTACCTAATTATCTTTCTATCCTCTACTAAACGCTACTATAGGCGAGCTTGTTAACTACAATAAGTAAGCTCTCTTAGGTGTCCCTATAAGATCTAATTAGCCTAATTAGTATATCTAACTTACGTAGCACGCTAAGCTTTGTAACGTATAGGATATAGTAGATCTAGACGCTAAAGACGCCCTAGGCATGCATAAAGGAGCGCCTAAACTACCTATTATAGGCTTGCTCCCTACTTAACTACTAGCTTAATCTACCTAAAGCTAGAGCACCTAACCTAATAAGCCTCTAATAGGCTAAACAAGCGTTAAGAACTATAACAAGAAGCTCCTTAGATATAAGATTAGAGCAAGTAAGTAGGCTGCTAAGGCAGAGCGCCTTTAGAAGATCTAGAACTAGGTTAACATAACAGTATTGCTATTAATCCTCTTACTAGTAATAGTAAAGCTTATTACTAATAACACTATAACGCTGCAATTGCTTATGCAAGCACTAAAAGAGGAGCTTGCTCTAACAGATGTTAGCACCTAGAACTAGGTTAGGTAGAGTACTAATAGTATCTTAGAGCAGCTAAATAGTTAAGAGCTACTCTATAAGACTAGTACAATAGGTAGTTATACCTCTATAGAAGAGCTAAGTTATATAAGCTTCTAGAGGTTAATAGGGCGCTTGCTATGCAGAATTTCTTAGATGCCTTAAGTTATAGGATTGCCCTAGATTAGGCTTGTACTATAAACTAAAGGATTATCTAAGATAGTATCCTAGGGCTTAATTTACTTAATTTAGATAAAGTAAGTAGGGTCTTTAGTAGTTTAATGCATAAGCACACTATAAGAGCAGGAAAAGAGAACCTAGGAGTATTTGCAACATTTAGAAGCTAAACAGATACTACTTAAGCTCCTACTACTAACTCTAAGAGCTTAAGTAGGTACTCCTGCCCTTGTAAACAAAAAGGAGAGACTTATAAGTAGAAACTAACTAACTGCTAACACCTAGAGACAGTAGTTAGAGGGAGCTCCTTACTGCCTATCTATATAAGCAAAAGCTATTGCAAGGATACTCTCTAGAGGCTTAAGAGCCAAGAGTATACAGATACTAGGAAGGCAATTAAGCAGCTTAATTAGACCCTAAAAGCTCTATTAGCAATAATAGCTCTACTAGCAAAAGGTATCCTACCTAAAGTTAAGTTTCCTAGCAATATATAGGCTGCTCTAATTAATCTAAAAATAATACAACTAAGCAACCTAGCTAAGAAACCTAAGGTTTACAACCTTATAGATTTTAACACTTATCTACTCTTAGAGAGTACAATTTTAGATAATAGAGTGGCTACACACTTAGTTAACAGCGTAGATTAGCTTGTACCTAGGTTATTTTGCTAGCTAACTCTACTAACACTATAGAGGCAGGCATATAAGCGTTTCTAGTAGTAGAACAAGGAGCTTGTTTGTTTAAAAACGCGTTACACAGAAAGCGCAGCCTGTATACAGAAGGCCTGCTCCTTAAGGATGTAGTAACGCACCTTATAGGCAAACGGCGCACACGACTAAACAGCGCACTTTTGCCAAGACTCTCCCCTATTATACCACATTATGCCCTAGAACGCTGCACTCTGCGCCTTTCTAGCCTGTAACAAGCTGTAATATTACTTAGAGACCTCTTCTACTTTATTCTTACACGTTTGTGCGTTATGCCTACTCTCTCTACACGTTCTACAGCGTTACTGTAATAGCTTACCCCCTTTAGCGCGTACCCTCTTCTTTAGCTTCTTACTATTACTACGCGCGCTAAACTCCTATAGAGCAATTAAACGCTAGCCCTCTTTAACTATTAGTGTCCCTCCTGCCTAAACTTGCTTCCTTTTGCGTAATTTACGCTCTGTAGCAGCCTCTAGGGCTGCTTAAAGCTTAGCGCGTTCTTGTTTAAGTAAAGCTATCTTATACGCTATACCTATAGCCTCCTTTATAAGGTAATTAAGCGCGCTAGTAGCAGAGGTTAGTAAGCTACCTATTTGCTTCTTATACTTGTCTTAAATTAGAGTTAATTAAGAGCTAAATTTAATAAGGTTCTTTAGGGTTTGTAACTGCTAGGGCTCTTTGTTAGTAGGGAGTAGTAGTAATAGAGTCTGTAGCTTTACATTAAGGGTTAATATAACCTATTGTAGGTTAAAAGGGACTAGTCTAGCCCCTTAGAACCCTCCTTAGATGTTGCTAGGAGTAATAGCTTTATTATAGGCGTGTATAAAGTATAGCAGAAACTCTAGCTTTGTAATATAGGTTATCTAGGTACGTACTAGCTTGTTAACCTAGTCCCTATACGCCTGCTTTAAAGGGGCAAAACAACCTACGTTAAGCAGCTGCAAGAGGTGCAATAAGTGCAGAGGCATGCATATAGGCACAATCTTATTATCTTTACAGTATTAGTAGAATACTATAGTGTTATAGCTCTTATAACTGTTAATAATAAGTATATAGTAGGTACTAATAGTACGCGTCTTTATATACCTGTTAAAGTGCCTTAACTACTTAAAACTAAGCTTGTTGCTAGTCTAGCTGTTATTAGAGTTAGAAAAGCTCTAACCTAGGAGCAGGGCGTCTTCCTTAAACTAGGAGCAAGGGTAGCAGCGCAATTTAAAGATAATAAAGGGTAGAATTGCCTATCTAGTCGCGTTAACGCCTTAAGTAACTATTACCTACTCTCTATTGCTAGGCTGTATTAACTTTAGTTGTCTTAGTAAATTAGCAGCTGTAACAACTGCTCTACTACTTATCTAGCCTATTGTAAAGCCTATCTTGTTAAAGTTATATGTGTTAGCGTCTAGGATGCTATACTTAGCTTTAATGTTAGCTATAAGGCTAAACTAGCCCTATATAACTCTAGAATCCTTACAGAGGGCTCTCTTATAGTTATACTTATAATTAAACTTTACTTTAAGCTCTAGCGTACGTAAAACAAACGTACTAGCCTAGTTTAAGCTAATAGGGCCTAAACTACGCTCTTCTTGCAGATAATTAGCTATATTAGCTACATCTAAGAGCTAAGGGGGTGCCTATGCTCTACAAGCTTAAGAACGTATATAACAATAACCTCCTCCTCTACATTAGTTAGATTCTGTAAGTTAGCTATAGAATTGTTGCATAAAGGTTGTCTAGCGCGTCGTGCGCGCAGTATAGTTTTAGAGGTACTGTAGACAGCTGCAGCGCGTCGTACTAAGAGATTAGGGTTGTTTCAAAGAGCTGCAAGCGCAAGCTGTATCTAAGACTCTTTTAACGCGTTAATTTTGCTCTGTTGTTGAGGCATTAGTGTAGAGAGGGAGATTTGGTGTGGTCTTGGCAAAAGTGCGCTGTTCGGTCGTGTGCGCCGTTCGCCCGTGAGGTGCGTTAGTAGTAGAAGGTTTCTGTCAGGACCTGGTTCTGACCCACCTGGCTAAGACAACCTAAAAGGTATGAATGATCACTCTGATAGTGATCACAAGGCCAGAACAGTACAAGTGGGTCAGAACCAGGTCCTGACATAATGATCACTCTGATGCTGGAGTGCGTGGGTTCGAGCCGTGAGCCTGTGGCAGACTTTGTCCACCTGCCTGGTCATTGACCGTGGTCACGTGGTTGACCGGATGGTCACGGAAGTAACCCTGCACAGGTCCAGTTTCAGCCAAGCCAGCTCTCTGAGTTGAGGCATAGCCACAAGTGGGGTGATGGCCTACAGTGTGCCGTTATGTGCCGTTGCTGCTGGAAGGTCCAGTACACGTCAGAGGATCGAGGAGATCTCATCCCTGAGTAAGATCCTGTGTGTGGCGCCTGTGAGCGTCCGGGACGTACGCTCTTGTGGAGGGGGATATTGTCAGGCACAGCGTAGCTGATGAGTCCAGAAGGCATGTGGGTGGCAGACCCACCTCTGACCGGATCCTAGATGTGTGGCCCTAGGATGACAATAAGTACTTGTACTGTTCTGGCCTTGTGATCACTATCAGAGTGATCATTCATACCTTTTAGGTTGTCTTAGCCAGGTGGGCCAGAACCAGGTCCTGACAGTTTCTACGTTAATATTATTTCTAAGGCACGCCTCTAAGAGAAAGGAGTTTAGTACTTAGGGCTAGATAGCTTACTCTAAGTAGGGTATATTAATAATCTAAATAGGAGCGTTGTATGTGCTACTCTTAAGCGCGCTTACAACCTTACTTTCTTTAAATATAAGCTACTATCCTACTACCCTCTAACCCTTAACGTAGTAATAAAACAATTATATAAGTCTTACCTATAAAGCTCTGCTAAACACCTCTAGCACGCTAGAGTAGGTTATCTAGGCCTAGAAGCTCTAAAAGCACTAGTATAACAAGCGCGCAGCGTATATATTAACAGCACACTCTAAAAAGATTGTAAGGTCTACTTAACAACCTACGCTAAGCAAGTTATATCTTAACAGAAATAGGAAAAACCTACTAAACCCTTTTAGAGAATTAGCTAGGATCTGTTTAATATGCCTATAGGAAGGAGTAGCAAATTATAGATACTTTTAATTAAGGAGTACTATAGTAGGAAGCTCTTTACGTACTTACTGCTAGGGAAGACTTAAGTAGAGATACTACAGGTACTTATAAGTTTCTTAAGCTAGGTATGTACCTAGTACAAGCTCTATATCTACAAGATAAGTTAAGATAATAATACTGCTACTCTTCTATAGCAAGGAGCTCCTAATACAAGCGCTAGGCAATTAATAAGGGAATAGATATTAAGCGTATACCTCTATATACCTACAAGCTAAATAGGGCAGCAGAAAGAGTAGGGTAGGAAATAATTACTAAATCTATTAAAATAAGGAGCAGTGTAAACCTACCTAAGAAGCTCTAGCTAGAGGTTGTAGTAGCAGTAATATAGCTCTATAACATAAGTCTAACTTACTTAAACAAGCTATAGAGCCTAAACAAAGAGCTTAATTACTAGTTTACTTAATATTTCTGCTAGTACAAACCTAAGTAGGTAAGAGCACTAATAGCTAATCTAAGACCTAATTAGAGCAGGATATACGCCTATAGCTGCAGAGCGTATCCCCTAAACAGAGAACAAGTAGCTAGGCGTAATTAGAGAAGCTTTAAAGGAACTCTAAGGGGTTATATTAGATACTTAGTAGAGTACTAAGCTTCTAACATATACTATATATAGGTCCCTAAACTAAACTAGGTAATTATAACGCGTAACGTAACCTTTAATAAGGAGCTCTTTTATAACAAATTAGATAAGTTATTAGCCCTTATAGTCTAAGAAGTAGAAGTAGTTGTAGATATTCTACATAAACCTAATAAGATAGAGGTAAGAGAAGTAATAGAGCTCCCCCTTAAATAAAGAGACCTATTACTTAGCTTGTCTACTAAGCACTAGCTTAGGGGTAATACTTAGGGAGAACCTTAATTGCTAGAAGGCTAGTCTAGTATAGAGGGAGCCTCTAGGATAGATACTGCACGCGCAGCAAGCTTAGCTAGCAAGCTGCTAGAGATCTATACAGAACAACGCTAAGAAACAGGTTTACTTTCCCTAACTAAACGCCTAAACTAGAGTAGTTAAGTATAGGTAGGGAAGCTCCTAATAAGGAGGATAATCTAACTAGTAGCTTACAGGAAGTGCACTTAACTATAGAAGAAGAGAGCGAGCTAGTAGATAGTAAGGATCTTAATAATCTACTAAGACCTACTTTGCTACTTATTCTAATACCTTCTTAAAGATTAATATAAGTAGATAAGGCAGGCAGGAGACGCGTGTATTAGCGGAGAGTCTAGGGCCTGCCTACAAGACAGAGATGCTAGATAGAGAACTATAAGCGCAACAAGCCTACTAATAATAGAGTAGGTTAGTACTCTGTAATAAGCTCTATAAATAATTACAGATACGCCTAGCTTATCTATCTACTGTTTAAACATGTAAACAAATATAGTATAGATAGAAGGGAGCTGCTTACTACCTACGCAGTAATTATTGCCTTAATCCTAAAGAAGGAAAGACTAGTTGCTTAAAACAAGCGCTAGTTACATAGGGACAAGCTCCCTCTACTACTAAGCAAATAGAAAGATCTACTCTATTACCTAATAGGAGCTCTTTTTGCTAGGCCTGCTAAAAAGAGATAGACACGCTTATTAAGAAGGAAACGTAGAGAGAAATTAACTAATTAAGCGCCTTATTAAGGCCCCTACTACTTAAATAGATCTTTACCTACAAATTTAACTAGGATAGCTACTTCCTTAAATGTAAGGTAAGGATCTGCGTACGTAGAGATCTACAGGCAAAGGATTTAATTGTCTTAACCTACGCTATAACGCTTACTGCTTGCTTGTTTTGCACTATAGTAGCAATTACAGCCTAGTTTAACCTAGAGCTCTATTAGTATAACGTAACTAGCGCGTTTCTAAACGCAAGCTGCTAGGACAAACCTTAGGTACTCTATAAATTACTAGATAGATTTAAGAAACCTAAGCAAGTTATTCTACTACTATAAGCTCTATATAGGTTACGTAATTTGCTAGTCCTGTAGTATAGAGAGCTCTCTAGTACGCTCTAGAAGCTTAGTCTCTTAGCATTAAAAGAAGAGCTGTGCCTGTTCTATAATCCTAAATAGAAAATAGTACTACTCTTCTATATTAATAATATCCTCCTTACCTATTATAATAACAATTAAGCTGCTACTAAACAGCTAATAAGCGCGTTAATAGAAAAGTATTAAATTAAAGACTATAGAGCTGCTGAATAGTTTCTAGGCGTTTAAATAATTAGAAATAGAGAGGCTTATACTATAACTCTTGCACACAACTCCTATATTAATAAGCTTGCTACTAAATTTAAGATAGTAGAGAAGGGGTCCTTCTCTACAGTCCTATTTCCTATAGAGGAGCTACTTAAATATAGTAGAGAAGCTTTAAAACAAGAGGTTAAAGCATTTTAAGAACAAGTTAGGTCTATACTCTATACAGCAATTATAATTTAACTAGATATAGCATACGCTGCCTCTTAGCTATCTTATTATTTAATAAATCTAGGAGCTGCTTACTTTAAGGCAGCTACTTAGGTTTTAGCTTATTTATATAGAATAAAGCATCTAGGTATAAGGTACAGCGCTTATAAAGGTAGTTATCTACTTGTATGTAGAGACGCCTTATTTGCTAACAATAGAAAGTCCTATTAATCTTCCTAGGGGTATATTATGCAGCTCTTTAGCAGTCTAATTATCTAGAAAGCTGCACAGCAGTTAACAGTAACTACTTCTACTACTAAGGCTAAATTACTTGCTTTAGAGCATGTAGCTAAAGAGTTAGTAGCTCTAAAACAATTCCTAGGAGAACTTTAGCTAGACTTAAGGGTGCTGTAGGAGATTTTCTATAATAACTAATAAACTATCTAACTAGTAGTTAAAGAGAGCAAGCAGCTTACTACCTAGCTGCGCTATATAGATATCTAAAATATGTAGTTAAAACAAGAGTACGCTAAGGGAAACCTCTAAGTAACCTACCTTAAAACAAGTAAGATGCTAGCTAATAGCCTTATAAAAGCGCTTCTTAGACAAGCTTATAAGCACTTTCTATTACATTTAAACTTACAGAGTATTAGTTAAGAAGGGAAAGACTTAGTTATAGAAAAAGAGCAGGTTAATAGAGAAAGAGAAGATCTTTAAATTACTAGGGAGGATAACCCCCTCCCTAAATAGGTATAAGTCTCTCTAGACTACTAGTAGCAGCTTTTTTAAGCGCACGCCTAACAGCTAAGGAGCTTATAAAAAACAAATTAACTATAGGTAGAGAGGATAACCCCCTCCCTATAGGCCTTAAAGAACCTACTTATAAATAGGTACTTAAAATTTGTACCTATCTGTAAGTAGGCCCTTTACTACCTAGATAGTAGTACGTAGGTTAGTAGCCTACTAAACGCTTATTAGCTACTATTATCTACTAAAAACTAAGTTACTTACTAAAGTTGTTACTCTACTAGAGGAAGCAAGCTCCTCTACTAGTTTAAGCCTAAGCAGCTTAAGGGCAGGAGGGCTATAAGCTATTAGTCTACTACTTAACTACTCTTTTTTTAAAATACCTATAGTAGGTAGTAGGAGTGCCTAAAGGCACAACGCTAGCAGCGCTTGCTGCAGTAGCTAGTAGCAGCGTTATTAACACATAGTGTAACTAAGCTACTTGCTAGTAGCGTGTCTACGCAGTACGTATAGGGTATTAACCTACGCGTACTAGGCACTAGAGCGCCTAAGGTAGAGGCAGGTAGCGCAGGGGCAGGCGGTGGCAGCAGCGCAGCAGCGTAGGTGGCAGCAGTAGCAGCAGCTATAGCAGTAGTAGCAGCAGTAACTGCTAAAGGAGCGGGCGAAGCTGCAGCTATAGGCTTAGGCTTAGGCAAGGGAGCAGGCGCAGGTATAGGGGCAGGCGCAGGCAAGGGCAAGCGGGCAGCTAGCAGCTAGCCAGCTTAGGCAGCAGCTTAGGCAGTAGAGGTAGCAGTAGTACGCGCGCAGTGCTAGGTTTTAGTTTATTTCTATACCTAAGTTAGCAAACCTCTAAAAAGAGCTAGGAAAACGTTAATAGCAAGATTAGTTAGACAACGTCTAACAATAAAGCTATTAACAGATTAAGAAGCTAGAAATAATTAGCTAGAGAGTACTTAGGCGCGTAGAAAACAATTTAGTATACTTATAGGCATATTAATAGATATAACTAGAGAAATAGAGAAATTAAGCAGGTAGAATACTTATATAGGGAAGTAACTAGGTTAGTAAAGGTAAAGCTGCTAGATTATAGTCCTTACGCTTACTCTTACTACCTAGAAATACTTAACCTAGGAAGTGCTTACCTTAACTATAACTAAGCAGCTTAGTAGCTAGCTATAGGCTTAGAAAATTTAGCTATTAAAAATAAGCGCTAAAACTAGCAATAAACTACTTGCAATAGTAGCCTAAAAGTTAGAGAGGTCTCTTAAAAGGAAGAGTACCTAGAGTACGCTGTAGGCGCGTAGTAATCTTAGATATCTAGAGAAATATAAAAATCTAAGATTAGAGCTCTATAATTACTAAGGACATACTTCTAGTTTAGTTGTTCCTGATATAGGATTAACTAGGGGGTATATTACGCAACTAAGCGTGTAGAGTTACATACGCAGCTTATTTTCTAATAGAGCGTGCTAATTTAGTTAAGCTGCTCTACTCTAGCAACGCTGGTTCTAAGCAGCTCTAATACTAACTAAACGCTTATTAAGCAAGATTATATAACCTATACATTTTATTTGTATTTAAGCAACACGTTCTATATAGAAAAATAGATACTAATTAAATTAATTAATTACTTAAGTATAGTCCTGCAAGCTCTGTTACAGAAGCTGTAAGGGCACTGTAGGCAGGCAAGAGAGATAGGATAAAACGTATAGGATTAGGTAAGATAAGACAAATCCTTAGGGGTTAAGCCCTAAGGATTTAGGAGAATATATACGTGCATGTATGCTCTAACAGGTTACTATAGTAGCCCTAAGGTGCCTCTAAGGGTTGGCATGCCTAAGGTAGAAAGCCTATAACAATAGCCCCCTTCTTACAGTCTGTCCTAGACTGCTGAACCCTATATGCCTAATGCTTGCCTGTTTAAACTCTAAAAAAACCTCTAACGTAAGAGGAAAATAGGTTAGGAGAAAGCTAGCTTACTTATTAGTAGGTGTTTAAATCTATTAGGTTACGTTAGCATAAACAACTCTCTACAGGGTGCAATTAGCACTAGTTTGCTGCTTGCTAGGTAACCTTACCTAAAGATCTATAGGGATCTTTAACTCTAAAACCTGTAGTTAGGACTGTTAGGGAGTTAGGTAATAGTTTAGTAGATTACTAAATAAGTGTCTGGCTAGTACTGCCCTATAGGGTGTCTGCAGCCTTACTACAGTCCCCTTAAGGATCTAGTGCTCTTAGTCTAGTAGCCTTAACCTCTAGGAGCGTAGTAGAATATATAGGACAAGCTATATAGTGTTTATAGCAGGCTCTCCCTATAGGGTACCTATTGCCGCACTATAGTCCCTGTAGGGTACTACTGCTCTAAGTCTAGGGACTGTAATCGCCTAGGAGCTAGTGTTAGGTGCAGTGATTTGCTACCCTAGACTATTTAGTATAACAACTTGTTCCCCTGTAGGTTACTTAAGTGTTTGCCTAGGTCCCTCGTCTATAAGCTCTGCAGAGATATTATTGCCCTTGTTCTAGGCAACTGCAGTTGCTAGGAGCGTAGACTATTTACCTTACTGCTATAGCAGTTTAGTTAGACATATTATTACCTTTACCTAAGAGGTACCCTATAGGGTATCTAGTTAGTGCCTAGGGGTTGTCCTGCTCCTACGTAAGTAGGCCTAAGGCAACACGCTATATGTAGGTAGTTTACTGTAACAATGCCTAGAGGCATTACTCTATGCTTAGATTGCTCCTATTATAGAAGTTTATCTATTAATTGCGCAGTGTTAACTATTACCTTTATTATATTGTTAGTTGTTATTTGCTCTAGACTTAGGATACCTTGTAGATGTATAGCAAGTGTCCTATTAGGCGCGCCTTATTCCTTACTAACTATGTAAGGTATAGGCGTTTAAATGTTTAGAAAGTAGGCAGTAAGGCAGCAGAACGTTAGTAGGTAATAGACAGAGGTAAGAGAGTTGCAGTATATAATAAGTAGATACCTTAACTTTGTCTTTCTTATCTATACTCTACTTCCTACTCTACATACCTTTTACTCTACTTCTTTAATATTATGCCTCTTCTACCTTTGCACATTAACAACTCTAAGCTGCTAGACTTTGTCTATGCGCTACCTAATAATATAGCTCTGCAGCCTTCCTTTACGCAGTTTTAGTGTTATAAGTGTGTAAAGAAGCTTACTACTAAGTCCTCTAAAGATCCTAATAGCACAATTAAGTTGTTTATCTAGGTCTTTAGGCAGACTATAGGGTACTGCATGCGCAAGAACAACTTTAGCGTATGCAATAGTTACACATCTAGCAACGTTAGTAGATGTATTAAAGTAAGTCTAGGACTCTGCCTAGTAACTGTCTAATACTAACCTGTATAGATTACGCCTTACTTCTACTATGCTATTAACATGCTTAACTTCCTTATTAAGCGCGCTCTCTGCAAGATAAATAAGGAGACTGCTTAATAAGGCAACGCTGTAACTAAGGATAATGTTCTAGGTGCTACTTAGCACTACTAGTAGACTACATTTAATTACGCTAAAGCTTATTACCTTAGTTTTATGTCCTATAATACTGCTATTAGTTGCTATATAAAGAACTTAGGCTTAGGTTAGGTAGATTACAATAAGGCCTGTTAGGTTTTGCGTAAGTATAACCTATAGCGCTTTAACGTAAGTTCCCTTAACCTTTTACCTTTGCTGTAGCTAACTTCTGTATAGGCTGCTCTAGGTACTGTTAGTTAGAAGGAGGCTTCTAATGTTGTTATTAATATAGAGGTTAAGCGTGTGTTCTAGCAGGATAGTGCTGCTAGGGGTGTAGAGAAGCGTTAGTACTACTACAGCACTAATGTGCCTTCTGCTACTAACGCCCTAGTTGCCCCTTTCTAGTAGTTAACTATCTCTCCTACTAAGTCTGCCTTCTTAGGAGCTTAGAAGACTCCTAAGCGCTGTTGTATAGGTAGCCCTAACTTCTAGCCTAGCCCTACTAAGGGTTTATAAGGCCTTCTACTTTTTAGATTGCTTTTTTAGATAATGTATAGCAATAGATTAAATGCAATAACTGCGTGAACCTTTGTGCCTACTCCCTATGCTCTTAAGACCCTTGTCCCCTACCTTAGATAGTTGCTAGGCTAATCTACAGCCTTAGGGCAGTAACTCTAGGTTAACATATTATCTGCAGTTTTGTAGTATATAAGAGTGCTATCCTAGGGGCTCTCCTTAGGCGACCCCTCTTCTACTAAGGTAGGATTAGATTGCCTTAACCTACCTAAGTATTAGCTCTGCGCTTGCAGGTAGATTGCTATAGCATATTAGTTGCTGTCTTAAGGTAATCTTTAAGGATTTCCTTACAGTAGTTAAGGTTCTCTAGTAGCTCCTAGGTAGCTTCTTTATTAGGCTAACCTAGCTACTTTACTAGATACTCTCGCCTATAGGTTTAAGTATCACAGTGTTGCAGGATTCCTTTAACTTTATACCTCTCTACTAGGAGAGTGTCCTCTAGGATCTGTATAGGACCTGGCTAGAACCTCTTCTCTGCGAAGGGTTCCCTCTAGGGCTTAAGTAATAATACATTAAACACTAGGTGCACTCTGTCTATTAATAGTAGTAGGTTTAGCTTATAAGCTAGCTTACTAATCTTCTTTATAATAGTAAATAGACCTAGGTAATAGGCATTAAACTTCTTAGATAGTTAGCTAGTTGTTAGGTTCTTTGCTTAGAGCAGCACTTGCTTACCTTTAGCAAAGTGTCTATCTGCCTGCTTAGTGTTATACTAACAAGAATTACTCTTCTAGGCATACTCTAAGCTATCCTTTGCTACTACCTATAGATTATGCCACTGCTCTAGCTGTCTAATTACCTGCTGGCAGAGGTCTAGTGCCTTTCTACTATTAGCCTAGGGTTCTAGGGGACAGTGTAACTAGTACTTATTAGGGACTCTATTAAAGCCTTGCAGGTTAATCCTGTAAGCTACTTTAATAGGGGACTCTCTATATGCTAAGTAAGTCTTTAAGTTGTATACGTATTCTGTGTATTATAATAAATCTACCTAGTTATCCTATTAGTAGTTTATATAGATGCGTAGGTAGGTTTCTAACTCCTAGTTTTAGCGTTCTGTCTGTCTGTTAGTCTATAGGTAAAAGGCTGTACTAAGGCGATAGTTAATCTTTAAATAGTAGCAGATATTAGACTAGAATTAACTAGTAAACACTAATCTATAGTCTGATATTAGGGTATTAGGGGGACTATATTTAAGGAAGCACTGCCTAAGCAGTAGTTTAGCTATCCTCTAGGAAGTAATTATCTTAGTTACAGGCAGGTACTAGATATACTTGCTAAACCTATTAACTAGGACTAGGATTAAGTTATACTTATTCCCTTAGTTATCCTTTAACGTTAGTAGGTCTGTTACAAAGTCTAAGGAGTAGTGCTGCTAGGGTGTATTAGGTATAGGGAGTAGGACTAGCACTCCCTATAGCTTGTGCCTGCAGATCTTGTTTAGTTAGTATGCTATATAACGCTAAACATACTTATATACATTCTTCTTTAGGTTTAGCTAGTAGTACTTTTATTTTAACAGCTAGGCAGTCTTCTTGTAACTATAGTAACCCCTATAGGGTTATTATAGTTCTTTATAAGGATAGTTTAGCAAAGAGTTACATCTTAGGGAATCTACACTTTCCTACTCCTGCGCAGGATCCTACTAGGGTTAACCTCCTAGTAGTAGTAACCCTTAGCTGCTCTGCCTACTTCCTAACTTGTTAGCAACTTATAGGCAGCGTCCTGCTCCTAAACCTATCTAATGTAGTTAGTTAAGTGTTCTAGTATATCTAGGGCGTATGCAGATTTGCCTTACGTAGTATTATTTATAAGGTAGGTAGGTAACCTAACTTATCTATTAAGGTTATAAAGGAGAGCCTCTGCAACGTTAAAGCTAGGCTCCTAAGCTTTAAATAATTTAGATTAACCCTAGCTACTATAGCCTGTAGATAGCTAGTTAAGAGCTAAGGGAGACGTATCTCTAGTACCTATTAATAGGTGGAATTCCTTAGGGGCAGTTTTAGAGGGTTGCTAGGGTCCTGCAGGACTATTACTAGGGTTGCCTATTACCCTTGTTGCCTGTTTAACGTTTTAAGCCTTAGACTTCTAGATAGTCTATATTTAAAGCTTCTATTAGAGAGTTAGCAGTATAGCGTCTCTTAGTGCCTGCTGCTCTCTAATAACTAGTCCCTTTGCATAATTAGGACGCCTTAAGGGGCTGTCTGCTAGGTTCTCTAGTCTAGGCTTATATTTAACTTTAAAGTTAAATCTAGCTAGCTTCTCTGCCTAGCGTGCTTGCTTAGGGGAGAGCTCCTTTATAGTTATAAAGTACTACAGGTTATTATAGTTAGAAAGTACTTAGACTGTTAACAGGGCGTGCTTAAGGTAGTGTTGCTACTACCTAAATGCCTTAATAATTGTAGCTAGTTCCTTGTTATAGGTGTGCTATCTAATTAATAGACCCTAAAACTTCCTGCTCTAGAACGCTACTAGCTTCTAGTGTTGTTCTATTAATACCTCTAATAATTGTAGTTATAGTAATATAGCAGCTATAGTAAAGTCTAAAGCGTTAGTAAGGACTATAATTAGTTTAATAGGATTAAAGTGTTGTAGCATAGGGGCTTTAGTAAACTTCTTCCTAATAGTAAGGAAGGCCTAGCGTACTTCCTCTAGCTAACTCTATAGTTTGTACTATCTTGTTAGGCCTTTGTAGATTTTTGCTAGCGTTTTCTTCCCCCTTTTGTTGTAGCAGAGCCTCCTAGCTCTAACTCTAGCCTCTAGGTAGAGGTTATATAGTCTACTAACAGGCGCACAATTCTAGAGTAGTTAAAGATAAATCTTTAATAGAAGTTAGCAAAGCTAAGGAACACTTAGATATCCTTGTATCTCTTAGGCTCTAGCTACTCTTGGATTGTTTGTACGTAGACAGGATCTATAACTACTCTACTAGGTATAATAATAAAGCCTAGGAACTTAACTAACTTTGTTATAAATAAGCACTTGCTTACCTTATAGAACAACCCCTATTTAATAAGTTAATCTAGGATCTCCTTAACGTAGGCTTGATAATCCTCCTTGTGCTCTAAGTATATAAGGATATTATCTAGATAAACTATATAGGTGCAGTTAATAAGACTCCCTAGGGCTCTCTAAATGTAGGATTAGAACGTAGCTAGAGCGTTTGCTAATCTAAAAGGCATAACTAGGTATTTAAAGTAACTATACCTAGTTTTAAAAGCTGTTTTCTACTTGTTGCCTTCCTTAATCTAGAGCCTATAGTAGGCATTACGTAGATCTAGCTTAGAGAAGATAGTAGCTTTTAACAGCCTGTCTAGCATCTTATTTATAAGGGGAATAGGATACTAGTTCTTAATAGTAACCTTGTTAAGGCCCCTATAGTCTACACAGAGTTGCAGTGTACTGTTAGCCTTTAGCACAAACAGGATAGGTGCCTTAGTAGGGGACTTGCTTAGACGTATCTAACCTTTTTCCTATACTATATTAAGGTAGGCCTGTAGTATTTCTAGCTCCTTCCTAGAGAGGTTATAGATAGGCATGTTTAGTATCTTGCTTCCTAGTTTAATGTTAATAGAGTGATTATAATCTTAGTGCAGTGCTAATACACTAGACTAGTGCTTGCTAAATGCAAACTACTTATAGTGCAGCTCTAGAGGAATATAATTAAGCTCCTCTAAGTCTAGTTTGTTGTCTACAGGGTTAACTAAAGGGTAGTCTTTGTTACTGTCTAGGAGGACTTAGGCTATACCTATAGGTAGCATCTTAGAGCGTTAGGGATGCTCCTGCATAATGCTTGCTACTATACGCTTCCCTATAGCTTTAGGAAGCTATAATAGGTCTAGATGCTGCGCAACATAATGCTAAAGGTAGTCTATAACTTTAAGCATTTTGTTCTAGAGCTAGAGGAGTCCCTTACTATAGAAGTAGTCTGCGTTAAGGATAGCGTCCCTACTTGGCCCTTAGGCTAGTAGTAGTCTACTATCTTCCTAGTTACTTTCTAATAGGGTGCTAATTGTCTCCTCTAGAACTTAGTAGACTAGGTTACCTAGGTGCATAAGGTACGCCTTTTCCCCTAGTTCTATAGAGTGGAACAGGTCCTATATAGTAGTAATATGTACTCTATCTGCGTTGTTAGGGAACTACTTGTATATGCCTTTAGAGAAGCGTATATATAGATTAGCAGACGCTAACTATAGGTAACCTAGTACTAGGTTATACCCCTTAAATGCAGCTAACTAGAACTCTTGTAGGCCTACAGATTTAACTGCACTATTACTATCTAGGCAATTAATTGTTAGATTATAGGGTTGCTAGATGTTTAGGTAATTACTGTTAAGGAATATAGTTACTAGCATTTAATAGAACAGTTTGTATTCTAGGTAGAGCTTATCTACTACATGCTAGCTAATAAGGTTCAGCTCTGCTCCTAAGTTGTAGAGTGCTTAGAGCAATGTTAGGGACCTATTAGGGTCCTGTAGGGATACAGTAACTGCAATGCAGGTTTGCTTTCTCTTAGTCTTAGGCCCTAGTTGTAGTTAGAATAGGTTAGCAACTAGGGCTTCCCTTTCCCTAACTCTCCTATTAACTAAGAGTTACTATTATTGTTTTCTTTGTAGGAGTTATAGCTACAGTTCTTCTAATAGCTTTTCTAGTTACCCTAGTCTTTGTTCTAACCTTAGCTATTATTGCTATTATTTAACTAGGTAGCTGCTAGGGTGTTGTTGCCCTAGCTGCAGGTAGGCGTGCCTCTGCAACTAGCGTGCCTCTTATTCCCCTTCTAATTAGGAGATATAGCATGCCTCTTGCTATAGTTAGCATTGTTACTCTTATAAGTAGTTGCAGGACAAGCTACTGTCTCTACGTTACAGAGAGCTTATTTAAACTTATGCTATTGCTAGATGTTGTCTAGACTGCTGTTACGCTAGATCTTCTATTAGAGATAAGGCAGGGTTTTAGACTACACAAAAGCAATTTTAAAGTTATAGTTATTAGTACTATTGTTAAACTTAAAGAAGCTGTGCAGTAGTAGTAATTCTTAGCAATTTAACAGCATTAGAAAGGTGTTAACTGTATTGCCTTCTCTCTACTTAATATTAAAGAACTTAGTGTAGTTCTTATACTTAGTAAGGACAGGGTCTTGTATAAGTCGCTCCTCCTCTGCCTTAAGGTTAGACTATAACTAGATAGATCCTTAGTTAATCTATTATTAGATTAGTTTACAATAGATGCTAAACTAGATAGTACCTATAGCCTAGTAGGTTCTTGTAATAGAGTCCTCTAGTACTTAGGCGTATTAGAAGGCTGTCTTAATGTCCTTAATCTACTAGTCTACTTGCTAGGGGATAGAGCTCTGCTCTTAGTGCCTAGCTTAGGTTTAGGTTAAATGTTATTTAACACTTAGATAATCTTTCCAGCCTTATTAAACGCTAGCTGGTTAGGTTCTAACTAGTTTCTGCCCTTAGTTAAGCCTAGGGCCTGTAAGGCTTAGTTAATCTAGTTCCTTTAGATAGCTAGTTCGGCCTTAGTAGCTCTAGCGAGCTCTGCCTCAAAAAGGTTCCTAAGGAGTTGCTTAATAAATAAGGTTTAGCCTGTAGTTAGGATAGCTACAGGTTCTACCCTAGGTGCCTTAGTAGCGGCTAGCAGGTCCGCATTTAAACCAGTTGCTAGGTTTATCTAACTTTAATAGGAAGGTACATCTGTTAGAGTACTAGTAGGGCTGTAAGCCTGTTTGTCTCCTAATTCTATAGGACCTAACGCTTAGTTGTTAGATGCACTAGGCGTTATGTTTCTAGACAGGGGTATGCCTAGTAGTAATAAGTTTGCTACTACATTGTGTATAGGATACCTATAGGGGTCTATTAGGTTGCTGTTAGGGCTAGGTTGCTGCGAGCCTAACGCGTTATTGTTAGCTACAGCACGTGCTTAACGTTAACTTCTAGCTATTATAATAGTTATAGAAAAATTAGATATCTCTTTTAACTACCTCTTCTAAGAGGGAGTATAAAGGATTTAAATTGTAAGGGCACTATAGGCAGGCAAGAGAGATAGGACAAAACGTATAGGATTAGGTAAGATAAGACAAATCCTTAGGGGTTAAGCCCCTAAGGATTTAGGAGAATATATACGTGCATGTATGCTCTAACAGGTTACTGTAGTAGCCCTAAGGTGCCTCTAAGGGTTAGCATGCCTAAGGTAGAAAGCCTATAACAGAAGCCTACTACTAAAATATTTTAAGAACCTACTAGTAAGTAATAACTAGAAAATTATAACCTACTAGCAAGTTACAAACCTACTAGCAAATTACATCCTACTAGCAAGTTATAACCTACTAGCAAAACGCAACCTACTAGCAAAGTCGCAACCTACTAGCAAATTGCAACCTACTAGCAAGTTGCAACCTACTAGCAAAGTTGCAACCTACTAGCAAGGTTGCAACCTACTAGCAAAGTTGTAACCTACTAGCAAGGTTATAACCTACTAGTAAGTTACAACCTACTAGCAAAGTTACAACCTACTAGTAAGGTTGCAACCTACTAGTAAGTTAGATTAATTTAGCGTGTAACGTAGATTAGAGGTATATAGTTTATATAACACTACGCAGGTCTCCCTAGATCTCTATATAAAAAACTAACCTCTAAGATTTTTTCTGCTGCACGAACCCTATAACGTAAAAATTTTTCCTAAACCTGTTTAGGGCTTATATAAGGGACTAGGAGAAGGGTATAGGTAAGCCTAGGGCGACCCTATACTACCTTATTTAATATTAATAATTTTAGGCTCTTGTTATTATAGGTAGGGATTTAGTAGGTAACTGCCTATATTCCTAGTAGGTTTAGCAGGTAACTGCCTGTAATCCTAGTAGGTTTAGCAGGTAACTGCCTGTATTCCTAGTAGGTTTAGCAGGTAACTGCCTATATTCCTAGTAGGTTTAGTAGGTGTCTGCCTGTAGTCCTAGGAGTTTAGCAGGTAACTATCTATCTCCTTAGGGTGTTTAGTAGGTAGCTACCTGTTTGTTTTAGGGGTTAGGTAGGTAACTACTAGTGTCTTAGGGGGTTTAGTAGGTAACTGCCTATATTCCTAGTAGGTTTAGTAGGTAACTGCCTGTAGTTCTAGGGGTTTAGTAGGTAACTGCCTTTCTCCCTAGGGTGTTTAGTAGGTAACTACCTAGCTGTTCTAGTTGCTATCTCTCCTCTACTCTTATTAGTTTTAGCTAGTATTCTCTAGCACGTCTACGTTTTTAGTACCCTAGGCTCCTGTAGAATAGAGTAGCTAGGTCTGTTGTAGGTAGCTGCCTTGTGTTTACATCTTTAACTGCTAAGAGGGGGAGAGAATAGCATCTCTAGGACTATAGCAGGCCTTAATTAGAGTTACTTATCCCTATATTTAATTGTTAATGCTAATATTTTATAGTGCGTCTGCGTTTTAGTTCCCTAGGCTCTTATAAAATAGGGTAGCTAGGTCTACTATATTTTGCTGTTATGTAGTTTAGCTTTGCCTATTATTTTTAGTAGTAGGTGTAGCCTTGTAGGGTTACTAGACGTATATAGCTACTTTCTTTCCTTCTACTACCCTATTTACTAGGGCCTTTCTTCTACCTTAGGTATATACTTGTGTAGAAGGCTATAAGCGCTAGGTAGTACGCAAAGTCTTCTAGGAAGCTTATTAGTTTCTGCAGGTATGTCTGTCCCTCTTGCCTACTAGTAGGAGGAGAGAGACCTTTCTATAGCTATTTGTTAAACTTAAGTCTAGCCTTTTAGTATAGTACTATGTGCTCTAGGGATTTTATTTACCTATAGCTATATAGGATGTTTATATTTTTATAGTTAAACTTTTAGTAATACTATTAGAAGTCTCTATATCCTGTTTGTATAGCTAGTAGTCTTGCTAGGATAGGCCTAGTTAGAGAGAGAGTTAGGGGTGCCTTCTTTAAAGTGTACCCTAAGTTCTAATTATAGTACTACTAGGATAGTAGCTTTAAGTTATTACTCTACTAAGAGGCCTCCTCTTATTAGTTACTTTTACGCGTAAGGCTCTTTATACCTAAGACTATAGGAGATCTAGCTAGGCCTCTTAGGGTTGTAGTGTTCTTAGTAGCTATTAGGGGCTTTCTACCTTAGGCACGCCAACCCTTAGAGACACCTTAGGGCTACCCTAGTAACCTGTTAGAGCTTACACACACGTATATATTCTCCTAAATCCTTAGGGCTTAACCCCTAAAGATTTGTCTTATCCTATCTAATACTATACGTTTTGTCCTATCTCTCTTACCTGCCTATAAGTGCCCTTACAATTCAAATCCTTTATACTCCCTCTTAGAAGAGGCAGTTAAAAGAGATATCTAATTTTTTCTATACCTATTACAATGGCTAGAAATTAACGTTGTCTATATGCTGCTAGCAACGACGACGCTACAGGCTCACAACAGCCCAGCCCTAGTAGCAACCTAATAGATCCCTAGAGGTATCCTATACACAATATAGTAGCGAACTTGTTACTACCTAGCATACCCCTAGCTAGGAACACAACACCTAGTACATCTAACAACCAAGCGTTAGGTCCTATAGAATCAGGAGACAAACAGGCTCGCAGCCCTACTAGTACTCTAACAGATGTACTATTACATTAGAGTTAGGTTAACCTAGTAACTAGTTTAAATGCAGACCCTCTGCCCGCCGCAGGGACGCCTAGGCTAGATCCTGTAGCTATCCTAACTATAGGTTAACCCTTATTTGTTAAGCAACTCCTTAGGAACCTTTTTAAGGCAGAGCTCGCTAGAGCTAGTAAGGCTAAACTAGCTATCTAAAGGAACTAGATCAACTAAGCCTTATAAGCCCTAGGCTTAACTAAGAGTAGGAACTAGTTAGAGCCTAACTAGCTAGCGTTTAACAAGGCTAGAAAAATTATCTAGGTTCTAAACAACATTTAACCTAAACCTAAGCTAGGTATAGAGAGCAGAGCTCTATCCCTCTAGCAAGTAGACTAGTAGATTAAAGACATTAAGACAGCCTTCTAGTACGCTTAAGTATTAGAGGACTCTATTATAAGGACCTACTAGGCTATAGGTACTATCTAGTTTAGCATCTATTATAAACTAATCTAGCAATAGATTAACTAAGGATCTATCTAATTATAGTCTAACCTTAAGGCGGAGGAGGAGCAACTAGTGCAAGATCCTATCCTTACTAAGTATAAGAACTATACTAAGTTCTTTAATATTAAGTAGAGAGAAGGCAATATAGTTAACACCTTTTTAATGCTGCTAAATTGCTAGAAGTTACTGCTACTGCATAGCTTCTTTAAGTTTAACAATAGTACTAAAGACTATAACTTTAAGATTACCTTTGTGTAGTCTAAAACCCTACCTTATCTCTAATAAGAGATCTAGCGTAATAGTAGTCTAGATAACATCTAGCAATAGCATAAGTTTAAACAAGCCCTCTATAACGCAGAGACAGCAGCTTGCCCTGCAACTACTTATAAGAGTAACAACGCTAACTATAGCAAAAGGCATGCCACATCTCCTAATTAGAAGGGAAACAAGAGACATGCTAGCTACAGGGGCACGCCTGCCTATAGCTAGGGTAACAGCACCCTAGTAGCTACCTAGTTAAACAATAGCAATAATAGCTAAGGTTAGAACAAAGACTAGGGTAACTAGAAAAGCTATTAGAAGAACTGTAGCTATAACTCCTATAAAGGAAATAACAGTAGCAACTCCTAGTTAACAGGAGAGTTAAGAAAAGAGAAGCCCTAGTTGCTAACCTATCCTAACTACGACTAGGGCCTAAGACTAAGGGAAAGCAAACCTGTATTGCAGTTACTATATCTCTCCTAGGCCCTAATAGGTTCCTAATATTGCTCTAAGCCCTCTACAACTTAGGAGCAGAGCTAAACCTTATTAGCTAACGTGTAGTAGACAAACTACACCTAGAACACAAACTGTTCTATTAAAGACTAGTAGCTATATTCCTTAATAGCAACTACCTAGACATCTAGCAACCCTACAATCTAACTATTAATTGCCCTAACAGCAATAGTACAGTTAAATCTGTAGGCCTACAGGAGTTCTAGTTAGCTGCTTTTAAAGGGTATAACCTAGTACTAGGTTACCCCTAGTTAGCTTCTGCTAACCTGTGCATACGCTTCTCTAAAGGCACATACAAGTAGTTCCCTAAAGACTTAGAGAGAGTACACATCACTACTATATAGGACTTGTTCTACTCTATAGAACTAGGGGAAAGGGCGTACCTTATGCACCTAGGTAACTTAGTCTACTAAGTCCTAGAGGAGACAATTAACACCCTATTAGAAGATAACTAGGAAGGTAGTAGACTACTACTAGCCTAAGGGCCAAGCAGGGACGCTATCCTTAACGCAGAATACTTCTATAATAAGGGACTCCTCTAGCTCTAGAACAAAATGCTTAAAGCTATAGACTACCTTTAGTATAGTGTTGCGCAGTACCTAGACCTATTATAGCTCTCTAAAGCTACAGGGAAGCGTATAGTAGCAAGCATTATTTAGGAGCCCCCTTAACGCTCTAGGATACTACCTACAGGCATAGCCTAAGTCCTCCTAAACAATAACAAAGACTACCCTTCTATTAACCCTACAGACAATAAACTAGACCTAGAGGAGCTTAAGCACGTCCCTCTAGAGCTGCACTATAAGTAGTTTACATTTAGCAAGCACTAGTCTAGTGTATTAGCACTATATTAGGATAATAATTACTCTATTAATATTAAACTAGGAAGCAAGATACTAAACATGCCTATCTATAACCTCTCTAGGAAGGAGCTAGAAATACTACAGGCCTACCTTAATATAGCATAGGAGAAAGGCTAGATATATCTAAGCAAGTCCCCTGCTAGAGCACCTATCCTATTTGTGCTAAAAGCTAACAGTATACTGCAACTCTATGTAGACTACAGGGGCCTTAACAAGGTTATTATTAAGAACTAGTATCCTATTCCCTTTATAAATAAGATGCTAGACAGGCTGTTAAAAGCTACTATCTTCTCTAAGCTAGGATCTACGTAATGCCTACTATAGGCTCTAGATTAAGGAAGGTAATAAGTAGAAAATAGCTTTTAAAACTAGGTATAGTTATTTTAAATACCTAGTTATGCCTTTTAGGTTAGCAAACGCTCTAGCTACGTTCTAATCCTATATCTAGAGAGCCCTAGGGGGTCTTATTAACTACACCTGTGTAGTTTATCTAGACAATATCCTTATATACTTAGAGTATAAGAAGGATTATTAAGCCTATATTAAGGAGATCCTAGATTAACTTATTAAATAGGGGTTGTTTTATAAGGCAAGCAAATGCTTATTTATAACAAAATTAGTTAAGTTCCTAGGCTTTATTGTTACACCTAGTAGAGTAGTTATAGACCTTATCCGCGTGTAAACAATCTAAGAGTAGCTAGAGCCTAAGGGATATAAGGATATATAAGTGTTTCTTAGCTTTACTAACTTCTATTAAAGGTTTATCTTTAACTACTCTAGGATTATGCGCCTGTTAGTAGACTATATAACCTCTGCCTAGAGGCTAGAGTTAGAGCTAGGAGGCTCTACTACAACAAAGGGGGAAGAAAACGCTAGCAAAAACCTACAAGGGCCTAATAAGATAGTACAAACTATAGAGTTAGCTAGAGGAAGTACGTGTTAAAGTTGTACTTTAGTTAAAGACCGTAAGTATAGATTCTATTAGTTCTTAGGTATAAACAAGGTACAGGAGATTAGGGGGTTATTAACTAAGCAAAGCTTGTGATAATAGGGTGCAATAAATAGTACAGAGTATACTGTCTAGTTTAAGAGCAGGTTAAGATTCTAAAGACAAACTTAATTAACAAAGTTAAACACAAACTATAAGGGTTATGTTCCTACTAACTATATACTTAAGTTGTCCTATACTGTCTTATAGTTTCTTACAAAGTCCTATAGGGGGCCTTATAAGAACTGTAGGACTTCTGTAGGAATTGTAGGACATTACGTAACTCTGTCTTACAGTCTTAGCTTAGACCTATATGTAAGACATTGTAGGACATCACGTAACAGCTAAGCGTTGCGCTAATCCTAGTTATATTATTAGTAATAAAGGTCTGCCTTGTAGTCCTCTCTTAGGATTGTAACACTATCCCTCTTCCCTACAATTTATGTCCTTATAAATTAACTAATAGTCTCTTAAAGTACCTAAGCCTAACACACAACAGGAACCTAAATAAATAATACTAGATATCTAGCTATAGTCGCCTGCAAGTACTGCGTAAAGAAGAGTGTGCCTTGTAAGATATTGTTGTTACATAGGAAGTGTAGTAACTGCAAATATAATAGCATAAAGAAATATAAGCTAGTAGATCTCCCTGTTCTAGACTTTACTAAAATTAATAATAAAATGTTGCAGCTAGAACAAATAGAAGATAAAGCTGCTAAGGCTAAGGAAGTAGTAATAGCTGCTCTTTAGGCGGTGTACGCGAAGTTAGGTTACGTGCAAAAGTAGAAGAAGTTCCTAAAGCGTTGTAAACAATAATAGTTTAACGTAAGTACCTAATTTGTTAAAGATATTAAGCACTTAGAGCAACAGGAGGGGTTGCTTAATAACATTACTGTGCTTAAGAACAGGTTAATGCCTAGGTTGCTTGCATTAGACTAGGCAACGCATCCTCTGCCCCTAGATCCTAATGCTGCTAATACTAGCGCAACAACTATTAGTAGTGCGTAAGATTTGTAAGTAGTTCCTATATATTTTCTAAGTTAGGGTATCCTAACTACTTAACTAGGTATTTTTGCTGATTGCTATTCCCCTTATATGTTACTATTTTTTTAACTTCCTACTTATCTTTACTGTTAGCTTAATAATAGAAGTGCTTTTGCATAGGTGTTCTAGGGTTAGCTAGTTCTAATAGCAATATGTAGAACACTAGATAGATCTTTGCATCCTTTAGCAGATTAAGTCTATAGTTAACTAAGCTTATCTGCTTAGAAATAAAAAAGGGTCTAACTTTAATATAGTCTAGTTTTTTTATTAGTCTTTATGTGCGAAGGTTTTTATAAGGAGGTAGACTTTATCCCTCTCTTTTAGCTAAGGTGCTGTTTTTCTTTTCTAGTTAATATAAGAGATTGCTTGTTCTTAAGCTTAGCTAATGTTTTCTAGCGATTTCTAATGTACTTCCTTTAGTTTTACTACTAAGGCAATTGCTAATTTAGTCTAAATAGTTGTATCTAAACTTCTAGTAAAGAGATTTAGGTGTCTCCTGTAATTTGCAAAGAACAGCGTTGTGCCTGTTGCTTCTAATAGTTTATTGTTATACGCAATCTAAGCTATAGGTAACAGCAAAACCTAGTTGTTTTGTTGCTGGTTGCTGTAAATCTGTAGGTATGTTTCTATAGTCTAATTTGTTCTTTTAGTCTGTCTGTCTGTCTGCAGATAATAGGCTGTTAAAAGCTTCTTCTTGGTACTAATAGCTGCTAAGAGCGTGGTCTAGTAGTTTAACGTAAAGAGCTTGTCTTAATTGCTAATAATTAATTCTAGTATGCTGTAATGCCTTATGTGTTAATCTAGAAATACTTGTGCGAGCTGCTCTGCAGTGTAACTATGTTAAAATAGTATTATTTTAGCGTACTTTGTAAATCTGTTAACTATAACAAAGATTAAGTTGTAGTTGTATCTAGTAATAGGGTCTCTTAAGATAGGTAGCTGTGTAACAAAATCTATTGTAATATTTGTCTATAGGGCTGTAGGTAGCTCTATAGCCTATATTTCTCTATATTTTATGTGTGTGCTGTGCTTGTTTTATTAACAGTTAACACAGTTTTTTATGTATTTAGTAACCTTGTCTTTTATATTTTTAAACTTATAATGTCTCTTAATAAGTTCTATTGTACGCGTTATTCTAGGGTGTCTATATAGCAGGTTATTATAGTAACTAGCTATTATGTTGTCTTAAAGTTCCTCTAGTACTTGCAATAGTATGCGTTGTTTAGCCTTAATTTGTATTATGTTATTAAGCTGTTGTAATAGTCCTAAGGACCTATCCTTGTTTACAGCTAGTATTGCAAATTTGTTAATTGTCTTTTCTCCTGTAAGGTTGTAGCGTTAACTAAGCGCATTAGCTCTGCTGTTGTCTTTTCCTAGAGTATACAGTATCTTGAACTTGTACTAACTAAGCATTTTAGACCAGCGTACTTAACGTCTATTTAATGCCTTAGTAGTAGTAAAGTATACTAGGTTCTTATAGTTAGTATAAATAGTAAGCTCTAAACAGCTTTTAGCGTATAGTCTCTAGTGTTTTAGGGCTAAGATAATTGCAAGTAATTCCTTGTTGTGCATGTTGTATTGTTCTTCTAGTCCTAAGAACTTGCGTAAGTAGTACGTAATAGGGTGCTATAGTCTATCCTTTTCCTATGTAATACATGCGCCTAATATAAGATCTAAGGCGTTAGTCTCTATGCGCATTAGTTTACTACTAGTAAACGTAATTAACGTAGGTAGTGCAATACAGGCTTGCTTAAGTGCCTTAAATACATTATCTTGTTCTTTTTCCTACTTAAATAGTGTATCCTTCTGCGTGAGTTTTGTTAGCAGGATTGTAATCTTAGAGTAGTCCTTAATAAAGCGTTAGTTAAAGTTAACAAATCCTAAGAATTCCTAGATCTATTTAACTATTTTTAGCGTTAGCTATAATTTAACTACTTCTACCTTTGTTAGACTAATTTTGACTCTGTATTATCCTACAATATACCCTAGGAATTTAACTTCCTTTTAGTACTAATTGCACTTTTAGGTTTTAGTTATAGTTCTGCCCTTCTTAGGTATTCTAGCACTTTAGTTACGTGTTAAATGTGTTCTTCTAGTGTCTTTAAGTACACTAGGATGTTGTCTAAATATGCTACTACTATCCTGTTAAGGTGTGCCCTAAGGACGTTGTTTACTAACTCCTAGCACGTAGCTAGTGCATTTGTTAGACTAAACAGCATAATAAGGTACTTATAGAGTCTATATCTTGTTCTAAAGGCTGTTTTCTATTCTTCTCCTTCCTTTATGTAGATAAGGTTGTACGCTCCTCTTAAGTCTAACGCAGTAAAGTACTAAGCTCCTACTAGCTAATCCTGCAACTCTGTAATATTTAGGAGCAGGTAGCAGTTCTTAATAGTAATATTATTAAGCTTCCTAAAGTTAATGCAAGGTCGTAGCTTGCTATCCTTTTTAGGAATAAATATAATTAGGTACCCTATAGGCAATTCTAATCTTCTAATAAATCCCTTTTTAAGGTTCTCTGTAATATACTTGCAAAGTATTTTAAGTTCCTTCTCTAATAGTTAATATAGCCTCTTAAAAGTTAGGTTCTTTCCTTCCTAGAGCTTAATCTCATAATCCTAGGGTTAGTGCTTTAGCAGGGCTTTTGCTGTAAGCTCTTCTTTAAACATTACTACGTACTATTAGTATACGTTAGGGATAGCAGGAGGTGCACTCTCTTTCTCCTTAACTCTTGCTTTGTAATCTGTTAGGCTCCTAGCATCTGCAGAGTTAACTGCTCTATCTTAGCGCGTCTTGTGTGTTAAAGAGACATTATTAATCTCCTTCTTATCTACTAGCTGCAGCGTGCGCTGCGTAGGTATAGATATATTAGTACTGCATTTATATCCTTTTAACAAAAGCTTCTCTTGTGCCTAGTCTATCTATAGGTTATGCTTTTGTAACTAGGGAAGTCCTAATATAATATTATGCGTGGCCTTTACAAAAACGTCTAGGTTTATTTCCTTATAGTGCCCCTGTATCTCTAGGGGTGCTAAGCTTACTTTATACATAATAAATAGCTTGTCTAGCATTAATTCTCTATTAGCTGCTTAGAGTAAGTAAGCTTGTTCTTTTAAGCGTGGGGTAAGACCTGCTTAATATAACGCTTCTTAGGACATATAGCTTGCTTAGGCTCCTAAGTCTAAGAGTGCTAATAGTACTACTCTATTTAGTTTAATAGAGAGTTTAATAAGATAATTAGTCCTAATAGTATTAATAGATTAATCCCTAGCGCTCTTAGGCGCTGTCCTAAAAAGTCTCCTTAGTAAATCTATTATGTTCCTTATGTCCTTAGTAGGCCTTGCAATCTAGGTTTAGGCAGTTCTGCTAGTGCGCGTTATAGCACTATCTATTAACTACTAACTGTATCTAAATTACTAATTATAGGTTGTCTATTCTAGGAAAGTAGGTACAGCTACGTTTGTTAATAAGGTGCCTTTCGCACAGGTTGTTCTTGCAGTTGTACTACTAAACACAGCAAGAGAAGTGTCCCTAAGGGAACTATCTGTTGTTCAGCTTAGAGTCTTAGTGTATACTGTATTAGTTATTGCTGCAGGCTGTCTATAACAAGTCTCTGTGTCGTAGATTCCTAGGGTCTAGTTTATACTAGGGTCGTAGGCTAAGTAGTAGTAGATTTAACAGTAGTAAGGGTTGTTATTCTCTTATGCGTTGTAGGCTGCGCTGCGTTTCTATTTCTACCTAATGTTAGTCCTTAGCTTCTTCTATGTTGCTTAATGCTTGTTAGCAGTTGTTAGTCTGTTGTTTAACCTACTAGATAGGCTAGTTAAACTCTAAGCTAAGCTCTTCTTCTTTAGATCCTACTATAGGTTAGGCGAGTTCTTAACACATCCTTGCGTATGCTTTTTCCTTAGCACAGCGCTTATGCTGCTAGCGTTAGTGTTAGCAACGCGTGGTGTCTTGTCTAGAAGTGTCTAAGAGGTTGTCTATCTTGCGTTAGTAGTCTTTTGTCGCTTTATAGGGTTTTCTAATATTATTAAGTATAGCTTGCTCTTTTGCAACGTCTTCTAGCTTGCGTTTAACAACCTAAAGCTCCTTACCTTTAAGACTAAAGTAGCTTGTTCCACATTATTAGAACAGGCCTTTGTATTTTTACTAACCTTAAGGCTCCTTCCTTCTACACAACATTCTACTACGTAATAGCGTTAGTCGCTGTTAGTAAATATTACTCCTTTGCTATCTACGTCTTTGTAGTAGGGAGTAGCCGCACAAATAGGAGGTTTAATGCATTTGGCATTATCCTTAGGACTAGACTCTAGGTCTTCTAAGAGTTGTCCTATGTTATTAGTAATTACTTCCTAATTACTAGCATCTGCAGTGTTATTAGCGCAGGTTAGGACATTAAGCTGTTAAAGAACCTTGTTCTTTATCTTACAGTCTCTTGCAAAGTAGCCTAGTTTGCTACAGTTATAGTAGTCTTTGCTACCTACGTTGTTAGAGTAGTTTCCTCCTCTACCCTTCTTTTTATTCTAATAGAGCAGTGGCAGTCCCTTGTTAAGGTTAGAGAGGTCTATTGCTTTAGGTCTAAAGTATCTACTCTAAGTGTTGTTGTGGATACGTTGCCTAGTATTAGGTTAATAACGTCCTCCTTGCTATCCTCTGTTTAGGTTGTTTTGCTATTAGTTCTATAGCTACAGGTGTTTATTTACGTTGTTTGTAACTCGCACACGTAAATCTTTTTCTAATTCTAGGTAAAGCTTATAGAGACAAGTGTTAATGTTAATTGCCTTGTTTTCTAGGTTCTTAAGGGTGTTAATTACTGCGCTAGTACGCATAAGTTCTTCTTTAACCTTAGGCTTTAGACCTTGTCTAAACATAGTTATTAGAGCAGTGTTGTCCTAGTCAGTATTACAAGCGATAGCTTAGAAGTTAGCAGCGTAGTCTGCAACTAACGTAGTCTGTCTAATTGTCTAGATGTTGCGTCTAGCTATAATAGGTTTATTAGTAACCCTAAAGATCTATTAGATCTTAGTCTTAAATTTGTTAAAGCTATTAAGCTAGATATTGTCTTCTACTGTAGTAGTGTTAATTATCTTGTTCTAAATAAAGGGCTTAATCTATTTAAAGGCTTTACTGCGCATGTAGGATGTAACAAGCTTAACCTTATCTTTGTCTTTAATAGATACGCCTTAGAAGGTAAAGAATAGATTAAATTAAAGTAGCTAATCCTTAAGTTTAGAACAGGTTCTATTATAGAGGTCTAGTTTAGCAACTTTAAGGCCTAACATGTTACGCATGTTAGAGATGCTAGGGGTAGTTTAATCTTCTAAGATGTTGCTTATATTAGGGGTGTTTAAAATGTTAAAGTTGTACTTTAGTTAAAGACTGTAAGTATAGATTCTATTAGTTCTTAGGTATAAACAAGGTACAGGAGATTAGGGGGTTATTAACTAAGTAAAGCTTGTAATAATAGGGTGTAATAAATAGTACAGAGTATACTATCTAGTTTAAGAGCAGGTTAAGATTCTAAAGATAAACTTAATTAACAAAGTTAAACACAAACTATAAGGGTTGTGTTCCTACTAACTATATACTTAAGTTGTCCTATGCTGTCTTATAGTTTCTTACAAAGTCCTATAGGGGGCCTTATAAGAACTGTAGGACTTCTGTAGGAATTGTAGGATATTACGTAACTCTGTCTTACAGTCTTAGCTTAGACCTATGTGTAAGATATTGTAGGACATTACGTAACAGCTAAGCGTTGCGCTAATCCTAGTCGCGTTATTAGTGATAAAGGTCCGCCTTGCAGTCCTCTCTTAGGATCGTAACAGTACGCTAGGCCTTCCTTACTATTAGGAAGAAGTTTACTAAAGCCCCTATACTACAGCACTTTAATCCTAACAAGCTAATTATAGTCCTTATAGATGTATTAGACTTTGCTATAGCTACTATATTACTATAACTACAATTATTAGAAGTATTAATAGAATAACACTAGAAGCTAGTAGCGTTCTAGAGCAGGAAGTTTTAAGGCCTATTAATTAGATAGCATACCTATAATAAGGAATTAGCTGCAATTATTAAGGTATTTAGGTAGTAGTAACACTACCTTAAGCACGCCCTATTAATAGGCTAAGTACTCTCTAATTATAACAACCTACAGTACTTTATAACTACAAAGGAGCTCTCCCCTAAGCAAGCACACTAGGCAGAGGAGCTAGCTAGGTATAACTTTAAAGTTAAATACAAGCCTAGACTAGAGAACCCTACAGACAGCCCCTTAAGGCGCCCTAATTATACAAAGGGACTAGTTATTAGAGAGCAGTAGGCACTACGTAACGCTATACTGCTAACTCTCTAGTAGAAGCTTTAAATATAGACTATCTAGAAGTCTAAGGTTTAAAACGTTGAATAGGCAACTAGGGTAATAGGTAGCCCTAGTAGGGGTCCTGCAGGATCCCAGCAACTCTCTAAAACTGTCCCTAAGGAATTCTACCTACTAACAGGTACTAGAGATGCGTCTCCCTTAGCTCTTAACTAGCTATCTATAGGCTATAGCAGCTAGAGTTAATCTAAACTATTTAAAGCTTAGGAACCTAGCTTTAATATTATAGAGGCTCTCCTTTGTAACCTTAATAGATAAGTTAGGTTACCTACCTACCTTATAAACAATACTGCGTAAGGCAAATCTGCATACACCCTAGACATACTAGAACGCAACTAACTACATTAGACAGGTTTAGGAGCAGGACACTACCTATAAGTTGCTAACAAGTTAGGAAGTAGGTAGAGCAGCTAAGGGTTACTACTACTAGGAGGTTAACCCTAGTAGGATCCTGCGCAGGAGTAGGAAAGTGTAGATTCCCTAAGACGTAACTCTTTGCTAAACTATCCTTGTAAAGAACTATAACAACCCTATAGGGGTTACTATAGTTATAAGAAGACTACCTAGCTGTTAAAATAAAAGTACTACTAGCTAAACCTAAAAAAAGATGTATATAAGTACGTTTAGCGTTATGTAGCATGCTAACTAAACAAGATCTGCAGGCACAAGCTATAGGGGTTGCTAGTCCTACTCCCTATACCTAATACAACCTAGTAGTACTACTCTATAGACTTTATAACAGACCTACTAACGTTAAAGGATAACTAAGGGAATAAGCATAACTTAATCCTAGTCCTAGTTAATAGGTTTAGCAAGTATGTCTAGTACCTGCCTGTAACTAAGGCAATTACTTCCTAGAGGGTAGCTAAACTACTGCTCTAGCAGTGCTTCCTTAAATATAGTCCCCTAATACCTTAATATTAGACTATAGATTAGTGTTTACTAGTTAATTCTAGTCTAACATCTACTACTATTTAAAGATTAACTATTGCCTTAGTATAGCCTTTTACCTATAGACTAACAGACAGACAGAGCGCTAAAACTAGGAGTTAGAAACGTACCTACGCATCTATATAAACTACTAATAGGATAACTAGGTAGATTTATTACTATACGCAGAATACGCATACAACTTAAAGGCTTACTTAGTATATAGAGAGTCCCCTATTAAGGTAGCTTACAGAATTAACCTGTAAGGCTTTAATAGAGTCCCTAATAAGCACTAGTTATACTACCCTCTAGAACCCTAGGCTAATAGTAGAAAGGCACTAGACCTCTGCTAGCAGGTAATTAGACGGCTAGAGCAGTAGCACAATCTGTAGGTAGCAGCAAAGGATAGCTTAGAGTACACCTAGAAGAGTAATTCTTATTAGTATAACACTAAGTAGGCAGATAGACACTTTGCTAAAGGTAAGCAAGTGCTACTCTAAGCAAAGAACCTAACAACTAGTTAACTATCTAAGAAGTTTAACGCCTATTACCTAGGTCTATTTACTATTATAAAGAAGATTAGCAAACTAGCTTATAAACTAGACCTACTACTATTAATAGACAGAGTATACCTAGTGTTTAATATATTGTTACTTAAACTATAGAGGGAACCCTTTGTAGAGAGGAGGTTCTAGCTAGGTCCTACGCAGATCCTAGAGGACACCCTTCTAGTTAAGAGGTATAAAGTTAAAGGGATCCTGCAGCACTATAACACTTAAGCCTGCAGGCAAGAGTACCTAGTAAAGTAGCTAGGTTAGCTAAATAAAGAAGCTACCTAGGAGCTACTAGAGAACCTTAACTACTATAAGGAAATCCTTAAAGAGTACCTTAAGATAGTAACTAATACGCTATAGTAATCTACTTGCAAGCGCAAGGCTAATACTTAGTTAGGTTAAGGCAATCTAAACCTACCTTAGCAGAAGAGGGGTTGCCTAAGGAAATCCCCCTAGGATAGAACCCTTACATGCTACAAAACTATAGATAATATATTAACCTAGGGTCACCACCCTAAGGCTGTAGATTAGCCTAGCAACTATCTAAGGTAGGGGACAAGGGTCTTAAGAGCATAGGGGTAGGCACAGAGGTTTATATAGTTATTACATTTAATCTATTGCTATATATTATCTAAAAAGCAATCTAAAAAGCAGAAGGCCTTACAAGCCCCTAGTAGGGCTAGGCTAGAAGTTAGGACTACCTGTACAACAGCGCTCTAGAGTCCTCTAAGCTCCTAAGAACGCAGATTTAGTAGGAGAGATTGTTAACTGCTAGAAAGGCGCAGCTAGAGCGTTAGCAGCAGAAGGCACATTAGTGCTGTAGTAGTACTAACGCTTCTCTGTACCCCTAGTAGCACTATCCTGCTAGAACACACGCTTAACCTCTATATTAATAACTACGTTAGATAGTTCCTTCTAGCTAACTGTACCTAAAGCAGCCTATATAGAAGTTAGCTATAGTAAGGGTAAAGAGTTAAGAGAGAACTTATATTAAAGCGCTGTAGGTTATACTTATATAAAACCTAACAAGCCTTATTATAGTTAACCTAACTTAAGCCTAAGTCCTTTATACAGTAACTAACAGTAGCATTATAGGACACAAAGCTAAGATAATAAGCTTTAGCGTAGTTAAAGGTAGTCTACTAATAATGCTAGATAGTACCTAGGATGTTATCCTTAGTTGTAGCGTTACCTTATTAGGCAGTCTCCTTATTTGTCTTATAGATAGCGCGCTTAAGAAGGAAGTTAAGCATGTTAATAGCGTAGTAGAAGTAAGGCGCAATCTATATAGGTTAGTATTAGGCAGGCACTAGGCAGAGCTCTAGGCTTACCTTAATGTATCTACTAACGTTGCTAGATATGCACCTATTACACACACTAAAGTTGTTCTTGCGCATACAGTACCCTATAGGGCGCCTAAAGACCTAAATAAACAACTTAATTAAGCTGTTAGGATTAGTAGAGGACTTAGTAGTAAGCTTCTTTACATACTTAGGGCACTAAAACTGCGTAAGGGAAGGCTATAGGGCTATATTGTTAGGCAGCGCGTAGATAAAGTCTAGCAGCTTAGAGTTGTTAATGTGCAAAGGTAGGAGAGGCATAATAATATTAAAGAAGTAGAGTAGAAAGTGTGTAGAGTGTAAAGTAGAGTGTAGATAAGGAAGATAAAGTTAAGGTATCTACTTGTTATATACAACAACTCTCTTACCTCTTTCTACTACCTACTAACGTTCTGCTACTTTACTACCTACTTTCTAAATAATTAAACGCCTATACTTTATATAGTTAGTAAGGAATAATACGCGCCTAATAGGACACTTACTATACGTCTACAAGGTATCCTAAGTCTAGAGCAAGCAATAGCTAACAACGTAATAAAGGTATAGGTTAACACTGCGCAATTAACAGATAAACTCCTATAACAGGAGTAATCTAAGTATAGGGTAACGCCTCTAGGCATTGTTATAATAAACTACCTACACATAGCGTGTTGCCTTAGGCCTACTTACGCAGGAGCAGGACAACCCCTAGGCACTAATAGGATACCCTATAGGGTACCTCTTAGGTAAAGGTAATAATATGTCTAACTAAACTACTATAGCAGTAAGGCAAACAGTCTACGCTTCTAGCAACTGTAGTTATCTAAAACAAAGGTAATAATATCTCTGCAGAGCTTATAGACAAAGGACCTTAGGCAAGAACACTTAACAACCTATAGGGGAACAAGTTATTATACTAAATAGTCTAGGGCAGCAGATTACTGCACCTAACACTAGCTCCTAGGCGATTACAGTCCCTAGACTTAGAGCAGTAGTACCCTATAGGGACTATAGTGCAGCAATAGGTACCCTATAGGGAGAGCCTGCTACAAACACTATATAGCTTGTCCTGTATATTCTACTACGCTCCTAGAGGTTAAGGCTACTAGACTAAGAGCACTAGATCCTTAAGGGGACTGCAGTAAGGCTGCAGACACCCTACAGGGCAGTACTAGCTAGACACTTGTTTAGTAATCTACTAAACTATTACCTAACTCCCTAACAGTCCTAACTATAGGTTTTAGAGTTAAACAATCCCTATAGATCTGTAGGTAAGGTTACCTAGCAAGCAGCAAACTAGTGCTAGTTGCATCCTGTAGGGAGTTGTTTGTGCTAACGTAACCTAATAGATCTAAACACCTACTAACAAGCAAGCTAGCTTTCTCCTAACTATTTTCCTCTTACGTTAGAGGTTTTTTTAGAGTTTAAACAGGCAAGTATTAGGCATATAGGGTTCAGCAGCCTAGGACAGACTGTAAGAAGGGGGCTATTGTTAGAGGCTTTCTACCTTAGGCACACCAACCCTTAGAGACACCTTAGGGCTACTCTAGTAACCTGTTAGAGCTTACACACACGTATATATTCTCCTAAATCCTTAGGGGCTTAACCCCTAAGGATTTGTCTTATCCTATCTAATACTATACGTTTCGTCCTATCTCTCTTGCCTGCCTACAAGTGCCCTTACAGTAGCTTAGTCTACTAGTTTATTAGCTAGTTTATTCCCTACTATACTGCTATAGCCTAGAGTCTAATATACCTATATATTAAAAACTTCTATAGTCCTATAGCATAGCAAGAAAGCCTATTATAAGGAGAGGGAGGCGTTACCCCTTAGACTCTAGATAACAGACGTGCTATCTACGCACATCTAGATCTAGTCCTTTTAGATAGGTAGTTGTAGAGCATATTAAAGTCCTGCCTACGCTCCTATAGCCTCTACGTTAAAGACATGCAATAGTAGGTTAAGCTTTCCCCTACCTATTATTATAAGCCTTTTCCCTTAATATATAGCGTAGCTATATACTACTACCCTATTACCTGCTATATATTATTCTATTCTATTAGAGAATACTAAAACCTCTCTAGAGGTTACCTTATACTATTATTGCTTAAAAACAATTACGCCCTCTTTCTTAGTTTATCCCTCTATTAGATTAGTGTAGTATCCCCTAGTATAGTAGGGACCTGCTAGCACTAGTCTTAGTATAGCTAGGAGGGCTTAGTAGGCTCTCTATACCTATATTTATAGTAGTAGCTTTCCTTTATTAGGCCTGTATTATCTATATTATACTTTTACCTAGCTAGTAAGGGGTAGTTACTATCTGTTATCTGTAGGTGTATAGCAAAGCGCTAGCGTACCTCCTCTATTACTACTTCTATAGGTAGGACTTCTACCTCTTTTAGTATAATTATATTTAGTATAGTATGCTATACTAGTAATACTATCCTTATAGCACTTATAAGGACTCTATTTATTATAGTAATATGCTATTATATCTAGGTACTAACTTCTATTCTATTTATCCTTACTTACCTTTTCTCTTTATACTATACTTTAGCGCTATATATTAGAGCTAGTAGGATGTAGGTTGTAATAGCTTTCTTTATATACTCTAGAGGGGGCCTATATACTATGTTTATTAGCCTATAAAGGTATTAGACTACTTTTATAGCTATAGTAGCCCTTTCTGCAACGTGCCTCTAGAAGGTAAGCTATTAGTTAAACTAAACGCCTAGCTAGCGTAGGGCTATCTATGTCCTATTTTATGTTATAGGTACTAGGTTAATTTAGGTATCTCCTATTATAATTAGAGGGTTTAGGTCTCCTCTTTTCCTTATTAGGTAGATTAGTTCCTGCTTTTTAGGCGCAAAGGTAATTTTGTTATTAGATCTCTAGTTATAGATATCTCTTAGATTATTGCTTAGTAGGGATGTGTTTTCTAAGAGTATAGGGGAGGCCTAGTATATGCATATATTATTAGCGTATCTAAAGCGCAGTTTCTAATCTTAGTTTAGTAGTTTAGCTAGGTATAGTGTATAGAGCACTAGAGAGAGTAGTAAGCCTTAAGGGGTACTGTAGGAGGCTGTGTAGCAAGGCGTAGTTGCTATACCTATATAAACCTATACTTATCTTCCTATAAGAAAGCTTTATACTAGGTAAATAAGAGTAGTAAGCTATCCTTAGTTTTCTATTTAGTATAGTAGTTAGTTCTATAGAAGCGTATTAAATGCCCCTTATACGTTAAGTATTACTATTAAAACCTACTTTTCTAAGGCCTAGGCTTGTTCTATATTATATATAAAGCTAGTTACTAAGTTAGAGGCTGCCTAGTAGGGGAGTGCACCCCTATGTTATAGGCTAAGGATTCTATAGGTTATAGCTACGTAGGTAATTTATCTTGCTACTATTCTCTTAAGGCCTTTTCCTAGGCATAAGAGTAAGGTAATAGGCTGCTAGGATTATAGAGAGCTAGGATCCTTTTTCCTAGTTTTAGGATTATAGCTACCTCTACTGTTTTCTAGGCAGTTAGGAAATAGCTGTATTATAGGCAGTAGGTGTATATCCTATATAGATAGTTAGTAATAGAGGGCTAGCACGCCTTAAGCAAGCGTACTATAATACTATCTATACTAGGGGATATACTTTATACGCCTATTATGTTCCTCTTAATTTCCTCTAGGGGTATATAGGTGTTCTAGGCTATAGCTTATTAATTTAAGTTACTAGGACTCTATTCTAGTAGGTTATTAGAGCTATTAAATTAGTCTAGTATTTCCTTTTATAAGGCCTCTACTTTTTCTATAGGGTTTGTTATATCCCTCTCTATATATTAGATTAAGGTGTCCTACTAGTTTAGCCTAAGTCTATACTATCTAATAACTTTATATAGTACCTAGTTAGAGTTAAGTTAGTCTATTCTACTCTACTAATAAGGGTGCTTAGCTTTATATACTATAGTAAGGAAGTTCTAGCTTTCTAGTAATAGTCTTATCTATAGGCCTCTAATACTATCTATATATAATCTATAAGCAGTCTTATACTCTATAGTCTACTATAGTATAGTCTTGCCTACCCCTATGTATTTATAGCTTACTACTACTATTACTTTAGTAATAGCCTTAGTTATAGCCTGTATCTAGGCCTCTAGGTCCTAGGTAGTGCATGTTGCTGTAAGGGGTAGTAGGCCTAGTAGTGCTAGGTTAACTACTTCTGCAAAGCAGCTAAGCTAGCTTCTTAGGACCTAATATTTATTTAGTAGTAGTGCTCTACTACTCTTCTACAGTATTTTAGTAAGTAGTATAGCGTAGTTAGATCCTAAGTAGAGGTAGTTCTCTATTTTTATGTGTGCAAAGAGTATATTAGAGAAGGTTAAGTTAAGCACATAGCCCCCTTAATAGGTTGCTATACCTAGTTCCCTAATATAGTCTATATTATTTTATATTGCCTAGTAGGCTAGGTGTTAACCTCTACTCTTAGAAGTAGTGCTAGGTTTAAAGGTAATATATCTATAGTTAAAATCTCCCCTATTAGAGTGTTAGGGCTAGGGGTTATTCCTATAATATATTCTAGTGCATTTATAAGTTCTAGTTCCTGGTATACGTTAAGTATTCTATACTAGTTAACTTCTGTCTATAGGATGTCTCTATTAATATATAGGTAGAGGATCTATGCGTATATTCCCTACCTTTAATTATATAGGTAAGTACCCTAGAGCGTTCTATAGGGCTTAAGTTTAGCGCTTCTTAAGACTCTATAGGTGTAAGTATAGAGTAGCCTAGATATATTAAGGTATAGTTATTTCTTACTATATATACTTCTTAAACATATATTATATCTATTTGCTTTTTAAATATAAGCTATAGAAGGGTAATATAGTAGAGTAATTACCTAGCTATATTTACCTATATTACTTTAAGGTCCTACTTTCTAGTTATAGTATATTATATTAATATATAATATCTATTTCTATATTAGAGGTCCTAGTATCCCCCTCTTAGGGGTAGATTCTAGTTCTAGTTAGCTAATTGCAGTTATTTAGCTTATAGCCTAGGAAGAGGTAGTCCTTAGCGCTCTTCTTAGTCTCTAAGAGTCTCTAGTAGGAGTTACTATAGGGGATAGTCCTTCTAGGATAGGAGTTATAGTTAGGTATCTTATAGGGGCGCTAGGGTAGTACTACTATGTTTAGTTAGGTCTGTTTAGGTTCTCTTACTTACTCTCTTAGCAATAGCCCTTATAGCCCTTAGTTCTACCCCTAAAATTCTTACTAGGCTTTTGTTTACCTATCTTAGTGCTACTAGGCAGCTCTTGTTCCCTACTAGATATAGCCTATAGCAATTTATGCACTTTACACTTACTATATATTTCTTATCTACTAGCTCTTAGTATGTAGTAACTCTCTCCCTATAGTAGTTATATCTAGTATCTCTATAGCATTTATGCGCCTAGTAGTATCTCTAGTAGCCTAGGTTGTGTAGTTATATAGGTAGGTTCTTTTATATTTCCTTAGAGGAGTTACTTACTCTAAAGATATAGAAATAGCTAACTATTATTAGGAAGGATATATGTTACAGGTATTCCTCCTAAGGGCTACCAGCTAGACCCCAGGACAACCTTAGGGCTAGGCAGGGGACCTACAGACTACATGTATATAACCCTCCTAAACGCCTTAGGGCTTACACCCTAAGGATTCGTCTTATATCTATCTATCTATCTACTATTTATCCTATCTCTAAACGCCTGCCTACAGTGCCCTTATAATTTAAATCCTTTATACTCCTTCTTAGAACAGACAGTTAATTTAGAGTAGTAGTTAAATTTTTTTAACCCTACTAAAATAGCTAGAGGAAAACGCGTCCTCTGCAACATAATAATAGAGCTAGAGGAAAACTCTTATTAGCCAAGCCCTAGCATTAAACTAGGCCAGCTCTATTACACTCCTGCTAAAGTCCTAAGCACATAGGGCAGTACTCTAGTAGAGTCTACAGTAACGCCTATCCTATTGCAGCAGAATGCAACTCTAGCAGATATAGCAACTTAGGCAGCTACTACAGGAGTAAACCAGGTGCCTATAGGAGAACTAACTCCTATAATTAGGTACTAAAATCTAGTATAATAAGCTCTCTTTGCCCTTAACGCAGCTAAGCTTGCTAGGGCATTAGAAGTAGAGCTTAGTATCTAATAAAAGCAATTTAATTAGGCTATATAGGTACAAGCCCTAACACACAGCAGAACAACGTTAGTAACGCACTGCCTAGCTTTTAACAAAGCTAGCAAAATTATAAGGGTGTTAAACAACATCTAATTAAAACCTAAACTAGGTGTAGAAAACTGTGCCCTAACGCCCTAGCAGGTAGACTAGTAGGCTAAGGACATTAACACTACTTTTTAGTACGCCTAGGTGCTTAACAACTTAATTACTAGGACGCACTAGGCTATAGGAACTATCTAGTATAGCATCTATTAGGAACTTATCTAGTCCTGTATTAACAAGGGGTTAATCTAAACCTAGGCTAACCTCTGCGTAGAGGAGGAGAAACTAGTACAGGACCCTATCCTAACTAAATACAAGAACTTCTCTAAACTATTTAACATAGAATAGCAAGAGAGAGACTCTATTAATGCCTTTCTAATAAAGCTTAACTATTAGGAGTCCCTTCTACCTTAGAGCTTCTTTAAGTTTAATAATAGTAGCAAAGACTATAAGTTTAAAATTATATTTATATAGGCAAAGACTCTACTAGCCTTCTAGCGCAAAATCTAGTGTAGTAGCAGTCTAGAACATATATAGCTTTAGCCTAACTTTAAACAGACCTTCTAGAACGTAGAAGCAGCTAGTAATACTAAGGCAAACCTACAAAGTCTTAATAGGCTAAAACGCCCTACCTATTCACTACTGCGTAACAAACTAAAAAGGCGTAACAAAGATCTACTCTACTCCTAGAACTAATCTAAGAGCGCCCTAGTAGAAGACTAACTAAAGGGCTATAACAACTAGCAGTACCCTAAGGACTAAGACTACTAGAACGCTTATTAGAAATCTTAGAATAATAAGTTATATAGTACCTAAGGGGGTAATAAGTCTAAACTAATACTAGACAAGGGAAACGCAAAGCCCTAGTTACTAACCTTTCCTAACTATAGCTAGGGCTAGAAACCTAGGGTAAACAAACCTGCATTGCAGTTATAGTAGGCCTATATAGACATAACAATGCCCTAGTATAGCTCTAAGGCCTCTACAACTCTAGGGCTAAAATTAACCTTATAAGTTAAGCAGTTGTTAACTAACTAAAGTTAGAACATGCACTATTCTATTAGAAGCCTATAGTGTTATTCCTAGATAACAACTAGCTAAATATTTAAAGATCCTACAATCTTACTATAGACTGCCTAGATAGCAACAGCACTACTAAAACTATAGGACCTAAAGTTTTCTAGTCTACTAACTTTATTAGCTATAACCTTATCCTAGGTTACCTATAGCTTATAGAAGCAGACCCCTATATCTAATTCTCTACAGGTAAGTACAGCTAGTTTAACAATAATATAGAACAAGTGTAGGTCTATAAGGCTAAAACCCTCTTTAAAGATATGCAACTAGGTAAGCAAGCGTACTTACTCTACCTAAGAAACCTAGCGTACTAAGTACCCTAGGGGACTAAAGACGCGTTCCTATAGGAACTGCGTTAGGACAAGGCTAGGCACAACTAGCCCTTAGGTCCTAATAGTAATATAGTTGCTAATAAAGAATATTTTACAAAACATAGAATCCTCTAGCTAAGGAATAAGATAATTAATATAATTAAGCATCTTAAGCACTATATGTCTTAGTACCTAGACCTAGCGTAGCTACCTTAGGAAGCTGTTACGAACCCTATGCCCAGCTAGTTGCTGTCTAGATAGTCAGCGTACGCAAGCGTACTAGGCCAGTAATTACAGACCTGCTTCTCTGCAGCACAGTTAAAGGCATGGTAATAACTGCAGTTACGTAAGGAGCTTACCCTTAGCATTGCGAGCTAGGTAGATCCTACGTAATAGCTTACGCAGTTTGCGTTAAGCCTAGCTTACGCAGCTTACAGTAAGCTTAGTAAGCTCTTGCATTTCCTATAGTATATAGCAAGTAGGAACATAACCCTTATAGTTTGTGTTTAACCTTGTTAATTAAGTTTGTCTTTAGAATCTTAACCTAACCTTTAAGCTAGATAGTCTCCTCTATACTACTTATTATTACTCTAGTTATTGTTAGGTGTTTTACCTAGACGTCTACCCTTACTATTCTAGAACTATTACTTATCCCTAAGAACTAATAGAATTAGTGCTTACGAGCTTTGCTTAAAGTACAACTTTAACATTTTAAACACCCCTAAGATAAGTAATACCTTAGGAACACGTGCTACCCTAGCAACTTAAGTGTTAGAGACATAGATATAAACAACGTTAGCACTATAGGGTCTAGTGTTATAAACGTTAACAAACCTAACCTCTATTATAGAGATTGTAGTAAGCTTAACAACTAGCTTATGTAATAGGACCTCTTCTTCCTCTTCTAAGGAGAGAAAGTACCTAAGAACAAGCAAGTTACTCTAGTAGCTAGCTATATGCGAAGTAACGCATTTAAGTAGATTAAACCCTTTATCTAACAGTACAACGCAGGCAACGCCCTAGATAAAGTAGATAAATAGGTTAGCAACTTTAACTAATTTAAACTTAAGATTAAGCTAGTGTTTAGCGTATCTAACAAGCCTACTATTATATAATATAAAATCTAACATATCTAACAAGTTAAGTTAGCTGCTAACTACGTAGCTAAATTCTAACAATTAGCTGCTAACACTAACTAGGACAACACTGCGTTAATAACAATGTTTAAGCAAGGTCTTAAACTAAAAATTAAGGAAGAACTTATGCGCACAGGCGCAAGCACTAATACCCTTAATAACCTTATTAATATGTTAATTAAAATTAATGTTAAAATCTACAAGTTGTAATAGGAACTATAAGATAATCTATAGGTATAGGTTGTAAATGTTAAACCTACTGCACTACGCAACTAATAGTATAATAATCTTAACTATAGAAACTAATATTGCCCTAACTTAGGACAACGCATCTATAACAACATACACAGCAGTTACTATAGCCCTGCAGCTATAGATCTCTCTAACCTAAACAAAGGACTAGAAGCCCTGCTAGCTCGCTAGAACAACAAGAATAAGAGAAAGCACAATAATAGTAGCAAGTTAAAAGACTACTATAACTGTAGCAAACTAGGCTACTTTGCGTGCAACTGTTATTAGAAGAACAAGGTCTTTAGACAGCTTAACGTGCTTACTAGCAGGCCTGCTAAGGATGCTAATGCTAGTAAATAGAAAATTATTACTAAGGATATAGGACAACTTATAGAAGACCTAGAGTCTAGTTCTAAGGATAAGGACTATATTAAGTCTTGTTATAAGCGCTAATTACGCGCACCTACACTATACTAACAAACAGTAATAGACAGTAAAGTTAAGAGTTAAGAGAATAACCTTAACTAGATTACTAAGCAACATTAGGATAGCCTTATAATAACAAACAACACTAAGATCTTTAAATAAGATTTACCTAAGGAACAATAAATATGCTATAAGAAACGTAGGAACGCACAATAGGCTAGCTTTAACTGCTAGAACCTATAACCTACGCTAGATAACGCATACACATAAATACGCTAAGATCTTGTTATTCCTAGCATAGAAAATAACAAGGAACTAAAGAACTAGTGTAATAAGGCTTACTATAAGTATTAAGAATAATGCCTTGCAACACCTATTAAAGACTACTAGGAATTCCTACACTAGTATAAACAACAGTTATTTAAGGAAAACCTATACTGTATAAATAGGTTCTATGCACTGTAGTACAACATAGACTTAAGAAATCTACACTATAGAGTGCTATTGTTTACTACGTGTTATAATAAAGGATGCACTATCTATCTATTAGAAAAAATAAGAAGCGTATTCTTTCCTACGTAGAAGAAGCTATGTAAGAAAACCTAGATACGCTGTAAAAACAACACCTGCAAGATACACCTTGTTAACAAACGCGTTAACTGCTACTTCCCTAGAAATAGCTTATTGTTAGCTAAAGGAGCCTAATAAATAATAATTAATAGGACCTGTATAAATTAGATATAGCAGCACTACCTTAACCCTAGCTGTATAACTTACAAAGGAGTAAAGCAGGCTAATAGGTTTAGAGGACAGCCTAATCCTTTTTTAGGACAGCGCTTAAGAGTGCTAGGGATTAATCTATTAATTAGATTAGGACTAATTACTAACTAATTAAACTCCCTATAATAATAGGTAGAGTAAAGATGCAGGCACTCTTAGACTTAGGAGCACAGTTAAGCTACATCTCTTTGCAGGCAGCAGTACTAGCTAGACTACGTCTGCAACGTAAGGATAAACCCTATCTGCTCTAAGTAGCTAATAGAGAACCTATGCTAGAGGAATTAGAGATTACACACAAAGTAACTAATATCCTACTTAGCATCTATAGACACTATAAGGAAGTAACCTTAGACGTCTTTGTAATAGCTATGCATAATGTTATATTAGGGCTACCCTAGTTATAAAAGTATAACCTAGAGATTAACTAGAAGAAGGAACAGCTCTTGTTAAAGCAATGTACCTATAGTAATAAGGTATTGCAGCCTACGCAGCGCACGCTGCAGCTAGTAGATAAGAAGGAGATTAATAATATCTCTTTAACAAACAAGACGCACTAAGTTAGAGCAGTTAACTCTATAGACGCTGAATACCCTATAGGTCCCTAAGTAAGAGTTAAGGAGAATAAGAACAGTGCACCTCCTGCTATCCTAGATATGTACAGATAGTACACTAGGATATTTAAAGAAGAGCTTACAGCAAAAGCCCTGCTAAAGCATAAACCCTAGGATTATAAGATTAAGCTCTAGAAAGGAAAGAACCTAACTTTTAAGAGGCTATATTAGTTATTAAAGAAGGAACTTAAAGTACTGCGCGAGTATATTTAGGAGAACCTTAAAAAGGGATTTATTAGATAATTAGAATTACCTATAGGGTACCCTATTATGTTTATTCTAAAGAAGAATAGTAAGCTATAACCTTGCATTAACTTTAGAAAGCTTAATAATATTACTATTAAAAACTACTACCTGCTCCTAAATATTATAGAGTTATAGGATTAGCTAGCAGGAGCTTAATACTTTACTGCGTTAGACTTAAGAGGAGCGTACAACCTTATCTATATAAAAGAAGAAGAAGAGTAGAAAACAGCCTTTAGAACAAGATATAGACTATATAAGTACCTTATAATACTGTTTAGTCTAACAAACGCACTAGCTACGTGCTAGGAGTTAGTTAATAACGTCCTTAGGGCACACCTTAATAGGACAGTAGTAGCATATTTAGACAACATCCTAGTGTACTTAAAGACACTAGAAGAGCATATTTAACACGTAACTAAAGTGCTAGAATGCCTAAGAAGAGTAGATCTATAACTAAAACCTAAAAAGTGCAACTAGCACTAAAAAGAAGTTAAATTCTTAGGGTATATTATAGGATAATATAGAGTTAAGATTAGTCTAATAAAGGTAGAAGTAGTTAAATTATAGCTAACACTAAAGACAGTAAAACAGATCTAGGAATTCTTAGAATTTATTAACTTTAACTAACGCTTTATTAAGGACTACTCTAAGATTGCAATTCTGCTAATAAAGCTTACGTAGAAGGACACGCTATTTAAGTAGGGAAAGGAATAAGATAATGTATTTAAGGCACTTAAGCAAGCCTGTATTACACTACCTACACTAATTATGTTTACTAGTAGTAAACTAATATGCATAGAAACTAATGCCTTAGATCTTATATTAGGCGCATACATTACATAAGAAAAGGATAGACTATAGCACCCTATTGCGTACTACTTACGCAAGTTCTTAGGACTAGAGGAACAATACAACGTACACAACAAGGAACTGCTTACAATTGTATTAGCCCTAGAACATTAGAGAGCGTATGCAGAAAGTTGCTTAGAACTTACTATCTACACTAACTACAAGAACCTAGTATACTTTACTACTACTAAGGTCCTAAATTAACAACAAGTACGCTAGTTAGAAATGCTAGGACAATATAAATTTAAGATATTATATACACTAGGCAAAGATAATAGTAGAGCTAACGCGCTTAGCTGTTAACACAACCTTGTTAGAGAAAAAATAATAAACTAGTTTGTAGTGTTAGGAGTTAACAATAATAGATCTCTAGGACTATTGCAATAACTTAACAACATAATACAAGTTTAGCAGGAATAATGTATTCTGTTGTAAGTACTAGAGGAACTTTAAGAAGAAATAATAGCTAGTTACTATAATAACCTGCTACATAGACACCCTAGAATAACGCGTACAATAGAACTTATTAAATAACATTACAAGTTTAGTAATATAAAAGACAAGGTTACTAAGTTTATTAAGAACTATGTACAGTGCTAATAGAACAAGCATAGCATATACGCTAAGTATAGAGAAGCGCAGGCTATAGAACTGCCTACAGCGCCCTAGACAAACATTATAATAGATTTTGTTACCTAATTACTAATCTCTAAGGACCCTATTACTAACTACGCCTACAACTTAATCTTTGTTGTAGTAGACAGATTTACAAAAGCTGCTAAGATAATACTATTTTGTTACAGCTACACTGCAGAGCAGCTTGCATAAGTGTTCCTAGACTAGGTTATCTAACACTACAGCATACTAGAATCAATTATTAGCAATTAAGACAAGCTCTTTACGTTAAATTATTAGACTACACTGTTAGCGTACATAGGTACTAAAAAGAAGCTGTTAACTACTTATTATCTGCAGACAGATAGATAGACTAAAAGAACTAACTAAACTATAGAAACATACCTACAGATATACAGCAACCAGCAATAAGACAACTAGGTTTCGCTGCTACCTATAGCACAAATTGCTTATAACAACAAGTTATTAGAAGTAATAGGCGTAACGCTGTTCTTTGCAAATTACAGGAGACACCTAAATCTATTTACTAGGTTATTTAACACTAATATTTAAACAGAATTAGTAATATCCTTAGTAGAAAGGCTAAAGGAAGTACACTAGAAATTGCTTAAAAATATTACAAAAGCTTAGTTATAAGCAATTTTATATGTTAACTAGAAACAAAAAACAGCACCTTAGCTAAAAGAGGGGGATAAAGTCTATCTCCTTACTAAAAATCTTTAAACACAAAGACCTACAAAAAAACTAGACAAAGTTAAGGTTAGACTATTTTTTATTTTAAAGCAGATAAGCCTAGTTAACTATAGACTTAACCTGCCTAAGGATATAAAGGTCTATCTAGTGTTCTACATAAGCCTGTTAGAACTAGCTAACCCTAGAACTCTAATCTAGAAAGACTTCTACTATTAGGCTAATAGCAATAACAAGTAGGACGTTAAGAAAATAATACAACACTGCAATATAGGCAAAGGCAACAAGTACCTAGTTAAATAGTTAGGATACCTAGAATTAGAAAATATATAGGAACTAGTAACGCACCTTACAAACTACTAATAACTACTAAACTAGTTCTAAAGTTTGCAGCAGTATCTAAGAAGTTAAGCGTAGACTATATTGTAGGAGAATAAGCTACTAAGGTGTTAGCAGCAGGACAGTTAATTTCCTTAGCCTAAACGTCTTTGCCCTCCTCTACTAACTTGTTTGCAAGGCACGCAGCCTTCTTTAAAGCCCTATCTTTTGCTTACGCTAGAATTTTCTTATTTTATAGTAGACGCGCAATTACGTCTAATAGTAACTTTTTATCTTCTTCTACCTTCTTTTTATATTCTGCCCTTGTCTTATCTAAGGATTCCTAGGACAAGTTAACGTATAGACAGCTAGCGCGCACGCACTCTAAACACTTTAAACAAGAATTTGTAGAAGGCATAACGTAACAATTATAGCTAGATATAAAGCAATAATTGTAGGAGATAGGAGTAATAGTATTATAGTAATAGATTTTAATGCTAAGACGTAGTTGCTTTTTGTCACGAGTGGCAAAGCTGGGGCCAAGGTAGGCATGTGGCAGCGACCACCTCTAACCTAGTTGGCAATAAGTACTGTTCTGGCCACGTTATCACCATTAGAGTGATCATTCGTACCTTTTTGGCTGCTATGGCTAGGTGGGCAGAGTCTAGTCCTAACATAATGATCACTCTAATGCCTAAAGCGTTGTGGGTTTGAGTCTGGCTGGCAGACTGGATCCCTGCGGATGTTAGGTTCAGCCAAGCCGGCAGGTAGCTGAGGCAGGGCACCACATGATGTGGGCTAGGATGTGCCGTTGCTGCTGGAAGGTCTAGTACTTATCCTTGGTGCCTGAGGACAGGCACCTAAGGGGGCTATTGTCACGAGTGGCAAAGCTGGGGCCAAGGTAGGCATGTGGCAGCGACCACCTCTGACCTAGTTAGCAATAAGTACTGTTCTGGCCACGTTATCACCATTAGAGTGATTATTCGTACCTTTTTAGCTGCTATGGCTAGGTGGGCAGAGTCTAGTCCTAACACTTTTAGGATACAGAGGACATAGTAATACTACAGGCACTAGGCAGTAGCAGGGCACGCTTATAAAGAACAGCTAACAGAATTTAGGACAAATCCTAGGAAGGAGGGGGATAGTGTTACAAACCCTATACCTAGCTAGTTACTGTCTAGATAGTTAGCGTACGCAAGCGTACTAGGCTAGTAATTATAGACCTACTTCTCTACAGTATAGTTAAAGGTATAGTAATAACTGCAGTTACGTAAGGAGCTTACCCTTAGCATTGTAAGCTAGGTAGATCCTACGTAATAGCTTACGCAGTTTGCGTTAAGCCTAGCTTACGCAGCTTATAGTAAGCTTAGTAAGCTCTTGCATTTCCTATAGTATATAGCAAGTAGGAATATAACCCTTATAGTTTGTGTTTAACCTTATTAATTAAGTTTGTCTTTAGAATCTTAACCTAACCTTTAAGCTAGATAGTCTCCTCTATACTACTTATTATTACCCTAGTTGTTGTTAGGTGTTTTACCTAGACGTCTACCCTTACTGTTCTAGAACTATTACTTATCCCTAAGAACTAATAGAATTAGTGCTTACGAGCTTTGCTTAAAGTACAACTTTAACAGAAGCTAGTTAATAGATAGTAGCAAGTATACATAAAGGGAACCCTAGTTAGGCTAAACTACCTCTAGGTACTGCCTGTATCCTCCCTAACTATAAGTTAGATAAGGATGCCCTATATATACTACCTAATAAAGACAAGCTAGATCTAGAAGAGCTAAAATTTGTTCCTAAGAAACTACACTATAAGTAGCTTACCTTTAGCAAACATTAGACTAGCGTACTCTACCTACATAGGGAGTATAACTATGCAATTAAGATTAAGGAGGGGGCACATATACTAAACCTCCTAATCTACAACCTATTACAACGTAAGCTAGATATCCTTTAGGAATACCTTAATATAGTATAGGAGAAAGGCTAGATCTGTCCTAGTAAGTTATCTACAGGGGCACTAATCCTATTTATACCTAAAGCAGACAGTACCTTGCAGCTCTGCGTAGACTACTAGGGCCTAAATAAAGTTATAGTTAAGAACTACTATCCTATCCTACTTATTAGCAAGATGTTAGATTAACTCTTAAATGTAGCAATCTTCTTAAAGCTAGATCTACGCAATGCCTACTATAGGCTCTAGATTAAGGAAGGTAATAAGTAGAAAACTGCATTTAAAACCTAGTACAGGCACTTTAAGTACCTAGTAATGCTATTTAGACTAGCAAACGCCCTAGCAATGTTCTAGTCCTATATTTATAGAGCCCTTAGTAGCCTGTTAGACTGCACTTACGTAGTCTACCTAGACAACATCCTAATCTACTCTAAATATAAGGAGGATTACAATGCTTACGTTAAGAAGATCTTAGACTACCTTATTAAATAGGGTCTATTTTATAAGGTAAGCAAATATAAATTCTTAACTAAATTAGTTAAGTTTCTAGGCTTTATAGTAACCCTTAGAGGTGTTATTATAGACCTAACGTGTGTATAAACTATACAAGAGTAGCCTAAACCTAAGGGTTTTAAGGATATCTAGCAGTTTCTAGGCTTTGCAAACTTCTACTAGCAGTTTATCTATAACTATTCTAGTATTATACGCCTACTAGTAGACTATATAACAGCTACCTAGAACCTAGCATTAGCCCCTAAGGGTTCTAATCTAAAGAAGGGAGGGAAGAGACTAGTAAAAAGCTATAAGGGACTAACAAAATAGTATAAACTATAGAGTTAGCCTAAAGAGGTACGCTAGGCCTTCTATACAATTTAGAAGAAGTTTATAGAGGCACCTATACTTTAATACTTTAACCTAACTAAACTAATTATAGTAGTTACTAACGCCTTAGACTTTGCTGTAGCTGCTATCTTACTACAACCTTAGACAACTAAACTAGCAATAGAATGTTACTAGAAACTAGTAGCGTTCTAGAGTTAAAAGTTTTAGGGTCTATCTATCTAATAGCATACTTATAATAAGGAACTATCTACAATTATTAAAGCATTTAGGTAGTAGCAATACTACCTTAAGCACGCTCTATTAATAATCTAGGTACTCTCTAATTATAATAACCTAAGATACTTTATAACAATAAAGGAACTCCTACCTAAGCAAGCTTGCTAGGCAGAGGAGTTAGCAAGGTTTAACTTTAAAGTTAAGTACAAGCTAGGACCTAAGAACGCAGCTAACAGCCTATTAAGGCGTCTAGATTACGCGTAGGGACTTATAATTAGGGAAGAATAAGCACTCTGTAACGTAATGCTACCTACCCTCTAACAGAAGCTTTAGATCTAGACTCTCTAGGCGTCTAGGGCTTACAACACTAAACAGGCAGTGCATAGTGTAGGCGACTATAAGGAGGTAACAACAGACGCTATAATAACTTCTAAGACTACCTCTATAGAATTCTGCTAATATGTTAGTTATAGGAATACGTCTCCTATAGCTCTTAACTACCCTTCTATAAGCTATAGCTAGGGTTAAACTAATTAATCTAAAGCTTAGGGGAAGACTAAGAGAAACGTCCTAAGGGCTCTCCTTTATAGCCTAGGTAGAGTAATTAGCTCTTCTATATATCTTGCAAACAAAGCTACGTAAGATAAAACTGCATACATACTAGTAACCCTAGACTACCTTATTAATTACATTAGGTAGACTTAGGAGCGTAATAAGGCCTATACTACTTATAAGTTGCTAACGTGTTAGAAGGAGGGCAGAGCAGCTAAGGGCTAACTACACTAGGAATCTAACCTAAATAGAGTCCTGCGCAGGAGTAGGAAAGTGTAGATTCCTAATAATAGAACGCTCTACTAAACAATCCTATTAAAGAACTATAATAACCCTATAGGAGGCTATTATAGGACTAAGAAAACTACTTAGGTGTTAAAATAGAAGTACTATTAGCTATAGTTAACTAAGGACGTATATAAGTATATCTATAGGTGCCTAGCGTGTTAGTTAAATAAGATCTATTAGCATAAACTATAGGGACTACTTATGCTACTGCTAGTACCTAATATAGCCTAGTAGCACTACTTACTTAACTTTGTAATAGACTTGCCTAAGTTAAGAGATAATTATAGGAATAAGTTTAACTTAATCCTAGTATTAGTAGACTAATTTAGTAAGTATGTCTAGTATATACCTGTTACTAAAATAATAACAGCCTAGCGCGTAGCTAAGCTACTCTTAAAATAGTGCTTCCTAAAACATAGTCCTCCTAACACCCTACTATTAGATAGGAGATCTGTGTTTACTAGCTAATTCTAGTCTAATATATGCTACTACCTTAAAATAGACTACTAGCTAAGTACTATATTCTATCCCTAAACTAACAGCTAAACTAAACACCTAAACTAGGAGTAAGAAATATACCTGCGTATATATATAAACTACAATTAGGATAACTAGGTAGACCTGTTACTATACGCAGAGTATGCCTACAACTCTAAGTGTTACTCTATATATAGGGAATTACCTATTAAAGTTGCCTACAGGACTAACCTAAAGGGATTTAACAGAGTACCTAATAAGCACTAGCTAAGGTAACTACTACAGGTATAGGGAAAGGACGTAGCAGCCCTAGAGCTACGCCAGCAAGTTGCTAGCTGCCTAGAGCAGTAGTATAAGATATAGGCTGCAGCAAAGGAAAGCCTAGAGTATGCTTAGAAAGGTATAACGCGCTAGTACAACACTAAGTAAATAGAGAAGCACTTTGCTATAGGCAACAAAGTAATTCTCTAAGTAAAGAACCTAGCTATAAATTGTCCTTTAAAGAAGTTTAATATAAGGTACCTAGGACTATTTATAGTTATAAGGAAAATAGGGAAACTAGCATATAAATTAAAGTTACTACTATTAATAAGCAGGATCTACCTAGTGTTTAATGTATCTTTACTTAAACCTTAGATAATACTACCTGCTAGCACTAGGTTCTAACTAGGCCCTGTAGGGATAGCAAACAGCAAAGTACTAGCTGCAGACTAGTACAAAGTTAAAGGCATCCTTAATTATTACAATACATCTACCTACAGATAAGAGTACCTTATAAAATAGCTTAGGTAGACAAATATAAACTCTACCTAGGAACTACTTACTAATCTTAATTATTACAATAAGATTCTAGAGGACTACTATAAGAGTATTAAACAGAGCACTACAACTCTACTAAGCTAGGTACCTCCCCTATAAAGGTAGAAGAGAGGAAGACTACAGAAGCTACCTACAGGAATATAGCTAGAATTGCTTATAACAATATAAGGCATAGATTACACGTAGGCTACCCTAGGCTACTCTACAGGAGCTACCTACAGGGGTATAGCTAGAATTGCTTATAATAATATAAGGCGTGTACTACAAACAGACCTAATACCTCTCTAACCCTAAACTAAAGGGAAGCTAGATACTGTCTAAGGACAGTAGTTACAATAGAAATAGTTATAGGAAAAGTAACAGAGTTTATTAACTACTATAAATTACTACCTACTATAACTAACCTTTATAGCTAGAGCATAGGGCTACCTAAAAACTACTTAGAAGGTCCTATTATCCTTGTTATACTTATTACTAAGGCAACAGGAGCTACTACACCTAGAGGGGGTGTACAGCTTAGTAGGCAAAGATAACAACCTCTAGAAGGGGACTATAGGGGCGTCTACTACAGAGGGGATATTAGTACTATAATAGTACTAACGCTTCTTAGTATTTATAGCTACGCTATTCTTCTTAAAGTAGTCTTTAACTACCTTATTAATAACAGCGTTAGTAGGGGCCTTTATACTAACAGTATTAAGAGCAACGTTAAAGTACTTAAGGTTATGCTTGTAGGACATCTAGTAGGCCTTATAGTACTTAAGCTTACTTATGCTAGACTCCTTAATCTTACAGCACTCTATACTATTATACTTAACAAACCTAGTATAGTAGTTAAGGGCGTAGTTAAAGGCAGTCTGCTAGTACTACTAAGTGTTCTCTAAGACCTTATTATTGCTAGCGCTATTACTAAGCCTAATAGTCTCTTTGTTTATCTTATAGGCAGTATAGTTAATAAGGAAGTTAAGCATGTTAACAGCCTAGCAGAAATAAGTGTTAATCTAGCATAGTTAGCAGGCAAACTAGATAGAGTTAAGAGACAATATACCTTAATATAACTACCCTCCTTTATATTAACATACCTACTATATACTCTAAAGTTATTCTTACAGGTGTAGTAACCCTTAGGATAGTAGAGGACTGTAATAAACAACTTAATTATTCCTATAGGCGCCTTTACTAACTTAGTTATAAGGTAGGTAAGGTAGCTATAATACTAGAACCTAGTAAGCAAAGGCTATAGGGCTATATTGTCTAGCAGCAAGTACATAAAGTTAGACAGAGCCTTATTAGTAATATAGGTAGGAGGTAGGGTTATAGTAATACTTAATATAGAAGTATAGTAGAGAAAATTATAATATTAATAGCTAGAAAAGTATATTAGGATAGCTGTTTATATGCTTATACGTAAGCCCCTAGGCAGCTACTAACTACGCTCTAACTATTTACTACGCTCTTACCTGCCTGCATATATACTATTACATACTAGTAAGGAAACACGCGTACTAGTAAATAGTTACTTATAATTAGTTAATAGTAAAGTAATATTATTTACTTACCTCCTTACTACATTATAATATTAAATAGGTAACACTACGTAGTTACTAATAAGACAAAGGCACTATTAATATTAGTCTAAGAGACTAATATTAATACTTATAGAGGAAATGTTTGCCCTATATACGCTAGGCTCTAGTTAGTCTTACGCAGGAGCATAACCCTTACTAGAGACCTACTAGGATCCCTACAGGGATCTAGCAGGACAAGCAAACTATTAACTAGTAATACCTACTTAGCTAAGCGTCTATATAGACGTTAGTAGCCTACCTACAAGGCTACAAGCAAACAAGTAGGTTACACCTAACCTACAATAAGTATAGGGAAACCTATAGGAGCACGCTTAGGCAGACCTAGGGACCTAGTAGCTACGTAGGCAATTATAAGCCTTATATAGCATTTCTTCTAACGCAATTTTCCTTAAAAAGAAGAGGTTTTTTTAGAGTTTAATAATACCTATAGGCAGGGACAACAGAAACCTGTTTTCTTCTAGGGATCTAGCAGCTTAGGACAAGCTGCAAGAAAGAGGGAGGCTCTGTTACAGGTATTCCTCCTAAGGGCTACTAGCCAGACCCTAGGACAACCTTAGGGCTAGGCAGGAGACCTACAGACCACATGTATATAACCCTCCTAAACGCCTTAGGGCTTACACCCTAAGGATTCGTCTTATATCTATCTATCTATCTACTATTCGTCCTATCTCTAAACGCCTGCCTACAGTGCCCTTACAATATAATCTAGGTTACTACCTCTTGTTTATTTAGCCTATATCTAGAGATCTAGCAGCTAGTTAGTTAGACTCTAGTCTAGGAAAAAGACTCCTTATTTACTATTTGTCGCGCAACCGAGCGCGTGGAGTCACATACGCAGCTCGTTTTCTAACAGAGCGTGCCAATTTGGTTGAGCCGCTCTACCCCAGCAACGCTAGTTCTAAGCGGCCCTAATACTAGCCAAACACTTGTTAAGTAAGATTACGTAACCTACACATTTCATTTGTATTTAAGCAGCACGTTCTACATAGAAAAATAGACACTAATTAAATTAATTAATTACTTAAGTATAGTCCTGCAAGCTCTGTTATAGTTATAAGCCTAGCTTCCTAAGCACAGTAGATCTCCCTGCGCACTTAGCAAACAAGCTTATTGTACTTAGCTTAACTGCTCTAATTACCTAATTATCTTTCTATCCCTACCAAACGCTACTATAGGCGAGCTTGTTAACTACAATAAGCAAGCTCTCTTAGGTGTCCCTACAGGACCCTATCAGCTCAAAACAAGATCTAATTAGCCTAATTGGTACATCTAACTTACGTAGCACGCTAAGCTTTGTGACGTATAGGATATAGTAGATCTAGACGCTAAAGACGCCCTAGGCATGCATAAAGGAGCGCCTAAACTGCCTATTATAGGCTTGCTCCCTACTTAACTACTAGCTTAATCTACTTAAAGCTAGAGCACCTAACCTAACGAGCCTCTAGGCTAAACAAGCGTTAAGAACTATAACAAGGAGCTCCTTAGATACAAGATTAGAGCGAGCAAGTAGGCTGCTAAGGCGGAGCGCCTTTAGAAGATCTAGAACTAGGTTAACACAATAGTATTGCTATTAATCCTCTTACTAGTAATAGTAAAGCTTGTTACTAATAATACTACGACGCTGCAATCGCTCGTGCAAGCACTAAAAGAGGAGCTCGCTCTAACAGATGTCAGCACCTAGAACCAGGTTAGGGTAGAATACCAACAGCATCTTAGAGCAGCTAAACAGTTAAGAGCTGCTCTACAAGACTGGTACAACAGGTAGTTATACCTCTATAGAAGAGCTAAGTTATACAAGCTTCTAGAGGTTAATAGGGCGCTTGCTGTGCAGGATTTCTTAGATGCCTTAAGTTATAGGATCGCCCTAGATTAGGCTCGTACTATAAACTAAAGGATTATCTAGGATAGTATCCTAGGGCTTAATTCACTTAACTTAGACAAAGTAAGTAGGGTCTTTAGTAGTTTGATGCATAAGCACACTATAAGAGTAGGGAAAGATAACCTAGGAGTATTTGCAACGTTTAGAAGCTAAACAGATACTACTTAAGCTCCTGCTACTAACTCTAAGAGCTTAAGTAGGTACTCCTGCCCTTGTAAACAAAAAGGAGAAACTTATAAGTGGAAACTAACTAACTGCCAACGCCTAGAGACAGCAGTTAGAGGGAGCTCCTTACTGCCTATCTACATAAGCGAAAGCTATCGCAAGGATACTCTCTAGAGGCTTAAGAGCCAAGAGTATACAGATACTAGGAAGGCAATTAAGCAGCTTAATTAGACCCTAAAAGCTCTATTAGCAATAACAGCTCTACTAGCAAAAGGTATCCTACCTAAAGTTAAGTTTCCTAGCAATGTACAGGCTGCTCTAATTAATCTAAAAATAATGCAACTGAGCAACCTAGCTAAGAAACCTAGGGTTTACAACCTTATGGATTTTAACGCTTATCTGCTCTTAGAGAGTACAATTTTAGATAATAGAGCGGCTACACACTTAGTTAACAGCGCGGATCAGCTTGTACCTAGGTTATTTCGCCCAGCTAACTCTACTGACACTGTAGAGGCAGGCACACAAGCGTTTCCAGTAGTAGGACAAGGAGCTTGTTTGTTTAAAAACGCGTTACACGGAAAGCGCAGCCTGTATATAGAAGACCTGCTCCTTAAGGATGTAGTAGTAGTAGAAGGTTTTTACGTTAATATTATTTCTGAAGCACGCCTCTAAGAGAAAGGAGTTTGGTACTTAGGGCTAGACAGCTCGCTCTAAGTAGGGTACATTAATAATCTAAATAGGAGCGTTGTATGTGCTACCCTTAAGCGCGCTTACAACCTTACCTTCTTTAAATACAAGCTACTATCCTACTACCTACTAATCCTTAACGCAGTGACAAAACAATTGTATAAGTCTTACCTACAAAGCTCTGCTAAACACCTCTGGCACGCTAGAGCAGGACATCTAGGCCTAGAAGCTCTAAAGGCACTAGTAAAACGAGCGCGCGGCGTACACATTAACAGCACGCTCTAAAAAGATTGTAAGGTCTACTTAACAACCTACGCCAAGCAAGTTATATCTTAATAGAAATAGGAAAAACCTGCTAAACCCTTTTAAAGAATTGGCTAGGATCTGTTTGATATGCCTATAGGAAGGAGTAGCAAATTATAGATACTTTTAATCAAGGAGTACTATAGTAGGAAGCTCTTTACGTACTTACTTCTAGGGAAGACTTAAGTAGAGATACTACAGGTACTTACGAGTTTCTTAAGCTAGGTACGTACCTAGTATAAGCTCTATATCTGCAAGATAAGTTAAGACAATAATACTGCCACTCTCCTATAGCAAGGGAGCTCCTAATATAAGCGCTAGGCGATTAATAAGGGAATAGATATTAAGCGTATACCTCTATATACCTACAAGCTAAACAGGGCAGCAGAAAGAGTAGGGCAGGAAATAATTACTAAATCTATTAAAATAAGGAGCAGTGCAAACCTACCTAAGAAGCTCTAGCTAGAGGTTGTAGCAGCAGCAACATAGCTCTATAATATAAGTCTAACTCACTTAAACAAGCTGCAGAGCCTAAACAAAGAGCTTAATTGCTAGTTTACTTACTATTTCTGCTAGTACAAACCTAAGCGGGTGAGAGCACTAACAGCCAATCTAAGACCTAATTAGAGCGGGATATACGCCTATAGCTGCAGAGCGTATCCCCTAAACAGGGAACAAGCAGCTAGGCGTAATCAGAGAAGCTTTAAAGTAACTCCAAGGGGTTATATTAGATACTTAGTAGGGTACTAAGCTTCTAATATATACTAGATATAGGTCCCTAAACTAAACTAGGTAATTACAACGCGCAACGTGACCTTTAATAAGGAGCTCTTTTATAACAAATTAGATAAGTTGTTAGCCCTTACAGTCTAAGAAGCAGAAGTGGTTATAGAAATTCTATATAAACCTAATAAGATAATAGAGGTGGGAGAAGCAATAGAGCTCCCTCTTAAACAAAGAGACCTATTGCTTAGCTCGTCTACTAAGCACTAGCTTAGGGGTAACACTTAGGAGAACCTTAATTGCTAGAAGGCTAGTCTAGTAGAGAGGGAGCCCCTAGGATAGATACTGCACGCGCGGCAAGCTTAGCCAGCAAGCTACTAGAGATCTATACAGAACAACGCCAAGAAACAGGTTTACTTTCCCCTAACTAAACGCCTAAACTAGAGCAGTTAAGTATAGGCAGGGAAGCTCCTAATAAGGAGGATAATCTAACTAGTAGCTTACAGGAAGTGCACTTAACTGTAGAAGAAGGGAGCAAGCTAGTAGATAGTAAGGATCTTAATAATCTACTAAGACCTGCTTTGCTGCTTGTTCTAATACCTTCTTAAAGATTAACGCGAGCAGATAAGGCAGGCAGGAGACACGCGTATTAGCAGAGAGTCTAGGGCCTGCCTACAAGACAGAGCTGCTAGATAGAGAACTGCGAGCGCAACAAGCCTGCCACTAACAATAATAGAGCAGGTTAGTACTCTGTAATAAGCTTAATAAATAATTACAGATACGCCTAGCTTATCTACCTACTGTTTAAACATGCGAACAAATATAGCATAGATAGAAGAGAGCTGCTTACTGCCTACGCAGTAATTGTTGCCTTAACCCTAAAAAAGGAAAGACTAGTTGCTTAAAACGAGCGCTAGTTACATAGGGACGAGCTCCCTCTACTGCTAAATAAATGGAAAGATCTACTCTATTACCTACTAGGAGCTCTTTTTCGCCAGGCCTGCTAAAAAGAGATAGACACGCTTATTAAGAAGGAAACATAGAGAGAAATTAACTAATTAAGCGCCTTATCAAGGCCCCTGCTGCTTAAATAGGTCTTTACCTACAAATTTAACCAGGATAGCTACTTCCTTAAATGTAAGGCAAGGATCTGCGTACGCAGAGATCTATAGGCAAAGGATTTAATTGTCTTAACCTATGCTACAACGCTTGCTGCTTGCTTGTTTTGCACTGTAATAGCAATTGCAGCCTAGTTTAACCTAGAGCTCTGTTAGTATAACGTAACTAGCGCGTTTCTAAACGCAAGCTGCTAGGACAAACCTTAGGTGCTCTGTAAATTACTAGATAGATTTAAGAAACCTAAGCAAGTTGTTCTACTACTATAAGCTCTATACAGGTTACGCGATTCGCTAGTCCTATAGTATAGAGAGCTCTCTAGTACGCTCTAGAAGCTTGGTCTCTCAGCATTAAAAGAAGAGCTGTGCCTGTTCTATAATCCTAAACAGAAAATAGTGCTACTCTTCTATATTAATAATATTCTCCTAGCCTATTATAACAACAATTAAGCTGCTGCTAAACAGCTAATAAGCTTATTAATAGAAAAGTATTAAATTAAAGACTATAGAGCTGCTGAATAGTTTCTAGGCGTTTAAATAATTAGAAACTAAGAGGCTTGTACTATAACTCTCGCGCACAACTCCTATATTAACAAGCTTGCTACAAAATTTAAGATAGTAGAGAAGGGGTCCTTCCCTGCAGTCCTATTTCTTATAGAGGAGCTGCTTAAATATAGCAGAGAAGCTTTAAAACAAGAGGTTAAAGCGTTTTAAGAACAAGTTAGGTCTATACTCTATACAGCAATTATGATTTAACTAGATGTAGCATATGCTGCCTCTTAGCTATCTTATTATTTAACAAATCTAGGAGCTGCTTACTTTAAGGTAGCTGCTTAGGTTTTAGCTTATTTATATAGAACAAAGCATCTAGGTATAAGGTACAGCGCTTATAAAGGCAGTTATCTGCTTATATGTAGAGACGCCTTATTTGCTAACAATAGAGAGTCCTATTAATCTTCCTAGGGGTATATTGTGCAGCTCTTTAGTAGTCTAATTATCTAGAAAGCTGCACGGCAGTTAACAGTAACTACTTCTACTACTAAGGCTAAATTACTCGCTTTAGAGCATATAGCTAAAGAGTTAGTAGCTCTAAAATAATTCCTAGGAGAACTTTAGCTAGACTTAGGGGTGCTGTAGGAGATTTTCTATAACAACTAACAAACTATCTAACTAGTAGTTAAAGAGAGCAAGCGGCTTACTACCTGGCTGCGCTATATAGATATCTAAAATATGTAGTTAAAACAAGAGTACGCTAAGGGAAACCTCTAAGTAACCTACCTTAAAACAAGTAAGATGCTAGCTAACAGCCTTACAAAAGCGCTTCCTAGACAAGCTTATAAGCGCTTTCTATTGCATTTAAACTTACAGAGCATTAGTTAAGAGGGGAAAGACTTAGTTACAGAAAAAGAGCAGGTTAATAGAGAAAGAGAAGATCTTTAAATTACTAGGGAGGACAACCCCCTCCTAAATAGGTATAAGTCTCCCTAGACTGCTAGTAGCAGCTCTTTTAAGCGCACGCCTAGCAGCTAAGGAGCTTATAAAAACAAATTAACTATAGGTAGGGAGGACAACCCCCTCCCTATAGGTTTTATCTCAAAGAACCTACTTACAAATAGGTACTTAAAATTCATACCTATCTGCAAGCAGGCCCTTTACTACCTAGATAGCAGTACGCAGGTTAGTAGCCTACTAAACGCTTATTAGCTACTATTATTAACTAAAAACTAAGTTACTTACTAAAGTTGTTACTCTGCTAGAGGAAGCAAGCTCCTCTACTAGTTTAAGCCTAAGCAGCTTAAGGGCAGGGGGCTACAAGCTATTAGTCTACTACTTAACTACTCTTTTTAAAGAAAATACATACAGTAGGTAGTAGGAGTGCCTAAAGGCACAACGCTAGCAGCGCTTACTGCAGCAGCTAGCAGTAGCGTTGTTAACGCACAGCGCAACCAAGCTGCTTGCTAGTAGCGCGTCTACGCAGTACGCGCAGGGTATTAACCTGCGCGTACCAGGCACTAGAGCGCCTAAGACAGGGGCAGGGGGCGCGGGCGCAGGCATAGGCGGCAGCAGCAGCGCAGCAGCGTAGGCGGTGGTAGTGGCAGCAGCTATGGCGGTGGTAGCAGCAGCAACTGCTAAAGGAGCAGGCAGAGCTGCAACTACAGGCTTAGGCAAGGGCAAGGGCAAGGGAGCGGGCGCAGGCAAGGGCGAGCAGGCAGCTAGCAGCCAGGCAGCTTAGGCAGCAGCTTAGGCAGCAGAGGCAGCAGCAGTGCGCGCGCAGCGCTAGGTTTTAGTTTGTTTCTATACCTAAGTTAGCAAACCTCTAAAAAGAGCTAGGAAAATATTAATAGCAAGATTAGTTAGACAACGTCTAACAATAAAGCTATTAACAAATCAAGAAGCTAGAAACAATTAGCTAGAGAGTACTTAGGTGCGCAGAAAACAATTTAGTATACTTACAGGCATATTAATAGATATAACTAGAGAAATAGAGAAATTAAGCAGGTAGGACGCTTATATAGGGAAGCAACTAGGTTAGTAAAGGTAAAGCTGCTAGATTATAGTCCTCACGCTCACTCTTACTACCTAGAAATGCTTAACCTAAGAAGTGCTTACCTTAACTATAACTAAGCAGCTTAATAGCTAGCTACAGGCTTAGAAAATTCAGCTATTAAAAACAAGCGCCTAAACTAGCAACAAACTGCTCGCATTAGCAGCCTAAAAGTTAGAGAGGTCTCTTAAAAGGAAGAGCACCTAGAGTACGCTGCAGGCGCGCAGTAATCTTAGATATCTAGGGAAATACAAAAATCTAAGATTAGAGCCCTATAATTACTAAGGGCACGCTCCTAGTTTAGTTATTCCTAATATAGGATTAACTAGGGGGTGTGTTGCGTAACTAAGCGCGTAGAGTTACATACGCAGCTTGTTTTCTAACAGAGCGTGCTAATTTAGTTAAGCTACTCTACCCTAGCAACGCTAGTTCTAAGCAGCCCTAATACTGGCTAAACGCTTGTTAAGCGAGATTACGTAACCTACACATTTTATTTGTATTTAAGCAGCACGTTCTACATAGAAAAATAGACACTAATTAAATTAATTAATTACTTAAGTATAGTCCTGCAAGCTCTATTACACTATTTATATAGTTACTAGTTTTAATATACTATCTAGTTAGCAGATTAAGCTTAGGACTCCTTAGAGTGCGTAGTTTATCTATATATATAGGATAATTATATCTATACCTTCTACTACTTAGATTATTACTTCCTTTATTTCCTAGCTAAGGAGCTAGGTCTAGGTTTTATTAGTTAAAGGCGTAATTACCTACCTAGTCTAGGTAGGTATAGCCTGTAGGATTGCTATAAGTAGGAGTTTTATAGCTTTATAGATTACTTCTCTTACTATAAAAGAAGATACTTCTTAAATTTAGCCTATAGCTAGTATTAAGAGGAGAATTCTCTTATTCTCTTTACTAGGTTTCTTGTTCTCTTCCCTCTATTTTAGGTTAGGTAGTAGCCTATGCGTAGTCTTAGCAGAGAGTATATCCCTACTCTAGATTTTTAGGGTCTAGGCAATTTCTACCTAAGTTAGCTTTAGAAGCGTTTGTATAGGTGTTATTAAACTATCTACCTAGGTTCTCTTGCCCTCTAGAGCGCTCTAGAGGGCAGTTGCTAGTAATTCCTAGAGAGGAAGTGTAATTGCCTTTTCCTCTAGAGTTCTGTATTGTTAGATACATGCATCTAGGGCAGATGCTACTACCTTAAAGATTTAGTAGTAGTAGTTACTAGCTTTTTTAATGTCTAGGATGTGTAAGGAAACAGCTCCTTAGAGGGTAGTAGTTGCAGCTAATCTACTATAGGTTAGAGGGATAGCTACACTATACAGCTACCTAATATTAGAGCAAGTTGTTTGTTGTAGGGGTAACTAATGTCCCTTTTCTCTAGCTAGCCCCCTGTTATGGGTATTTATACTGTTTGAACCCTAGTTAATCTATCTAATAGATTACTGTACCTTTTTGGGCAGTGTAGCTTAGTGGGTTTGAGCTAAAGTCCTCACAGAGTAATCTATTAGATCCTGGGAGCGTGTGCAGGTTGCAGGTTTGATCCTTACCTGCTACTACTCCTAGGCAGCCAGGCCAGCCAATTTGGCTGAAGCGTGAGGCAGGGCCCTTTAGCCGCCACGCTGTTGCTGCTGGGAGGTCTAGTGTAGCCACGTAGCAGACCTTAGCTGTTAGCTAGCTTGTTACTGTAACGACCTGCGATAGAATTGTTTGGTGTTGTGGTGTTCTAGAGCTATCCTTAGTTGGTATTAGTCTCGCCCTTGGTAAAGCTGCACAAAACCCGCGCTGCTCGCCATCTTTAGGGGAGACAAGTATTATTCTTGTCATCAAATATACCTATAGCCATCCCTCTACTATCTATCCCTAGTGTGAAGCAAGTACTATTGCCTATAACTAGAACCTTACATAATAATACTTTGTTAATCTAATAGTCTAGGGATAGCTCTAACTACTTAAACGAACAGTTAGGGGCACCTACAAGAGAGATCTAACCACCCTTATCTCAAACCTAGCAGGAGGACAACTCTAGTAGGATTTCTTCAATCAACAAAGAGATCCTGACTCCTATAATAAGCGCACCTCTAACGCTTTAAGAGCGCATTTAAGCTGCTGAACACTAACGCGATAAGCTTTAGGCCTTACAGCGCCTACGCTTACTTAAAGCTGAGATTGCACAACTAGAGGGCATGGGGAACTACACTACTCTAAGCATAGTAGAGACTGTTAAGGGGACCTTAAGGGCTAGTACGCATAAGCGTAACGCATCTACAACGCTTACACCTTAACCTGTAAAGCGCGCGCTTAAACCTAAAGACCTAGCTAAATATAGGGGAAAGAATCTTAAAGAATATTACGAATTCTTCTACTCCTGTAAGATAGCCTTCTAACTGTTACTATAAGAGTTTAGCAACCCTAAAGATAGGATACTCTAGGCAATGCAGTACCTGTTAGGGGACCTAAGGGAGCTTTAGTACACGCACTTTAAGCGCACGTTTAGAGCATAAGAAGAGACACCTAGCTAGGGGTACTTCAAACAGTATTTACTAGACTTACTCTCTAATCCTATAAACTACACCTTAGAATCAGCTACAGCTTACGCTTAAGCTATGCAGCGGAAGGACTAAATAGTCTACACTTTTGCGACCTACTTAGAGGTCTTAGAGGATTAACTTACCCCCTATACTAAAGAACAGAGGGTCTAACACTTATTCTCTAAGCTTCAGCCAGAATTACAAAGGGCGATTACTAATTACTATTAGGTACTAGCTACACGCGAAGACCTAGTAGCGTTAGGCTCTACACTTAAGCGCAACCTGCGCTGTTTATTACTAACTTACACACCTAGCATACGCTACAAGGGTACCTAGAGGCATAAGGGGCAAAAGCAAGGAGATAATGCCTCTACTAACAAAGGCCTATATAACAAGAGTAGCGTTACCTGCTTTAAGTGCAACAAGACTAGCTACTATGCTAACAAATGTTAAAGCAGCAACTCTAACCCTAACTCTAACCCTAACTAGATCCTAGTTCAAATTAACTAGACAGGAAAAGGCTAAGCCTTACTAGCTACCTAGGGACAGTAAGGCGCACCCTAGTACACATTTTACTAGGCATAAAGCGCACGTGTAACGTATCTAGGAGGCAACGCTAGAACAACAATTATAGGTTATTCTTAACCCTTAGGCAGATGTAAGCTTGATTAGCTAAAGGATTGCTGTAGAAATAGACCTACTACCTATCAAGGAGGCAGAACTCCTGCGCCTAGGATAGATTAGCACGCAGCGCTAAAGCACGTACGCTGCATATGCGCTGTAGATACAATTAACTAATAATATAGGTGTTAAGCGTTGTGTGTCTACTACTGTGTATAGAGTTAACAAGGAAGGAACTCCTTACTATTAGGGAATCCTTTCCTCTAACAAGAACACATCTATCTAGATTGTAGATTACAATCCTGGCGTTAGGGATACACTGCAGCTAGCATCTAGCTAGTTACCTCTATAGAGTTTAAAGAAGCTGACTCTAATCCCCTCCTTTTAGGAGTATTGCAAGCTACTAGCGTTGATTTAGAATATAATGCCTACATCTACAAAGCACACATAGCGCAGGAACTTTATATCCTAGACGCTTTAGTAGATTACGTTAATATATTTAGTAAGGAAGCTGCTGCTACTCTACCTAGCTTTAAATCTTTAGACTATGCAATCCTACTTATAGAAGGGAAAGAACCCTTATATAGACTGCTCTACAACCTCTCTTTACGCAAGCTAAAGCTGCTACGTAAATACTTAGAACAAGCGCTAAGTAATAGGTAGATTAGGCACAGCACAAGTCCTGCAGGAGCACCTATACTTTTTGTTCCTAAGAAAGATAGGACACTCTGCCTCTGTGTGGATTATAGAGGTCTTAATGCTGTTACTGTAAAAGATTGTTGCCCACTCCTACTAATTAGAGAGACACTGGACCGCCTGTTAGGCGCACGTTATTACACAACCCTAGACCTTCGCAACGCCTATTATTAGCTAAGGATTAAAGCAGGGGATGAGTAGAAAACTGCCTTTAGGACCTAATACAGTTACTTTAAGTACCTAGTAATGCTATTTAGGCTAACTAATGCTCCTGCAAGTTTCTAGGCCTATATTAATAAGGCCCTAATTAAGCACTTAGACTATATCTGTGTGGTTTACCTAGATAATATCCTTATCTACACAGGGAGCGACAATATTGCGCTTTACTAGCGCGCTGTACGCTTAGTACTTTAGTCCCTACGTAAGGTAGAACTATTTGTTAACTTGCAGAAATGCACATTTGCATTAGACACAGTACACTTCCTTGGTTTTATTATTAACACGCGTAGTGTATGCGCTGATCCAGCTTAGGTAAGCACTATTACCTAATAGCTGCAGCCTACCAACGTTAAAGAGTTGCAATCCTTTCTAGGGTTTGCTAACTTCTATCAGCGTTTTGTTAAAGGATACGCTAGAGAAACAGCTCCTCTTACAGAATTGTTAAAGAAAAACTAAGACTAGCAATAGAATAAAGCTGCAAACTGCTTATTTAAAGGGCTAAAGACCTGCTTCTTAAGCGCGCCTATCTTGCGCTATTTTAACGCTGCGCTCCCTATCTAAGTAGAGACAGATGCGTCTACATTTGCTATATTAGGCATACTCTCCTAACTCTTTAAAGATAAGCAGTAGCACCTAGTTGCCTTTACCTCTTAAAAACTACAAGCTACTAAGCTGAATTATAAGGTCTATAACCTAGAGCTACTTACTATAGTATATAGCTTTAAGTAGTAGAGGCATTACCTTAAAGGCACACAGCACACTATATAGGTGCTAAGTAACTATAACAACCTGCGCGGTATACGCGCTGCACAAAAGCTAAACCTGCAGCAAGCTAGATAGGCTATGTACCTAGGGGCTTTTGATTTTAAGGTAGAACACTGTCTAGGTAAAATAAACCCTACAGATAGCCCCTCTAGAAGGGCAGATTACAAACAGGAGAACCTGTTACTAACCTAATTATTGCCTACCTTGCAGAACAAATTGTTAGTAATAGATATAGCTAGTAGAGCAAGCAGATCTATAAACGAGCTAAGCTTGTTAGGCACGTGTGAGACGCACGTTGCTATAGTTTGCAGAACTAGAAAGGTCCCTACTGCTAGCGCTATAGAATGCATGCTATGCGTGCTACGCTTACTGGCTAGGGTACTAGTTAGTAGCAAACCTGCAACAGTAGAGTCTTAATTGCTTGTTAAAACCTTGCACTAACTACAATAAAGGGACGCCTTTGCTTAGGGTTAGATTGCAAGCTTAACAAGTAAGGACAGCACTTAAAGACATAGCAGAGCGCAGGTATAGCGCTTAGACAAAAACAAAGTCCTAAGATACAATAGCAGAATGTATATTCTAGAGGAACTAGCTATTAGGCAAGAGATTTTGTTCTAGAACTATAACACGCGTATAGCAGGCTATTTTAGCGCACGTAGGACGCTTAAGCTAATTAGGAGAGCCTACTACTAGCTAACCCTTAGTTAAGACGTCTAGGAATACGTAAGAACTTATGCTATCTACTAAAGGAGCAAAGCTCTAAGGCATAGCAAGTATAGGACGCTATTACTATTGCCTACACTAAAGGAAATCTTTAAAGAAGTTACACTAGACTTTATTACTAGCTTACCCCTAGCTAAGGATTCCTTAGGTTGCGCCTTTAATACGATCCTTGTAATTGTATACTACTTCTCTAAGATAGCACTCTATCTACCTGCGTTAAAGACATAGGATGTAAAGCAGTTTGCAGAAGCCTACTTTACACATGTTATACTTAAGTATAGGATACAAAAGGGTATTATATTAGATAGGGGAACTATCTTTACCTCTGCATTTTAGACAGAAATCTGCTACTAACTACAGGTAAAGCGTAGGCTTAGCATAGCCTTCTATCTGCAAACTAATAGGCAAACTAAACGCTAGAATTAAACGCTTAAGTAGTATCTTTAGATATTTATCTTAGAGTCCTAAGAGAATTAGGCAAAGCTACTGCTAACTGCACAGTTTGCTTATAATAACTTAGTGCATAAATCTACTAAAACAACTCCCTTCTATGCTGTATATAGTAAACACCTACTACTTACTGAGCCTCCTGTGGATAGTAGGCCTGAGGGGGAGGTACTAGATGCAGTTTAAAGGGTGAAGCAACTGCACAGCGCACAAGCAACGCTAGTAGAGCAGTTAGAAAAAGCACGAGAGTACTAGACCTAGTACTACAACAAGAAACATAAGAATAAAGTCTTCTACCTAGGCAATTTAGTGTTACTTAGTACTAAGAATATTAACCTAGCCTACTAACCAAGCAAGAAACTCTCTAGCAAGTTTATTAGCCTATTCTAAATCTAGGAAGCAATTAGAACGCAGGTATACTGCCTATTCCTCCTACTGTTATATTGTATTCATAACGTCTTCCACGTATTACTACTAGAACAATAGAAACCTAGGACTAGAGGGGAAGACAATACCTACCTACTAGAGGTAACCCTAGAAGGTGAAGAAGTATAGGAGGTAGAAAAGATCCTAGGGAAACGAACAAGGAGAGGCTAACTAGAGTACCTACTCTGCTAGAAAGGCTATAATAAGACCTAGGACACATAGACCCTAGCATTAGACTTTAAAAACATAGATGATGCTATCTAGGAGTATAAATTAGGTTAGAGATCCTTACGCATAAAAAGAACATTAAGATTATCTTAAGCGCGCTATTATTGCACGCAAGGAGCAATCTAATTTACTAGCCTTAGGCCTACTATTATACAAGAAGAAAACCCTTTTTAATGCTGCGTACTACGCGCGCCTTAACCCTGCGCTAGCTGCGCCTTAACTGCTAACAACTGCCTACTTGTCTCTACTATCTTTATTATCCTTACCATCTTTATTATCCTTACTATCTTTACTACTATCTCCACTATCCTCACCACCACTATCACCACCAGCACCACTATCACTAGCTACAGAATTATTATTAGCATCATCATTATTATTACTACTACTACTACCCTAAGAAGAGGTTAGTATGCGCCCTAGACGCGTTAAAGGAGTAAACTTACTATGCAAGCCACGTGCCCTACAAGCTGCTTAAGAGCAGACGCAATACAGCGCTGCTCTACTAGGATTAGACCTAGGAATTAGGGAGAAGTTGTTAGCACCTAGGTAGCAACACCTATAGGTGTGCTAGTGTAGGCTGTAATGTAGCAGTAGTTAGCAAGCTCTAAGTTAAACTAGCGCTGGCAACGCGTAAGCTAGGTGCCTTAGTTAATTACAGCTGTATTAGTGCGAGGGATAGCAGCAGTAGTAACAGTAGCATTATAGCAGCAGCGCAAATAGATAAGGCAATTCAAGCGGCTGTTAAGCGCAGCGGGCACCTGTATAGATTAGCTAAGGCGCACCTGCAGCGTGCTCCTATCTACCTTACCTTAGTGCAGCTACCTTAATTTCCCTTTACATAATGCTTATAGCAGTAGTGCTTAGGCTTCTTGCAGTCCTTCTTCTACTTTAAAATGTTCTGCGCGCAGCGCAGGCAAGTCTCTACTACAGCAATGTGGTCTGCACGCTTGTTAGCATTAGGGAACATAAACAGCTGTTAGTTTTAAAGGTAGGACTTCTTAATAAACTTAGGGTTAGGGTAGTAAACTATGCTAGGAGCGAGGAGCGTGCAAAAACGCGCGTAAAAGTATTATTATTGTAGTGTTAAGGAAGAGCAAAGGGAAGAGGTTTTACTACCTGCTAGGCTGCTAAGCTAAAAATTAGGCAACAGTGCGCATAGCGATGCTTTTACCTTAAAATTATAACAAACATAAGGCGTATCTGCAATAATTATAACACGCAGATACTACGCACAAAGCACGCCTACAGGAAGCCCTAACTACCTACCTATAGACACTCTTTTTCCTCCCTTTAAGGCAAGGTTTTTATTAAGGCTATACAAGGTTGCTGCTAGGGACAGCAGCTAGAGGGGGAGGTTCTATAACAACCTGCAATAGAATTGTTTAGTGTTGTAGTGTTCTAGAGCTATCCTTAGTTGGTATTAGTCTTGCTCTTGGCAAAGCTGCACAAAACCTGCGCTGCTCGCTATCTTTAGGGGAGACAAGTATTATTCTTGTTATTAAATATACCTATAGCCATCCCTCTACTATCTATCCCTAGTGTGAAGCAAGTACTATTGCCTATAACTAGAACCTTACAGTTACTAGGCTAACGTTAAGGCTTAAGGAGCACGCTCTAGAGGGGTACCTACCCTAACTAGTTAGCTAGCTTGTTAAGGGGGAGCCCTAGAGGCGCTAAGGCGTTAAGGGGAGTGCCTAGGAGCGTTATAGACTTTAGCACTACACGTTAAGGGCAGCGCCTAGGGGCGATAGGCTTGCCTAAGCAGAGTCTTAGGTTAAGCCTTAGAGGAGAGGGGTATACTATCATAGGTATTTATACTATTTAAACCCTAGTCAATCTATCTAATAGATTACTGTACCTTTTAGGCAGTATAGCTTAGTAGGTTCAAGCTGAAGTCCTTACACCCCCTTCTATCTAGTAGGGATATGCTAGAGGCTATGTTAGCTATCTTGCTAGCGCAAGAGCGTCTAGTATAGGCTAAAGTAGCTCTAGTTTATTGTAGGATGTTATAGAGTAGGTTATCCTAATTATATTAGGCCTTTTTCTAGAAGATCCTGATTTTTAGAATATTAGTATTAGTTAACGTTTGCTAATAAGTAAGAGTGCTTTATTATAGTATTAAAGATTTTATATTAACTAAAGTATTCTAAGTGTGTACGTATTAGGCGCCTATATATAAACTTGTCCTAAGAGTTATTAGATTATACTAAGGTAGAGTATAAAGAGAAGGTATGTAAAGGACTAGTCTTGGTATATAGGACTTAGTAGGTATTTAGGACCTAAACTAAATACTAGAGCATGTACTAACTAGCCCCTAATTTACAACTGCTACTTTACTAACTCCTTCTTAGCTATCTAAGAGATTCTAGGACAAGGGATATAAAAGAACTATTAGATTTATTCTATAATAGATAGTTTTTAGGTATCCTTTATACAAGACCTATAGGAATAGAAAATCTTCTGTATTACCTATCCTAGTGCTTCTATACTGTTACAGGGAATTTCTTCTTTTTCTTCTTAAGACACTACCTTGGCTGCACCTTAGGTCACCCCTAGGCTAAGGCTAGGGCATGTCTAAGATAACTAAGTATATATTCTATCTAAACCCCTAGGGCTTACGCCTTAAGGATTTGTCTACCTCTTATCTATTAATATATACCTTTTGCCCCTAAAGGCAGCCTATCTATCCTGCGTATCTCTGCCTGCCTACAAGTGACCTTACAGTGACCTTACACCCTATGTGCACTTGTATCTCTAGGCCAGAGTTGTACGATTGACACCAAATTTAGTAGCGAAAGTCTAGTACATAAGTTTTTCGCCTAGTTCTAGCGTGTTAATTGCTCTAAGCGTATTGTTAATAGCTGTTATAGTTGTTGAGATAAGACGCGTCAAAGTATGGTGTTGTTATGATGATTCGGTCGTTGCGCGCACGGACATGGTACTGTGTTGCCGCACGTGCCGCCCGTCTTCACGTGCCGCCCGATCAACCCCACCAACACCCACACTTCAACGCGTGATAACTCAACAACTATAGCACCTATTAATAAAGCGATTGCAGCCATTAAATCGCTAGAACTAGGCAAAAAAGTTGTTTATTAGGAATTTGCTAATAGGTTTAATGTTAGTTGCACAACTCTATCCTAGCACTACTAAGGTGTGTAGAGCGATAGGACTACCAAGAACATCAACCAGTCAAAACTCTACCCACACCAAGAGCAAGAGCTTGTAAGGTACATCATAGACCTCTCTAAGAAACACTTCCTACCTACTAGAGAGATAGTTAAGAATTTCGCGCAAGGTTTAGCTTAAACTACTATCTCTAATAGCTAGGTTAATTGCTTCCTCTACTGCTATCGCAACGTACTTACCTTACAATAAACTACCCCTATAACTACTAATTGTCACGCAGCTAACTCCTATAATAAATATAAGGCGTACTTTAATCTAATAAAGCTTAAGATTAAAGAGTATAACGTATAGTCTAAGCACATATATAATATAGATAAGAAGGGTTTTATAATTAGAGTTATTAATAAGTTAAAATAAGTGTTTAGCAAGGCTTAGTTCTACAGTAGTAAGTCTTAGCAGTTGCTCTACAATAGTACACGTAAGTAGATTACTGTGCTAGCATGTATATGCGCTAATAGTACTGCCTTACTGCTAGGTCTTATCTACTTAGCTAAATTAGCTGGTATACAGTTAACCTAGGTAACAGAAATAGATAGCAAGAAACACTCTGTATTTACTACAGTCTCTCCTACTAGCTAGTTAAACAATAATATAGGTTTAGCGTGGCTTAAGCAGGTGTTTAACTGCTATACTTAACTAAAATTACTTACTTAGTAGAGACTATTAATACTAGATAGCTACAGTAGTTACATTACTATAGATTTTATTAACTATTACGCTAAACATTGCATACTACTTGCTATCTATCTACCTTACAGCACTTAAACTCTTTAACTACTAGATATAGTTTGCTTTGTACCTCTTAGCTATAATTACAGCGTTAAGCTTACTAAGCACTTTTACTAGAGCTAGGGCTTGCTACTATTTAAAAAAGGCAACTTCTTCTACTATTTTTAGGATGCCTAGGTAACTACTTTTACTACTAAACTTATACTTAGCGCGTTTAGCAGTACTAGTTTAGTACTACTTAACCCTAACGTTATACTTAAGAGGTTTACTACTAATAATAAAACACTTAATACTAGTGTATTATTTAATAGTGCTTAACTGTAGCAAGAGACTAACTAGCTTATATAGTTATTAGTAAAGGATTTAAGTACCTCTAAGGTTAAAGAGATAAGGCAAACTTTCTACTAACTCTACACTAAAAACGAGCTTCTAGAGGTTAAAAATTAAGGCTTAAGAGCTACTCTTAATCACTCTAGGAGTTGTAAGAAGAAGCGTTAAATCCTACTACTAATACAGCGTAAAGAGACTTGTACTAGAGCACAGTAGTAGTTACTAAGGTTAGTAAAATCAGCTATTCGCCTTTAGAGTATTCTAGAGCAAGAGCTAGCAGATAAGGCAGTTAAAAAAGCTAATAAACAAGCTCTCTGTAAGACAAACAAGCTACTTAAACAGAAGCTTGACGCTAAGAAGAAGGTTGCGCAAGAGATAGAGAGAGAAGAGCGTGTAAGGATGAAGGATTTAAGGCAAAAACAAGTAGCTAAACGCAAGGCAGAGAGAGAGCGTTAAAAACAAGCTTGCGACGCTTAAAAACCTCTATAATTAACTTAAAGAGGTAAGCGTACAACCTTACGCAAGCTAGCAGTCAAAAAGAAGCGTGTGGGTGGTGGTGGTAGTAGTGGTGGTAGTCAATCGGCCGCTGAGCGACCCTAACTACCACCAAGTACAACCACGCGTAGCGGCCGCAACATCAACCTCCCAAGTAAATTCAGATAGGCCAAATTGATTGCAAGTATCATTTTACTACTCTACTACAAACTCTTGTGATAATAGCTATTGTACGTGGTTGTAGAGCCTCACTTTTGAAAAATCGGTTGGTTTGGTGTTGCGGGCGGCACGCGAAGACGGGCGGCACGTGCGGCAACACGGTATGTCGTGTGCTCGTTAAAATGCGATCCGGCCAAAATGCGAACGGCTGCACAGCCACGGAGCTGCACTTTCCATGGAGAATATGGCTCTACTTCAATCAACCAAGAGGTACACTGTCGCACAGTAAAAACAAGACCCGCCGGGAGGTGAACATCAAGACTCCAATTCTGCGTAGATCATGGGTTCGAAGGGTGGGCGAGATGGAGAAATACATTTTTGGTCACTCCTTCTGAGCTCAACATAATTCACTCTCCAAGTTTGAACACGATATTTGATAAAAACAGCATTTCAGTCGACTTGTGGAAGGGGTCGCATGTATCCAATGGAGGAGATAACAGCATAATACTGTAGAGACGACCTGGAGCTATTTTTGGCTATCCAACAAACACACTATGATAAGACAACGACGATTGGAGCGATATTATCTCTTCATGAACAGGAGCAGTTTTATGGATATTAAATAAAAAGTAGATCAAGAATCGAGAGTAGTACATCAAGCGACGGGGGCGCGGGGTAATTCTACCCCGCTTTGCTATTTGCAAGCGCACACTTCACCTGCAACGACTATAGTAGCGCTCGGTTACCCTTTCCATTTTGAAACCATGGCTATAAATTATTTATTTTTTGATTGGTCATCAATTCTGCGGTTCTGGTCTATTAGTGCAAGTAACTCGAGTGATCGATTCTGCTCAACTAAATATTGATTCTTGTGCAGGTAGTGGTTATCACTCCGGATTTTGACGTATCACTCAAAACTTCCGGCAACCCCTGTTCGAATCTGGGATAGACCTATTTTTGCCGGTATTGGGTCTTAAGAAGAGCAAAGCTAGATGCCTTTATGCTCGGGGCGCTATTTTTGCTTCATCTCATCTTATCGAGCTGTAGACGTCGAAGTTGTAAGACTACAAAAACTTGGAAGAGGCACGATGAAATTGACGGAGGAGCAACTTTAACCCATGACGAAGCAAGAGTGCATATGCATGTACTGTACATCTTTGAGAGCCTTCTACAGACCCTCCTTGTTTGCAAGCCAAGCACTCACCGCCACCAGCACACCTATGAAAGCAGCGACCAGTAACATCGCAGCGAGAGTAGCCAGCGATGGTCGTTCCTGCTTCGCCAGCATGGCATATATCTCTGCCTCGAGCCGTTCAGCCATTTTCTCTTTTGAAAACTCGGCGACGACACGCTCTCTACCCCACTGACCCATCTCTTTCATCCTTTGCTCGCCATCACCGTCTTCCAACACAATACGCATGACCTCAGTCCAGTCGTTGACTCTGCTAACGTCTCTCAGCCAGCCAGTCTGTCCACTAACCACTGTTTCTGTTGGCCCGCCTTCGTTTGCAGCCAGGACCGGAGTGCCGGCAAGCATAGCTTCTAGGGGCACGATGCCAAAGTGTTCGTTGCGCGGAGTGTAGACAAGGAGGCGAGCGGTCGATAGTAGCGTAGTCTTAAACGCGTTTGGGACCGAATGCAGGAAGAGGATCGATGTATCTTCGGGTATGGCTTGCGCAGTAATGATGGTCTTCGCTGTCGCATGCTTGAGATGTAGGGAGTTGGCCAGATCGCATAGCTCAGTGTACGTAGAAACGTTCTCTGGCACTCGTGGGTCATAGCCTCCTGCTATAACAAGTCGTGCGTGCTGTCGCTCTGATGGTGATAATCCCGCAAATGCCTTCACGGCCAGTGCCACGTCCTTCTTTTTCTCGAATCGATTGATGCTGAGAAGCACCTTCTTGTCCTTCCACAGCGGTGTAAACTCTTCCGAATGACTGCCGTGGGTGACATCGACGCACGGGTAGATGACACCAGGCTTTCGGTGCTCCAGGCTTGGGAACGCGTCGGCGAAGACGCTCTTGGTGAAATTGCTGTTCACCACAATGGTGTCGCTGCATCCCGTGCTCCAGCTCTCCAGCCAGTCGAACGGCAGGCGGTACAGCGACTTCAGTGGGCTGCCCTTTTTCACGAGCAGTTTGTCCGGGAAGTGGCAGTAGAAGATGATACGCGGACGGGGCTGCAGCAGGCGCAGAAGCGGAATGCCAGCGCTGAGTTGGTCGACAAAGAAGGACGTGGGCGAGAGCTTGGCAAGCTCATCGGAGAACAGGGCGATCTGCAGGACAAGGTGCACCTGGCGCATGATGGCGCAGAGGATGGCGAAGCGGCCAAAGAATGTTGCAGGCACGATGGTGTTGCCGCGCACACGAACATCGAGGGTGCCTTTGGGGTCGAGGTCAAGTCTCAGCTACCTTCTCGATGCATGAGCACGGGCAGGGAGGCGCCGCAGCAGTGAGGGGAGCTTACCGTCGCGCGCTTCGTCGAAGCAATGGTTTGGGTCGCAATATGAAGTGAAGATGGTGACCTTATGTCCGCGGTTCTGCAGCCCGACGGCAGCGTCAATGACAAGCCGCTCCGCCCCGCCAATGCCAAGGTCGGGGTGGAAGAAGACCATGTGCTCCTTCTCCGCCATCTTTGGGTGCTGGCTGCGGTGTGGTGGTGTGTGATGTCGGTGTGTTTGTGTGTCCGTACCAGCCAGCACCCCGCAAGAAGAAGGCTGACGGCCTTTCTGTCTTGAGCTTAGCTTCTCTCCCGCGGAGGAGCCGCGTCCCGTTCATGCACACCTCATCCCTACAACGACGTTTTGCTGTACTTCTTTTGGAAACCACCACCCTTTCGCGCACGCATTCTCTCTCGCTCTCTTTCTGTGCATCTGTACCATGGTCATCCGCAGTATTTGACTTTACACTGTTCAGTACAGCGCCACTCTCCCAGATGCACGAGAACCCAGATGTGACATGACGGCGATCATTGACAGCTGCCGACATGTCAAAATCCATAGCAAGTTCGAAGCACAGCAGGGTGCAGAAGATATGCACCTTGTGGACTCATGACGAGAACTTTTCGAGAGACGACATCGTCTTTAACAGTGACAAGTTCCCCGAAATTCCAACCACGCCAGGCTCCTTGCTACAGATCGTCGCCATCAACCCTGGCACAGCTGTACGAGACTTCTCATCGTCCAAAAAGGTTCCACCACATGAAACAGTTCAGACGAGAGCAGAGCCCGTGTCAAAGGACACTACCGACACTCAGTCGCGGAAAAGCCGTCGGGGTTCATTCTCAAAGACCATCGATGAAAACCGATCCGTTGTCCCAGGTGGGCGCGATATCGATACAGAGAAAACTTACATCTTTGCTTCGAAGCCCCTTCCACAGGATCTAAAATCGAAGCATACGAACTTGCAGATTTCTATCGCCGAGAAGATTGCCAAAGTGTTTGGCTTTCGCAACCGGATGCAGGTCATTATCATGGAGGTATGGGGCTTTGCGTCGAGGTTGACTCACTTGCTAACCTTAACAGGCCGATGAAGCTAGGCATGAAGCCCACCATGTTGAGCTCGTATTCCGTGACGAATACCTGGCGCGGGCGGACATGTGGCGCATGGCAATAGCCGAACTCAGCAGACGAACCGTCTATCGGGGCCAAAAGCTACTCTTCATGGGTACAATCAAAGCCACTGTGAAGCAAATCTACATAGATGGACAATCCGTGCATTCGGGATATTTCTCGCCAACGACCAAACCAATCTTTCGCAGCGAGTCCGCTCGGTACGTCCTGTTCATCCAAATGTCTAGGGAGATGTGGGACTTTGATGCCGAGGGTGCCGGAGAAATCATGTTTAATAAGGTCGTCAGTGGATTCCTACCTGATCTGTTCAAAAGATGGTTGAGAATTAACGCAAAGCACGTGGTAACGATTATTCTATTCACGCGCATGCAATACGATGGAGAGGCCTTGGTAGATCGTTCAGATGATATAACAAGCCACGACGAAACGAAACTAGACACGGACAATTGTAGGGATTATTACCGAGTTGTTGTCAGTGACATGGCCAGTGGAGACTGGATCAAGATCCTACATCAATTGAAACTCGAGTTCCGGACGTTTCTTCGCGAGGTCTCGCTAGTGTCCAGATCAGCGAACGAGGCACAGGACACCATCAGCATCAGGGATGAAGTACAGGATTCAGAGGCCAACACCATTATAGCTGGCAAGCCATCGTCGTCAAGCCAGGGAAATATTCTGGAGGCCATCAACCTAGCATCAGCACAGTTTTCGAAAGACCACATCGACCGCGACCTGGTAAGAACTGGTATTTCGGTGATCGTGATCACCCCAGGAACCGGCGTTTTCGAAGTTGACTACAACATGTTAAAATTGACTACCGACACGTTGATCGGATCCGGGATAGGCATCGATCTAGTGTGTTTGTCACCCATGCCTCTTCATTCAGTACCACTTTTCAAATACCGGACGCCCTCGCGAGTATCAGACTTGAAAGCTGCTTGTGACCAAGACGTCTACAGACCAGCATGCGCTGAAACCAAAACGGACGAGAAGACTGCAAAACAGAACCGACCCAACTTTAGCTCCGCGCCTGGTACAGATCCTATTGCCCCATCAACTGGTCACATTGGCCAGGTCACTCCGCCGTCAGAGTTGGATCGTGACTGGAACTTTGCAATGCCCTACTGGGTTGACGTGTCGTTTTGGTCTAGGCCAACTGACGAGGTGCTTGAACTGTCTAAAACGAGGACCACACACAGAGTCATGAAAAGACCTTACAAGAAACATCGAAATTTTGCTTTGAGGTGTCGTCTTTACGAACTGCAGATGATGGGCGTGATAGAGAATGAGCTTGGTGACATCTCGTTACCCTATCTGGAGGAGGAACACAGCTACGAACGCACGTACCAACAGGCCGATTCTCACGAAGACAGGTTCCAAGCCACTCATGCAACGTCGACCGTTGCTGAAAATTTCACTGGATCGTTTTCCTCTAGAGGTGATAGAGACTACCTGGATTCGAAGAAAATTGCGTGCAGAGCGTGGATGGAGGATTACGATACTGGCATCTTCTCTTCTGCAAGAGAGGCACCTTCGAACAAGCAGCAGCAGAATAGCGATGGGCGAATACAAGGCGAGCTGGAGCCGAATGTATTCTCAGGACCCTCGAAAGAGTCCTTTTTATCGATGTCTTTTCGCAGTACTCGGACAATGATGGGGAGAAGTGTACGACCATCCCCTGATGTATATATGCATCAGCCATTAAACCCCAAAACAAGAGACGCTCAAGGACCATCCCCCGCAGTAGCTCTCATCGCTTCATAGAGAACAGGCATCCAGCCGTTCCGCGAGCTGATGTCTTGCAGAGACAGAAGGTCCTTGGAAACATCACGGGTGATAACGCCCCTCTTAGGCATAATCGAGGAGCCTCTGGTGACTCTAATGCTCCTCTGAAGTCCGTACAGCCTACTCCGAACGATTCACCTACACCGAGCCGAGCGCACTCTCCACCAACAAGAGCTGGCTTGCCTTCAATGCCTACCGCTGCTAGTCCAGCAGCAGGGAGAGAATTGACAAAGCTTCGACCGTCGAATTGGTTCTTGAGACAAATAAGCTTCGGTGGGAAAGCTGTTCCAGCTAAACCAACTCTAGGAGACGCTACTACTGATATCTCGCAAGGGCAGGTGAAACCAGCCATGCTCACAATTGAGAAAAGCCAAAAAGGCGCGATCGCAGAGAGATTAGCGAGCACAAGACTGACCTCGACCGAGAAACCGTCCCAACCAATTGCGATACGGTCATCTTCTCGCGCCGGGCTTTCATCTACCAGCTCCCCGTCCCCTGACCAAAACGGTCGCTCTTTGGAAACCGTGCGAGATTTGCAAACACGACGCACTGCAGGACCATCTCATCCAAGCTCGGTGAAGAAAGATCCAGGCTCCACTTTCCTTCTTGCTGGTGGGCGGATCATTGGAGACACGAAGCCAAATTTAGATCTCTCATCCAGTGGAGGAGGGAAGGACGCGCCAAAAACTCTGTCGCCGACCAGTGCAATTGCACCGTGGGCAGTTCTGGTGAATCCGTGCAATCCAAAGAAAAACACTCTCAACACCATGAATCAATATCGCCGGTGGCATCATGTCTTTCCTAGAACTCTACGGACTGGCACAATGAAATGGAGATCCCTCTGTTCGCCTGCAGCCGTGCCTCTGACGCAAGAATGGTTTCCAACTGCAGAGCAGCTCTCATCAGAGTATAATGAAAGTCCATATAAGATTACCCAGAGCGACGATGAGGAAACACTAGAAGCTCCTAGAAGCAGAGAAACACTCATTCGCGAGCTTGTTGCATTCCGACTATCACATGGATTCCAGATCATCACCGGTTCTGCGGTTGCGGAATTCTCTGGCAGACAAGAGAAGGCATTGGCTAGTGTTCTGGCTCCCGAGTATATGGCCTCGGATGGAGACACGGTATTCATGACTATCGGCACCAGCATACATCAACTGGTATGTGTTGCTAGTGGTGAGGTGGAGGTAAAGCGGTACCATCGAAAACCGACGACTGCATTGGAGTCCTCAGCAGGCATCGACACACCATTTTCTTACAGACCGTACATTCGAACCGCGTTTGAGCCAACGTACGATCCACGTGACATCATACTGCAGCCGCCTCGAAAGGAGTACAATTGGAACTTCATCGACACTTTTCTCGCGGGGTACCAAGATGAGTTTTCAGACGTCTTACGATTTTGGAGAGCACGATTCGTCCTGATTCCAGTCGAGATCCCCTCCATAAATCGGCGTCCACTGTCTATGCTGTCTGAAGATTCAGAAGAAGAGGTCAGACTAGAAGGGATCAGAAAACTGACACAGTTGTGGCAAAGGTACCGTTACTTTCCCCGGACGAGCGCTTCTCGCAAGGCACGACTTCTACAAAACAAAAGGATCCGAACCCTCTGGCCATCGAGTATCACACACGCGATCCTTCGGCCGTGGTAGCCGCTGGTCCGGTCAACACTCTCTTTAATCGTTCCGATGGTGAGCTTTCGGACTCGACAGTCTCGGATGCGGACAAATATCACACTTCCAGTATAGACCTCAAAAAGCTCGCTGAGGACTTACAAGGTGATAAAGGGATACCGATGCTCGACCGGCGTTGGCACTGGAAGCTGCACTACAATTGCTTCCTTGGTTTCGATCTTACCAACTGGCTGCTGAACAACTTCAAAGACGTCGACAGTCGTGAAAGTGCGGTCGATCTTGGCAACCGACTGATGGAGAAAGGCCTGTTCCAGCATGTTCAACGAAGGCACCAGTTTCGTGATGGCAACTTCTTCTTCCAGATTGCTGCCGACTATCGGGCTCCAAGACCAGAATCACGTGCTGGCTGGTTTGGGTTGCGCAAGGTCGACAAGTCTGTTCCCTCTACACCACAGTTTGAGGGGCCACGAACCTCGCCGCTCGGGGCCAAAGGAAGTATGTCGAGACCGAGCACGGCAGAATCATGCTCTAACACCGCTGAATCGGTTGAGGAAGGCGAGAAGACACCGACGCGAGAGGGCCCTGCTAAGCGAAAGGTCACTTTGTCTCGGGCAATGCGCTATGATGTTGATCCAAGGAAGCGTTCCTACCGACCCGAGATCATTTCGCTGCACTACGACCTCGTGCATAATCCGGACAACTGCTACCATATTCGTATCGACTGGATGAACGTTACCGCGAAGCTAATCGAGGACGCGATTGTCACGTGGGCCACCAGTGTTGAAAAGTATGGGCTCAAGCTTGTGGAGGTTCCCATTGCCGAGCTTGCGAACATCACCGACTACCATCCATTCCGTTCGCCGTATCGGATCAAGCTCGCCATGCAGCCTCCCCAAACCCAGACCGAGGCTATGTGGGACTCGATGCACTTTTCACCGCAGTATTCGCGTACGGACAAGTTTGCATACCATAAAGCGTTGCTACGCAAGCTCAACTTTGTGCTTGACACGGAAGCTGCCAGTGCGTTTCCTTTGGATGTTGATGTTTCGTATTCTTGGGGCCAGCCTGACTACAAGTACACACAATTTATACATCGGACTGGCAGCTTGCTGGCGCAGATCACCGAGGAGGGACATTTTCTGGTGCTTGCCAATCGTTTAGCGCACAGTCGGGCCAAAGACATGAGCAGGATCCGACCACTCGACCTACACGAACACAAGAAGGTCACCACGGACGGTAGCCAGAGTAGCCGACTTCCGTCGACACCTGCCGTGGAGCGTGGCAATCCACACCGCAGCCCCTTCTCGAGTCCACTGAGCAGGCCAGTGCAGGACACTAGCCTGCTGCATGCAGGGTTGGAAAGACATAGTGCAGCTCAAGCACCGGTTACGGCGATGGCGAGTCAGACGCCAGAGCAAGTCAAGGATGAGTTGGAGGGTTTTGTTCTGATGCAGCGTTGCTTTCCCAATTCTACAACGAGGCATTCAAACAGGCGCCGTCGCCGTCGCCACGTATTCTCCCCGTACTGGACAACAACATCCCCAGCTTGGGGCTACCGCCAGCCATTAGTATTCGCGAAGCCAGCCCTGCGAACACGGGGTGGACGGTTGGGTCGACGGCTGGGTCGACGGTTGTAGGGAGAGGTGCTGCCATGGAACGGATTGGTGGCATCAGTGAGACGGCGTTTAGCAGCACGAGCGGGATAGCGGGAAGGCGACAAGGAAGCGAGGGGAGTATGTCGACAGTGGGGAAGAGGGGGAGCATTACAGGAAGCTTGCCCAAGAGACAGGACAGTCAGGGGAGTGCGGGGGTGGGGCGTGATGGAGTGTGGTTGTTGCGAGAACACCATATGTGAGAAGACGGATATAGGGAGAGAGATGTAGATTCGAGTATAAGACGGAGTAGGAGCCAACTGCTCTGGGGCTTGTACTGCTCGTGCTGCTCGTGTTGCTTGTACTGCTTGTACTGGTTTGGTGCGGGGGCACTGGGGCCTGGGGTATCCTGGTCTGAAGTGGGTGACATAGGTAGTGTGGATGGCAAGAAGTAGAGCTAGGGTGGAAGGGGAGCAGCCGTGGTCCAGGCCGGGTTCTGAGTGGCTGCGGCTGCTGTCGTTCAACCGCCGTGTGCTTGGTGGACGGTGAGGGTGTGTGGGCGTGCATGTTCACCGCCGTTTGTTTTCTCCACCACGCCCCACGCCTGGCGCCTCACAGCTCGAAGATCAGCGACGCGCCTCTTGCCTCTCTGCCTCTGCCTCTGCCTCCGCCTGCCCGCGCTGCCTCTGCCTCCCACGCACACGCACAAGATCCCTCGGCACGCGCGCACTGCTGCCCCACGCTCCGCCCGCTCCGCCCGCTCCGCCCGCTCCGCCATGTGTCGCCTGCGCTGCACACGGCACTGCAGACTCCCCAGCAACACTCGCCAGCACTCCTCCAGCACTCCCTCCAGCACTAGCACCGCGGGCTCGACGACGCGAGCATGGAGCACTGAGCCCCGCGCCATGATCGGCCAGTTCTTCAGCAGCCGCAAGGGCGCCCACCCCGCCAACAGCCCCGCGCCCACCACCACGCTCGACTCGGCCACCGAGGAGTCGCACACGCGCCATCTGCTCTACCCAGACACCAGCACCCTCCTGCACCCCGACGGCCAGCCCTATCCCCTGCATGCCGCCCCGGTCTCAGGCAGCCCCCACGACGGGCCGCTGCCTGAGATCGACCTCGACTTCCCGCGCGACGTGCGCATCATCATCGCCCAGGATGACTTTGCCCACATGGCCAAGACGGTGCTGTTCGACTCGAAGCCTGGCCCCGCGCGCGCAGACTCGCCCTCGCCCACGCTGCCACTCGCCCGCCCTCGAGGCTTCGGCGCCGCCAGTGCTGCTGCTGCTGCTGCTGCTGCTGCCACCACCACCAACACCACCACCAACACCACCTCCACCAACACCACCACCACCAACACCCCCACCGCAGCCCCGCCCCCCGCCGCCCTGCATGCCCGCCGCACATCCCTCGCTGCCGACTCGTCGACGCCCCGATCGCCCACGGTCAGCAGCTTCACCCGCACCCGCACCCGCGGCTCCTCCATCTCCTCCATGCCCCACATCGACGAGCACGCCCACCTCCAGGCCCACGCTCACGCCCAGGCCCAGGCCCGTGCAAGAGAGTCGGCCGACCTGGTCAACACCTGCCTCGAGTGCATGTTCGGCAGCACCAGCATGACGTACCGCGGCAACTCCAACAAGATGCACATTGTGCCCCTCGAGACCAAGTCCGTCGAGCCCACCGTGCTCGGCCCCAGCATGCACGACTTCGCCGGCTCCCTGGGACGCGCCGACGGCTTCCGCAGGAGAAGCCACCTGGCCAAGTCCTTCACCCCCGCAAACCTACCCACCGACCCCCGCGCCCAGATGCCACCGGGGCATGCCCAGAGAGCCCAAGCGTCGAACCATCTTCATCACTCGCATGTTCTCCGTCCCCAGCCCAGACGACAGCCTCGACGTCCGCACCCCAACAAACGCCCCGAGTACGCTGCCCCCGGGCGCCGGCTTTCCCTTCCCTCCCGCCAATGCCAAAGCGGGCCCACCGAAGCCCACACACCTGAACCAGCCTCGCAAGACGCCCATGTACGCCATCACCATCATCCTGCACCTGCCGCTGGCCCAATCCGCAGCGTCTCGTACAGCCCCAAAGACGCCCGGTCCCCTGTCGACTTCAGCCCCGGCCAAGATTCACTGACTTCCTCGCTCGATTCGGACCGGCGTGCAGGCTGGGCCTTTGTTGATTCCCACCCCGGACCAGACTCGCTTGCCTCGTCGGCGTGGAGCAGCCACGTCGACGACCGCGTCGACGTCGTGGGCCAGCACTGGGACGTCATCATGCGCGCCCTCACCAGTCTACAGCATGTCGTGCAAGAGCGCATTTCTGCCCATTACAGAGCGCCAGTCGCCATGTCGCCGCCCGATCAGCCCCAACACCGCCGAGCGCCCTCCCGGGCTAGCCTTCGCGAAGCTCCTCCACAGCTCGGCCGCAGGCCGCCTCTGCGGCTACAGCCCAACGCCCTCATGATGGACAAGGAAATACAAACCGCGGCCGACTTGACAGGCAACCGAGTCGTCAGTGGTATGCGCATCCCTCGTGTCATGACAGGGCAGGGAAAGTGGGGCGTCTGGCGTGAAGAAGCAAGATGGCTCGGAAGATGGGCTGGCCGCCGAGAACAAAACTTCTTCTTCTTCAACCTGCTCACGGCTTTCCTTGGGAACCACACCGAATGGCTCAGCATTCTAGGCCCCAAATGGGCCCGCAAGCGCCACAAAGAACAACAAAAGGCGACCGTCGGGGAGAACATTGTCATTTCAAATCGTACCGTCATAGTGTCTCCAGACAAGATGGCCGCACGAAGGCTGATTTTTCTTCTTGCTGCCTTCCTGCCTCCAAACTCGCCCGTCCTGGGTGATGCTGTCAACATAGTGCGTCCAAGCACATCCACTTCTCTACGTGCCTACTCGCAGTCTCCACCTACCAACATGCCCCCGTCCAGAAAGCAGTCGCTACGGCGACAAATCAACAGACGGCCACGAGACCAGCAAAGCATGAGCAATATACGACTACAACCACCGACGTCAAACAAGGGAACTGCAACATCTGCTGAGTCTTTGCATCACCGCTCTGTATCTGCGGTGGTTGATGCTTCTGATCTGGTAAAGCCACCCACACATTCCCGGAGATCTTCAACCCACTCCATACGCACAAGCCTCGTGCTTCCCTCCATGTCCGAGGGCACCGCCTCTAGCAAGAACGCTGTCATCTCGCCCTCAATGGCTGCTCCTCAAAGTGCGATCCCTATTGCACATTTCACACTACCCAGGACAAGATCAGGCGGACCTACGACGGATTATAGACCGGACAGCAGTGACAGCTTAGCCTCTGCGAATCTAATCAACACACTGCAAAGAAGTGGGACTGGGCAGACCAGCCTTGGTAGCAACGAATCAAGCAATCAAAGCCGTTGGAGTGGCTTTATGAACTTCTGGAGTGGAGGTAGGCGTGACTCCTCCACAGATGGCGGTAGCTATCATCAGACGACAGATGACGGTGTGGGTTTCCGTGGGCAAGAACGACCACGGTCACAGCTCGAACAGATGGTACAAGAACTATCCATGGATGATGGCGTCTTCGAAGAAGGCGAAGCCTATGACACGCCGGGGACAAGTGCCAACTCGACAACAAAGATTCCCTCTGACGCCTATCCCATCAACACATCAAGCGGCGTTCCCGCCTCAGCAGCACGGCCCATCCCTGAGCGCCCAAAGACATTCGACTCGCAGCTCAAACTTTCCGTTAACGAAAAGGATGGTGTCATCGATGTCGACATCGCCCTACCCGACTTTGGCTCGCCTTTGCAGTCACCTCTCTTTGGCGGCGCAGGCTCGGTGGGAAGCCAACAGGGTTCGAGTTTCGGCGAATCCTCCATATTATCGATGCCCTATCACGAGCCTGAGCAGCCTGTCAACGCAGCGGGTTGGCTCTCTCAATTCCACCCGGACTTCGCCATCCAAGCCATTAAGCCCTACGTCTCGCTCGAGCGGGACATCAAACGCGCCATGTCTGCGGAACCAACACCCATTACCTCGGCCACAACGCCGAGTGTTGAGACGGGTCCCTTGGAGCGCTGGATTGATGTATGCTCGGCCCTGGTCGCAGATACACGGTCCTTCTCTATCAAGCGGCTCAGTCTTCGCCGCCTGGTCAGACTGATTCCTGCGTCAACGTATCAGCCTACTGCTTTGACACCGGGCATGGCAGGCATGCCACCCGGCCGCTCGCAGTACGGAAATCCATACACGAGTTCTCCGGTCGCAGCGATGCCCACGGAGATTCATCTTGCGGAGAAATTCGACGAAGAAGCCATCATGGACTTTGACGCCGTGCTCATCGAAGGCATCGATCGTGTGCTAGCACGGTCAGGGGATGTGACGCGCACTAGCTCCGCTCAATCGTCGCGGAGCAGTTCAAGGCGTGGCAGGAGGAACACGCGCGCTGACTCGGATGCGTGTGCGGCGGCAACGCACGTTGAGGTCTCACAGACAGATTGCAAGGGTGTCATTTTCGATGCGCTGGAGACGGTCGTTAAGAATGTCACAGCCGAGCGAACCGGCATAGCAAAGGGGGTGGCAGAAGAGGGGGATGAGAAGAAGAGTATAAGGACAATCAACCAGAGAACCTATACGGACTCGTCGCTCAAAGAGGGCGTCAGGAGGTGGTTGTCCGAGGTGGAGTGAACGTTTCGCGGTGGGAGAGGGGGCTTGAACCGAGTTGGTATACGACTCCCTTTTTGCTTTTTTGCTGCGATTTAGCGATCCTGCCTTCCTTTGGGCTTTGCGGAGGATATACCGAACGGCAACAGTCCGATGTGCCTGTTGCTGTAGTTTGCGTTGGCCATGGACATATCTAGACGTCAATAATGCGTATCTATCACAGCCTGCGAATTCATTTCCAGCCATGGACCGCTATGAATCTTATATTTGGTACTCTACGCATCGTCCCGTCGCTTACAGCTCACTTGTTCAAAGCAGCCTCCACACTTGACACCTCCTCGTCCTTGTTCAAGATATTCGGCAGTGGCCCCACCGGGGTAATGGCAAAGGGATTAATCTGCCCGTGGCTCTTGGTGTAATGATTCTTGATGTGCTCGAACTCGGTCGTCTCGCCGAATGCCTTGGGGTAGTCCCAGTACAGATGCCTCAACCATTGATGGAGGTGTGGGTAGCCGGCCCGACTTCAGGATGTCAGCTCTGGTCTTGTGAAGCGTGTGAAACGGTACACTTACATATCGCGGATGTTGCACTTGAAGTGCTGGACGTAGACGGGATCGAATCGGATGATGGTCGTAAAGAGGCGGACATCGGCTTCGGTGACGTGGGGAGAGGAGAGCAGGTACGGTGTGGATGACTCTGCGAGGGCAGCTTCCACACGATCCAGCGATTTGAACAGTGTGGTGACGTTCTTGACATACGCTTCTTCGGTGCTACGAATCGTTAGTCCACCTCGCTACATTACTGATCAGGCGGGACAACGTACGTAGCAAATCCAGACTTGTACACGCCATTGTTGATGTCGTTGTATACCCAGTCGTTCATCTCCTCGATGTCTTTCTGCAAGTTCTTGGGCAACAGATCCACCTTCTTGTACTCGTCGGCAATCAGGTCATCAAACTCAGTGTACAGCATCCGGATGATCTCGCTGCTCTCGTTACTGACAATGCGCTTCTGTTTCTTGTCGTAGAGTGTCGGCACTGTAAAACGGCCTTGGTAGTCTGGGTTTTGCTCAAAGTAGATATCTCGAAGATGTGTGTATTGCTTGTGAAGCGGATCAGGTAATGTGTTCTCGCCAGGCAATTTCTCGTCGGGTGTAGCGAAGCGCCATCCTCTCGGCCATGTGCCAGTGCACGCTGGTGAAGCTGATAATATCTTGGAGGCCCTTGAGATTCCGAACAATCAGGGTGCGGTGCGCCCAGGGGCATGCGTAGGAAACATAGAGGTGGTAGCGATCCTTTTCGGCGGGAAACTCAGCGCCGGGTTTGTTCTCGATGAAAGAGCGGAAGACGGATTGTTGGCGCTTGAACTCGCCGCTCTTGTCTTTAGGGTCCACCCAGTTGAGGATCGAGTCTTTCTTGTCCATTGCGAACGGGGTTGCTGTGAGTGAGAATGCGCGAGTGGATCTTGCTTTGGTAACGTGATTGGGTATCAGTCGCAGTCGCGTGAGCGCTGAGAACATGGAACGACAAGGGGAAGTTGCAGGCAGATGATTTTGTAGAGAATTTGAGGAGTCGATGTTTATATATTGTCGATGTCATTGAAGCTCGAAGCTCCACTAGCGCGACCTCCGTCATAGCTCTTATTGCCCCTCCGCGGTTTACTCAGCATTGGAAAGCTTGACTAACCCTTTGTACCTGTTTTTGACAAGACAATCAGCAGCGCTGCCCTTCCGCGCAGTACGTCAAAGCATATCCTCGAGAGCGTCGAGTTGCAAGGTAAGACGGGTCAATTTACTAAGGTGTTCAAATGCGTGGTGGTGTCATGTTCATCGAGTTCCGGGGTATCTACCACTTCTGTCCAAACTCGTACTAGTTACTCTTGCTGAGTGCTCAAAGTCCTCTTTATAATAACGCGGCACCGACATTGCCCAACGTCTGCTTTGTGACTTCGTCTCGGACCTGTCCAACCTTCTTGGCCGAATCTAGGATTGCACCCTCGATTGCCTTTAACGCTTCGACCAACTCACGGCGCTGATCGCGCGGTGCACTTCTGCTGCCCGTCAACTGCTGTGCCTTCTCGAGCGTGCCGGCCTCCATTGTGCGAAGATGCCCCTCGATCTCGCGGATCTGTCTCTGGTAGACATCGAGTGTGCGGCCAAGCTCAGCCGTACGGCGGTTGAAGTAAGCCATGAGATCGACCGGCTTCGTTGGATCGTCCTCGTCAAGGGCAGCGGTCGCCGGGGGTTTGGTGCTCGAGGCAGTCAGGTTCGTTCCGTTCCTGTAGTGGAATTGCGCGGGCAGACGCTGGTTCTCGATGGCGCGGAAACTCAACGTCGCGTCTGCAGCGTCCTTGTTGACAAGCTCTCGCAAGTGAGCAATGTTTGCGGAATCGTTGTCCAGGCCGAGCTCGACGGTAGAGAGGAAGGTTTCGATGTAGGCAACGTCGGGGGCAATGGTGGCGATTTCAGCCTCGCTGTTAGGCAGCGTCTCGCGAATCTGGCTGCAGTATCCAATCTTCCGCTGGATACCCTCATCGAATGCCTGAATCTGGGCTTGGAGCTCTGGGGCCAGGTCGTTGAAGCGCGTCGTCCCCGCAGGCTCTCCAGGCCGATGTTGACGGCCTGTGTGCTGCCACCCATCTGACCACCGGCCAGTGTTGAGCCAGGCAGTGTAGCTGTCCTTTGCGGGGGACCCATGCCGCCGAACAGAGTGTTGGTCTGCTGTGGCTGGGGCTGCTGTGTGGAGCCAAAGAGCGAGGGTGTGGTGGCAGACTGGTTCTGCTGCGTGTTGCTGTTGGTACCGAACAGGGAGGGCGTTGAGCTGGTCTGCTGTGGTGCTCCGCCGCTAAACGGGCATGTTAGCTTTGGCACAGGCACGAGGCCATGCTGTGCTTACAATAGCGAGGGCTTTGGCTGCGACTGCGTCTGTGTGCTAGCTCCCAGTGCGCTTCCAAAGAGACCGCCACTGGCTGGCTGCGACGACGGAGCCGCCGACGAGCCAAACAGGCCTCCACTTGCGGGCGCAGGCGTCGCGGGCTTGTTCATGGTGCCGAAGAGAGCTCCCGACGCGGGCTGAGACGACTGCGGGGGCTGTGCTGATGCGCCGAAGAGGGAGGTGGACTGGGCGGGCTGTGCTGCTGCTGTCGATGAACCAAAGAGGCCGCCGCTGCTCTGTGGTTGAGAGGCAGCTGCAGTCGAGGTATTGTTTCCGCTAGGCTAGTCAGCATTTTGCCTTTTGCGCGTGAAAGACGCCGTCGTTGGGGTCATTGCGGCTGCGGTATCCACGTATCCACGTATCCACGTATCCACCCAGCACAGCCGACGCAACCCTCCGTGCAAGCGGCCGTGCTGGAGCAGCAGGGAGCCGCAGGGAGAAGACGCGGAGAAGACGAGGAGCAGACGCGGAGAAGACGCGGAGAAGACGAGAAACCGAGAAGACGAGAAGACGAGAAGACGTGGGCACAGGGAAGCACATACAAGAGACCGCCGCCAGTGTTGATGGACAGAGAGTTGGAGCGCCCAAAGCCGGCCATGCTGCCGCGAGTTCAGACTGCTCTTCCTATGCCAGCTGCTGTCGACGCTGCGTTGGAAATGCAGTCAAGAATGCGCAAACGCTTGCACAATGCTTCAACAGACTGCCTTGGCCGGCCACGACAGGATTCGAAAAGGTGATTTGGACGTGTTGCCGGTGATGGCACGTGCGACTCCGACCCGGTGTGTGGCTGGCTGGGCACGGCAGCGGGTGGTGCGTCTTGATCGACCGCAAGCCACGCGATACTTTGGTGTTTTCGAAAGCTCCGCAACAAGCTCCACGTGCACGGCCCACATGTCTTCACCAACAGACTGCCGTGGTGACGCGACTGGGCTTCCACGTCTTTCACCGAGCCTCTCAAAACCACAGGCCGAGACACCCGCCAACACGGAATAGTGCCAGTCGCTTGGCCTACCTCCTCTGCGCCCCACCCATCACCCAGAAACCTCACGCCCCGCCCATCGCCCAGAAACCTCACCCAACCATGGACGAAGAAGACGACGATCTCTACGGCCCCTCTGAGCCCACCACCGAGACCAAGAAAGCGCCCAAGAAAGAGGACGACGGCTCCAGCGGCGACGAGCCCATGGACGAAGGTGCAGACTCGGGAGACGACGACGACGACGATGACGGCGACAGCGACTCGGTACGAATCCCAGCGGACGCAAAAAGGACTACAGCTGACGAAACTTTCAGGACCTGGAATTCATCATAGACAAGCCGACGACTGCACCGAAGCCCGCCGCGTAAGTTCTGAGAGGCGCTCAGCGACCACCCCCACGTTAACCTACTCCTTTCAGTGCATCACAGCCACAGGAATCCAAAGCCATAAAGATCGAAGCCCCCAATCCACGTCCACGCCACAACCGCCTTTCCATCAACAAACAAAACCCACGCCGGGGCTCGCCCCCAAGTCTCTCAATTGTCAGGCCTAGGCTACCCCGCCCTCCACACATCTGACGTGGATGTGAACGCGAACCCAACTTACCCGCCTCTGTCCAAGTCGCTCCTCCACGTCGACCTCGACGCTGACCTGGCCGAAGAACACAAGCTCTGGCGCCGCCCGGGCGAAGACTACTCCGACTACTTCAACTATGGCTTCGACGAGTTCACATGGGAGACGTACAGGCTGAAGCAGCAGCAGATGAGCCAGACGATACAACAACAGAAGCACGAGATGGCACAGATGCAGCAGATGATGTCCGGAGGCATGCCAGGGATGCCCCCATGCCGGGAGGTGGTGCGCCGGCGGGTGCGCCGCAGGGTCCGGGTGCTATGAACGGCATGGGCGGGATGCCGCCAGGTGGAATGGACGAGGGCCAGATGCAGATGATGATGCAGCAAATGGCCAGCTCGGGAATGGATCCAAGCCAAATGGACTTTGCAACCTTCATGCAGATGGCGGGCGGAGGTATGGGCGGGCCAGGGGGCCGGGAGGACCCGCCGGCTTTGGGGGCGGGGGCAGCAGCAGGGTGGTGGGTTCCAGCAAGGACACCAGGGCGGGGGTGCGAGAGGCGGCCGAGGGCGAGGGAGAGGGTGGTAAATGAGGGAATCCTCTCCACGCAACAGGTGACAAGAGTCGCATCATCATTTGGCGTTTTATGTATAAGACTACGATACCAAGGAAGCTTGCTGGCAGAATAAGTGGTAAAAAGGCAAAAAGCGCAGGCTAGAGGCTCATCGGAACATGTCGTCATGTTCAACTGCGCTGCACTGCGGTCCCCAGTTCCTAAATCGCCTTGACCATGGCCCCCAACCTATGCCGCCCAAGCGCGTACGCGTTTTCATATCGTGTTGGCGCCACGAGGCGTCTTGCTCCTTCGTCTTGCTTTTTCCCGCTTTTTGCTGTCAAAGCCGTCTGTAGGCTGCACGGCTGCTCTGTTCCGCCTTGTCTTGTGCTCCAATACCGCTGCCATGTACATGCCAGGTCTCGCGACACGGCAGCCATGGCTCATGTCTCCATAGGGTCTCCACCCTCCAGAATGTGCGCCGGTATCCGTCCTTCCGCAAAATCCTTCTCGAGCCTGGCCATCTCTGCCAAGCTCGTCGCAGCCTGAATGGCAGCGCGCATCCTCTTCTTCTCGTCGTCGGTGTAGATGCGGTCCTTGCCGTGAGCGTCCGAGCCATTCGTGGTGGGTACGACGAAACCTTTCGACTTGATGCCCATGATCTTGCTGGCCAACTCAGTCGGCTCCTCTGCTGTGCCGAACAGCTCCGCCGCCTTGTTGCGCTCAACGTCCTTGACCTTCACATAGTCGAGGTAGCGCACTGTGGGACATCGCCAGATGACCCAGTAGCGGTAGTTCTGCACAACGTCAGCATATTCCTGCACGCGCTGGGACGGGACAGACATGTCCGCACCTCCTTGCTTGCCACCGGGTTGCCAATGGCCGAGAGGAACACCAGCTTCTTGAAGCCTGCGAGCGGATCAAGGTCGGCCAGCTCCGTGAGCCGGTTCTTCGTCAGGACTAGCGTCTGCAGGTTCGGTATGCTCGTGGAGAGGTTTGGCTGCATGTTCGAGACGCGGTTCTGCGCGAGGAAGAGTGTGCGCAGGCGGGGCTGGAGAGGGAAGTTGCCGAGTTGCGCGATGTCATTGTCGGTGAGGTCGATTGCGTCGTTATCCTGCGCCCGTCATTAGCCATGGGCCGAGGAAGGAACAGCGGCCCACTGCAGACTCACTCGCGCGGCGCCCATGTTCTCGATGGCGGAAATTTTGTGGCCTAGAGTTTACAGGCATTGATATCAATTCAGCTCGCAAGTGTAGTATCTGTTCTTTCCAACGCACCTCGCAGATCGAGTTCACGCTCCGTGAGACAGTTGATGAAGGATAGAGAGTTGTTGATCAGCTCGGTGGTTAACCTCATACTGGCGGTGGTGACGCGTAGCTCGACGAAGACGAAAGATATGGGATATCAACCAGGAGCGCAATACGTTGCGGGCTTCGTTCGCGGGCTTGGTGCTGGAGACGCCATCGTCGATATCGAAATTCGAGGTTCATGGCGGCTGCCAAGGCTAGCGTCCTTTTTCTCAGCCCTACCAAGTACTAGCTGCATAGCTCAACCCCCTTCTCTCCTATACACACTAATTACCACATCCCTTCACAAGCACCTCTCATGCTCTTCTTTCTTTCCATGCCATAAGACGTCCTCCAGTCGCACACAGTTCCCATGGATTTCGCATCCAACTGGGGTTTCCCACTGGTGAACCTCCCGTTTCTGGTGGTTCGAGAACCAATTATAGTATACGGAACATTGTTCACGCTCAAGATTGGCTTCGGTGGTGAGCATTTGGATGCCCGAGTGCGTGACTGAATATGTCAAGGACAAAATGACGTGCGTGGCTTGCAGTGTTACAAAAGATTGTGCCAGTGTTTGAGCGAGAGCCGAGTTGGTTGCGCGAATGTTGTAGGGGTTGTAAGGCGCCAAATCATGCGTGTTATGGGTGTCGTGATGTGAGCGATGTCGGGCTACAGTACCGACCGTGCCCTGGCTGGTACGGAAGTGAGTATCGTCTGGATACACGAATTTGCTGCTGTAGCCATAGTACTCCTGAGTGCGTGTCGGGCGAAAGCTTGATCTGTGGAGGATGCAGTAGTAGCCACTGCCGTGAAAGCAGGTTCTGCATGTTGCGCAGTGTGGCATGGTTTTCGAGTTGGAGCAAAATGACAGGCGAAAGTTGTTGCACATAACAGGATCGAGAAGAGCGATTCTCAGCGCGTGTTAAATTTCATCTAATGGCTTCATGGCACGCACAGCTGCACATGCGCGCCATCAGGCTGGCTTATGTTCATTCACTGGTCAACACCGAGGACCCAATCGAAGGCAGCATCAGCCTCCACCGGCTTTGACTAATGACATCGAACAAATCTCAAAGTCGGCTCAAAATGCGCACGATCGAAACAGGAGTGAAGGTATTCATCAAAGGTCGCACTGTCTCCGCTATCACAATGGCTTGATTGAGTAGGCACGTACAAGGCTGAGGAGACAAGCTGACAACTGGCAATATGAGTCAAGGTCATAGGCTTGTAAGGTTCGTTCTTGCGGAACATTCTACAGAAGACTACATGAACATATAGATAACACCTGATCTATCAGCCGAGATGACCATGCCGTAAGGCTGCTCCACCAATGCCACATCCATGATTGTATCCAAGTGGGTCTTGAGAAGTTGCTGTTGCTGCAACGAGATCAGACCAGATCGAGATGACTTCGGTGCTGGTTTTTTGCTCGAAGTGGAACTCTTGCTTTCTCGGCCATTTGAGGCTTGGGGTTGCGGCTGCGATGAAAGCTCTGTAATGACTGTAGTATCGACTCCCGGCTGGCTTGTCCCGAACTGGGGTTTCACCTCGTCTACCTCAAGGCCGCTAACCACCATGGAGGCTTCTGGACGGTATGTGTCCCAATACCGGATCTTCCAGTCCGGGCCAGCAGTGAGGATAAAGGTATGTTTTGCATCACCCTTGTCATCTACAGCTTGTGTATGCACGGTAAAGGCTCGAATCCCACGATCTGCGCTCTGGTTTGCGGTGGGTTCTAATGCGGTTGCGAAACGACCGAGCATACCACCTGGCTTCTCTTCATCAAGGTCAGTGAGTAAAGTGCTCTTCAGCCCCGTCTCCTTGGCACCGCCGATCCGATAAACACGCTCGCAAATGTGCTTCTCCCAGTCCCACGTTGTCACCTCGCCCTGCCCGCTGCCCCCGGCAATGTACAGTCGCTGCGATCGCTTTCGTCTTGGCTCTTGTACCAGCAGGAGCCGATGTACGGGAGAGGCCCCGCTGTAGACCCATGCCTTGAGGCGCAATTTAAAACGAAGGTCCCATAAATCGAGCACACCATGGGATGTTCCCAACAAAAGCCAGTGTGCCTTCTTGTCCACACAGAAGCAAGTCGGGATTCCATGATTCAGCGGGTTTTTTAGAACAAACAGCTCTTCCATGGTTTTTAGGTTCAGTGCAATAATCTTTGAAGTGTTTGTGGCCAACAACAGCACTGACCTGCTGTCTTCGTTGTAATGCTCTGACCAGACAGCCCGATCCCCCTTCGGTAACTGGTATTCTCGGAGAAGTCTAGGCCTCCCAAACTTGACGGTACCATCAGCCCCTTGAAAGTAGTCAACACGTACAACGTGGACGCTACCATCACTGCCGGTAGCTACGAACGAATAGGTGTGCTCCACAAAGACAAGACTTGTCACTTTCACTTCATCGCCGAGCTTGTATGTCTGTCGAGAGCGACGTGTGATGTTGCGCTCGAGACGTGAAGTATCCCAGACCTTGACAGTGCCATCGTCCGATCCACTGATGAAGAAACCTTGATCTGGAGAAACTAGGATACGGTTCACGGCAACGGTATGCTCACTGAAAGTCGCCACCAGTGTACCCTCAGGCCTCCATGGGACACCGGCTACCGACTGATGGGCATCTTTGTAGCGGATGGGTGGTCTCCTGGTCGGAAGCTGAATATGTGGTCCAAATTCAATCTCGCCAGACGGAAAGCGCTCGAGGAGCATCGAGTCAAGGAGTTTCAAAATCGCAGGGTCGTTGCCTGTGTAGTTGTGGGCATTTCTGAAACGTACTCGGGAAGAGCTCCGTTGTGGTTTGTCAACGGCAAGTGGCGAGGACGGCTGACGAGAACGAGATGTATCTCGTGCATGCGCTGCGTCCACTTTGCCAAAAGCGTTTGCAGAAGTCGTACCAATCTCAGGAAGCGCTTTGTTTTCTTTCTTGTTGAGTAGGCTCAAAGCGCTGCTACGATGTTGTAACGAATGCATGTGGTCCCCACCACTAAATGAACCGACAAAAGAATGACTGGGCGACGCACTACTGGGTATTTGAAACGAGCTCCTCCGTAAATTGCTCTCAGATGACGGTGACCCTCTACCGTGACGCAGATCATGAGTTGAGTTCGTAGGATTTGAACGCGATGGTATGGCTATACGTCGCCCGCCGCCTTCTTCCAGGGCCAAACGCTCAGCTTGACTTTGCGCATGAGGTATACGGGATGCAAGAGCATCGACTTCTGTAGTGGATGCGTCGAGCAGCGCGTCTTGAATAGTTCGAGGTTGAGCGTAGTCCTCGTGCTGACTGTTCACTGTTCGATCTCTGTTGATAGTGTGCTGCAAGTTATCATCGAAGATGACAGTAAGGGCGTTAATTCCGAGATCCTTCAGGGTTACAATATTATTGAACCTTGTCGGGCTCGATGCAAGGCTATCCGACCGCCGTCGATGAACTACTCGCCAGATGAACTCTCGTAGAGCAACAAGCCTGAAGTCATCTTCGGTTGTCATACCTGCATTACGAAGCTTCTGCAGCCAGATCTGGTCCTCGGCGTTCTTCTGTATCCTCTGAAGCACTTTCAGGTCTAGCTCACGACTAGAGATAGTAGGGAGCGTTTCTTCTGTAGACCCAAACGTGAAAGTCTGTTGTTGCCTGGCAGAGGTCCAGAAGAGCCCCTTTTGTGCTTGCACAGCCCAGTTCGATGCCATCTCCATGAGCAACCTTGGCATAGGTTTCCTGAGGGACTCAAGGATGCGTGTATGTGAGAAGTCAGATGGCACCACCTTCAGGTACGGCCTGATGAGGTTTACCAAGATACTGTGCGTATCTGCAACTGAAAGGTATTTTGATGCAGCCGAAATGAATTGGGCGGCTGCTTCTCGGATCCAAAGGTTTGGGTGCATCGTGAGCCTCGCAACTATGTCCACCAGCTCCCAGGTCTTGGATCGTTGAAAGAGTCCAAGTTCCGCCATGGAAGACAACGCGCGTATGACTTTTTCAACGACAAACTCTTCTGGGTCTGTCAATGCTTGAACCATGAGCGGCAAGATGTAACCTTCCAAGCTTGCGCCCCCAACAAAGACGGCCACTCCAACGATTGCCTCGAAGAAACCGCATTTCAACATCCAATCCGGATCATTGAGGTAAGTGTTGAGATGACTCAGTACTACATCATTCGCTCGAGGGCTGCCAAAGAACACGCATAAATCAGAGACGGACCGGAGCATTGCGCGACGAACAGAGGCGGCAGAATCCGTTAAAAGAGCTTTTGTATGTTTTTCGAATGCCTCGAGAAGATTCTGACGATCAGCATCGAAACGATTGCGGTGTGCTGACGAGGAAAGGTTATCTTCGGCTTCGGGGTCGGTAGCAGGCAAAACCCCATCCGCTCGTAACGCCTGGATCATGTCATGGTACTTCGCAGCCGTGGTGGCGAGTGTTCCTATACACAAAGCGTATTGCATACGAACAAGAGGGTTTGTTGCTGATGAAGAATCGGGAAGGTATGCCTCAATCGTGGAAGAATGTACTCCGGGAAGATATAGGCATTGATAGGAGACACGACTTGTACCATCGCAAGGATTTGCGTTAGGGATCTCAATGCGGTAATCCTAACTTGCTCCGACTTGTCGGTGAGCAGCTGTGCAACGTACGGTATCACACGATCCAGCTTTGCCTCGTCAGTTAGGCGTTCTGAGAAAGCTAGCAGTAGCTCCAACCCTCTAACGCGAGCAGAAGCACGGGCTGTCCCTCGCATACACGAAACAACTATGGTGAGGAAAATCAAGTTGCCATCATCTTGCGCAAGACTTCTTGTAGGACACGCTCGGTGCTGACAGTTGGGAATATCGATATATAGTGGGAATAACTTTTCGTTCGGTTTGGGAGGCGTATGCCGTGGTCTGACAAGCTCTTTTCCCTCGTTGTTGGAGAGTAAATGAGAAATCTTGTCGTAGTCGTTGTAGACCTGATCGATTCGCTCATCTGGCTCCCCGAAATGCTCAGAACCAGTGGTGACCGGTTTCCGACCCGATGATGGATCTGTGATCGAGTACATGTACTGTTGCAGAAATCCGTAAAAGTAGTCTGGGAACACCTTGCCTCTCCAATGCGTAAGGTAATCCTCAGCTGACATTCTGGAATTTGGATCGACTTGTATCATGTGCATGATGAGCTCTCGTACGTGGGAGTCCTGTATCTTGCCAAGATGATAGTGCTCCGGGTTGTATTCGCCTTGTCGGTACTTAAAAAGTTGGCTCAACGAGAATATGGGCGCTTCTAGAAACAACTCGGCAATAACACAGCCGACACTGAAAATGTCCATCGCCCAGTTCACGTTACCTTCTCCCTCTGGCTGCTGACCGGAGGCCAGAAATCGTTCGGGCGCCAGGTAGCACGTACGTCGCCCGGACAAGTCGAAATAGAAGGAGAAATCCGCAGGGTTGTCTTCGGGAAGATGTGCGGGTTTGTATGTAGAAGAAAAGTCGGTTAGGTAGAGCCAGTTCCAGGACGTGACCAAGATATTCTCGGTCTTGATGTCCCCGTGATAAACATTCTGGGCATGACAGTCGCGTATAGTAGAGAGCAGCTGGAAGGAAAGCCATTTCTTCTCAATCTCTTCGAGAAATGGGCGTGTGCTCAATCTATCATACAACGAACTGTGCATGTACTGACGGACGAGGTAACCGCAAGCAGCTGTTTCGATGATACGGTGGTAAGCCACGGCGTTCGGAACTTCTGCAAGTACCTTGCGTTCGTCTATATGAAGATCAGCCATACTAAAGCAGGGACATTTGTAATACAACTTACGAAGCAGTCGTCTTGCATATGTCTCAAAGTTGAACTGCGCGTATGGCTTCATCACCACGCGTGCCACGACAAGACCATCTTTGTGTCGTGCCCTTACGGCTTTCATGAACCGGGCAGCACCAAGGGATTTCTCATATTGCAAATCAGCCAGCTCTGGTACATCGATGTTGGCGGTGCCAGCCGAGAGTGTGGTGAGTGAGAACCCTTGACCCATGGCAGCGGTTAACGTAGTCGAACACTAGGGCGCTTCGTGTTGATGCCTGCCAGCCCGCATGTTGAGATGCCAACGGTCAGTCTCTGCGTTTCACGAACTTGGCGTGGGGCTACTATCAAGATGCAGAAGGGGTTGGTTGCATGCTAGTGTCCGCGCGATGATAGCTGCTACAAAACAGACCACCTGCAGGATGAAGTCGTGGTCATCATCCGCTGGATCTGGGCTCCAGTCGCAGCCGCAGCGGGCGCTAAAATTCTGACTAAGCTGCGGCATGACGCACGTTCGAGCAACCTACTACGGTCATGTCTACTGGGTACATTGCAGACTTGCGCCAGCACGTTCGCTGCTGCTTTCCAGTGTGTATCTGGTCTAACATACCTTTGTATCGCGCTATGCGATTCAGTCTCTACAGTCAACGCCTCCACAGACATTAGCCGTCATGCAAACGCAGGCATGACTACATGACGCAGGCTTGACCGAAGCAGTTGTTATCTTTGCCTGCATGCAGAAAAGAGATGGATACCTCAAGATCGAGGCCGGAATTGAGGGAACGTGCTAGTTCTGCAGCATCTAGGGCAACGACATCGCACGAGAGTTTACACGAGAAGCCAGACGACTCGGAAAGGGCATCTTCTGTCGCTGAAAGTCCCGAACTGTTACCTCAAAATGACACTTCCTCTAGCAACTTCAAGCCGGAGGCTGACCTTGACAAGTTACCTGGAGTAGGTCAACCTCGCACAGAGACTGCGTCAATCAAGTTCGGTGGCGAAGAAGAAGACCCTACTGTGGGTGTATCCTTACAAAGGCCTGTGAGCCCGGCTACCGTACATAAAGTTAAGGGTGTCTCATATCAGAAAGTTGGTGAAAATGGCATCAGTAGGATGCACAAGTTTTCGTTGTATGAGACGAGCACACGCTTTTACCTTATTGGGGCGGATATCATGGAAAAGCAGTATCGGGTGCTTAAAATTGATCGAACAGCACCGCTAGGTCATCTGAACATCTTCGAAGACGATATAGTATACGACAGACGAGAGATGCACGGGCTCCTGGGGACCATTTCGGACGGCAACAAGGGCACCGGCGGGATGAAGCTCAAATGTAGCACATGGGGTCTGCTAGGTTTCATACGCTTCACTGATGGCTACTATATGCTCTTGATCACCAAAAGAGCCCAGGTAGCGATGCTTGGAGGGCATTATATCTATCAAGTCGATGGGACAGAAATGATTTCTCTTACGACAGGAGCTTCATCCCGATTTCAAAAAGACCGGAACCCAGAAGAAGCCAGGTTTCTTGCAAGCCTCGCGAATCTGGATCTGACACGATCGTTCTACTTCAGCTACTCATACAACATCACAAGAAGTCTTCAGCAAAACATCATTCACGAGCGGACAGCCCTGAATGAAGGTATCGAGAATCCCGAACGCAACTACCAGGACATGTTTGTGTGGAATCACTACCTACTAGACCCCGCCCGTGTCGTTTTGAAAAACGTGTACGACTGGTGTCATCCGATCATACATGGGTATGTAGATCAGTCTTCTCTTGACGTCTTCGGGCGCCGGATCTACATCACCATCATCGCTCGGCGATCGAGACATTTTGCTGGAGCCAGATTCCTGAAGCGAGGTACAAATGACATGGGCTATGTTGCCAATGATGTGGAATCCGAACAAATTGTGTCCGAGGCACTCACTACGTCATTCCACGCACCTGGACCGCGGCTTTATACGAACCCAACATATACATCATACGTTCAGCATCGTGGCAGTATACCGCTGTACTGGACACAAGATAACACAGGTGTTACACCCAAACCAGACATCGATTTGAGCCTTGTAGATCCATTCTATAGCGCTGCGGCTCTCCACTTCGATGATTTATTCGCACGTTACGGTGCCCCTATCATCGCCTTGAACCTGATTAAAGCGCGGGAACGGACACCAAGAGAGTCCAAATTACTACATGAGTACAAGTACTGCATCGACTATCTCAACCAGTCATTACCAAAGGACAAGAAGATACGATACGAGGCTTTCGATATGTCGCGCGCCGCTAAGACGAGAGGACAAGACGTGATAGGTACTCTGGAGAGCCTGGCTGAGAAAGTCCTGGTTGAGACAGGCTTCTTCAAGAATGGAGATGAGACTGAGGGTACACCACGGGTACAGAACGGTGTGGCGCGAACTAACTGCATTGATTGTCTCGATCGCACGAACGCCGCCCAGTTTGTGATTGGGAAAAGAGCCCTTGGGCGCCAACTACAGGCCCTCGGCGTCATCGCAGGGAACACGGTCGAGTATGACTCGGATTGTGTAGAGATGTTCACTCATATGTTCCACGGACATGGAGACACCATTGCAATACAGTACGGTGGGTCGCACCTCGTAAACACGATGGCCACGTACCGGAAGATCAACCAATGGCAGAGTAGTTCTCGCGATATGGTGGAGAGCTTCAAAAGGTACTACCACAACTCTTTCCTCGACTCGCAGCGCCAGGAGGCCTACAACCTCTTTCTTGGCAACTACACCTTTCACCAAGGCCAGCCAATGTTGTGGGATCTAACAACTGACTACTATCTGCATCATGCTGATCCACGCGCATATCTGGAGAGAACACGGCGAGACTACAACAACTGGTTCACTCCTTCAAACTTGGAGCCAAGGACGCTGCCATCCTCGAGCTATCCTGCAATGCTGCAAAGCAAATCACTCCATGCGAACATTGGGTTCCGCGATGATTATTGGCTTGAATACTACCGGCCATTGGCTATATCATCGTTCCTTAAAATATTTGCCTTCCGACTGGCATCGCCAAACCGGGCTGCACGCGATAGTAGAGACGGACTTTCACCATCACGCATTGAAGACTTGTCACCTTTTGTGCCTCGAAAGAAACAGCATGAGCAGGGTTCCCATCGTAACACAGGAAAGAAGGGATCCCGAAAGGGGGTCACTATACTCGATCCAGTGAGCGAGACCGACTCACAACAAAACAGCGTGATGGGTCGGCGACGCCGCCATGTACAACTCAATGTACCCCTCACGAACTCGTCTTTCACGCACTCGATACTCCGGGACCCACATTTTGAGACGGAAATGCCGTCCTCTGCACCTGCAATGATGAGCTCATTCCCGTCTTTAGCAAACTCAATGTCAACCTCAACGGGCTTAGCCTCGACTGTACGACCTGGCTTCAAGCCTGCTGATAAGGCACTCATCAACCAGTGGACACTTGCGCAGTTCTATGACAATAGCATCAATCCTACAGTCTCTAGTTCTGAAGCAGATGAGTACACACGGTACATTGAGCATCCACTGAACCTGCCATTGGTGGTGAGTAGTGAGATGCCGAGCGCGGATGACCCAAGTGCCATGGAATACTACGAGTACCTGTGCATGACCGAAGGTGGACCAAAAGCACAAAACGATGTTGATGAGTTCAGCATCGCCCCATCTGGACTTCCTCGCATCGATACTGATGTCGCTTCTCTCCGCTCTTTCCAATCCTACTCGCGACCCATGACTTCGGCCTCTGTCAGCACACCATTTTCGCACGCCCCAGCGTATTCTTGGTCACAGTCGCTGAACCTTCACCCGCATCTCTACCCATCTTTTACAGATGAGATCTTGCCGCAAACGTACTCGACATCTGGAAAGTTCCAGACAGCCGAGGAAGACATCGAGGAATTTGAGGAATACCTGGATGTCAAAGAAAATCCACTAGATGTTGAAGAAGAGGATGGTACCAAGAAGCGATACAAGGCCTATAGGCAATGGCTGAAAGGTAAGAGCTTCTTCAAGCAAAGCAAGGTTGATCCGGAGTGGCAGAATCAGTTGCCTGTCAGATGACGAGGGCATTTATGGGGATCGAAGCAGGTGGCATTTGGGCATTGATAACAGTGTAGGGTACATTGATCTGGTATTTGAAGGACCCAACAAAAAAAGATCGACTTAGCTATTACTACGATCGTTCTCCCAGTTTCTCGGTTGTTATCACATTCTACCATGCGCTAGCCGTTTCGGTAACCCATTGTGTGCCACATTCCCCGTGACAATAGCCCTTACACTCCCTTTCTTTCGTGACTGTCGATGTACTACTGCAACCCTTCACCTCCCCTGGGGCACAGTAACTACGCTTAGTATGATACAATCAGGTGATGCGCATCCCATTGTATCCTCCGGACAGACTTTCGTGCCACTCACAGTTTGCGTGTAGCACGCTCTAGTTGGCGAGGGTGTTGGCTTAGGTGTAGGCGTTGGAGAAGTGGAAGGAGTTGAGGGTGGTTTGGCGCAGGAGCTCACCACCGACCAACTCGTCGCGCATCCTGTAGGACACTTGGTCGGGCAAGGCGCATATACTGTGTCTGTAGCTGTGCGTGTACAACAACTATCTGTTATACATGGTTGTGTAATCGTTGACAACTGCAGACATAATGGGCGGATGCAAGTGGCGGTGTTGAAGGCGCAAGAGGACCATGGTGCAGGTGTGTCGACGCGTGTACTGAAAGATGGACAGTGGCGTGGAGCGAGAGAGGTGGTTGTAATTGTGGTACGGACTATGGTGGTATAGGTGCGGGTGACTGGCGTAGAAGCTGGACAAGTCTGTGACGAGGGGAAGGGAGGCGTGTAGGGCGGGATAGCCAAGGCGAAGGAGCTGGTGACTGTTAGTACGGGGTTGAGGGCTTTCTTAGGATGGAGCTGCGTGTACCAAAGGCCTAAGAGCAGTAGTGTGATATACATTGCAAGTGCTCAATCTGAAGCGATGATAAGTGTGTATACCAGGATACGAGCAGCCGGGATGTCTATCTTATGCTTTTTCTCTACCTACCTTTCTGGAGCTACCTATCGTCCCTGCGATGCTACCGATCCGAGAAATACGAAAAACTGTAATGGTCACAAGGAGGATTCGAAGACGAGCTTGTGTAACGCGCGTGCACATGCCTTCCTGGAATGTACAAAGGGACATCGAGCTGAACTGACACGACCAATCAGAATGTGGGTGGCTTTTTAACGGCCATACAGACGATGACGCTTGCTGCAAGACTATTGTTACTATTCTGAGTACTTAATGAGTTACTGCATGAACGTCTCGATGTTTAGGGGATAATAAGGCAGCGCCACAGTCAGTGGAATGGACGGGATTGAGTGCAAACCGCCTTTCGTGTCCGACAGAGGTTGTCAAAGTCGAGAGTGCTACGATGACATGTGCGCGGGTAGCTAAGCTCTCAATGTTACAGCAGAACCGTAGCTCCCTGCCTGGCCGATGATTCTGTAGTCCGCATTCCTGCCGACCACATTTGAGACTAGCAGCACTTTATGGTTATGGCAGAGTCGTGCCATCGCAGCTCACTGCCACTTTCGAGTCGAACGCCCTCCATGCCAAGATATGTTACATGTATATACACTTACGAATGAGGCTCGACTAAGCGGCGGCGGCCTTTGGCTTCTTCGTGCCGTACTTCGATCTCGATGTGATCCTGTTGCCAACACCTCCCTGCACTGTATTAGCATGAGCATGGGTCCGAATTCTGACGTAATACCCACCAAGTCCAATGCTCCTCGGACCAAATGGTACTTCACACCAGGGCAATCCTGCGCGCGCCCTCCTCGTACCATGACGACCGAATGCTGCTGAACGTTGTGACCTAAGAACAAATCAATTCGTTGATCTCCAGGTCTCCGAGTTCTGCCTGTGACATACCCTCTCCTGGAATGTATGCCGTGATGACCTTTCCTGTACTTAATCTCACCCTCGCAATCTTCCTCTCTCCAGAGTTGGGCTTCTTCGGCTTCGTTGTGCCGACCTTCAAGCAGACGCCCTTTAGCTCCGGCCGGTTGGCGAGTTGCGGCGATCGCAGTTTTCGCGCTCTTTGGGTAATCCTCCCTTGACGTAGAACCTGAATCAATGTACATTTGTTGGCTCGCGATGCAGGTGTAGGGCCGAGCGAGAGGCCAGCGAGGGCGTTGCAGAGGGGTGTGGGGGCGATGGACGGCCGCGCAGCAATCTGAAATGATTGCACGAAGATGGAGGGCCGTACGAGGCGTCGGAGGAACTGAACAGGCATGGCGGCGGCTGTGATGTCGTTGTGCAGTTGCAATGGGCAAAAGTTCGAGATGCGGCGCGTTTGATTCGGGATGACTAAGCGGGTGCATCACCACCCCTTCATGTTTCTTTCACAATTGTCGTTCACAATTTCATCTAAACAGTGTACGAACAAGATCATCATTCTGTATGGGCCTTGTCGTCACCATTTTCCTTGTCCTCGCCAACGTCAAGCCTTGACGATTGTTCCATTAAGCGTCTCTCTACGCTGATCAAGCTCCTGCTTGATGGCGCCTTCTCTGTTCAGCCCTTCGTACAAAGCCCAAGCTGCCAGTGTCTTTGCATCCCTGGCGCCTTCCCGCCAAAGATCCTCGTAGCTGACTACCCGCAGTGTGATCATCTCTCCTTGTCGCTTCTCTCCGGTCAACTTTCCTCGAACATCTTCAATCTCCTGACGTTCCAGCTCCTGATCTGTTGTTAGTGCATGATTGATCAGGTATGTTCGGTCGTAGAACGCTTGCCTTTTCCCATAAGAAGATTGGCATGAACTCGTCCGAGCCACCAGGGCTAGGATACATTGCATTTTGCATGGAGGGTTCTGACACTAGAGAGTGCCGCAGTGCGAGTTCCGTCAAATCGATCAATTCAGAGCATGGCAGGCTGAAACCTGTCTCTTCCAGAATCTCTTTCGCGGCGGCACCAGTAAACGTCTCAGCATCATCTATCGTTCCAACTGGTATTTCAACGAACTTCAAACTGCCTGCGGGTACCCGCGGTTGCTCCGTCAAGACCACCCATCTCTCGTCTCTTGAGTCTTTGGGTCGCAGGATCATCAACATCGCCACGCTGCCTCCGCGCAGAAAGGTAACGCCAGGAAGCTCTGTGCCTCTGCCGTTCCGGATCACGGCTTTCAGCTTCAGAAATACAACTTTTTGTCCGGACCAATCAACTGATTGGATAACTACTGACTTCAGAAGATAAGGGTCCTCCCTGAAGCCATGGCTGGGATCGCTGTATTGAAGCTCCAAGTTAGACTGCAGTGTGTTTTTCCACTTTTGAAACACAGGCCATGCCTGAAGTTGCTTCTCCGTAATGTTTGGAGTAAGCGAGACATCGACAGGTTGTCGAAACCCATTCAGTATAAACCTCTGCGTGGTTGTCATGATTCGGGCCGGCGTCTTTGTCGTTCAAGAAATGAGCTTTTCTCGACAACGATTGGAACTTCGTCGCTGCAAAGTTTTCCGTTGACGTTGACAGGAAGAGCAGTCAAACTTTTCAGAGTTTAGACACCAGCAGCCTGCATTCGCCTGTTCCAGTTCTTATTTCTGACTGGCCAGAGTCATCGAGGAAATTACCTTGAGCGCTAGCATTGGGGGTCGACCCGCTTTGCTTCGCGAACTACAGCCCGTGTTCGCTGCACATATCAGGGGTATCGACGAAAACGCGATAGGCTGAACACATATCCCAGCTTCGCTTCGATCAACTACCAAATTCCAATATGAACCAGCTAAAGGTAGGTAGATTTGTCGGTGATTCCTCTAGTTCAATGGAAACAACTTGTTCCGTTTGTTTCAATTGGTCTACCGTAAAAACTTGATTCTATGGCCGCCAGCTAGCAGGGGGTAAAACATGGAGAGGCCTATAGGAGCTGAGTGCTCAGTAGGGATGGTTGTCGGCCAATCAATCATCCTGCTCCGCTTCATTCCGTGCCCTGCTAGCTGGTACGGTAGTAATTCTTGCGGGATAAGAACAGTTCGTGCCCCAACTACCTTAATGTTCGCGACCCTATTACTCGTTGGTGAAGTCTGTGAGGGGGTTTTTTTTTGCAGCCCTTATCATGGCCATTACACAATCTCGTCACGATGATGTGCGATATCTGCTTTCGCATGCTCTAAGGACAGGATGGAAGGGCGTGGCAGGTCACCCATGACTTACATTTCAAACACTACCCAGACCGAAAATTCCTACATCGCTCTGCAGAAAAGAACTGCGGAATTTGTAAAGTGTTGCACGAAGAACTGCAGTCGAAGCTGGACGCAACTGCAGAAGCCTCGATTACGGACATCAATGTCGCATGTGTATCGACCACACAGGTTCAAGTGGCGCGCAGGATACCGCTGCAAATGGCGCGATGTGCGAAGGTGCGTCTACAACTAGCTCTGATAGAAAAGAAATCGCAGATTAATCTCTTTGTGATGCTATATGTGCTGAGTCACCCACGAGTACAAGACCTCTACTGTGTCTATATGTGCAGCTCCCAGATTCGCGCAACGCCCGCTTTTTACTCGGAAAATAGCAAAAAAACTTAAAGTTTAAAATAGAAATATCTGCTTCGAAAGCAATGGAATGGAAATTCTCAATTGGCAAATTTGTAGAGCTTGGGAAGCTTTATAAGTTATATATTAATGTTAGACGTAGCCACCAGGCATGTGTTAGGCTTCCCACCTCTGACCTGCCTGGTATGGCAATAAGTACTGCTCTAGCCTACCAGCTTGTCTGTATATGGGCTCTAGTATTTATCAACTCTCTCATTTAAATAGGAAGTCGAACATTCTTGCTTCAACGCCGTTCAAAGTGCGCCCCTACGCTTGGATGATGGCGGGCATCTTCGGTTTCCTTTCATTGTTCATTTGCTTTATTAGGCTGTTGCTCAGAGATGTTTTAGAGATTGGATATTTAAGCACAGAGGTTCTAGTTTGTGCGGGCTTGTGTTTGGATCGGTATTCTTGGCAGGAAGGGCTTTCCTGTCTCTGTTGTGGAGAATTAGGAGTGAGCTGTGATGAAGCGAACCACGGCACTATGTAGTAGACTGGGCAAGCCAGTTGACAAGTGGTGAGTGATATGGATTCAAGTGTATGGCATTACCAAAGTAGGCTGATATAAAAACTGTTCTCAACCCTTAGAGGTAGATCAAAGTGATGACAGACTCGGCATATCGCTAAGCTAAAAGGGAACTAAACAAATATAACACAGATAGAAAGCAAGAGGTGTTAAACAGGCTCAAGAATCAAAAGGCGACACTACCACATCTTCGCTTTACCCTTCCCTTTCCCACCCCCGACCGCGGACTCAATGCCGGGAACTGATCCTCCTCCAACTCTTTCCTGCTTTGCTCTTCTGCGAGGCTCAGCTGCATCGCAAACTCAAGATCCGAAAGCTCATTGCCATTGCTCGAGCTAGCGTTTGCTTTGCCTTTCTTCGCTGGACTACTCCACGGCGAAGCAGACTTTTTGCTTTTGGCGTACTTGATGGGGATATCAAACACAGGTGAGTCCATTGGATCAGAGTAGAAAGGATCGCCACCGTTGCTTTCCTCAAGAGAGAGGCGAATAGCTTCTGCGATGTCGGGATCGAGTTCTTCCTCACCTGTCCCGCTATGTGCAGAAGCCTGCGCATGGCTGAGCTCGGGCTTGACGGTGTACTGCCGGGATAGTTCGATGATTTCGCTTTCATGACGCTTCCTCTCCTCCGCCTCCAAGCTTTCTTGAGATAGGATTGCAGCGTAGGCAAGGGCTTCGTCCTCGTCCTCGAGTAGCTCAGTACCGAAGCGAGCAGCCTGCCGCTCGGCTTGTTTGCGTCTCTGAATATTGTCGTGCTCTAACTCGAACTGTTCGTTCTCAATGTAGCCTTTTAAATTTACTCTCCCGGTACCGGTAAAGCGTTCGTTGGCTTGATTGGTGCCGCGTTCAGTTCTTCGAAGGCGGCGCTTGCTGCTTTTATACTGATCGGCGGCAGAAGAGCTGAAACTCCACCAGCGTAGCTGGTTGCCCAGTGAGACGGCACCTCGAAGCACAGTTGGATCTGGGTCGAGACATACGGCGGCGGCAGCAAACATGTTGATACCTACGCCCTGCGCTGATGCCTGTGCTTGCACAAGTCTTCTTCGAGCACGAGACGCATGACGTGAGTGTAATGTCGTGATGGGCGACATACTGGATGCAAGCGGATCCCATGCCTGTACCAAACCGTCATTGCCGCCAACGACAAGGTAGAGAGAGGTCAAGGCTAAGGAAGAGATCTCAGGTGAGTCAGTGTAGATAATTCGAAGGGGTTCGATGTTGTTAGAGTATTCGGATGAGCGTGCAACCGGAGCTCTCACATCCCAAAGAAGTACAACCCCGCTTTTGGTGCCTGCAGCGATGAATCGCGCCCGCTGTCCTGGAATATCCGCAGGCGAAGCTGGTTGGCTTGCGACAGATATGGGCGAAGCGTAGGGTGAAGATGCTGTAGAAGCTGTAGAGAAGCCAAGTGCTGGGTCTTCTGACAGCGACATTGTTGCAAATGTAGAAATGTCCAGCGTCGTCACCGACAGCCGAGTTCCCTTAAAGCCGCCAAAGGAGAACTTGGAGCACCGCCACTCTTCCACCAAATTAGCTCGCTCGGGCGAGCTACTAGAGGACACGTAAGAAGAGCTACGGTTGCGCAAAGGTACTTTGATGATATCCGGAGTGCCGGGACCCGATCCACCAAATAACGACGGAGGCAGAGACATCTGTGGCGTCGCAGTACGGGTGGAAGTACTAGTGCTTTTGTCTTTCTCGTGTGCCTTCCATCGAGTGTAGCGAGTGATGTCAGCGCTGTTTCCTTCATCAAGCCCGCATTCGAAAACTACCATAGCTTCGCCGGCATCGTTGCCATCATCGCCAGCGAAATCGACTTCAAGGCGCCTGCGCATGTCCCAACCAAGACAAGACTTGCGGAAATATTTGGGCGGTTTTCGCAGGAACTTTTGGATCTCCCTTGTCTCCGCAGCAATTTGTTGCTTTCCCAAACACATCCCGTCCCAGGACGTACGAGGCGAATAGCTTCCATCAACCTCAGCATCACTGTATGGGTCCGGTCTTGCAACACGCCGACTAGGCTCGACAAGGCTCCAGTAGACGCTTCGTCCTGTGAGCCAGGCCAAGTATTCTGCAGGTTCTGCAATGTCGGTCGTGGTGGCTTGGCTGCGAGTCGGGAACTTGGTCAGGTAAAACAACTCGCCAAGTGCGTTAAGAGCCACTGCCCAGATGCGGTTCTGCGTTTTTCGCTTAGAAGAAAAGTTGTCATCCACGACAATGGAGACAATTGGAACACCAGGGCTGAGGATCCAACGAGCAGTCAGCTCACCACGTTGCAGACGTGATGCCTTCACGCCATCAGTTCCGAGACTGCAGGCGGTGACAACACCAGCAGCAGAGCCCATCATCATACCAATGGTACCCTCTGAGAGTGTTGGTATTGTGTTGGACTTCGCAATCCATACAGAGGAGATAGCTCCGCCGTCAAGACCCAGTTTGGGTATCCCGAACTCAGGTTGGCTGAAGTCCAGAGGCTCTGCAATGAAGCGACCACGCATCTCGTCAGTAGCACGGTAGTAGCAAGAACCCTCCGGGCAGCCTTGGCCGTATATCATCCCATGAGGCTGCGATACGTCCATAACATTCGGGCAGCCCACAACTTCGCCAGAGCCGAGACCCCACTCGGCAGTACCAGGAAAGCGTTCTGAGAACTGGCTGTAGAAATTGGGATCACTTTGACCCCAGGGGTCTACCTTTGCGACTGTTGGGTCGCTCGCGGTCACCATACCAACGTCATCTGCGCCATGTATGAACCGTGGCTCTTTTTTATTGAGACCGGTGCCGAACGAAGCGTGTATGTGGTTGATAGTTGTGTATGTTTTGGCTTCATAAGTCACCACTGGATGAAGACTTTGCACTAGGCCAGCGCGAGACGGGGTTGAGGTATCCGGCATGGGCTTGCCACGTACCAGAGAGCGCAGCATCCTAGTACGCAGGATGTATTCGCTTCGCCAAGATGCCAGTGCGGTTAATCTTGTGAACCTCCTCTTCTCAGATCGCACCATGTCGCCGTTCTCTTCTGCGTTGGTGTGAAACGAAGCATCCTCAAGAGCAGCCGGACCAGGGAAGTAGCGGGCGAAGGCTACTTGCCATGCGTGCGGTGTCGTGACCAGATCGTTGAAGCGTCGAGAGACGAGCGCAACGGCTGCAAGATCGTTGGGTGACAAGTGGGCAATGGCGTGTATTAAGACCTCGTTGGGAAGATGCGCGATTGGAGACCGCTTGTCGTCAGGCTTCCTGTTGCTCTTGATAACCTCGAACAGAGGCCCTTCAGCGTTCTTCCGTGCTGACTTGGACAGTGCTTTCTCATATTCATCGATTCTGTTCCTCGGTGGAGGCGTCGATCGTCTGAGACCCTTCAATCCCTCGGTCGCAACATCGCCATTCGCGCCGCGTGTCTCCGAACGCGTCGCTTCACGTGCGTCGCCACCGGACGGTGACTCAGACTCTCCTTGCGACCCCCATAGGTGAGGTTGCAGAAGAGACTGCGGGTCATCGTCGCGGCGCTGTCCATGCTGGGAGAAGAGTTGAGGGGTTTCGGGGGCAGTCGGTGGAGTGGAGGCGTTTTCGAATTCGTTGGGAGACTCTGGCTGCATAAAACTGTTGAAGAAGTGAAGGGATGTGGGCGGACGACTGAGCTGTGGGACAGTACTCAGTCAGAGTCAGGGTATGCGTGCGCGGGGCGAGAGACGACTTGGTTGGGGTTGATGTGAGAGGGGCAATGTTCACGAAAGGAAGAGTTAAGATGCAGCAACTCTAGGCAAGCAGGGATATAGCTTCCGCGAGGGGAACTTCAATACACGCCAATAGTTGGATTTCTTCATCACATCCACACACCCCTCTGCTCGTACGTCTGCACTTTATCTTGAATTCTAATTCCCTACAGTTGCACGTTTCCTGCTTAGTCAGCGCTGCAAAAGACCTCCCAACTCGCGAATCGAACGTCTTTTTGGTGGCTGGACCGCCAAGACCATCATGCATCATGACGAGGACCACTTGCAGCGAACGTGGGGCTGTCGCGAACTTCACATTGGTAGAGTCGATCGTCACGCTCTACATTTCATTGGGGTCAATGATAATGGGTCTTAGCTGCCTGTCTGCATCTCTTTGTATTTTCTTTTCTTCTCGTAGTCTTCAAAATCAAGCCGGCATTTTTCTAGATCTAATGTTGTTCATGCCCTGTGGCAAACGATTACAACATGTTCTGATGCTCTGTATTGCAGATCTCACTGCATCCAGCACACCTGGACCATCGGCTTCGGCCCTCCATGATGTGAATGTCTTCTCTCATCGACCAGGGTCCATGGTCAAGTTCCCCAACTGCATGAACACAGAGTCTAGCACAGATGTAATCTTCTTGCTGCCTACAGCATAGAAAACCATAACCCAATAAGCCATTCCAACCTCTGTACTAATCTAGTACACGTGGCCCTTAGTCAGAGCGGCCATGTTGCTGGTTTCGGGTGCAACGAAGTAGAGCTGATACACGAAACCCCATGTTGATTGTCCTTAGAGTATAACGGCTCTGGGCTTCGTGCCAGGTTGGAGAATTCAAAGGATGTACTCAAAAGCACATCTGAGGTTGAGACCGTTAAGAAGAAAGCGTACTGAGGCTGGCCTTCGCGAGAGTTATGCGTCTTGGCCAGCTGCCTCGGGAGACCAGACAATCCAACTGAGCGAGCGAACCATACGACAGGCAAAGACACTCGTACTTTCGAGCCTGACATGGAGGACTCCACGAGTGCAAAAAGGGGTCTTGCCGCGACTCGAACGCGGGGCCTCTCGCACGTTTACTTAGGTACCCTAAGCGAGAATCATACCACTAGCTGCATGGTTGTTAGATGAAGTTCGAGAACTGAAGATTTGTAGTTTGAACTTACACCACAAGACCATATCATATCATGTGATTGTGATGAAAATGGGAAATGTGATGACATAAATATAGCCAGTCGCACAATCATGGGGCAAGAAAATCTACATTGCCGGAAGGGTAGTGGTCGAGGTATTAAAGTAAGGGATACGATCCAGCCCACACAAACGCTAGCAAGCATTAATATTCGTGTTGACCCCACATCAACATCCGCCGTGTGCGGAAGAGACGGCTGCAGTCCCAGCTGCGCGAGGATGAAATGAGGAATCTGTCATGCGCAAAGAAGCGAGATGTGGTGCAGTGCGAAACGAGGTATGAACTGTGAAATGGGTATCTGATAGTCATACTCCATGGAGGACCAGCCATTTGGATATGTCGTAACATCTACGAGAAAGTGGGTAGGTGGCAGCGAAGCCAAACTATAAAGAAGAAGTGAGACAGAGTTATGGTCGAATGCCCATGCCGAGACCGACCAATTCGAAGATGATAGGATCGATGCCAACGGCCAGCCAACCAATGCCTATAATCCGTTAGTTGTAAAGAGCAACAGGCCAGCGTGTATACTTACCGGCATAGACGATCAGCTTCGTGACCACTTCGACATCATATCGCACTCGTGGCTTCGTGAGCTTCATGAAGATCTCTCGTTTCTCCTTCTCTTCCTCGGTCTTCAACGAGACATCACTTGTGAGATCAGTGTCACTTTCCGGTGGAGTCTCCACTCGAACGCTGCCGGTTCCCATCATCTGCTCATAGGAATGGGCGCGGGAAGCCATTGGCGTTGGTAACAAACCCACTTCCGGAAGAGATTGGCCCTTCTCTACTGCAGGCGTCACTGTTTGTGATGGTGGAGTCGACGACCATTCCAGATCTTCAAACACTGTGCCATCAGAAGAGTTGACGCTTTCCCTTCGCCGCCGATTGCGGTACGCAAGCGTTTCGTACGCATCAGAGGCTGATTGGGGACCCACCGAGATCGATCGTTTACGGGGTGGGCTAAATTTTTGAGCATCTGTGGAAGTTGAGAAGCTGGGGGATGACGTTATCGTCATCACGCATGTTGGGAATTGATGTGTAGGATGAGGCATTTAGAAAAAGGCGCGTGGAAGGTTCATGCGACCTCGTTCCAGCAATCGAAACAGTGGTGGCAGTATCTTAAACAATGCAGGCTTAGCAGTCGCCCTCCATACGAAGATGACGACAACACCAAGCAACGTACGAACAATAGCCGTGGGCAGCCCCATCTGAGCCAGCTCGAATGGCACTGTCGAGGGGTATGCATCGTTGATAGCGAATCCCGACTGTGCGTAATGCCATGCTCCAATGTTGATACCAACCACGACGCCGGAGAAGGCCACACTGTCGTCAAAACACGGACAATCATCAGCAGGCTCGGGGTGGATGCGGACCAGTACGAAGACGACAAGCGTCGCAATGAGTACACCCTTGTATGAACCGCTGAAGATGCACGAGTCGATCCAATCGCTGAGGACCAGCTGGAACACGGTGATGACGGCGCCTAGCGCACTTCCCACGAGGACGTCGAGAAAGCCATGCATGCCGCAGTACAGTCGGCCAAGAATGATGGACAGGGCATAGAGGTAGAAGAGTGCCTGCAGAGCCATGTTCAGCCATGGGTTGTACTCATCTGACTGGCGCAGCATGTAAATGGCATAGAAGGTGACGGAGACTGCATTTGTCGAATGCGAAGAGGGGAAGCCGTACTCCAGGGCGGCCGAGCCGGACATGGAGATTCGAGCAAGAGGCGGCGATAGAGGGCGAGGCAGACACAGCATGTCTTTGAGGAAGCCGCTCCAGTAGATTCCCGCGGCCAGCATAAAGACGGTGCTGCACAGGTCAGATGGCGCACGGAGATCAAGGTGCGGTGGACAGGAGGGTGACGTACGCTCGGCCAAGGCTTGTATAGCCACACCAGAACTGAATTGGCAGGAAGACCATGAAGAAGGTGTGGGTCCCAAGGTTGGCTGTGTAGGCAAAGTAGGTGTCGAGGGCTGGGGTGCGCATGTTCTCCTGCATCCAGGCGAGCCACGGCGTCTCCCAGCGGACTATGGGTATGAGGCGCTGGCGCAGGGCATTGCGCCAGGCGGGCAGTCGTCGAGCATCTATTCAGCGCTCAGCTTGCGTCCCGGTTCGTTGCACACTCGCAGCACGCACAGTGGTCGTGGTGTCGGTTGCCCGCGTCCAGCCGCTTCTCCTTCTGCGCCGGAGAGGAGGGTGCAGCGACTCGGGGTGGGGGCCCGCCCACGGGCGCATCATGCTGGGGACACATGGGAGCAATCGGCGGGAGGGTGTCTGGAGGCAGAGAGGCCAGACATGGCCAGCACGGGCAGGGTGGATGCGCGGGCGGCGGTAGAGATGCAGAGCGCAGGGAGAGAGGCCGTGCGCTGGGTTTGGCTGCGTCGCCCACTGCCCAGCATGCAGCCTCTTACGTCGTCACCGAGCAGAGAAGAAGCTGGGGGCATTCCGAGTGGAGTTGCACAATGCTTGTTTCCTTTTCGGGAGTGACAAGACTGCAAATCGAACTGGCTTGGCTATCTTTGAAGACGCCTGCGGCAACACGAGCAGAGGCCCCGAGATGGGTGTTACGAGCGTGAGGGCGGAGGGAGCAGGGGTCGACTAGCGCCGGTGTGGTTGCCTGGGGAGAAGGACGGCAACGGCCATATAAACACGACGGCCATGAGCTTGGACGACTCGCTACCACCAAGCTGCTCCAGCATCCACACTGGCCGCCTGCATCGTTACCATTGTTTGCACTCTGCGGCGCATCCAAAGATAACTCCACGGTCCAGTGTCTGTCCACTGTCCGTCCACTGTCCGTCCACTGTCCGCTGTCCACTATCTGCTGTCCACTGTCCACTGTCCACTGTCCGCTGTCCCATTTTGCGTCATGGCCACCGCTCCCTCGCAAAACTACGACTATCTGCGCCGCAAGCAGAGCACAAAAGCACCGGGAGCCACAACTATCACTCCGGTCCGCAAACCCACACGCACACCCAGCGAGCGCAACAGCAATGGCACAGTCAGCTCATACGGCACAACGCAGACAAACAACACAAACATCACCGAGCCGCCGCAGTTCTCCAAAAAGCTCGTCGTCGTCGGCGACGGCGGCTGCGGCAAGACATGTCTGTTGATCAGCTACAGCTCCGGCAACTTTCCAGAGGTGCGTCAGAGAGAGACACCAAGAGACATCACTTGCCCCCGCTGATGTGCATCTCACTGACCCTTGCAGAAATACGTGCCCACCGTGTTTGAGAACTACATCACCCAGACGCCGCATCTGCCCACAGGCAAGATGGTCGAGCTGGCTCTGTGGGATACCGCTGGACAGGAAGAATACGACCGCTTGCGGCCGCTCTCCTACCCGGAAACCGACATCATCTTTGTTTGTTTTGCTATCGACTGCCCCAACTCGCTCGAAAACGTCATGGACAAGGTACGCCCAATACGCTACCCACTTCCTGCTTTTAGTGGCACGCACTAACGCCTCTCAGTGGTTCCCCGAAGTCCTCCACTTCTGCCCCACAACACCATTGATGCTGCTTGGCCTCAAGTCCGATCTTCGCAACAAGAAGAACTGCATTGAGCTGCTCAAGACCCAAGGCCTGACCCCGTCACACCTGACCAAGGCCGTGCTGTCGCCAAGAAGATGGGTGCCATGTACATGGAGTGTAGTAGTAAAGAGCAGGATGGTGTCGAGGACATCTTCGACACAGCTGTCACTATCGCTGTAGGCGATGAGTGGAAAACACCGGCAGACATCCGCAGGGAGGCCGTCACATCGTCAGCATCTGGGCGGAGTCCCACCTCCATGTCCGACATGCCTATTAAGAAAAAGAAGAAGAGCAAGGGGTGCACCATCCTCTAAGCCCTCCCACACGGTCACCAAAGAAGGCTGCTATCTCATATGACGCTGGACGACACGTGCAAGATGCTTAATGACCGTCTCATCACACCTTCCATCTCTTTTTGCACCTGACAGCATGGCTCATCCAGCTGGCTCATCGAGTTGGCTCACTAGGGGCCTGCTACCACTTCTGTAAAGCCCTCCTATACGTACACGATTGTCGGCGTTTTTGGCTGCTTTTGAGCGACTATGTGTACAACTCGGCTCCGACCTGAAAAAGTCGGCCAGTGCATTTCCCCATTCTGCATCTGTATTCGGTATTTACTTGTGCGTGGCCGCAATATCGCCGCGCCTAGGAGCTCAAATCCAAATCATCCCCGCTACCATTGGCACATACAAGACACTTGTGAAGTGACAGTCGAACTGCAGTAGTGCACGTTCCCAACATATGACATCATCTCTACTAGCATAAACCCATGAGCAAGGTACCCCAGGCATATGTTTAACAGCTGCTAGCTCCATTTTCACGTGGTGTTGCTTCCTCATGGTATATCCATACCCAGCACAGCGGTCAACTACTGTCCACGGTGACGTATAATTGCTTGAGATGGATCTTTCATGATTGGGCTTCATTCATCCTCCCACCCAAGCATTCTACCCACTCAACCGTCTGCTGAGGAAAGCTGCTGTGCTGTTCCATCCTCATCTTTGTCTCTGTCGTGGATCCCCATAGCACATCCTGACACGCAGGTTCAGCTGAGTACGAACCGTCCTCTTCGGCTCTCTTCCTACGCCCTTTCCAAATTGACCTACTGGCCCCCACACGGTTTGAACTCAGCTGCAGGCTGAGTCTGAACCGCTTACGTGGTCACCCTTTAAGCCCATCCCCACTGCGACGTCCGTACATGCAGGCGCTGGGCCATTGCGAGTCTACCATGAAGTCAACATCAAAGCTTCTCCTCACTTCTGATGCCCCGCCGCTTCTATGGCTTCTTCATGCTCGGTCTGTCCTTCCTGTGCGCTTTCCTGATTCTCATTCGGGTCCTTGGCCATGACATTCTCGAAGTGACTCCATAGCGACTCAACGGGCGCAAACTCGGTACCGACTTGGGTGACTTCTTCAAGGGAGCGGTTTAGCTTATTGATGTTTTGAAGGACAAGCTCGAGGCTCTGCAACTGGAGTCAGTGTCACATCCCAGCCCACTGTGCAACAGGTCGCAGCGGTGTGTGTGGGAGATGCGGGGCGGTGTGTTTACCTGGGCAATCTCGCCGACCAGCAATTCCCGCTGCTGTTCAAAGTATCTCTTCTCATACGCTAGCTGCGCGCCATGAGCAGTCGAGGCACGATTCGTCGACATGTTGATTTGTCTTCGTGCGATTGTTTGGATGCAGGAACGCGTCGCATGGCCGGGGTGGGGTTCACCACGCATTGACCACGCGCTAAGGCCACGCATAAAACTCCGTTCGCTCAGGTTTTCTATCATCAAATCAACCACCACGATGAAACCACACAAGTGAAGGTAAGCCAGTCTCTGCGGCTCTCTCTCCCGGGGTCTCCCCTGAGGCTCTTATGATTAACACCATAATTAATCTGTCAATCCCCTGAATCCCACAAGATGGGACTTGATGACTCCAATTATTGTATTCACACTATGATCCAACCTTCTATCTAAACCTTCGCAACACATACCTTCTGCCAAGCAGCAAAGCTAACAGCTCTTGCTACAGATCGACATCATGGCGCCAGCCACGGCACCAAAAGAAGTCTCTGAACCTTTTCCCATCTCCTGCGTTGCAGGACGACACCTTCTCTTCGACGTCGACATCATCTCGCACGTTCGTCGCAACCACAACATATGCGGTGTGCTTGTCGGCACTATCCCGAACCTGTCGCAGCAGAATGTCTTTCTGGGCATTCCACTCCAACTCATGCCTGAGGAGGCACGAGTGCTGGTGGAAGGAGGACATGCATACATTGTTGATGATGTAGAAACACATCGTCAGGGGTTCCAGGAGATGAGCAGGGCAGACAGGTTGAAGTACCTTGCGGACATGGACCGTCAGGGCGTGGAGGCTGCGAAGGAAAGTTTGGCAGCACAGGAGAGGAAAAAGGACGTTGCGCTGAAGAAGAAGGGATTGAGGAAGGAGGTCGTGACTGAGACGGCTCCCAGTGTCCCGGGTAGTACTTTGCCAGCTGAGAGCACTGTGGCTGCACCCAGTGTAGCGGATAGCATGGCCTCTGATGCGACGGTGCACGTTGAGCTTCCCAGCCCTGTTGGCTCTGGTCTTGGCTTCATCATGAAGGGATCGGGGTTCCTGGATCATGCGTTGTCGGTCAATCCATCATTAGTAGCGTCCGCATCCTCAGCGTCTTCCGAGTCATCGAGTACTGCCGCCTCTGATCTCGGATCATCCTTTGTCGACCTCGGCTCCATCATGAAAGGATCGTCTTTTCTTGACCCGTCTTCAGAGACAGCAAGGTCAGAAGCTTCAGCAGAAGCTACTCATTCGGGCGACGACGCCTTGGCACCGTCCGCGCAGACTCTCAACAGTAATTTGTCTTCTACCAATCTTGGCTCGATAGTGAAAGGCTCGTCATTCTTAGGCGCTGCCCCGGTGGAGGTCAAGGTTGAGCGTGTCGAACTGGAAGAAGCTACACCACTGTTAGTAAAGGAGGAGGAAGCCAATCCTGAGGAAGTTAAAGTGGAAGAAGCCCAGCTCGAGGAGGTTATGCTGAATGAGTGCGAGGCCCAAATAGTCGAAGATCCGCAGGAGGTTGCTCCGGCCACCACCGAGGCGAAGCCTGAACGAGCAGAGAATCCGGAAGAGGTCAACCCATCTACCACGGAAACCTCGCTCTTTGACGCAGAGCCAGCGACATATATCCCTACCGTCAAGAGCACCTTATCAAAGAGCGTCTTCGCCCAGCGCCAGTACATCACTCCCACCACATCCACGCCTCCGCTACCGACCCCACCAAAAGACGAGTCTCGTCCCCTCCCGGTAGTTCCTAAGAGCTATCCGCTCTTCCGCTTCCTTCACTCCCGTGGCTACTTCTTCATGCCCGGGCTGCGCTTCGGATGCAACTACTCCGTGTACCCTGGCGACCCTCTGCGCTACCATAGTCACTTCCTCGCCACGGGCTTGGGCTGGGACGAGAAGTTCGATCTTCTGGACATGGTCGGTGGGGGTCGGTTGGGCACGGGCACAAAGAAGGCATACATGGTTGGCGGCGAGGATCCCAAGGCGCCGAAGGAGCACGGGAAGGACCCCGTCCGCGTGTTCTCGGTGGAATGGGCGTCCATGTGAGAATTGGTGTTGCTACTGATGGGATCACTGGCGCAATGCACCTGTGACGATAATGTATACATGAATAAAAACACTTCAACATCTACCATGAGTTCCCTGCACATGAACTGAACAAAACGTGTCATCCCATGGCCGTTGCCATAGATACGTATCGTATACACAGTACTCCCGTCCCATGATAAACTCCCAGCCGCGTCCCAATCGTATAGCGACGGTAGTAACAATGCGCCCAACCCAACGGCAGTCCCATGAGCTGCCACCACTAGTGTGCTTCCATTGGCCAAAACTATACACGCTAGGCGTGTCGTATGATCAGATTCCCACGACGTCGAGAACGCAAGGCGACTCTGCTTTATGAAGTACCGATACCAGTACGTTCACCCTCGCCACCGCAGGAAATCACGGCGTTGGCATCTCAAATACCTCAGATTAGTCTTCGCATTAGAGGCACCGGTTCGGCATCGGTAGTCCCGTTCGGCGCGAGCGGCTAGTCACGCTTCATGTTGCTCGATTTTCTGTTTCTTGTTCGCCTCAACCTCCTCCAAGTCGGACGTAGTGGCGGCTTTGCGCTTCTCGCTAGTGACTGTGCCGTCAGCGTCTGCCTTTGCCGGATCGGAGGCGGGCTTGGTGGTCGTTTTAGACTCTTCCCTGGGCGTCCAGAATCGGTGCCCTGAGTGGTCACTGTTTGTAATTTCTGTATTGTCAATGTGCCTGTTCTCGCGCTCCTTTTCCGACAGCCCTGGGTGAGTGGTGGGGAGGTTGAGCGGCGCCTCGTCCTGGCGGAAGAACACCCTCTGCACGAACTTTACCCTTGCCTTCTTCTTGAACGCGGATCTCAGGGTCGAGTACCGGAAGTGAATCCCGGAAAACATATCTCCTGCATTTTCGGGGATCTCGAGCATCTCCCACTTCCCATCACTCAGCAGAATGGGAAGCTCCGTCTTCGCCCAGTCTTCGTAGATATCGTTCGGGACAATGGCAGTCAGCTTCTTGAGATGTGTCAACTGAGAAGCGTAGCGCGCCCAGAAGCGGCGCCATCCAGTCATCTCGCGATTCATAAGTGCCTTCTCTGCAGGCGATTGGTGACGATGCACGCGAAAGTAACCGCTGACACCAGGAACATCAGAGGGGTACTGTATGGTGAGTTCGTCGATCATGTGTGCAATGATTGTGAGGTTGAAGCGAGCTTGAGTGGGAATAATGACTTCTTCTTTGTCGTCGCCATCACCATTGAGAGCTTTGTAGTCGCCGAAGTAGAGGGCACCATCAAGACCGGAGGTGTGAGATATGTTAGTGCGGTCGCCAATGGAGATGCGGATAGGGACGTTGAGGCTGCGAAGCGTTGTGACCATGGTCTGAATGCGGGTCAGGACCTCATCCGTTGGAAGAAAGGTACGGTTAGGCTCGAGGTTCGCGGGAAAGACATCGCACATCAATGAATCCCAGGCAAGGATGGGCTTCCAGTTGCATTTATTGAGGAGCCAACGTATGGCGTCCTGGACGGTTTCATTCGAGCAGGGGTCGACTGACAGTACGTGGGCCGGCGGGTTCGGCTGTCCGAAATGATTTCGTCTCTGTACGACGTTGACGAGATGGAACGGGTGTAATGTGATGTTCTCCAGGTTACTAGTCGGTTTGATATTTATTCTTGGGTACTTGTTCGAGATGGTCTGCAGGCTCTGAAGCAACTCCTCAAAGGAAGCACCAACGCCTTGGACAACACATCTACCGAGTTTCAAGTGGTTACGCTTGCACTCATCATAACTTTTGTCGTCGAATGCCTCCTCCTCATCGCGATGATGGTGCCCCTGTGTGATGCGGTAGGGGATGGGTCCGATTACGTCTCTCTCACGGCGATCCTCCATCCAGCTATGTAGACCGATTTCGACGTCGGTGATTTGCGGCCACTCGGTGGCGTTGGTAGAGAAGAGCGAACGGTAGGGGGCGTAGTCGTGCACTTTGAGCTTCGTCAGGCTGGACGGACAATGGCTCTGAACACCATCGATAAGGCAGCAAACGCGTTGATGGACTTCCCATTCATTCCAGGTGCTGCGTCTCCCATTAGCGTGGTAGGTTTAGCCAAAGAAGGCGGCTTACTGAAAGCCGGAGTAGCGCTCACGGATGGCGAGTGTCTTCAGATTATGGCAAAGTGGAAAGATCTCCTTGGAAACAGAGCCACCTCCTCTCCGCCTCGAGATACGGTACTTCAGCTTGAAGCGATAGTCGTTGTACGAGTAGCTGTATTCAATTCGTGCGTGCGCGGTGTAGTCAGCCCAGTTAGCAACCTCGAGCTCGTCGAGTCTGTTGAAGAGTTTGGGACAAGCTTCTGCCAACATCCTCCATGTCCAGGTCTCCTCGGGTGTCCAGACAAAGTCCTTGATGGCTGATATGTCCAGACTGGTAAGCGCGGGGAGATTCGCTTCGATCCACCGAAAGTCGTCTATGCTCGCCCAGTGCGACAGGGCTAGCTTCTGCACGTAGCCCCTGTTCTTGTTGTTGATGCTATCCATGAAGCCCTGCCACCGCATCTGGCCACTGGCGCGGTACTTCCAGTCGCCCATCCTGAGGTCACGCACGTCGCTCAACTGTATTGGGTACTTGTAGAGCAGCTGGTTGACGGAATCGCTGCGGGACATGCCCTTGCATAACCTCTTCAGACTCCAGGCATCGTCTCTATCTAGGTAGTCCAAGACGCACTTGAAGATGTCATCTGGCAGCTTAAACAGGGGGCTGTGTTGTGCCGTCGTCTTGGGCTTGCGCAGGTTGAGGGGGTCGAAGGCCATGGGACTGCAGCCACCGCTCGAGTCCGAGTCTTCCATGACCGGCGACGGATTTGCCATGTCGATTAAGGCGAAGAGGGAGAGCGAGCTTGACATGGAGAGGGGTGGGGTTGTTTGCGCCTGCGCCTGCGCCTGCGCCTGCGCCTGCGAGGCGTGTGAGGTTGGATAGGCCAGGCAGGGTTGTGGTCGACGCCCCGTAATTGGGTGGGGGTGGCTGCAGCTGAGGGATTGTTCCGTGCAAAGCGGCCGCTGGACTTGCACAACTGCCTCGCGTGGTTTGTGGTGGGGGTGGTAAAGCGAGGGTAGGCTGAGCTCGCCATGCCTGGAGATGCACATGGCGGAGGTCCGCGCTAGCGCCGATGGCTCTTGCCTGAACTCTGAAGCTCTTTCACCTTTCACCTTTCACCTTTCACCGCCACACCCTTGGCACACAGTCGTGGATCTCTCTCGCCTCTCCTGCGCGCACGCTTCCCGTACGCACACCAATTGAGCTGCACACGCCTCACGCCACTCACGCGCCATCTCCGCCATCCCACCAACGTCCCCACGGCCACAAATTTTTGACTGCCTACACCACCGCGAACCTCTTCACATAATCCGCCATGGCCGACGCGCAAGTCTTCGAGGAGACCTTCACCCTGACCGAGGTCAACAGCGAGCGATACGACCGCGTATCGCGCATCTTCGGCACCTCGGGCGACAACTCGCTCACCATGACCCTCGACATCAACCACGAGCTGTTCCCTTGCCAGCAGGGCGAGCAGATCCAGATGGTCCTGGCCACCACCCTGAACCTCGACGGCACAAAAGAGGAGACGAGCTGGAGGAACGTCAGCAAGCAGGGCACGACGACCCTGGCCGACATGTACGACTATGTGTGCTATGGCAAGAACTACAGGTTCGAGGACGGCGACGGAGATACTCTGTGAGTGATGAAGCGGCGAGGGGAGGAATCCATCGTGCTGACAGTGCTGCAGGAAGTACTTCGCCAGCTTCGGCGGGCTGCTGCTGTACATCGAAGGCCCTTTCAAGAAGCTCACGGGTCTCAAGATTGACAACATTTACATGCTGCTCAAGCACAGCTAGACAGCGGCACGGCAACGAAGAAAAGCAAGCATGGACGGCGTTATGTGGTGGTATTGGTATCATCTAGGTGGTCTATTTTGGTACGGCGTCTGGATACCCAAAAGATAACCTCGAATCTTTACATCTTCTCCTCCCACTTAGAGTGTAGGGAACTCCAACCTCCTGTGCAGCCTCGACACAATCTCAATCAAGTCTTTCTCGTTGGCCTCGGTGAGGATGCCGTGGCGTACGAAAAAGTCCAACACAACCAGCGAACAGTTGGGCTTGAACTCTCCTTTCTTCATAGCATCCTGCACCTCGTCCACACTCCACAGATAGAACTCGTCCACCTCGTCATCACCTGGCTTGGGCACAACCTCCTCGGGCAGCTCCAGGTCGTAGATGTACTGCACCTCGGGCTGCAGGAGCCCCGTCTCTCCTCCGGCCCGCTCGTCCCGCACATACCAATACGTGACGGTGCCTGCTGCTCTCGCCTTGCTCCTGACCAGATGTTCGTCCAGACTCGCTTCCTCTGCGCACTCGCGCACCAAGCTCTCAAACGGGCTCTCGCCCGAGGAAATGCCGCCCGCGACAGCATTGTCCAGCATACCGCCGTACGTCTGCTTGTTCTTGGCGCGGCGCGGCGTCCAGATCTTGACCTGCCCGGTCTCCTTGCTGCGCGTGTAGGCCGTCAAATGGACGCCGTAGGTGACGACGCCGAACAGCGGAGTAGCGCTGCGCTCGACGTTGAACAGCAGCTGCTTATCGCGGCCATAGACGGCGTACAGCTCGCCACGCCACTTGTTCAGGACGTCGAAGTGGCCCGTCTCACGCAGCGCCAGCAGCGTCGTCTCGATGGCGTGGGACCGCGTCGCTGCGTCGCTTCCCCGTCAATGTGAGAATGCGCTCGTCGTCGTCCAGAGCCCAGTTCGGGATTCCGCGGAACACTTCGGCCACTGACGGCAGCATGTACCCCAGCGCGTACTCGTGCGATGCTACGCGCAGCTGGTAGTACGTGTTGACCCGCGTCAGGTACGCTTGTGCGTCGGCGTCGGCGTAGGGGAAGGCGTCGCACTGCGCGACGAGGGAAAGGTTGGTGAGCGACATGTCGGGCGGGTGCAGTGGCCTCAGGTCCGTTTGCATGTGTCTGCCAAAGCAAATGTGTTGGTGTAAACTTTCCCCACACTGGTCAATGCGAGGTTTCGTTTCCATGCACGCCATCGCACCTCAACCTCTGACATCATGAGCACCGAAGGCATGCTTGGCTGGCCACACCAGCACGATCCTTATGGAGCGAGACTGCTCTTGCTTGTTCCCAGGCCTCATGTGAAACATGTGAAGTCGGCTCTGGAGCGTCGCAACACATTTGACCGATGCCATGGCATACGTCCAGAAGTCAGGCATGAAGAACAGCTCGAAGCCATTCAGCAAGATGGAAGAGAGAGGGAACAACGCATGTGTGTACCAACGACGATAGCACACGTAGTAGACGGCGGCCAAGTGGACTCGGGATACAACAAGCCCGCATTACTGGCCGAGCTTCGCTTGGAGCATCTCTCAAAAGACATTACGGTTTCATCCTGGAAGCCACGGGCGAGCCAAAACCCGTCCCTGTAGAACACAATCCGCTACGCAAAGCCCTAAGGGATGCGCTTGCAGCACTGCCGCCCGGCACACTCGATTCTCCTAATCGACCCTGTCTCACGGTCGACCTCCTAGTCTGTACATTCCCCGAGTCCTACTCAGTCTACAAACCGCTGCTCCTCCTACCGAGCAACTCGATCGGCCCACCCTGGCCCGCAACTCTATCCAAGCATAAAGAGCCCCTGCAGTCAGTATGGCAACGCATAACGGCAGCCTTGCAATGCACACACATGGCGCTCAACTCGCCCATCCCCGCATCCAACACGCCCGACTCCGCCCACGCAAACGACAGCTCGAACAAGCTCCGCAGTCCTGTGAACCTGACACCCATCTACGGCTTCTTTGGCCCGTCCCCGACGCCCCAGGCCCTCAGTGCGCCCACGAATGCAGACTTCAGTAACACGCTCTGGGTCCGCACCACCCAGAACGGCATCCATCAAACCTGGGCCCCGCTCTACACCATGTTCAGCCGCGGCAACATCAAGGAAAAGACTCGCATACTCCGCCTCCCCTCTGTAACCTCCATTGCAGAGACAGCGCAAGGCGCGACGGCCGTGGACATGTATGCCGGAATCGGCTACTTCTCCTTCTCCTACCGCAAGGCCGGAGTGTCTCGCATCCTATGCTGGGAACTAAATCCGTGGAGCGTAGAGGGATTGCGCCGGGGCGCAGTGCTCAACGGCTGGTCGACTCGCGTCTTCGCGCCCGGTGATGTCCCAGAGAAAAGTGCTGCTGAGGCCGAGTGGGAGGCGTGGCGGCGCGCTATCGTAGGTGGGAATGAGGATTTCTGGATCTTCCAGATGAGTAATGAGACGGCGCTGCGCTTGTTGCAGCGTCTGAGAACCGACGTGCCTCCAATCCGCCATGTTAATCTTGGCCTGCTGCCAGTGTCGAGGCTGAGCTGGTCGTCGGCAGTGGGAGCCCTGGACAAGGAGCTGGGAGGTTGGATTCACGCGCATGAGAATGTTAGTCTGCACGGAATGGACGAGCGGAAGGTGGAGGTTGAAAGAGAGTTTCAGAGGCTGGTTGATGAATGCACGGCTGTTGACGGTGAGTCGCCAGGAAATTCTGTACAACGGCAGAAAAAGGTGCAAATCGACCATGTAGAACGAGTAAAGATGTATGCACCAGGTGTTGTACATGCAGTTTTCGATGTACACATTCCAGGGACTTGTACCGAAGGCAATGGAAACATTTTCTAGCCTGCACCAGAAATTATTGTTTCAAGTTTCATTCGATCTGATGAGTGCTAACAGCTACCTGTCGATCGTTGTTCTTTCACGCAGCCATACTCGCAGAAAAAGTTCACAATATCTACCATCATCCAAAAGCTTGAGCTCCATGATCGCATCGACTCGCACCGCCGACGAAGCTGAAGAAAAAGGCAGTTGAAGAGGCGCAGTGATTGTGTGGGTATTTACATTAAAGCACGTAGTTGGAAGCCGGCACAGCCCTGCGGTGCATGGAACTAGTGGGTAGGAACTCCGATTGCGCCAGATAATGCAAAATGTTATACAGTAGACCAGGGAAAAGAGAAGAAGTAGTCTAGGGTTTGGTGTCGTCTGACTTTCCGTCATTCAGCTTTGGGTCCCCGGCAAAGGGTCCAATGGCGAAATTGGGTGTTGTTTCTGTGTTTTGGCTAGGTGGACCACGGTACTCGTGCGCGTCAGGAGCAAGGATGGGATCCGAGGACTTTGTGTTAGGGTGCACCTCGATACCCTGCTGGGCCTCGAGATCGTCCTTGTTCATGTTGGAACTGAACTTCAACGAGCCAGTATCCCCAGCATCCTTGCCAATTGGCGACCATCCTCCAACACTGCCAGCGACAATACCGGCCATGACAGCGGCAGGACCAAAGGCCGAGTTGGAGCGCGACCTATTTCGGCGACGGCTGGAAGGCGTGGGTGCTGGGGAACCATCCTGCTCGACCGTACCGTTGTTGGGTGTGCTGGGGTGGGAGAGGCTGGTCCTCGACCTAGAGAACATCTCCTTGGGATGAGAAACCTTGTACTTGATGTTGCTGAGGCGGCCACCGCGGAATCTCCTGATGAAAGCAAGCTCATCGCGGATCTCAAGAAGACCCTGGTTCCACTCGAAGTCATCGCCGGTTACGACAACCTCTGGGTTGCGCTTCCTTCGGAAGAAGTCGGGGATGCATTTGCGGACGAGTTCATCGGGGACGAGACGGACAATCATACCCACAGGAAGTGACAGGAAACCCAAAACTATCGAGTATCCCCACTGAGGGCCGTTGATTCTGGTCACTGAGAAGGCGACGCCACCAACGAAAACGATCATTGTTTGGCCACCGATCATGATCAGCAAAATGGCGATAAAGAACCAGTTGTGGGTAATGCCCTCGAAGACGTTGAAGCGGTTGTCGAGACGGCGATTGTTGAGAGCGTTAAAGATCTGCATCCAAACGAACGTGTTAAAGACGAGCGTTGGTAGTTGGTCCTTCTCGCGGTCACTTTCGTAGGAGAGTATGGACTCGCCAGCAAAGTAGAGAATAAAGGTGACAACAAGTTGGTAGATGGCTTGACCAATGATCATCTTCCACATCCTTAAGGTGATCAGGGGAGCAGATTTAGGGTCGGGCTTTCGGTCCAGGAGACTTCGTGTGGGTGGGTCGGTCGCAAGAGCCAGCGCAGCGAAGGTGTCCATAATCAGATTGACCCAGAGAAGCTGTACAGCGGTAAGCACAGACTTCTGGTCTTCGCTGGATACAGCGGACACGAAGGTGAGGACAACGGCAGTGATGTTGACTGTGATCTGAAACTGCAAGAACTTCTTGACAGCATCGTTGACAGCGCGGCCCCAGAGCAGAGCCTTGACAATTGAAGCGAAGTTGTCGTCCATAAGAATGATAGCGGAGGCTTCCTTTGCAACTTCGGTTCCAGCGATACCCATAGAGAAACCGACATCAGCTGTTTTGAGCGCAGGGGCATCATTGGTACCGTCACCAGTAACTGCGACAGTTTCGCCGAGTTCTTTCAGACGCTTGACAAGCTTACGCTTATCTTCGGGACTTGAGCGCGCCAGGACGCAGAGTTTGGGAATGACAGCATCCATATCCTTCTTTGACAATTTGCGGAAGGTGGGGCCTTCCATAACAACACCACCAGGGACCAAAATGCCACAGTCTTCAGCGATAGCCTTGGCCGTCAAAACATTGTCACCTGTGACCATGCGGACGTAGACACCAGCGTGTTGACAGTCCTTGACAGCTTCCTTGACGCTGTCTCGCAGAGGATCCTGAATACCAACAACAGCAAGGAACGTCATGTTCTTAAAGACGTCTGTGAAAAGAGCTTGGCTTGGGTCATCCTCGTTGAGCTTGGAGTCCCTGGGCGGCCAGCTTTCGAAGTCGCGGTAAATCAACCCGATAGTGCGGAGCGAGCGGGAGGCGTATGCGGTAATGACATGTTCGAGCGCCTCGCGGTTGTCGCCCGTCAATGGAGCTGCAGCGAGCTCCTTCGAGGCATCCGTAACAATGTTTTCACACTTGCCTAAAAGAATTTCGGAAGCTCCCTTGACATACATTCGGTACTGACCATTGGCAAGCTTTGCAACAGCTGCGGAGCATTTGATAGCTGAGTCGAAAGGAACCACCTGGACGAGGTTGGCGTTGGAACGCTCTTCGGCCAGATGGCCCATGCCGAGATGGTCGCGTGCAAACCCGAGAAGAGCAGTCTCCGTCTTTGAGCCAATGAAGGGGTCTGCGCCACCAGCCTCGCCCTCAAATGCTGTAGTGTTCTGTACAATGGATTGCTCGAGAAGGTCCTTTACGTCTTTGCTGATGGTTGCGGCAAACTCTGAAGCTGAGACGTCGTTGGGGCCCTCAACGGGAGACTCTACAGCGTCTTTACCCTTGGAGCCATCGTCAAGAGTCGCAGAATCCTGAGAAGCCTTAAGCTTGTGATCACCAAATCGAAGAGCGGTTCCGAGAGAGCCAGCTACAACAGTCATCTTGTTCTGTGTGAGGGTACCAGTTTTGTCAGAGCAGATGGTTGTCGCATTGCCCATAGTTTCGCAAGATCGCAGCAGTCGCACCAGGTTGTTGTCCTTTAACATGCGAGTTGTTGCAAAGGCCAGCGCAAGCGTTACAGCGAGAGGCAGACCTTCAGGGACAGCAACGACAATGACAGTGATCGCGACGATGAGGATGTCCAGAAAGTTTTGGCCCTTCTCTGCAGGAGTGGCGTTGCTGCCTTTCAGATGGACGAGAAACTCGATGAACAGAACGACAAATAGTAGTAGGGCGGCAGCACTACCGAGCTTCGCGATGTACGTTGCGAGAACGTTCAGTTTTGACTGCAGAGGAGTGACCTCGCTCTCTTCACGAAGAGACATCATGGTTTTGCCGTAGCTCGAGTTGACACCAGTGGCGGTAACCAGAAACAACCCAACGCCTTCGGAGACCTTTGCGCCAGAAAGAATGAAGGGGTCAATTTTCTTCAGGTTTCTGTGTTCCTCGATGGCGCGGAAAGCTTCGTCTCCGGGTGTCTTCTTCAAGAGATCAGATTCACCGGTAGCGGAAGACTCGTCGCACTTGATGCCGTGGCCCTGGATAAGAATACCGTCGACTGGTATCATATCTCCAGGCTCCAGGTTGACGACGTCTCCAACAAGAATGTCGTAAACCAAGACCTGCTGGACCCTGCCGGAGCGGATAACCTTGATCTGTCGGTCGTCCTTCTTCTTGTTGAGCTTGACAAATTGACGCTCCTTCTGCCAATCGTTGGCAGCACCCACGACAACAACAATGGCGATGGCGACAATGATGGCTACACCCTCGATCCATTCGACCTTTGGCTCACCCGGTTTGTGCTTGACGCCGAAAGTCTGATACAAACCAAGCGCAAGTGATATGACGGCAGCTGCCGTCAAGAGAAGCAGCACTTTGTCGTTATAGGCCATCCAGGCTAATTGAAATATGTTCTTTGGCTTCTTTTCTGGCAGTCGGTTGTCGCTGAAGACTCGAATTCGATCAGCAAAAGCGTCCGGTCCCGATGCTTTCGATGCGCCGTTTGGAACAGCACCGTTGGCAGATGATTTCGGCGGCGCTTGTGTCTGACTTGGCATGGTGGCCTCTTCGAACGTAACTGTCCCATCGAGGTGTTGTTCATCCACACTCAAACCAGCTTTCCTGTCCGTTCTGAGGCCCTTCTCGAGTCCATCTAGTCCGCCTAGGGCATGGAATGCGCCTAAACTCTTGGGGTTGTACAGCTTAGCAAGCTGACCAGGTGAGAAAGCAAAGCAGTTGTTTTGGACCTCAAAATCGGCTTCTGTGCCAGGATCTGGCTTGAGCGCGTCCTTGTCACTGAGAACTTCCGTAGGGCCCATTTCTCCTTTGAGCATATCACCTTGAGAGGACGGAACATATGTGCCGGTGGAGTTGGACTCGCCGTGTTCGGTGTGCGAATCCAGAGAATTTCCTCTGGAATGCGCACCGGGTACTGACAGTAGGTTACCTCCGTTGTTCCACTTTGAGGTTGGCGAGGAGACATTGTGGGGTGATATTGGTCTGCTTGCATTGCTCTCGAAGGAACCTGCGCTGCGCAGCTCAGGCGAAGCATTGTTGTCCATTTCAGAAGTGCGGTTGTCGATTTCACCCAAAGGCACAGAGTTGGCAGCGTTGTGACCGCCTGCAGCAGAGGTGTCGATGGTGATGGTAGGAGCTCGCGCGCGTCGTGGTGCTGCGTCCGACGTATCGTGGTCCGCCATGGTGGTGCCTGGGAGTCAGCCTCAAGGCTATCTTGGTAGACAGTAGGGCAGAGCAGGGCGCGGCTGTGCTGTTAGGCAAGCGAAGGATACGAGAGGAACAATGGTGAATAAGCCTGACCGGTGAGAGCTAGTGGTGCTTCATACGGGTTGTCCAGATATTAAGGGGAGACGACGAAGGGGCGGGGAGGCTGAGGTCCAGCGATTGCGGAGGCGTGCTGCTGGAGTGGACCAAGGAAGGAGCCACTGGGTCCGTCGCAAACGAGGGCTATGGCAACGTCAGTACGTCAGTACACACACATTCAGTCGAGCCGTCAGCCACAGCAGCGCTGCGCCACAGCAATCGTAGCTGGACAGAGTGCAAGAGTCTGGTGTGGTTAACCGGAGAGCGCGATGGTACACACCTAGAATGCTTGGGGGAGGCAAAGAGCTGCGTGGAAACCGAACGGTGCTGATGGACAGCCTGGTGATCAAGATCTGGCGGAATGTGGGTGTGGAGGCGAGTGAGGCAGTGCTGCTGCGCCTGCTTGGGTGACTATGAGGCTGCTTCCGTGGGGTGTGCAGTGAGCAGCGAGGGGTATAAGAGGCCTTGTGGCAGCAGACGGGCGTTGGAGAGCTTTCTTTCTTTCAGCAAACTCGAAACTTGCAAACCAGGCTCGCACAGGCGAACCGAGGGAATGCCCAGGGACAAGACGCGCCAACTCAACCCCATGGCGATCAAGTGTTGTCTAGTGATTGCCCAGCACGCTTGCACTGCCCTTTTGCCAAGAAACCAGTCCACTTTTGTTTGGCTGCCGGACGGGGCCCCGGCTAGCCTCGAATCAGTTGCCTTAGCTCCAAGTTGCCTTAGGCCCCTCGCATCGGCGCTTCAAGCACCCAAACATCAACACCCAGACGTTTGTTTCAGATCAAGCCGTCTGCTGAGACTCGCTGCTTGTGCAAATTCTTTATCCGCGTGTGTGCTGATCCACGCATTCGCCATGGCAACGGCAGCAGTCTTGCCGTCGCACACAGGGAGCCGCACGACCCCAATGGGGGAGTCGCCACTGGTCATTTTAGATGAGGCCAAGCCGTGCTCCGTGTCAAGGCGTCATATCATAGCAAATATCTCACGACGTGCAACTCTCCTGGAAGCTTGTTCTTCGCCTTGCCTTTCTCATCGATAACCTTGACAACAACAATGGGTCCTCGTACACAAAGGGTCAGCCCTCAGCTCACCGATGCCAACGGTAAGGGGCACAGACTTTGTTGACTGCTGTTTGCCGCCAGCATAGCCTCGACCCATTCTTGACCTTGCCCCCACCCACGACATCAACAACACCGATGACAACCCCTTTGTTTGCCGCTGGCGCTTGGTGCCCCAGGTGTCCAGTCCCATCCAAACATCTGTGTCCTGGCGATCAAGCGCGTCCAGCGCGCACGAAGCCGAGGCAACGTCACGTCCGACAACGCCAAGTGCGTGGAAAATTACCCGCTCCGCCATGAGCTTATATCGAGTACGCTCCCGTCTCGGCGGCCTCTCCTGCTTGTGCGTGTCAGAGACGCCGAGAAGTGCAAGCTTGTTACCATGACTGCTTTCAACCACCGTAAATTCGCGCAATTGTCGTATACACAATGCATGTGAATACTCACCTCTGGGCGCATTCGCCCTCGCATCCAGGTTCCACGCATGTGTGACCGTCTCGTTAAAGTTTCCAAGTCTCTAACTATGGGTATTGCCACGACAGGTTGATGCTTGTTACACGCAAGACCCTTGGATGCATCCAGCTGGTCTTCCCACATCCAATCGCACACCAAAACCGACCTTTGTGCACAACAGCTTGCTTCTAGCTTTACCCCGCGAACGGCTCTCCACCATATGCACTGCTGTCGCACCCATGGCATGCAAGTTTTGTAATCACTCTGATGATCGCATACTCGATCCAGACATAGGTTTACCATGACTGCGAGAATTCAAACGTTGCATTCATGGAATCTGCAAAGCGAAACCCACATTTTGGTGATGTGCCTTGGACGACTTTGATAAATGCAGGGGTCCAGTGAACAATACGAAGAAGCTCGTTTTTTTTTTTGAACCGATCACTTGCGCAAAATACCTTACCCTGCGACACTAAATTACACTACAACAACACAAATAAAGTTTCCACATAGACAGACTTGTAGCTTTCTTCAAGCACTATCTATCCTGCGTTGTTGCAGAAATTATTAACGTTGCTGTGGCGTGTAGCTAGAGGCGCAAGTTGTAGTGGTTTTAAAAGTGATGGCTCAAAAAAACGTGCTTCTTCGTAGATACCATTAGTACAAACGCTCACTCAATGGATGTGCTACTGCAAAAATTCGGTGACGAACATCGCGCTCTCAGAACACTTTGACAAGCCCTGCCTCAGATGACGCGCTCATCAAAAATTGCCAGATCTAGATACTTTTGACATGTGCCCTTAAGCTTCGTCGGGATGATACACGTGTCACGCATCCAAAAAAAAAATAGCAAGTTGTAAAGCTTCTACATTACTTTCGGCCCGTTTTGCAATGTCTCCTAGGCTCAAGATACTGTTACACTTGGTTGTGTAGTTTTAGATTGTACAGCTCGCAGTCTCTGTCGAGGACTTCCCTACCATATAAGGTATAGTTTTATTACAGACAGTAAATTACAATCACAATGCCCAACCCATAGATAAACACACCCTTCCCTTCCTTTCCCCTCTAGTATAGACACCTCGATGCTCCACGGTTCTGGCACTATCTTCGACCACTTCACACGTTCCACGCGATTGTAGCCACACGAAAGCAGCCGATAGGTCTTTGCGAACTCGAGCTATTCCCTTTGAGACGACAGTGGATAACCTCATGATACTGGTCGAAACCGCCGCTCAGATTGCCGGTTTGTGATCCCTGATACGCTACGCAGCAGTAGCGCACATTGCCACTGAACACAAAAGAAAGTCACTCGCAGGCCTATAAAGGCAATGAGGCCACACCACCCCTAACTTTCGGTCCCAAAAGCCATCTGTGAGGATATTCACCCCAACAAAAAGATCGTTTGAGTGTGAGAACAACATGCACAGGGTAGGAAATAAGCACTGAAGAGCGCGAGGGCGTCCACAATTGCCGTATCAGCGCTACGGTTTGCGAAGGAGAATACTGTGATTCCATCTGCTGAACTATTACTCGACCATAAAGCTTCCCATCCGGACTGAATCATTCCGTATCGTGGAGACCAAAACCAAATGGACCCTTCCACGTCTCTTTTCACCCCATCAACAAGCCTACAGTCTCGCATACCCGGCCTACCCATCACAGCTATCATCAAAAACCCAAATGAGCAAAACACCCTGTCCTAACCCTCCACTCATCCCATCCACAATCAGCGTCCCCTTCAGCTCATCCAAAACATCGCCCAGCCTTACGCCACCCTCCCTCTCCAATCTGACAGAAAACCGATACACACCGCCATATAGCCTGTACCTAACATTTCCATACAGCAGGTCCCAACTCGCACCGCGAAAATAAAACACCGTCACCGAACTGGGCGGCACGACAGCCAAAAAATTGTCACGATCCTGCCGATGCTTGCCGTGTACAAGTTCGTAGAGGCTGTGGTATGGCATATCAGTTTCAATACATATATTCATCCGACCTGCGGCGAGGGATTCATAGCCGTCGGTCAGACGCGTGACATGCCTGGAGAGTATAGGATGCAGGCAAGGTGAGAGTGTGTCGAGGACTTTGCTTTGCGCGCCTTCACACCAGTAGTAGTAGCTGTCTTTGATTTTTCGTTGTTTGGGGGTGGCAGCCTCCTGGGTCACATAGGCTTTGGCGTTGCTGCGTATACCTTGTGGTAACGTTTGGCCGGTGCATCGGCGTATATGGCGGCTGTCAGGCAGAGGTCGAAGTTGTGGTGGTAGATTGGCTTTTAGGAGAGTTCTCAAGTGGTGCGAGATGTAAAATGCGTGCTGTATGTCGTCTGCGGATAGGAAAGAGATGATGTGAATGAGCAGTTCAGGAATCTGCCATATGGAGTGCATAATTGAAATTGTTGAATGGGTTTGCAGCTGGTGAACAGGGAGGAGGACATGGATTTGATATTCGTTTCCGAGGCTAAAACTCGTCCAGTGAGCAGAATGCCCATGCTCACAACAGCTGCAAAGTGTTAGGTGAGCCACAACTGTGGTGAGCTTGCTGTGATGAGATTTAGTAAGCACTTGTAGGCCCAACCAAGTATTTCCTCGGGCGGCAAGAAACGACGAGCTTGCGGTTCTCAATGAGCAGTTACGAAAGACCGGATGCCTTTGACACCAGTCGTCGGTAGCCTCGCAATGGTTTGGTGTAGTCTGTATAGGTCTGTATAGAACATTTATTGTGAACATGAAACTGGGGTATATCAAAGCAATTCTCAACCCGACCGAATACGCCATGCCACCCCCTTCTAGCGCCAGAACGACCCAGTGTACAATCACCAATTCCACGTGCGACTGGCAGCAGAAAAGATCGGTGGTTTCCAGATAAGTCGCTCTGGATCGAGGCTCCTCTTGCCCTTCAGCTTCTCCTTTGCCTTTTGTCGTTCACGCTGCTCTATCACTGCATCGGTCAAAACGATGACATGTTGATTCTTGTTGTAGCGAAGCATGTTCAGGTTCTGCAGCGTATGTAGAACGTCGTTCGTCATCATTGCGGTTGCAGCGCCGAGATCGTCGATGTTGGCCTCTACTCGGCCATCCATAAGCAAGTCGACGATGATTTCCTGCCAGTATGCACGGTATCCAAGAAGACCCAAATCGGAGAGCGGCTTCTCAGGTGAACCGAGCTTGCCTTCGCGTTTCGAGAGAATGTAGGAGAAATCGATAAGCAGCTTACCAAACCCTTTCCGTTGGTATTGTGGCAAAGTCAGGATGCAGGCGACATTGTAACCATCCGCAGACTCTTTCTCTTTCGAGAAGTAGCCAACAAGATGGCAGCCATGTTCGTCGCGCGTGCACATGCAGTAGAACAGGAAAGGGTCGACATCGTAGTAGAGGGTCTTGTGGTCTAGGAAAAGCTTTGAAAGCAAACAGAGGTTGCGACACCATGTTCGCTGCCGCCTTCCATCGATCTCGAAGAATGAAACGTAATCATCGCGGTAGATCTCGTTTCCAGGTGGGTGCAGCAACGTGCACTTTGCGCGGTGGCGTTCAAATTGTGTTTGCTCGCCGTAGTACGAGAGACAGAACTCGCAGATGTATACAACATCTGAGTCCACGAAATCGATAGGATACGGAGAGAAGTACCAAGGCTCGATCTCGAACTTTCCCATCTGCACTTTCTCCAGGTTACGGACTCGAGAGATTTCGGTTTGATTCTGCGTCATTGAGCCGGACGTACGCAGTTTTTCGATCTCGTCTTCGCGTGAGTAGTTCTGATCCGACACCGCTTTGGCTGCTGCTGCGGCATCTTGGACGTCCACCAAATCCATCTCCTCATCTTCTGGTTTGGGCGTGCCATCTATGACTTCACTGGTAACAAGAACTTCTTGGTTCTCTTTCCCGCTCGCTTTAGAAGGGCGTTGAGTCTTGCCAGGGATGTTGCTGGATGTTGATTCCGGCGTGCCGGAAATTTCGCGGTCAAGTTTGCTGCGTGATCGCTTCAAACTCTTCTGGTCCGACTTGGAAGGTGCTTTGTCTGTCTTAGAGGCATTGCTCTCTTCTTTTTTGTCGGGTTTTTCGGGCGCAGGCCACTCGACTTCCCGTGATAGATCAATGCGATCCGCTGCAATCCACTCATCGAGACGCTTGTTGAAGTCTTCATAGTGCACATAAAACTTGGTCTGACCTTGACGTGTTTGAATTGAGAGTAGTTCAGCTTTGCGCTTCTCGCCTTCCTGGAAACTGTTAATCCACGTCTTGAGCAGGGTAATTTGTTAAGAGGTTTGTAGTTCTGACGTTCCACGAGATGTCTTCGGCGCTCAGAACCCTCAGTCACACTGCTACTCACTTTCTCAACCCATGCTTTTACGCCAACCCTGAACACAACCCATCAGCATGCATCTCCATACCTAGCACAACAGTGTCACACGTACCTGAGCTGTGCAAGTGTGGCAAACCCCGTTTCCACCGGCACAGGCGTGCCAGAGGGCTCGTGCGAGTTTTCTCGAGGCGCCATGACTATGCGACAGCTGCCTAGTGATCACTGCCGGTTTTAAAGTACGTGGTGGTTGATGATGTCGTGATGAAGTCGATGGTGTCGCAGTCGATGTTGCGGCCCACCGCCTTTGCGCGGACGATTTGGCAGAACAACGCGCTAGTGTGGCCCGTCCGAACAAAAGTTCAGCGGGGACTTGCAAATGGCAACAACGTCAAACAATCAGTGAAAGGACGACGTCTCATACCACTATGCTGCGCAGGTGACATCGATATGGCACCAGAGCTCAGTTCGAATTGGAAGAGGCTACAGGCCAAACTCCAGGCCTCAAAACCTGCTACACCCTCGGACACCTCGAAATCTCACACTTCCACCGAAGAGCAGGCTTCGCTGAAGCGCAAGCGATCTGTCAAGGAAAAGCCTACGAATGGGCCACGACAATCCTTGAACGGGGCTAGCAAGTCTACAACACAAAAGTCTCCCATCTCAAGAAAGCGACAGAAGATGGAGGAACCTGTGTCCGTCGGCGCATCGATCAAGCAGCACAATGTCAAGAACCTCTCTCGTAGTGTCTCGACACCTCAGCTTAAGCATGCACCGCTTATCACGTCTGAGAAGGATGCTGCGGTCGCCGAAGATGTTCTTACACCACACCCCGACTTTCCTGACATCGAGAACGAAGGCGTTTCTGAGACTGCGCTCCCTGGCAAATACATCGCACTTGACTGCGAAATGGTTGGCGTAGGCCCAGAACCCAATCGCGACTCAGCACTGGCGAGAGTATCACTGGTCAACTATCACGGTCATCAGGTATACGACTCCTACGTACAAATGCCTCCCAAGGTCGAAGTCACCGACTACCGCACGGCCGTCTCCGGCATCGAACCGAAGCATCTGCGCAAAGACGTCGCGCGCACCTTCGAGGAGGTGCGCAGCGATCTTAAGATCTTACTCGGAGGACGTATACTCGTTGGTCACGCAGTGAAGAACGACCTTGACGTGTTGATCTTGAAGCATGACAAGCGCCTGATCCGCGACACGTCCAAGTTCTCGAAGTTCAGACAACTGGCCACGAAGGCTGGGTGGACACCCGGACTGAAAATGCTTGCACAGAAGTTGCTCGGCGTAGAGATTCAGACCGGCGCGCATAGCTCAGTCGAGGATGCAAGAGCCACCATGGCCCTGTTTCGCCTTGAGAAAGACGAGTTCGAGAGAGAAATCCGTCAGAAGTATGGCAACGTCAGGATGCCAACAGCTGCGCCAGAGGTTGATGCTGATGGAGACGCTGAGGAAAAGAAGAGGAGGAACAGGAAGAAGAGCAAAAAGAAGAAGAAGCACTAGCTCGAGCTGTTAACTGGAGGGTGTCGGTGTTGGTTATTGCTTGTTTTGTACCAAAAGGATACCCCGAAAAGCTGGCGGGACACGATTATGCATTTACTGGCGTTACTGGCAATTGCATCTGTAAGCCACACTGCTGCGTGGCATGTTCTAGAGCCTGGTTTTGGGATGTCTATCGTATCTAGGATCTCGCATCACTTCAATCTCAGATATGTAGCAATTCGGAATATTCAGAACATAACAACATGCACATGAGCCTTATTTCCACACATGACGGCCTCAAACAACCGCCCAAGTATGCTCGAACAATTTTTTGCCTGAAACGGTTCCTGGTTTGAGTGCTTACCATCTTGAAACCCGAGACCTCCCATACACGTGATCGCGCATTCTCTATATGATCACTGCTAAGCCGGACATCAACACCACAATACTCTCGGCGCCATGTCACTCCTCAGCCAGGCCTACGATATAGCGTATAACCCCCGCAACACAAAATGGATAGCGCCTTTACTTCTGGTGGCAGATGCAGCGCTCTGTGGGATCATCATCGACAAAGTTGCTTGTACGCGGCATAACGAGAACACGTGTTCGACAAGATCTCGCAACTAACGCTTTCGCAGACACGGAAATCGACTGGAAGGCATACATGCAGCAGATTGAAATCTACCTCAAAGGAGAGAGAGACTACAAGAACATTGTGGGTGACACAGGGCCGTTGGTATACCCCGGCGCGCACGTCTGGATCTACAAGCAGTTGTACCGCCTCACAGACCAGGGGCGTGACATCCAGAGGGCGCAGTATATCTTCGCTTTGCTGTATCTGGGCACTCTTGCTGTTGTTTTTCAATGTTACCGAAAAGCTAAGGTATGATGTGTCTATATCCACACCTAGAATCACGCTGATCAGGATAGGTCCCGCCATATGTCTTCCCGCTACTAATTCTGTCGAAGCGACTCCACAGTATCTTCATGTTGAGATGCTTCAATGACTGTTTCGCTGTTCTTGGGCTATGGGCTGCGATCTACTGCTACCAGCGCAATCAATGGCATATTGGTAGCTTCTTCTACACGACGGGCTTAAATGTCAAGATGAGCTTGTTGCTGCCGTTGCCAGCGATCGGCATCTTGATGGTCCAAGCACTAGGAGGTAGAGAAGCAATGACGCAGGCAATGATCATATTTCAGGTCTCGGTATGTTGGACCATGAATATTGTGGGTTGTTGACTGATTGGTACAGGTTCTCTTCGGCTATCCGTTCAGGAAACAAAGCTTCAGCTATTTTGGACGCGCTTTTGAGTTCACTAGAGCTTTCTTCTACAAGTGGACCGTCAATTGGCGCTTTGTCTCCGAAGAGACGTTTCTGTCGAAACCATTTGCTTTAGGCCTTCTGGCCGCCCACGCTGGTCTGCTTCTGTTCTTCGCCTATACGCGCTGGATCAAGCCGTCCAAGCGTACACCCCGCCAGTTCCTCAAGCTTGTGCTGCCTTCACGGGAACCCAGAGACCAGGATATTATGACTAAGAGGATAACACCGGAATTCATTATGACAAGCATTCTGACTGCAACGGCTATCGGTATGCTTTGCGCGAGGTCGCTGCACTACCAATTCTACGCGTATATTGCGTGGACGACGCCGTTCCTGCTATGGAAAACGGGATTTCACCCAGTGGTGCAGTATGCACTCTGGGGCGCGCAGGAATGGGCGTGGAACGTGTACCCGAGTACACCGATCAGTTCGGCAACTGTAGTTGGCGCCCTCGCTGTGACCGTAGCGGGTGCGTGGTGGGGTACACGGGACGAGTTCGTGGGCGCAACAAAAGGCATCATTGAGGAGGAGCATCAGCATGCAGAATGAGCTCACTCCTCGTCTGAATCAGAAGGCGGCATCTTCCCAACCGTCGACTCCTCCTCGTCACTGTCCTCATAGGCTGGCTTCTTGACGAATTCCTTGGGCCTGACTTAATCAGCACGTATACCACATTACTATAGAAATAGCACAGAAAGCGCATTGTTCCAACATACCAGTATGACATCTTCCTCCACGCCTTCTCATCTCTCACCACGTTCACAATCTCTCCATCTAGCTTGTTGTCCCGGTCTGCCAGCGAAGACGTATTCACTACCACATAGCTTCCACGCTTGATCCACACCGTTGAGCGAAACTTGGCTTCGAGCTCTGCAAGGATTGGTTTTCCGCCTGGCAGCTCGGCATTGTACAGGTTCTTGCCCTCCGCTTTCACGATGCGGGCGATGAGGTGCGACTCTGGCAGGACATCAGGTGGCGTCACAGTATCTTCGATCGTGGCGAGCACGTTGCGCTTTGGTCGGCCCATGTTGCTAGTGTTGTGTTGTTATACGCGTTGTGGCTTGTGAAATCGAGTGAAGAGGCTGGAGTAGTTTTGGAGGGGTGCTGCAGGGAAGAAGGCGCTGCAGTAACGGCCGAGCACAATTCTCCCCGCACCAACCTCGCAATCTGCCCGCCATTCAGGAAAGGGTTCCACCGCCTTTCTGACGCCCCTTCTCCATTGTCTTGTAGACGCCACATTCTCATGCGTCAGAGGTTCGCCTGATATACCTCTTTTTGAGAGATCGTCGATAGCCGATGCTGTGCACACGCATCATGCGCCCGTCACAAACCGCCCAATCCAAACAATCTTCACGATCCGTAAGCGTGCAATAACGGATTCATTGTCTCACTGGGTGGATGTCGGCTATGCTGCGCCTTAGTAACAGTAACGCGCGCCAGGGAACCTTTTTGCATTTATCAAGAATAATACCCATGACTACCCTTCTTTCCAGTCGCGTTTTTTGTGTATTGCTCATCGCAGATCTGGGCCCACTTATCTTGCCCAGGCACTCAATATATAGCTCTATCTTCTGCTCGTCTTGATCGACTGTCTCTCACCAGCCCACGAGCACGCAGAGTATTGCTTTCTCACTGAAGACTCACCTACTTTTGCCACGCTGTACCATTGGTCAACTGACACTCAAACGCAAGCCAAGATGGCGTCTTCTGGTCTTCATGGCGTGCTCGACATCCAATCCATCGGTCCAACGAACCCTGCGCCAACATACCAGAAAGAAAATGGCAAGCAGCCTCACATTGGGGTCCTACCGGACATCGAGCTTGAATCGGTCAAAGCTGGCAGCGACAGTAATGGTAACTTCGAACAACAGTCCAAGACGGGAACACAGACACCAAAGACACCCAACGAGCTTGAGATGAGCTGCCCTCCAACACCGAGACAGAATGAAGCTGCTGGATTGGTTCAGACCTGGAACAACCCACCCATGAACAAGTGGAGGATTCTGTGCTGCTGTATTATATACTTTGGGAATGGACTCAATGATGCCGGTACGTCATGAAATATCAGCTCAGCAGCGTTCGCTATCATGTTTTTAAAGACACCTTGATCATGCTGACCACCTCAAGTCGTTGGTGCTTTAATCCCATACATGGAAACTTATTATCACAATTCTCACACAATCATGTCACTCGTTTTCGTCGGCAATGCTGCTGGTTTCATAGCCGCCGCGCCTCTTGTGACATGGGTGTTAGCCAAATTGGGTAGGGCAAAAACCTTGATATATGCAGAGGTGTTCATGATTGCTGCATATATCATGCTTGTCTGCAGTCCTCCGTTCCCTGTCGTCATCATCGCGTAAGTAAAAAGTTGACATTACCTTTCAGCGCTGAACTGTATACAGGTTCTTCTTGACCGGCTACGGAGCAGCGACTGGTCTGGCACTCAACAACGTATTCTGCGCGAACATATCGCCTTCAAGCGCTGTGCTAGGTGCAGCTCATGGCAGCTATGGAATTGGCGGCACGGTTGGACCCATCATTGGAACAGCCATCGTCTCTCAAGGCATCATCTGGTCTCGATTTTACTTTTTCCTGCTCGGATTGAGGTTCTGTTGTGTTGTCTTCATAGCCTGGGCCTTCCACAACTATGAAGAGAACTCATCGACCACACTGCTTACTGCTCTCGAGCTCACGGCCAGCAGGCAGAGCGCTGCAGCTGAGTCAGGGTCAAAGATGAAGGAGCTCAGGCTTGCTTTGCAGAACAAAGTCACCGTCTTTGGGGCTCTTTTTATCTTTGCGTATCAAGGAGCGGAAGTGTCAGTGTCGGGTTGGATTATCTCGTACCTGATCAATTACCGGGACGGAGATCCGGCAAAAGTTGGATATGTGACAGCTGGTTTCTGGGTATGTCGGAGTGGATTCCTGTTGCTTGAGGCATTGCTGACATATTCAGGGTGGTATCACTATAGGCCGGTTCGTCCTGACCCACGCAGCACCCAGGATCGGCGAGAAGAATTACGTCGTCGGGCTCACCCTAGGAACAATGGTCCTGCAACTTTTGTCATGGCTGGTCCCAAACGTCATTGGTAACGCTGTAGCCGTGTCTTTGCTGGGTTTGCTTCTTGGTCCTGTTTATCCGTGCGCGCAGACAATCTTCTCACGGCTGGTACCTAGCCATTTACAAACAACAGCGATTGGTTTCATCGGCTCTGCAGGAAGCTCTGGCGGTGCAGTGGCTCCGTTCACAACGGGTATACTTGCTCAAGCCGTTGGCACGTGGGTGCTGCACCCCGTAGCTCTTGGACTGTACGGCGCAATGCTTGTCTGTTGGTTCGCATTGCCGAGACTCAACAAGAGAACAGAATAAGAAAGTCGAGCACAAATTCGGTAGCTGTGGTTTACGGCTCCGATGTTGCACGCTGTGGGAGTGGAAAGCCTAAAGTTACAATGTGACATCGAACTATTCGCTCTCTACGCTACCTTCGGGGCCTGAATCACATACAATACAAAATTGCGTTGGAATCCACGCATCCTGATTGTCAAATTATGGAATGGACTATTAGCATACCCGCTTGAAACTCTTCAGACAATTGTACTCCATAAGACCGGACTCCCGCCCGCCATCATAGTGTCATCAACTGGGTTTCTCTACCTCGCCTACACGGCACTGCCCATATCATCCCGAAAGCTGAGTGGGGCGCTCACACACGTAGCAAGCGGCAAACCAGCCGTGTCCCTCACCGCAAGCGCCCTCTCCTTCTCGTGCGCCCTGTTCACTAGCCTCGTCATGATCCCCACAAACTTCCAGCTCATCGCCCGCAACGAGGCGTTGGGCGGCACCCATCGCGAGGCGTCGACAAGATACAGAAATTCCATTGACGCGAAGCCCAGAATCGCTAAAGAGAACGTCAACGCCAACGACGATATCAGCCAGTGGAGCGATGTGAGCGACCCCAGGAGGAGGCGCGGCGGGAGTCAACGGAAGACGACGAGCAGGTCAAGACGCTATTGACACGGATCGGGAAGTTGAACTACGTGCGTGCAAGGTTGATGGGGGTTGGTGGGTGCGTTGGCTCAATTATATTGACTGCGTGATAGCTGTGCAAGTAAACCAAGTGAAATGAGATACCAGAACAACACAACGACTCTACCAGTCGCTACACATATATCTGTACAACATCCCAGCACCGCGCAATACTAAGCCATTCCCATTATGTTCTTGTAACTCTTTCTCTCTTTCACATGCTCACTTCATACCCATTGGGAAGCCGTGCCTGCAAGTCGTGATTATGCTGATGCTAGACTTTTAGTTACTTTAACACGCTCAATCAATCCACGCCCCGCGGTGTGCGTTTTTTTCACAACAGCAGCAGCAGCCTGAACCCGAACTCGCTAGCCAGGAACCTCAGGCTTCTTGCCGTGCCGCCAGGGCCTCTCGAACAAGTCGGCAACCCATAATTCCAAAATATGTTATATTTTGAATAACTTTTGAAACTTGTACTCTATCACAAGCGCACCCACTAGGTGCACGCCTCCGCTTGGTGTAGTTGGTTTATCACGTTCGACTGTAATGGCTTCATTGTTATCGAAAGGTCCCTAGTTCGATTCTGGGAGCGGAGAACAACTTTTTGGTCGCACTCGTGCCTCTTGCTATAGAGAGTTTACGCACGCTGCACGGTACACATATGCTATGCACTGCAAATTGGCAGGCTGGGAAGAAGAGGGCGCGGTGTTAGCTGGAGGTTTTGTTTTTGGACGGGGATTCACTGCATGGTGCGCACTTTGTTCATGGCAGGAGATGGTGGGTGCGGTTGGATAAGGTGCATGTTTGTACAGTGATGCTACGTCTAGTAGAAGAGGAAAAGTAGTACCGCTATGGTGACAAAGAAATAGGAAATGAAAAGGTCTATGCAAGCCGCTAACGCTTAGAAGTTCATCAGGTCTGTCGTGGGTTAGCATATTGTGTGGCAGTTCGAGGCAACATGCTGACTTACCACGTCCGAAAAGCGCCCTCTTGGTCCAGTCCATGGCGAGGAGAGCCCTGGTGCGGAAGCTCACTGACTGCGCAAAGTATACGCTTCTCCACAAATACACGGCCAACAGGCCGCCGCTGAGTCCGTAGCCGTTCCAGTCGAAGATGGCGGCATTGCCGATATATGCCAGACTGCCGAGGTGCTTGTACTCGAATGCTTTGTACACCGCGTCGTCAATATCGCCATAGTCCACGTCGTTCAGCGCCATGCCCGGTGCGGCCTGGGCGATCTTGTTGAACTTGCGGCCCAGGTACTGACCCTGCTGGTGTGCACGCTGGGCCGTGGCGGGGAGCGATGTCAGCTTCGAGTCGATCTGGAAAAGCAACTCTCTAAGCTCGCCGAAGTCGAGGGTGCCAGACTTGTCCTTGTCGTACTGCTCGAATAGCTTATCGAGTCGGCGCAGGTGATTTGCGGCCTGTGGGAAGCGCTGCTTGACGCGCTTGGCAACACCACGCCAGTCGTTGTACGAGATCTGCAGTTTCTCGGGGTCCTTGCCCTTCTCCCAGGCTGTGGTACGGAGGAAGTTTACGATGTGGTCGGACACGTTGTTCTGGACGGTCGAGCAGTCGCCGATGGCGTATACGTCGCCTAGTGGTGAGCCGCTGAGACGCAGGTGGGTGTCCGTCTCAAGCGCGTGCTTGTTGTTCTGGCCATCGAGCTTCTGGGCGAGCCTCTTGCAGAAGTCGGTCTGCGCTACACCAGTCGACCACAGGCAGAAGCCCATGGGGATCTCCTTGGTGATGATTTTGGCATCATTGCCGTCGCCCTTCTGGGAGTACAAAATCCTGTCGGGCAGGACCTCCTTCACGCGAGCGTTGGTCTGAATGTCGACGGCATCGTGCGCAAATCGAGTCTCGGCATACTGAGACAAAGCCTCGTCGTAGGTGTTGAGAATATGGCTTCGCGACTGGATGACGTGAACGGAGATCTCGTTGCGAAGGATTCGTGGGTACTGCGCGCACAGATCCTCGTTCAGCATATCGAACAGTTCGGCGGCAAACTCGACACCCGTGGGTCCGCCTCCGCAGACGACAAAGGACAAAAGCCTTTTGCGCTCTTCGTCGCTGGTCGTGGGTAGGCATGCAGTTTCGAGGTTCCGGACCACGGCGTTACGAATGAGCCGTGCGTCGCTGATATCCTTGAGGAAGTGGCAGTGCTCGAGTCCCTTTACGCCGTGGGGGTTGGTGACGGAGCCAACACCGACGACCAGCTTGTCGTAGGGCACGTAGAAACGGCTCTCGTGGCCGTCGGGGCCCATGGACGAACACTCGATGAGCTTCTCTGAGAAGAGAACGTCCTCGGCCTTTGCCTTGAGGAAGTGTCCGCGCACCCTCCTGACAATGCGCCTCACAGGCTCGACTAAGGATCGCAGCTCGAGGGTGCCAACCGTGGCAGATGGCAGCATGGGGGTGAAGAGGAAGGTGTTGGAGGGCGAGACAACGGTAACGTGGTATTCGTCGGGGTTCAGGGTCTTCAAGAGCGCAACGCTGCCCCATCCGGTCCCCAGAATGACCAGCTTCGGCTTGTGCTTGACGGCCCTGTTCTCCGGGGAGTCGTCGTCGTCGACGAAGTGGTCGGCGATGGGCAGGTTCTTGGGCCCCCTCGTCGCGGGTTCAGTGCCAGCTCTGAAACGGGAATGTCGACCGCATCTGGCTCTTCCTTGTAGGTGGTGGCGTCGTAGACGAAGAAGGCGACGACGAGGGTGCCACTAATAGCCACAAAGGTGCCCAGCCAGGCTGCTGATCGCCATGCATAACGTACGAGTCGGGAGGTGGGCGCAGGGAGGGGCTTTGTGGAGAGCGAGCGTACGAGGGAGGCCTTGTCTTTGCTCAGGCGTGCGTTCTTGAGGGCAGCTGAACCCAGCAGCTGGGCGCGTTTCGCCTTGGACTCGGGGTTGCCATTGCTCGTGAAGAAGGTGCGGTTTTGTGGGAGCGCGGTTCGGGGCGCTCTTCTGCACAGCGCCGAGGCTCTGGCGGCCATGTTGGATGCGCGCGACAGCGATGCAGCTTGTCGCGGAAGCATGACGGCGTGGCGGCGTGGCGGCGTGGCGGCGACCGGAGGTGCAGCTGTGGTGCTGAGGGCGCCGGGCAGCTGGTCGAGGTGACGGAGAGATGTGGAATGGTATCAATTGATAGAATCTAAATGCAGGTGTCCATGCACATGGCAAACGACACGGCCAGAGCGAGTGGTGGGGAGACTTGACTCCTTGCAAGCCGAACTCTTGCGGCAGAAATGTTGGTGTTGCTAGTGTTGCTACGTTGACGGTGACGTACCTCGACTCGGATCGGAGCTAGCAAAGCGATCAAGCTGCTACATACACGAAGGGAAAGGAACGCTCCACTACAAGCTTTGATGTCATTCCGCCAGCTTCCATCTGGTTTAGTTGCGGCTCGTTCGTGCGAAGTGCCGACAATGTTGGAATCATGGGCGTTGTTTGTCACCACTCGACAGCAATGACTTTCCTCTCAGAGCTGGTGCATTGCCATGAGCAAGTACACAGTGCATTCAAACCTTGTTCGTAAAAATACAGTTCGCTTGCTATGCGCTCCAGATCCAGCTTTGCATACAGCAATATATGTACAGACACACCAACGCTCACTAGCACGACCACACTCCTACTGTGCCGTCTTTCCTGCCCTCCACCAGGTACCCGTCTTTTATCCTCACCCTCTCAATCACACTGCGTCTGCCTTCTTCCTCAATGGCGCCGGGCCCGCAGTTCCAATGCCTTCCGTCCGTCTTGTCGTACACCTTGACCACGTCCTCGCCCGCTGCAGACACAATGCGCCGGGCGTCGAACATCATGCTTGTGACCGCATTGTCGTAGGCATAGGCGTCGTAGATGGAGCCGGTGCGAAGGTCCCAGATCTGTCAAACTGTTAGTAAAAACACTGGTTGTATGTACAAATGGAAGAGGACTCACTCGAATGCTCCTATCCGCACTTGCGGTAACGAGGTGCATGTCGTCGAACTGCAGCGCAGTGACCGGCCCTGTGTGTCCCACTAGGCTGCGATGGACCTGCCCACTCCTCAAATCCCACAGCCTGACCATTCCGTCTGCAGTACCGCACGCAAGCGCCGCATCGAAGACCTGGATAGCACCCACAAAGTCCGCTGAGGTGTCCATCGCACGGCCTGTCCCGCGCCACTGTCCGTTGTTTGCTGTGTCTGTCGCAGAGGCTTGTGCAGCAGCCCACAGTACGTCGAGTGTTTGCACACAGCGCCCCTTGACGAGATCCCACTGCCGGAGTGTCTTGTCTGCTGAGCCCGAGACGAGGGTGTCACCGCGGAAGTGGAGGGCCGTCACTTCGTCGACGTGGGATTCGAGAGAGAACATGGGGCAGTCCTGCATGATAGTGGGTGGAGGCGCGGGCGGCGCATCTGCTGAGTTTTCAAAGGCAAGGCCATCTTCGTCTTCTTCATCGTCGCCGTGCTTGTTTATCCGGTTGTCAAGGGGTGCGTATTCGGCTTTGCTGAGGTCCCAGAGGCGGATGGTTGCGTCCATGGATCCTGTGGCGACAATATTTTCTTCGACTTGTAGGCAGCGCACGGAGGAGAGGTGACCCTCGAGCATGCCAATGCAGCGTCCAGCATTCAGATCCCACACGCGCACGGTGTCGTCCAGAGAAGCGGTCACGAGCGTGCCCCACGGCGCGTCGAAGTCCAGGGCTGTGATTGTGTCGTTGTGTGCAGGTATCTCCTTGATTTTCGATCCTGGCTCGAGGTGTTCGTGAAGGATGGGCATGGATATGCGGCGTATCGGCCGTTTGTTGTGCTTTTTAGATTTTGGACTGGGCAGCTTCTTGTATATCGACTCAGACATGAAGCTGTCCTCGGCTTCGGCATCTTCGTCGGCGGTCCCTGGCCTCTCAGGCGACTTGGGCGCGAGGGCTGCTGCATCGTCTAGCTCTTCTTGCAGGTCCTCGATCTGGTTGTCGACTCCGAGCAAGTCCTGCTCCAGCTCAGCCTCCTCGATCTCCAGTCCTGCGAGACGGTCCAGCGTCATTTTTCGCAGCGTGTTGAGATTCGCAATCTTGTTGTCAATCTCAAGGATCTCTGCCACGCACATGTGTTTCCGCACGCCCATCATCTCGAGTCTGTGGGCCATGCTGTGCTTCTGGTTCTTGAGCTTCTGCATCGACGGCGGTGTGTGTGCGTCATCGTCTTCAAGCTCGTCCCCAATTAGCTTCTGCCCTCGGGCATTGCGCTTGCCCTGCCTCGGCCCACGGAGCGGCTCCTCTGGCAGCGAAGCCTGAAAGCCCTGGAAGAGCGAGAACTCGTTGCTTTCCTCGGGGATGTTGTGCAGGATATCGTCGGGGATGTAGGAGAGGGCTCGTTGCTGGATCTCAGGGACGGATATGCGCGAGCGCACGATCTCGCGGGGGTGGTGTTGGCGAAGGAGAAGACGGAGCGCTGGAGCATGGGGCGCCGAATCTCGCGGTGCAGCTCGCCCAAGGCGTTCTGGTAGTGCTGGGCAACACCGTCGGCGCCTATGAGGCTGCTGGCGGTGGCGGTGACTTTGCGGCCAAAGGCCTGCAGCTGGCGCGTCTGGCATGGTCAGCATGGGCTTGATGTGAAGGGTGCAGCTGGGAGCGTGATTACGTCAGGCAGGGTGTCTCTGAGGCTGGGGTCCTCGTGCTCTGGCGGGATCAGGGGCCGTGGGCTCGTCGACCTCCCGCGCCCAGGCGAGCCATGGCGGTTCGGGGGTGGCATGCGGGCAGGCAGCTGTGAAGGTATGCGCACGTGAGTCAATGGGGTGAATGTGTCGGCTTATGACATATTCGGGTGTTGCGTGGGCAGCTTGAGAGCAGGCAGGTGGCGCGTGGTGCGCGTGGTGAGGTGTCGCTTGGGGGCGTTTTGGAAGGAAGTCTGAGCTCCGCAATGCAAGCCATGTTGTTCGAGTGAGTGGAGCTCTCCAGCTGCGTCATCCGAGCTCCCTCTCCCACGGCGCCGACCTCGGGCGTATGCCATGTTTCGCTGTGCGCCAGTCACCATGGCTCCTGCATCTCCTGCACCTCCTGCACGCTCTATACACATCCTCTACCACTCTCCTGCACGCTCTGTACACATCCTATACCACTCTCCCCCGCCATCTCCCACAGCACCTTGACGCCATGGACACGGCCATCGATCTCTCCGACGCCTCCAAGGCCCTCGACCTCGCCAACATCCGCTTCCAGCTCATGTGCGCCCTCCCTTTCTTCTCCTTTCTTCTCTTTTCCTTTTCTTCTCCTCTCTTTTCTTCTCTTTTCTTTCCAGTAGCTTACTCCTACAGCCCCTCCCCCACCCCCGCTGACATGCACTGACACGCACTGACACGCACTGACACAACCCAGCCGCCTCGAAGACACAATCACCTTCCACCTGATCGAGCGCGTCCAGTTCCCCTCAACCCCACAATTTACGTCCCCGGCGCTGTCGACATCGGCGCCCCCTCGCTGTCCTTCCTTGACTGGATGCTGCGCGAGCAGGAACGCCTGCAGTCACTCGTCCGCCGCTACCAGTCGCCTGACGAGTACCCCTTCTTCCCCGACGCCCTGCAAGAGCCCATCCTCAAGCCGCTCCACTACCCCAAGATTCTGCACGACAACGATGTTAACGTCAATTCCAAGCTGAAGGCCTGCTACACCCGCCACATCCTGCCCGCCGCCTGTCTGCAGAAGGCCGAGGGCGACCGCGGCGAGTCGCAGGAAAACTACGGCAGTGCCGGCACCTGTGACGTCCTGTGCCTGCAGGCACTGTCGCGGCGTATACACTTTGGCAAATTCGTCGCCGAGGCCAAGTTCCAGAAGGAGCCCGAGCGCTTCGCCGCACTGATCAAGGCCGAGGACAAGCAGGGAATAGACGATGCCATCACCAACGCAGCTGTCGAGAAAAAGGTGCTCGAGAGACTGCGGCTCAAGGCCAAGACGTACGGCACAGATCCAGATCTCGCTGCCGACGGTGTCAGCAAGGTCAACGCGGATGCCGTCGTGGCCATGTACAAGGACTGGGTCATCCCGTTGACGAAAGAGGTCGAAGTTGAATACCTCATGCAGAGGCTGCAGGGGACCCAGTGGGAATAGAGTATGATACCCAAGAATAACATGGAAATTACTGTTGAAGTTGGAGGTTTTTCTAGTCGTAAGACCGCCACAGTCTCGAAAACGCTGTGAGGCTTTCCTCTCCCGCAGTCAGGACAGACTAACAAAGATTCGACAAACAAACTAGAAATCGACAAACTATCAATTTGTTTCACTAACAAAACAACCGCTGGTCGCAATTCCAGCTTTCGCTCTCACCTGTACTCTGACTCTGCTGGCAGTACAAAACAACAACACACGGCGCGCTAGAGCGCTTTGTCTCTGGTCAAAGTAACCGTCACCACAGATGTTCAGTTGTACCTCGCCTTTAGCCTTCACATGAGGCCTTCGATTTTCACCCATCCAAGCTTCAGACTAACGCACTACCACCCACACCCAACGATCGACAAAGCGCGCAATCGCAACTCACACAATGTCCGCAACGATAGTAAGTGAAGTTAAATCGATAGCTGATCCTGAGCTTTGAGAGGTGCTGGTTCGAGTAGAATGACGACGGCCTTACTTGGTTTGACGAGAATGGGAGGCTGTTCCTTGCATAAGCAAAGGACGACCCTGAACAAAAGATGTACATCACTTACGGATATAACTTCAAGCGCAACACTGACACCAAGCTCAAGTTGCTCTCTACGACCTATATCAGCTCGAATAGCAGAAGGTGATCTAAGAATAAAACAATGAAAACAATCTCACCGACAGTATCACCACCATGAGCAAGGGCTTCGAGAAATGATACACCGCCGAGCTCCAATAGCAACACGAGCAGAAGCTGGCAATCGGTCTAAAGATAAACACAATATCCCAAAAGCATATCAATCAAGACGACAAGCCCCAGAACTTTGCGAGCGTCCAGATTGCCGTTTTCGACAGACACAGTCATCGACCCAGCCACGCTTGCCAAGCCTGGCACATGGCGCAAACCCTGAAGCCGCGTAAGGTGCCCGGCACCAAAGTCCTGGAAGAGATACGAGCATGGGTGAAGAACTGACAGATGGATTGGAACATGGCGCCCTCCTGGATCATCTTCCTGAGAACCATCGCACAGTATCCGCTTCCACTCACGACCCCGAGCATCGACCAAGACGACAGCTCGAGCAGCGAAGAGGAGGGTCCCGCTCGCAAACACCACAAATACAACTGGAGGCCTTTCATGCCACTGAGCCAACCGACTACGTCAGTGGGAGATGCGCAGAAGATGAGGGGGATCAAAAATTGTTCGCCCAGACTAGTTGGACGCAATCCATACATCCCCGAGGAGACCATTTATGCTATGGATACCAGATTTCGATACACGGACTACCTACCAGCTCTCACATCTCGGGATACAGGTGCGCAATGTCCATTTTCGGGACATATCCACAGCAGACTAGTGCCGGACTTGGAGAGTTAAAAATCGACATAGGACTACACGGTACTTTACCCTCATCAGCCAATAGCAGTGTATTCTTTGTGGACTCCCAGCCTCTACAATAAAGGTTGGGAATTAGTGGTTGCTCTATCCCTCGTTTTCTTGCAACTTGAAGCGAGGGGTATGGCTGTAGAGAGATATTATTATATATTGTAATATCCAACTTTACAGACCTTCGCGGTGAACAGTGGAATCGGACATGACCCTTTGTTTCCTACCTGATGGTGTGCTGGTGCACAGGGTAGTTGCCTTGGCAGGTACCCAGATGCTAGGTATATAAGATTAATCCTTCCGCATCAAGAAGAAGAAACACTCTTTAACCTACCTTTAAATCTATCTCTTTACTCTATCTATACCTCTTTCCTCCTTCTTATCCCCTACATGCTAACGGGTTGAGATACCTCTCTCTGCTACAATGGGGAAGTTTCTTTATCTGGCTCAGTGCGGTAGAGCTTACGTTGCGACGTAGACACCAATCGCCTTTAAGTCGTCATCTTTCGGCTCTTGGATACACTTGCTTTCTCACTTGCACTCCTCCAGTACTCCTTCCATGAAAAGTACTCAAAAGCTCTTCTTCAAAGAGATTATCATATCGCCGGATGATGTGGCAATGACGAACCACAGTTGCCAAGCAAGTGCTTTCACGACTTTGGAAGGTGTCAATTTCGTCCTTGGCAAACTACAATCTACTGTCTTGGTAGCTTCCTCTTCGACGCAGCAACCGCGAAGAAGCTTCAAATGGCCCGATAGCAGCGGGATGTAACAGTGTCGCGCGGATGCAGGGTCCGACTTGGTATATGAACTGTCAACACCCACTATCTGAACGTTCGACTTCTCGAACTGGGTTGAGCATCAATTTGCGTCCGTCACACCACCAAAATGAAGCTCAAGGCTCTATTGTTACTGTCATGCACAGCGCAGGCTCTTGCTGCGACCGTCGACGACCGGCGGGAATTGGTTTCGTCGAAGAAACTTCAAGAGAAGATCACCACCAAGAAGTACGGCGATCGTGCGAGCATCCAAGATACCAAAACTAACTATACGTCAGGCTCATGGGTAATCTCGAAGCCCTCGACTCTATCGCTAAAGCAAACGGTGGCAACCGCGCCTTTGGTCTACCGGGTTACGCCGCTAGCGTGGATTACATACTTTCAGTGACCAAAAAGTCCAAGAACTTCCACACTTGGGTCCAGGACTTTCCTGCTCTGTTCAATCGAATTGATTCCATTCAGTTCAGCGTCAGTAATACTTCTTACCATGTAATTGGCCTGTCATACTCGCCATCGACAACTCCTGAGGGCTTGACCTTGCCCCTCGTCCTTGGCGCTTCTGGCCCCGAGGCATGCACTAACGAATCGTACAACAATCTGGATGTTGAGGGCAAGATCGTACTTGTCCAGAGAGGAACTTGCCCAGATGGAACGACACTTGCTGGTCGTGTCAAGCCTGCCGTAGCTGCCGGAGCGTCTGCAGTCATCATTTACAGCGATGTCACCACAAACGTGACAGGTGGTACTCTCTCAGCACCAAACCCCGAAGCGTACCGCCCTGCTGGCTACATCAATAAGGTCGATGGCGAGGCCCTCGTTGCGCGCCTCAATGCTGGCGAGGCAATCGAAGCCTACTTCCAGCAGACGCAGACCGTCGAGACCAGGATAACACAAAACGTCATCACTGAGACCAAGGGCGGTGACCCTAACAACATAATCACGCTGGGTGCTCATCTCGATAGTGTCCAAGCAGGTGCTGGTATCAACGACGATGGCTCAGGCACGACGTTGATTCTCGAGCTCAGCAGAGCCCTTGATGGTTTTGGAGTCAAGAACAAGGTCCGCGTGATCTTTTGGGGGCAGAGGAGAACGGATTGCTTGGATCGAAGTATTACACTCAGAACCTTAACAGTACGGAGGCGAACAACATTCTCGCCTACCTAAATTTCGATATGGTGTCTCGAGGCTACTTCGGCGTTTTCGACGGCGATGGCAGCAGCTTCAACCTCAGCGGTGCTCCGGGTTCCGCAGCGATCGAGAAACTCTTCGTTGATGATTTAACCACGAAGGGAATCAACGTGACTGCTGCTCGCTTCACCGGTGGTAGTGACTACCAGTCGTTCATGAACATTGGAAAGCCTGTAGGAGGTCTACACACTGGAACCGGAGTCGAGCAAGACCCTTGCTACCACCAAGCTTGCGATACAATTGACAACCCGAACCCAACGACGCTCACTATCAATGCCAAGGCAGCGGCTCACGTCCTATCGGTTCTTGCCACAAAGGGACACGAGATTATCCCTAAGAGCCCTGTCAATGCTAGCATGATCTCAACGAGGGGTCTGACAGGCATTGAACTTCCCTGGACGGTGCCTGAGGATGGTGAGAGGCATTTGTTGACCTGTGGTCAGGAGGTATGAGGTTCATCTTGCCCATGAACAGAGGCAAGAAAAGGCGGAGGCGGAGGCACCAAAGCCAATTGGTGAGCGTGACTTTGACGAGGGTTCCTAATGAATGTTTTAGTAGTACGAGGGCAAGCGTCCATGGAAAATCGAAGTATTGATATATCTCGAAGTGCAGTGCGTACAATCTATCAATCGGTGACACCGACAATAATGAGATTGTCAATATTGTGATTATGAAATAGCCAATCCCGTTTTTGGTGCCTTCCGTTACACTCATCACCGTCTAGCCCGCGCTTCGCAAAAGCCATCCTTCCAAAGCATCATTGGGTGTATTGCCATAGTTGTGCTGTAGGCGCCACAGTCGAGCCGCATAAGCCATTTCATATTGGGATTTTGAATGTCTAGATTCTAAGACTGTATAGTACTTTTGGTCAACGAACCTTTGTTCATACACCTGTGCAGTGTATGTCGTCGTGCAAGATACAAGCAAAGGGCGACGGGATACGAGGTGGCACTAACCATATTAGACCACTGGTATGATTCCCCTCGAACTCCTCCGCCCTTCCCTCACCATCGACTCCCACAACCTCACAGTCATGGAGCAACACGATGTTCTTATGCCTATTTGCTCCGCTGATACGGGGAAACTTGTGACTGTCAGACGCAATGTATGGAAGCGTCTTCCCGAGCTAACTATGAATGGAAGGTTGTTCGCTGGTGCCTGGTAAGCCGGAAGGATGCCTGACGGCTCGTGTTGCGACTGAGTCAAAATTCTACCTCTTCAGCATACATTGAAAAGTAGAGTGTCCCTGCATTTAAATTTTTCTCATCATCCTTCTCAAGTCCAACAATTTTGGTCGTTAATAACCACACATCTTGAAGTCACATCTTTTTCACCGAAATTCATTCTCCTTCAACGGGTCCTGCACCGTAATGCCAGTCCTACCACAAACTCATTGTTAGCTAATATTACAACTACAATATACTGTCGGCGCAGATAACTCAACGGGAGGATCGGAAAGCCCACCATGGCAAGCTGGAAGGTTGCCCCTGCGGATTTGGAGGAGAGCAAGGTTGAGTACACGCCATTCCTAGGATGTCGCAAGTTCTTCGCAGTCGATGATTCTGGTTCAACGGTAGGCCCTGTGCTCCGTCAAGAACGTGCTTTCGTCGATGCGTTCCGGGAGAGTCATAGCAATGCTGTGGATGCCATCTCTCTATGGGGCTCAGATTGCGACATTCCTACCACCCGGTTCGATTCTGTTAGTTGGAGTTCCACTCATCTCGGTACATACCCTAGCAAAATTCTCAGGAACTCAGCAGTCGTGGACACCATCAGGAAGTCAGACGTCTGGTTCTTGCTCACAGATGGAGAGATCTGGGACGTCGATGTCCACAGACTCGCAGACCTTGCCCACGATTCTGAGGTTCTTAGCGTGCCCCTTGTATTTGTCATTACTGGATCGCGTGGCAGCTCTCCGGGAATGGCGAACATCAGTGTTGGCATCTCTTTCTTTGCTAGCTCGCATGACACTCTGATCTTGTTCAAGGAGACACAGACAGGCAAGATCTACGTCATCGCTGCGAAAGGATGCTTCGCTGAACTGGGAGGTTCTGCAGCAGCACGAGATTTGGCCAGCTGGATCGAGCTACCTGTTTTTGAAACTGAAGCTGACTTCTTTTCACATTGTGAGAAGAACAGCATCAACGTCGTCAAGTCGGAGACACGCGAAGAAAGCACCGGCGGGATCAGCCTTGGCTCGACATGGGAAGCACAACATAGTGGTCCAGTGAGAGTCAACCTTGACGCCCTCCTCGGATCTGGATTCCTTCCAGATACTGAGGCGATGAACCTTTTGGCCGAAGAGGCCTTTGACGCTCTTGCTATTGCCTGCAAGACCCGAAGACGTATCCCGGAATTACGAGCGTTTGTTCAGTCACAGAAAGTAGAGCAGGTGGCTCCAAAGCTCGAGGATCGACACGGCGCAGCAGATATCATCGCCAAGATGGCAAACGCAACGACAAATGAGGAAGATCGTAAGCATTTTCAAGTGCGGTTGCGGGAAGCTCACGCCGCAAATCGTCGTGACTACCAAGGGACCATCTCGGAACTTGCAGGCTCAACGGTCGAGCAGATTTTGAGGAAACGAAACCAACTTGTAGATGCAGCCCTCAGGTCACTTGCGTCCCTCGAAGCTGCCAGCTACAACGCAGAGATCATAAGTAGGAGAAGCAACAGGGCCCGGCGTGCCGAAGTCGTCAACTCCAGCCCTACGGTCGACATGGCCAATTTAGACCTTGAGGCACCATCATGCAAAGGATATTGTCTAGTTTGCTGTGGTGATCAGGAGATCATGTCAATCTGCTTCAAAGAGGCCGATCCTAAGAAAACCGAGGACAACACAAGCGACTTTGCACTCAATTTCCCGCTAGCTGCAGGAGCCTCTTCGAAGAATGTAAATCTAATCTCAAGTCAAAACATTTGCTTCCAATGCGCAATACTTGGAGGCATGTCCATCTATAAGGAACGATTGACAGCCATCATCCCCGCTGTCCAGTATGAAGGGAGCAACAGAAAATACATCAATGACCAGCTCTATTCAGCATTGACTGCACGGTTAGCTACAGGAGCCGCAGGAATTGCGCAGCTGTTTATGTCCATACTTCAGAAGGTTATGCAGACAAAGTCCTGGGCAGGAGCCGGCATGGACGCTTCACAGGCATCTGCTGATGAGCAGCACGAAGTTACGCAGCGACACAAGACGTTCCAGTGGATGCTCTATCAGCTCATTCATAATACGTACATACGTGAGACTTTCAATGAGACCGGAGAATGGGTCAGGTTTCCACAAGCGCTGTCGTGGGTAGCGAAGGACTTCAAGAGTAATGGACTGGCAAGCTTCGCCGTTACTTACCCTTTAGCTGGTATTGGCAGCCTAATAGCTGCTGGCCAGTATACAGGTGCTTTCTCGGAAGACATTGTCAACCAACTGAAAGCATCTAAAGAGCTCTATTCCATCGCTTCCAAGTACCTTGCTGACCTCCAGGCTGCCCTTCAGCGAGGGTCTGGAAACGAGAATAGCCACCCTGATCATTGGAAGCAGACATACCTCGAATTGATATACCGTGAATTCAACGGTCCTTTGGTACCTGTCGATCATGGCGAGACATCCATACTCGACAACGTCGAAAGCTTCAAACAGCGTCTGAGCGTGTGCCTAAGACAAACCTTTACCGTCGGTGACTCAGGATCAGGGATTGATGCGATTGTTATGCGCAAGATACAAGTTCTCCTCTTCTGGCTCCTTTTCACCCAGCGCGGCCACTGTACAGCCCAGACCTTCTTCACGCGCATTAGGCACGACCAGCACCTTGCGCCCGCAGTCTTCGACCCCAACCTCATCGTCCCCACATCCTCATACCACCAAATCCTCCTTTCCATATTCGCAAAACATGACGCAGTCTTCATAAACCCAGACCAAGCCGCGTCGCACACCACACTGGTCCCCTTCGCCAACCCCTTTGGCGCCTCAGTCCTCCGCTGCGGAGTCGCCAGCTGCGGCCAAAATTTCTGCGAGACCGAAAGCCTGCACGCCGAAGCGCTCACAAGCGGCGACGTCGAAGCAATCCGATGCGCGCGCACAAAGCACCTCATCGCCGTCTTCGGTATACGCGGGCGCTTCGAGCGCTCCGCCACAGGCCTGCCTGAGCGCTCCGCCGCAGGAAGCCCACCCTCGTCCATCCACATGAATCTGCACATGAGCATCGTGCGCGCGTGGGTCGAGCAGCCGCTCGACGCCCGCAGAGCCATTGTGCACGATGGCGCGGCGCGTACACATTTCGTCCAGCGAGTGTGCGACCGGCTTTGCGCAGAGGGCCGCGGTAATGTCTTTAATGCCCGCATGCAGCGCCATATTGAGGCTTTGCTTCCGAGTTTCTTCGATGCTCTTGCGGTGGCGGTGACGAGGGAGGGGGCAGTGCGGGGGATGTTGCTGCGTATTGTCATGACTTTTCGAGGAATCGGTTGCAGCATAAGATTGCGTATGAGTTGATGGAAGGGCTTTCTCGTGGGACTTGGTGTTGAGGTTCGTCTGTACCTCTTACGTACATTCAATCACTGTACATTCATAGACACAATCTCATGACGGCAGAAATTTTGTGTTCGAACGTTGAGAGTCTGTATATACGTGTAAATCCAAATACGCCTAATCATGCTGCGCTATGGGCTAGTATCCAGCAGCCATAAGGGAAAACAATAGGAAATAGCCTTGTCATGAGTAATCTCTCCAGCACAAACTAGAGTCTAGCGGATCGGATAGATGCCAAATGCGCTTTCACAAAATAACGCCATCATATGCTTTATAGCCCGCACCCGGTCATGCAATAACAAAAAGGAAAAAATCGGACTCGAATTAGGTAATTCTAGGGTTAGACGCTGAAGACCAAGAGGGCAAAGGTGGTAGCGATCATGGCAGCCAGGGCGGTGAAGGTGGTGGGCATATTGCGAGCACTAGCATTACTCTTCCTCGCGGTGCTTCCATCGCTCTTCAGGACTGCTGTGCTGCCAATTTGCCAGCCGATGTTGGCTACGACAGCCTGCGAATCGCGCACAGGGATGGTGACCTTGCCAGAGCCGTCGGTGGTGACTGTGTGGAGGGTGCTGTCCACAACGCTGGACTCGCCCGTGGTGTCAGAGTAGGCCATGCCGTTCCAGGTGGCACCGGTTTGAGAGTCGGCGCCATCGGCGGTGAGGTATGAAAGATAAATGTCCTTGTTTGCATTGGAGGAGCCAAAGTTGACATTGAAGTTAAAGCTGCCCTTGTCGGACTGGGACTCGTTGGCTTGCTTGCCGTTGAGGAGAATAACAGCCTGTAGGTTGTCGTGGGCATACATGGAGTATGCACGAATGCGACCGTCGTACGAAGAACCAACATTGTTGGTGTTCATACTGGCAATCTGGGTAGTTCCATTGCCGTTGCCGACAATTTGCGCCATGGCAGCGTGGGCATAATACAGTGTGCGCACGAAAGGCGCGCGGCCGTAGAGTTCGATGGGCTGCCAAGCGCTAGCATTGGAGTTGTCGGTCATATGCATCTGTACGGAGGAGATGTCGAGAGAGGCAGCGTAGAGGAAGAAGTTGAGGGTCCAGAGAGAAGCACCAAATGCGTCACTGACTCCTGGCATACCGATGGGCCCAATGGAGCTCATTTCGCGCAAGACGTACGGCAGGCCGGTTTTGAGGCCGATCTTGACCTGCTTCTCCCAGTATGCGAATTGAGTGTTAGTTTGGTCGAATTGCATCAGGTCATTAAGTGTAATGGGCGTCGATGTAACCCCAATGACTGCAAAATGTTAGCGTGTGTGCCTGTGCAACGATAGCGCGGTAGGACAAGTTACAGTAGAAGTAGTCATGCTGGTTCCACACGGTAATGTAATTATTGCCGTTCTTGCCCTCCATCATGCCATCAGACACCAGCTGTTCGATCTCGAAGGTGGTGCCGATGGTGGACGCAGTCGCAGGAGGCTCGAAAAAGGATGACGGCAGGCCAGCTGGCTGCAGCACACGGGTATAGACTGCCTCGGCGCGGTCGAGGAACTGTGTTGTGTATGTCTTCCCAGTCCATGGGGCGGTACGGAAGGTGTTCTGTAGCCACAGGTCGGGCTCGTTGCCAACCTCGAACGAGTACAGCTTGACGTTGGTCATGCCCGAGACGGCACCCTGGGCAGCAGCCACAATGCGGTCCTCCCAGTCGTCCTCCATATAGGCCAGGTTGAGCCCAAAGGTAACAGGTGTGTCTTTGGGAAAGCGGTTTAGAGCCTCGAAGTAGCCAGGCCCAATGATCATCGAGTCGGCGGCAACGTTGCCCTGTGCGGTGGAGCTAGGATTATTTTTCCAAGCGATTTCTTTGTATTCCGAATCATACAGCATATAATCTTGTGTGTTGCCTCCTAACCGAATGTGTGGCGGCGCTCCTGAGTAGTCGGCCAGATTCTGTAGAAGCTTCACAGAAAGCGTGTTGGGGGTGTCGCCGCCGGTGAAGGAGAACAGATTCGAGGGCTCGATACCGAAGCCTGCAAAAGAGGCATCGAGGTACTCAGAGGCGCCATCAGGGGCATTGGAGGAAGGCGAAAGCGATATTGATGATTGAGCGAGGGCGAGTTGTGAGAGTGAAACCAAGGACAGGCCGGCTGCGGCTGTTAACGAACGAACCATGATGGTGGCTGTGAAAATGCGCGCAAACAGGTACCGTGAATAACAACTGTTCGAAAACAGGGGAAAGGGAGAAGGGCACAGGAAGAGACACAGGTAAACAGACACACAGGCACGCAGGCACAAGCGACAGGACTGTTTTGGGGTATAGCGAGCAAAGGGGGAGTGAAAAGGGAAAGTCTAGTATTGAAGCCCACTGGAAGTGACGCATGGCGCATGCTTGGACCGTTGCATGTTTGTTGGGTGGAAGCTGCGGAAGACATCGGCGGCCCCACAGACAAAGGGCACGTCATGACACTTCGAGAGCTGAACAAGGCGAGCGCGGCGCCGGCGATTGACTGGGTGAGCGCGTGCTGAAACCTGTGTCCTGGACCAGGCAACGCGTCAGCTCCGTGCACAACCGTCTAAAGCTGCCGGCAAATTATTTTGAGACAAGAGCGAGCGTACACGAGCATCTAATTACGGAAACGCAGATCTTTGAGCACCTTTAAAGCTTGATTCGGCCCTCACACATAGATCCCTCAACGGATCCTGCCACTGTCGAGACCCTGTTACCGAAATACATACTTGCGGCTGCAGTCAAAAACTGATGGTTGTGTTTTGGTGGCACCAAAAAGTCCCTTAGGAATTCAATGACGATGAAAGGGAAAAGCAAACACATATCGACCGTACTGCCGAAGCTAGGCATCGGCACACAGGTGAAAATAGCAGGCCTGAAAAGCTTGATCTCGAATCTCAGCGCAGCTTCCCCGCGGCATTCTTTTCGAGCCATTCTGCTCCACTGTACGACTTGGAGAAACAAAAGCTAGAGCTGTCGTGTCTGTTCTTACCAGCCACTCAGCCTCCCTGCCACGCACATGAGAACAACTACATCGACACCGACGTCGACAGTACCCACCAGGACATCATCCAGCCTCCCCAGCCCACATCTCCAGCGCTTTTCCTGCACACGCAACATGGGGATCTGCTTGACCGTACGTTATCTGTTTGCCAAGCACAATAACCTTGTTGTTGGGCCTGCTATGGACCAAGCGGAAGAAAGACCTGCTTGTTGCAACACCATGATTTCACTTGATTCTTGACCAACCTTGCATAGTGTTGGCTAAGAAGCACACCATTTCCAGCCATTTGGATTTGTTCAGCCATGCAATTATCAAATTGTACTAATCATGGCACCATCCCCTTTCTTTGTAGCCAAATACTGCTGAAACATGCAATCGGTCGCCGTTGTCACGAAATGTGGATCTCTGATTTGAGAGAAGATACTGACGTCATCATGCGGGCTGGTTTGAAAAACACTATCAGCACGCAAACTCGTTGACTGCTCAAAGACAACGTAACACGCAAGTCAACAAGGAAGCGTTGCAAATTTTCTACTGATCAACAAACATGAGCCAAGGGCGCCGCGATACTATCGCATTCGGCCCTATCTCGATTTAAGTTCAGCCGCAACCGCGCCGTCTAACAATAACTGCGAGGTTTGTCAGGCTCAAAAGTGGATACGGCTGCTGTCACGTGCGATTGATAACGCAGTCTCAGCAGAGACGCATGCCCACCTAGCAGCTCCCACAAGCTGCCAGTGCGCCGTATTGACTCGCAGAATGACAGCAAAGGAACCACAGCACCGGCCCGTTCGAATTCATATTCCAACGCTCTCCCCGATGCCACATACCCAATGGCTCATACCCTGCGAGTCCCTGGCTTGCAATATCTTATAGCGGAAGCTGCTGGGATGTCAGTAAGCCGTCGCACTCTCCTGGACGATGATAGGGGCGAAATATCACATACAGATCTGTTTCCAGGGAGTTAGTCTGCCAGTGCAGATCAACACTGCCTGCTGGGCAAGCCGTATTGACATACGTCTAGGCTCACGAAGAGTTATTACTATTTTTCTTTTGTACGTACACAAATCATCATGCGTCATCGGTTCTTGCGTGAAAGGACAATTCGCTCCTGCTCAAGCATGTACCAACGGGACTTCAAGACGCACAGATTCTGTGGATCATCAATGATTTCACGAATGATCAAACTAGTGATGACGGTAACCAAGGATTGAGATGATGATTTGGCAGGACCCGTTGCCTATATCAGTCCTTATTCAAATGTGGCCGACGACAACTCTACCTGAACCAGTTCGCTCCCATAAACTGTAGTCATCAATTTCCGTACGTTGGACCATCACTGTGTCCCTCCTCTGACAACAAGCCTGCGCAGCGAGGGGATCAATCACCAAAACCCATTTTCAAACTTGTACCAGCCGACAAAGCTTGCAAAGCCAGATTCTAGTGGAGACGTCTCCTTCAAAGGCGAATCTCATACAGAACAAGCACGACTTTGACACGACCACATCATGGCTTTTGAGGTGCTATCGGTATCGGTCACCGTCCACCGCCCATCATCCTAGAAAATCTGCAACACCGCCGCAAAACCCGAGACGAACCGCTCGAAGTGTGGGAGTTGAGGCGGCGACAGGAAGCTTGTCGAGGCTTGTCGAGGCTGTTAAGTATGGGTTGTGTTTCAGACGGATCGCGAGGTGCAATGTTACGCAAGATATCAGACATTGTAGGTGCCGCCTGTGCTGGACCACTCACCGCAGCGACGAGTTATTCCCGGTGAGCCAAGAGGAAGAAATCTGAACTCTAAACACCATGTGATACATTACTAGGGTGCATGCCTGAGTTGAAGGTGCTCACAAGAGAGTAAGTGGCTGGCGATTAAGCCTCTCCACACCGAACAATCGACAGCACGGCAACATGAGAGCAAACGCACAATGATATGATAGTAATGTGATTATATTAAAGTCGTAAAGGTTAAATGGGTATCTATCATGAGAACTTTTCCAGCACCCAAGCCCGCCAAACAACAGCCACACTCTCTCTACCCCTTCTGTCATTCATCTGTATGGTTCCACAGAACCCTCTTCTCTAGCCAATGATAACCTCATGACCACAACTGCGATCCTTTGTGAAACCGCGCGCACCGACTTGCCGATAACGTGCTTTGCCAGGCTCTTTGTTGGCTGCTTCCGTTTGCGATACCCCCTCATTAGTGGTACTTTATAGTTTTGGTAGGCGGGTGTCGTGTGATGCAAGCCGCAAAGGGCTCACTCAACCCCGACATTCGTTTCGAGTTGCTAGTGTAGTCCCAGTACTCCGGCGCCCTTGTTGTACAACCATGGCAGTTTAGGTTTTTGTGAAAGTTTGGTTCGATGCTTTTGATTGCGTGCACCCCGCGCTCATAACGTGCTCATTCCGTCTCTTCCACGGACGAGACGGAGGAGATGCTGGGAGAGCGCGATGAGTCGCGCATGTGCGTTGGTGCGGTCTCGTTGGAATCGCTCGATGACTGAGAGACGCTGGAGGAGAAGGACATGATTTCCTCAACCTCGACGTCCTCTAGGGGAATGCGGAGCATCTGGCGGCCAACTAGGTTGGGGATGTACACGTATTGGGTCGATGGGGAAGACATTTTGAATATTCGACGCTGAGGTTGTTTGATATCGAATGTTGGTGGATGGATACGGTGCGAATGTAGAGGATTGATTGTATTTGGATATGTGTGATATGAACTGGACTTCTTCTACGTGGGGACCAGGCTCATACATATACCTCCCCGTCCAGGCCTCAAAATGCCATCCCCATGCATGATCGCAAACGCCTATCCCCCTCCCCTACGGCACCCAAGAAAGCCAAAACCCTAACCCCATCGCACCAGCCCAGGCTAAGCTCAAAGCAGACGCCACCCCTGCACCTCCAACCAACCAGGCGGTGCAGCCATCACGACAAGCTGACCTCGTATCTCCGCCGGGTGAGACGCCGCGCTGATTCGCGCTCCGAGCGCAGAACGCGTGGCGAACAGTCATGCCAGCTCCGTCCTATCCGACCGTCGCGCGCGGCGATAACTTGTGCAAGCTTGTCTGATGCGCCCAGTGTGACGAGGTGCGGGGCCGCTCGTCGCCAACTAAAGGCCTCCAGTGCAACTTTACCCTGGCGGCGGAGCGGCCAAGCGCTCGCCTACCCAACGACGAGACCGCATGCGTGGCCAAGAGGGTAAATGTATGTCGAGAGCGGAGTCTAGACCCCACTGTCATTACCAATCGTGGGCTATCGATCATGGGTGATGATGGTGTTGACTCTGTTGAGCTGAGCGGCGCTGCAGCCCTTCTGCTGTTCGGCGTGTCGGCGTTTACGAGCATGCCGATACGTTTCGTCCTGGTTTATTTTTACTCTTTGTCCGTGTCGACTAATGAATTCGGAAATAACATCACACTGAGTGAGTTACGACAGGTGAAATGAGACACGAGGCGTTAATGACTCCAGAGCATGACCTCGACCGACTGCAGCGATTACATACAATCGATGTCCGCATGCGACACGGTTATCAAAGGGTGGGTTCACAATGACGAGACCGCGAGGCTGGTAGAACCGTTCGTTGCTGGGCAGCTCTTGGCATCCCGAAAGAATGACCGAACAAAGATTTTACTAGGTAGCATAGTGCCATTTTGACATGCTTGGGCGTCGAACTCAACACAACGAGACCCGAGGAAACCCTAAGAGCCACGTACTTTATACTATGTAAACTCTACTGTGTACCCATGAAAACGTTCATCAGGACACCAAGCGTAGTGCCACGATAAACTTCTGCTATATCCCACCAAGCAGCATTTCATCCAAACCTAATCCTGCTCGGCCCGATGTGGCCCCATTACCTAAACTCCCAAGAGATACATAGTAGTGGCTTACTTTCGATGGCGGAAACCCTTGGTTCCAAGCATTCCGCCCGCTCAAAACTTGAGCGTCACGAGACCATGTGATGGAACGACCAAGCTCTGAACCTGGAAGGTCTAAGGCCTCGCGTCACTTGCCCAGGTCACGCCAATGTACCCAGATACCCGGTGGCGGCGATTGGAGTTGGCAACTCAACATCAGTATCTGGACAGCGCCGTGTATCGTGGGCCTCGAAAGAGGTACGATTTGAGGCGCGGCTTATCAATTACCAAGAATTGCAGGTCAAGATTCGAATAGTATCGTGATCGTGGTAACATGGCTGGTAGCGGTCATTTGCTCATCGTGTACATGAGACATGCAGCCCTTCGCTCTCCGTCTGCAGCGATGACCTCGGCAGCCAACAACAACCCACACGCCCCGCTCCTATCATACCAGCATATGCTCACGCCTCGAGCCGGCCAAGCCATGTCTGCGGCACACGAGAGCGCGGCAGCCATGGCAACTCTGAAACCCGCCACAACTCCAGTCTATGGCTCGATTGCACACCTTCCAGTCATCGATAGCATGTCGGCTGACATCTCTTCAACTGCGAACTGCTCCGCGGCTTAACGGATGGATCCCCGGTTAAAACGCCTAGATGCTGGTGTATGTCGATTGCAGAAACGAATATTGTACCATCATGAGCTCGCCAAGTTGGACGGCAGGTGGTCTCGGGGGTTATTAACGTCTTGGAAATGAAGGCCCTTGTGGCAGTATCTGCGCGAGGTGGACATCTTCGTGTCGTTTGCGTCCCAATCACAAAGTACGCTTCACAGCATCGGCTGTTGGCTAGCAATGGGATTCTGAGTGAGTTACGACAAGTGATATGAGACACGAGATCCTACCCGAGGTTAGCAAGCAGCAAGGGAAGCGTATCAACTAGGATATGCCTCTGCGTTGACCTTCAGGTCCATCTGGAGGCGGTAGTGTCGTCGTTGGCGGTCTGCAGGTAGCTGATGGCATCTTGGAGGGTTCGGTCGTATGTGATGGGCATAAACTTCGGCTCTTCAAGCCCTCAGTGTGTGTAGTAGATGATGTGGGTTGCTGGAATGTAGTCTGAGTGCTCAGCAGACTTGTGCATCTTAAGAACATCATATTCACCAAGTTCGAGAATGAGCTCATCTTGAGTTGTAGTTGTGCGCTTTGGGCCCTTGAGGAGCTTGGAGACAGGGATAGCGAAGTCATTGCTGGGGACGTGAATGAAAAGCTTGAAGTGCTGTCGCTGGAACATGCCTGTGAAGGGCGCAGACTCGCGGTCAGGCCGAAACTTCCAGTTCGCCTTCTGAGGCAGGTTGTTGGGGAAAAACCCTCACCCGTCGTAGTGCGTATATCAATTTCGATGCTGTACACGATAGAAGGCCCTGAAATCTTGACTTTTCTGGCAGTAGGAGTGCTTGGAGGTGATGCAAACCTGTCGGCAATTTTGCACAGTTATTTTACTATTATTATTGTCCAGACGTCTCAATCTTGGCTCAAGTCATCCCAAACAATCACCCTCCTTGCTTCAGGATTGTTCCTGTTGCTTTGCCAACCCCAATCAATCTTCTCCATAGTCTTGTCCTCGTCTTTGCCAGGCCACATGACTTCTCCCCGGTACACTGCGCGAAGGCAGAAGAATGCAGTAACAAACCACATGATGATCAACATGATGGTTAACGCACTAGCAATGCCGTTGAGAGCTTCGCTATTCAGCACCTTGCCAGCTTGGATGGTTGCGAGGGTTAGGCCCGCGTTTGGGAAAATAAACGCCCACCAGTTTAGGGTGAAGCACATTTTGCGGACGCCAGCCAGCACAGCGACGATGGTGATGAAGAAAAACCAGTACGCGAAGAGGATGACGAAAAGTCCAGACATTATGCCAAAGATGCGTACTATATCACCGTCGCGTGAGGGGCTCTCTGTCCAGTAATTCGCGCCGATGAAGGTGGGTGCTTGGTTAGCGAGAGAAATCAGTCCTGCTGCAGTATAACCTTTTCACAATTAGCAGCCGACAAGATTCGGGTAAAAGAATGTGTGCAGCTTACCTGCTGGGCCCACGGACACGAACATTCCAGGTCGTGTCGATGGCGATGGTAAAGAGCCAGTCATCAAACGTTGCATGTACAACCCGTACATGAGAAACGAGACGACCCAAGCAAGTCCTTGTAGGAGCACTCCTCCAATGAAGATATTCCAGCTGGGACCCTTCGGTTGAGCGGGTAGTATGGTACCTGCCAGCGTTCCCACTACTAATAATGGGTATATCGGAAATATCCATGCGGGAACCGCATCTGTCACGTTGAGGCGCTCCAGACGGAAGAACATGGAGTACTGAAAGACGCCGACCATAAAAGCAGCACTGCAGTAGATCCAAAAACAGACTTCAAGAGCTTTGGGTAACCAAGTCCCAGTATCTGCATTGCCATAGATGTGTGTACAATTCAGTATCAGGGCTATAGATACCCAGTATGTGCCATGGAACAGTCCCTCGACCGGATGGTGAAGAGACGCAAGGAGTTTGCGTGGAACGAGAATGAAGCGTATCGTCATCAACGCGTTGAATAAAAGGAAGAGAACAAGGTCGAAGATGAAGACAACTTTTCCTATAGTCCGTAGCCCAGTGAATTTGTTTGGAGTATTGCCCAATACGACAGCAAGGGACCCTGTGGACATTGTTGCTGCGAACCATGGCCTGTGTGACACCGTTAGGAGCACGTCCAGCTCTCAGGGAAATATCACGAACCATGTGAAATGCACGATGCGGTCTCGTAGACTGGCGAACTCTGGCGGCTGATCCTTCTCATCATCGGCGAGATCATAGTGCTTCTTCTCACGAAAACGCATTTTGGTGTTGATTCCGATATGATTGATAAAGAGAGTGATCGGCTCGTTTTCTGCCAAAACGACCCCGAATGGCCGTTAAGAGCTTTCTTGCACGATTCGTCCTGTTTCGTCATCCTGCAGGATTGGCGCTCGTGGAGGTCCAGGCGGGCTGATCCGCAGCCGAGTTCCGGCCATTAAGTCCAAGAACAGTTATTTATTGTCGACACTCTTGGGAGCTAACAGTGTCAAGCGCGACAGCTTCATATAGCGCGGCGCTTCCAAAAGTATTGGAAATCATGATGTAATATACATACTCCCCAAACACAGGCTCGCTGCATTGCATCTCGTTATTTCGATTCTTGCAGCATGGAGTTCGTGTGCTACCCCAGATCTCCGGCTGGTGACTGTCGACAAAGTTTTTAGCATGCGATGACGTCAGTTGTCTCAGGTTTTAGTGCAAGGACGCCGACACATGATTCTGATCATCAAAGCACGCTTACGGCGGCTACAGTACCATCCGACCCCCTGCAGGCTCAGGGCCAAGAAAGCAGAATTGTAAAGATGCACCCAGGCTTTTGGAAGACGATTGCGGAGTGAAGCATTTAGAAAGGGTATCTTATCGGTCATATACAAACTACTTTGGAACCTATATTTGCTTGCTCTTCGCCTTGACACGTGCAGCTAGCTTTTTAATGTCCACATCACCATCGTCGTCCACTTTCTTGGACTTCTTAGGCTGTCTATCTTGCTCAGGCTCATCACGCTCTCTCCCCTGCTTCCTCTTCTTACGACCTTCCTCCAGCAATGCCTTCATACCTGAAGTCTCCTTGAATCGTGGATTCGTAGGATCAATAGCAAATTCGTGGCTCTCGTATAGCTTCGCGAAACGAGGATCGCTGGTGTCGATCTTGAAGTTGTCTTCCACCACCGGCGCGTTCTTCCTACCCTTCTTGCCCTTCTTCTTCGCCTTTTCAGCCTTCTCAATCTCGTTCATATTGAAGTGACGCATCTTGTTGTCCTCGTCATCAGCCATAAGCAGCTCCAACTTAGCCCGCTCAGCTCCGTTGGCCGCCTCTTCTGCTTCCTTCTCCTCGCGTTTCTTCGCTCGCTTGGACCTGTTGTCCGCTTTTCTCTCAGCCTTTTCAACATCTTCGCCATCGGATGCAAAGAAGGGGTCGTTGAATGGATCATCGCCATCTGCACCAGCTGTGGCTGTGGCTGTCTCGGTCTCCTCGACCTCAGCGTCAGGGTCACGTCCCTCCTTCTTTGCCTTCATCCTTTCCTTTCTCTTTGCCTTCCTCTCCTTCTCTTTACGCACATACCTCTCCATGGTAGTCTCGTTGAGTGGTATCTCATTTTCGAAAACAGAGCCTCCTTTACCCTCGCCCAACAAACCTCCAGAGAAGGTAATCTGCATCTCTCCATCCGGCTTAGGGAAGTCACGATCTCGCCTCGAGGAAGATTTGGTCTTCGATTTGGACGCTTTACCCGGGGCTTCAAGGCCTAGAGCTGCTCGCAGGCTGGCTGCCTTGTCTGTCTTGGCTGCCTCCTCCTCGTCCTCAGATGATTCTGAGTCGCTGCCGAGATAGGCTTTGAGCTCATTCTCATCAATCTCCTTCCTCGAGAATGCGCGTTTTTGCACTTCCTTTCGTGTCGTATCCTCGGCATCCCAAGTCAGCCTGACTTTTGAGTGAGTGAGTGCGTCCGTGGTGAACTCATTTGGTTTATAGCCGTCCGGCAACTTTTCGCATTCGTCCTTGGGATCCTGATCGAATTCAGTGCCGTCAGGGACGAATCGGAGGTCGAAGAAATTGGCGCTGGTCAGGTATTCTCGCCCATCTAAGTTCTCATAGATCGACTTGGCCACACTCGCTGAGGAACATGTGATGACCGCGTAATAGTAGCGTAATCGATCGAGTTGGTAACTTCGCAATTTTGTGGAGTCAAACTCCTCACCGTTTTCGCCTTGCTGCAGGTCGCCCTCAACTTCCTCGTCTCCGGCATCCGAAGCGTCCGAGCCATCGTCCAGCATCGAGACGTTGGCTTCGCTCTTGCTCATAGTAGACGCAAAAATTTCTCGAGGTGGCCCTTCAATCTCTTCGCGCTGCATCCGCTCCATGCCAAACTCACTAGGGTAGATAACTACGTTCAGGATACGCCCATCTGCTGGTACAAACGAATTTGCGACGGCCATGATGTCACTCGCACGAATGTTGTCCCAGTCCATGTTGACAGCTGCTAGTCGAGAGGAGATGTCTCCAGTGGGCACCTCGTTGTCGTCACCAGCCAGTTCCACCTGCTCCTCAACCTCCTCCTCTTCCTCATCGCTGGAGCTCTCATCTGATGAGGACTCAAGTCCGCCGTCACGGATAGGGTCGAAGCCTTCCTTTTGCACCCTTTCTAGCTCTTTCAGCACGGACTTGTCTCGCTTCTCCGTGACTGGACCCCCGAGCTTCTCTTCTTCTTCTGCTTCTTCATCGCTCTCTTCGTCGTACTGTCTCTCGAGAGCCTTCTTGCCAGCGTCTTTCGAAATCTTGCGACCATACTTGTCGACTGTTGCCTTGTTGTAGAAGTCTGGGTCGCTTCGTAATCGCGAGAATCGAGGGTCGAGCTTGGTCTTGACGTGCCTCTTCGACGGAAGTCTAAATCGAGCGTCGCTTTCAAAGTTCGCAAAACGGGAGTCCCCTGGGCTTACAGTTAGCGACAAAGCTTAAAGCCGGGGAATTGCGGCTCCAATGTGGAAGCAATCGAATGCGCATCATGGCAGAACTTGCTTGTCTCACTTACCACCTGAATCGGTAGATTTTGTAGATTTTGTGGACTTCTCAGCTTTTTTCCCCTTGGTAGGGATATTTTGTCTCTTTGGAAGTGGCATGGTCGTGCTGTAACTACGCGCGGTCTTGTTGAAGGAATGCAAAGCTGCGGCACAAAAAGTTTTGGCGAAGGATTCTGCCTAAGGCGGTGAAGTGCGGAGCTACGGCGAGCATTGTTGGTTCGCTTGTTGCATTTATGACAAGGGGTCTGGGCGGGTCTTTTGCGGGGGCGCATTGCCGAAGGGCATCATAGACACGCGACCTTGAGGCGAGCACTCTTCCATCATTGCTGCAAAACAAAAGGCATCGAATAGCTCTTCGAATCTCCCTAGAATTTTGAGCTGAAGTATTCAAACGCACCAATGCCTTACTCTAGGGTTCTTACGTACGTTTGAGCATCCCTCCAGGGCTGTTGTCCGCATCGGGAAGACTAACTTGCTTGCTTCTTTAGTCCACGTACTTTCACTCTCATCACTGCGATGTCGCTTGGTGGAGGCTACCTCATGATAAAATCGAAATCATTAGCAGAGAAACAGAGGGATAGAGTCGCTGGCGACTACAGCGTGACAGTAGACAGATCAGGTATGTGCCACACAAGTAATGCTGGCCTGCCCTGTCTCTGCAGGACGGATACGTGCTATTGTCGTTGAAGAAATACTGACTTACGATATAGGTGGCGGCATTTAACAACAAAAAGCTTAGAAGTTACGACTATACTATCTTAAACAAATTGGACGATTAGGCAAACCTGAACACAGTCTACACCTAAATACCTTGCTGTTGATGATCGATCTGCTCTTTCGACCTTGGAAGCAGAGCATCCCAATGTATGCATTTAGGATGTCTCAGTCTCAAGTATCCTTTCCTTAAGAAAAAGTGTCATTGAAGAAGACTTGGGTCCACTTTTCCATGATATCTTTGAAGCTCAAGATCTAATTCTGGCCCAGCTTACTCATTTCAGCTAGGCGCAGCGTTTCAACAAGGTGAGCGGGTGCAGGGGCGTAGACGATATCACTAAGAATAGAACACAGATCCACAACCTCACCTCCGACCATTCCGCTCAAGAAGCCAAAGCCAATCTAGGATCTTGAAAGTTTCCTTGACTTCTGAGTATGCCGTAGCTGGTTCAATTGATGCTCGACATTGGACAAGCATTTCAGCCTCCTAGCAGCGACTCCTTTGCATGGTGGTTGTCAGCTGTCACCCACCTCAGCTCAGGCCAATCGGCGCGGCCATATCCCGTAAGAGACAAAAAAGATACGGATACGCACAAGCCGCTAAGCCTCGCAGCCCTGCGCTGGATGCTTATAGTGGGACAATCCGCCGAGTTCGAGGAGACCTTGAAAACCAGACAATATCAGCTCTGCAGGCGGTAGACACAGCAGGTCGACAAAGGTTTTGTCACGATCACAATAACGCCTCGAAAATCTTCCAAAACACTTCGAAGGTCGTTGTCAGTTCGTGTAGCTTGAAAAGTCATCTGTCTCTCTCCAGAATCCACAGATAGCCCTCTAATACAGCATACCAATATGGCGAAATCTGCCAAATACTACAACGCGGACGACTTTGACGACTACAAGAGGAAGCGTGGGAAATGCCTACCACCAAGAGCAAACATTTTAGCAGCGGCGTGCCACATTCAGGCCGTCTTTGATGCTAAGAAGTTCACCTTTGGTTTTATGGGCGGGTTTGCAATGTTGTGTCAGGGTTACAAGCGCGAAATGCCTGACCTACATATTGCTTACGACGATAAAGATTTTGATCGACTTAGATCCAAACTAGAATCTGACCAACGGTATGCTTCAATTACTTGTACCTTTTGCGCGTTCTAACGGTTTAGGGTTCGGTTACCTACCGGTGTGAATCCACTTCTCCCTTTCAAGATACTTGTATGGACCGGCCCAGAGTATAAGGATCAATATTGTACGGAAAATGCAAGCATCGAACTAGATCTGGTCCCTTCAGGTTGGTCGCAGGTCATGCAACCTTTTGATCCAACGTTGACATCTTTCAGGTTCTTGTGGTACTCCAGCAGCCGGTACTCTTAGCAGGAATCTTATTCAGCTGAGCTTGAAGACATCTTATGGCCAGAAAAGGCCATTCAAATGTCTAAATATACTGTTCTTGGTAGCTACGATACTGTCTTACTGCAAGGCTCATGATCTCTTATGGGATCCTAGAAAAGATCTGCTATATCTTTGCAAGAACGAAAGCGCGAACATGCAACGCATACGCAAAGAGCTAAATGTCAGAGATATGCAAGAGCTATTCTTAGGTACTTCCTTCTTCTCCCGGTTACCCATGGATGATCAACGCTTGTGTTATCGACTACTTCTTGACACTGATCCGCCACCAACCATGGCGGTCATACCACCAGCTCTGCAGATGCCGCCACCCAGTCAAATAGAATTGCTGGTAGAGCACAAAAATGATACTAGAACTTACCATTCAAGATATCGAAACCTCAGCGGACCGAGGAGCAACAGCAGTGGTACGTCGCATCAACAAACCCTGAACGACCCAAGACCACAATCAATAGATCATCTTCGCAACATCGTAGGCTTACGGAGTGTGAATGTGGCGAAACCACAGCCAGTCTCAGCGGCGGCTGCTGCCAAACAAGCATACAGATCTATGCCGGATTTGATGGCAGTACGCAACACAACACCCATGTTGCGTAGTGGCGCCCAAAAGCTCGAGACTATCCTATCTCCTCAACAGTATGATACATTTTCTCATGTCAGCCATGTGCCGAGTTTATCGACCTCTACCAGCCAATTCCAGAACCACGGAAGCTCGCAGCTTGAGTATGGAGCCAGCTTCCAGCCTGCACACTTGAGATCAAAGGAAGAATCCGAGAATCAAAATCAACGTCTCTCAGCGGGCAAGAAGACTATCATGGATGGTGTGGAATTAAAAAGAACGAGTTCACCGGGGATACCAGTTCAGGAGATACGGTATCAAAAGGAGATTATCCATGCCGTCAGTCCTAAAGAAGAAGAAATTCATCTCCAGCAGTCCTTCCAAGATCAAAGCGCACATGCACGCGAAGGGATCCACTTGGTTGGTTCAGAAGGGGTGTATGCTGTCCCAGAAAGACCTCACAACACTGCGCAACTGCAAGCACCGCATCAAAGACATCTGTCTGCTCCACCACCAACAGTCTCAAACTCTGTTTTTGAGTTTGACGGTCCGGTGTCGGTCCAGCACAATTTCATCGCCGAACTATCAGCCGAACCGATTATGCCATCATGTGTGGAGCATATGACCGCTCGAGATCCTGAATCTTGCTCCAGACCAAATTATCTGCGTAATTTACCTGCCCTCCTTGGTTTCGAAAACTTACCAGCAAGCTTAGTGGCTGGAGGAACGAGCTCCCATGGCCATCATCAGTCTCCGGGTAACTTTGAACGCACAAATGAGTCCATGTCTGGATTTCCTAAGCAAACGAACGCCTACAGATACTCATCATTCGTGTTGCGAAAATCTGACACTGACGAAACCTTGTACTCTTCATCAAACGAGGGTACTCCATCAACGTATAAAGCGTACCGTCCGTCTGCAATACCTGACGAGCACCGAGATACTGGGTCTCTAAGGCCCAAAGATGGTTCAACACACAATCGTAATGTGTCAGATGCCTCAACTGTTTCTTACGACTCGACCAAATTGGCACAGGAGTACCGAGAACTGCTAGATTTTGAGGAGGGGTACGGAACCCCATGAAGGCTAGTCTAGCGTGACTTTTGTGCTATTGAGAAAACTGAATATTGGCCATTCTTGGGAAATATCATGTTGAGTAAAAACAGAGCCTATGGGACCAAATGAAAAGAGCCATGAGCGATTGATAGGTATATAGAGGCCTGCAGCGGTATGCGGTAGCCGGTGGACATATGCACGTCGCTGACCGCTAGCAAGGGTGATCTTTGTACCTATCCCTACGTCTGCCAATCGCTACTCGCCTATAATTGATGCAAATTCACTTCTTATCTATCTCTGAGCATTTGTCAACTGTGGAAAGTTGAGGCCTTGCCAGGCATCGAAACGTGGGCCCGCTATATCGTAGAGAACTAGAGATGTGTTTTTATGGCCGCCAGCTAGCAGGGGACGGAACGACGCGGAATGATATCATGAATTGGTTAAGAGCAATCCCCACTAAATACACAGCTCTTATTGGTCTCTCCACGTTTTATCCTCTGCTAGCTGGCAATTATAAAAACACCATCAGCGGGGTCTCGGAGCGAAGCACCTTAACGCCGTCGACGCTTCCCCACATCCGGCATTTGAGGATCTTGTTCCCGCCGTCCGACAGTCGGCGGCGATAGCAACTATGAGAAAGTGCAAATCGGTACGAGCGATGGGACTTGGTGGCCCACTAAACATTATGAGTACGTCAGATCGCCTGAAGGAACTGGGAGTGTATAAGGAGGAAGCTGCGCCCGCATTAGCATAGGTCGTAAATAACGAGCGAGCGCAACACCACCACCTTACCAAACACCCCCAGAAGCAACGGAACCATAATTGAAATGCCGTCTCCATTTGGCGATGTCCGAGTAGCGAAGTCGCTGCTCGACTTCCAGCGTGTCCTCTCCCCATCCGCAGGAGTGCGCGTGTCGCCGCTATGTCTCGGAGCCATGAACTTCGGCGACGCCTGGAGTGAAATGATGGGCAAGTGCGACAAGAAGACCGTCTTCGAGATTTTGGACTTCTTCTACGACCAAGGCGGTAACTTTATTGATACGTACGCACCGTACCGTATACCAACTTTGGAGACGACGTACTAACGTGATTGCAGTGCCAACAACTACCAGAACGAAGAGTCCGAAATATGGCTTGGCGAGTGGATACAGGAGCGCGGCCGTCGTGCTGAGATTGTGTTAGCTACAAAGTTCACCACTCTTTACCCTGACCCAAAGACCAGGCCTCGTCAAGCAGCAAACTTCTGCGGCAACTCGACAAAGTCGCTTCACCTCTCGCTTGAGGCTTCCCTCAAAAGCTTCAGACCGACTATATTGACCTGCTCTATGTCCATTGGTGGGACTTCACTACTAGCATCCCTGAGCTGATGCAATCGCTCAATCACATGGTACAGAGAGGCAAGGTTCTGTATCTCGGTGTGAGTGACACACCTGCATGGGTAGTCAGTAAGGCGAACCAATGTAAGCCCTCGATCACTCTGCCTTTAGTTACAACAAAGTCTAACAAACAGCCAGACGCCCGCGATCACGGTCTGCGCCCTTTCAGCGTTTACCAAGGCCGCTGGTCCGCTGCGGATCGCGACTTCGAGCGCGAAATCATCCCTATGGCACGCGACGAAGGCATGGCGCTCTGTCCCTGGGGCGCCCTTGGCGGTGGCAACTTCACTACAAAAGAGAAGCGTGAGAACAACGAGCAGGGCCGCAACTTCGGTACCGCATCGGATAAGCATATCAAGGTCTCGGAGAAGCTTGAGGCTGTCGCCAAGAGCAAGAACACTGCCATCACATCCATTGCGTTAGCGTACGTTAGAGCAAGTATCCTTACGTGTACCCTATCGTCGGTGGACGCAAGATTGAGCATCTGAAGAGTAACATTGAGGCCTTGGGTCTTGAGTTGAGTGCACAGGAGGTCGAGGAGATTGATTCGGCGGTCGATTTCGATATTGGTTTCCCGATGAGCTTCTTATTCGAATTTGGTGGAAGCAAATACAATGTCAACAAAACGAGCGCTGATATAGCCCTAATGGCCTATGCGGGCAACCTGGAGGTTCCTCCGCATCATCAGCCGATTAAGCCTCATGGACTGCAGGGATATGGGAAGAATCCGTAGAAGCTGTACAGACACACTTGGAGACTCTAGCTTTCTGTTGGAACGCTCATAGATGGTTATTAACCCATATGGACATATCAGAAAATCAGGAAATGCAACACTACAATTAGCTCACGATAGCTCACTCTCCAGTTTCAACTTGACGCGTCTGAGCACAGAGCTTCTCTCACGGAATAGCCTCTCAAACAGTCACACCAAGCGTCAAGAACAGCACTACAGCGGCTTGGAAACAGTCCGCGGGCATGTCATCGAGCAACTGATCCCGTTGCACAACAACGAGCACAACCACAACATCAGTGTCCGTCTGATGAAAATGAAGCTCTGCTATGAATTTGCGGACATGCGCATAAACAGCTAGTATTCACACTCAAGAACGGCCCGCCATGCAAAAGAAGACAAAAATTCTTCAGTGGGATGTCTGGCGAAGTAGAATGTTAGCTTCAAGTAGTGTGCTCTGTAGGTCGATTTCATTCACGCCTAGGCATGAAAAGGAGCAGGTTTCACATAGAAAGGTTTTTGAGAAAAGCAGTGTTTGTTCTGAAAGGCTATTATATTACTATGGTAAAATGAGGACTCCAATGAGTACAAATGTCCCAGGAATGGAACCGATGTGTATGTAGCCAAGCTCAGCCTGGCATTCACCTCGACCAAGCTCAGGTCGGGTGATCTCACGCCTCAAGCCACTATGGGCCAGATACCTCCAAAATGAAAAAGCGAACAGTTCTAAGAGATTGAATGGGGGAAGTTTTAGTACGCCTTTCCGGTAATGACGATGTGGCCGCCCTCACACTTGAGAGTGATCTCCTCGTCAAAGATGTACTTCTTCATCTTGGGCTTGGCAGGTTCCTCCTCTTGCTTAGGCTGGTCAGCCGGCGGCAATGGCTTGTACCCTTCATCTTCGTGCTTGGGAGCCTGCGGTGCAGGCTTGGGCGCTGGCTCTGGGTGGGGCTTGTAGCGATCAGCTTCTTCTTTCTTCTAGTGATCAGCTTCTTCTTTCTTCTCTGCAAGAGAGCGTTAGTGAGCATTCATAAATTCGGGCCTAGACTGCGTACTTCGATATTCATCTTGCTCATCTGCAGTAAGAATCAGTAAAGGTTGTGACGAATGCAACATGGTAGTACTCACTCTTTCGCTCATATCCCTTTTTTTCCCCATCCTCTTTCTCTGCAAGATTATCAGCACAGGTAGCTAACTCCTGAAAGGGTAAACTTACCCTTCTCCCAGTCTTTTTATTGTGGTCTTTCTCTGTGACAAAGATTAGCCAAGTCCTACAGGTCTCAATATGAAACTTTAAGTCACTGTCATCGTGTGTGGAACACTTGTTCTTGTCTTTTTCTTTTTCTTTGTCGTCTTTCTCTTTGCAAATCGTCAGCGGCAGCCCGTTTAGACAATGGTCATAAAACTACCCTTCCTGTCACACTTCATCTCCTTAAAAGTCCGTTTACTACGATTGATCTAAACATCTCTCAACCAGGCCACCTGCGTGGTTACTCTTGATGTAGTCTGATATCTCCCGTCAGAACCGTGTTAGGGTCTCGGGAAAAGCCTCACAACACCGTGTTGGAGACCTAACTATCGCGATGCTTGCAGTCTGAATCAGCGATTTTGGATGTGCTTATGTCGACCGTCATTTTTCTTGAGAAGCGACCATTGAAGAGTGTCTGCCGTTGAGGTCGCCGCCGTGACTGTCTGCAAGGAAATATTACCCGGAAATCCACATCGTAACGAGGCCTTGTCCGAATTGCTGAGACACGCCATCAAAAGGATATAAGGCCGAAGCTGCTGTAAGCCGTCTGTTAGTAGCTGAAGCTTCGTCGGTGGAGAGGTGGCGGGCTTAACAAATGCCAGACATGGTATGAACTAACATGGCCTTGGAGGTAGCGCATCCACGTGCGTATAAGAACCCCAAGGCGCCCTCGTCAACTCAGAATGAAAGTAGGCCTTGGCGCTTAATCGTGTTTGCTGGTGTATAATGGCGGCGATTGGCTGTCGAGGTTTAGCACGGAGTTCCCCAGACGTGACGCCAGCGTGTCCAACCGTAGGGAACGGCATACGGCAAAGGTCAATTGCCGTACGTAACGGCAATTATCTATTGCCGTACCTTCCCAAAAGTACGCCCGTAGCACCGTAATAGCCGTATTTGCAGCAGTACGGTAGTATTATTGCCTATTATAGTCTAGCTCCGTCGGTAATGGTGAAGGAGCTGCCTCCTGTGACGCCTCCAAGCACTTAGGGGACGCCGTTACCCCTGGATTTATCTGCTTCTTCTCCATCCTTGTTATCAACCTCTCCATCTCAGTATATAAGCTCTCAATAAGCCCATAACGCAGCCAATTCTTCTGCAATTAAATAGCTTCTATGGCACTTGGCTGCAATTAGTTCTGATTGTCAGTTACCGTTGTGCGCGTCAATATCTAAAAAAGTACAATAATCGCGTTGTTGCGTGGTTGTAGAGTGTGTGACGATACTATAGAGACCTCGCGTCAGGCGTAGTGTTGAGTTTCCGCAATACCGTGTCTGTGCGCGTAATGCACAGATTCGCGTGATGCACGCTTTTTACTAGTAAAAATAGCAAAATCTAGAAACTTTAAAGTAATATAACTTTTTATCTACTAAAGAAACTAATATACTTTCTTAGACCTACTATAGGTTAAATCTTAGTCTCTATAACTTTCTAATAGTACTTTTTTATTTATTCTTACTATTTAAGGTACTTATTTTTTAACTAGTAAAGTAGAAAAGTTTAAACTTTATTATTAATACTAAATATTAAATTTTAGTATAGTAACTAGTATATTTGCTATAAGTTAAGTATAGGAAAATTATAGACGTCTTAACTAGATCTTTATATATATAATATTCTTAAGAAAAAATTTCTAGATTTTAGAAAAAGTAGTATACCTAGAGATCTAATAAAGATATTAAAAATATTCTTATACTAAACTTACAGCAAATCTACTAGTTACTTTACTAAATTTTAATATCTAGTATTAATAATAAAGTTTAAACTTTTCTACTTTACTAGTTAAAAAAATAGATACCTTAAATAGTAAGAATAAATAAAAAAGTTCTATTAGAAAGTTATAGAGACTAAAATTCAACCTATAGTAGGTCTAAGAAAGTATATAAGTTTCTTAAGTAGATAAAAAGTTATATTACTTTAAAGTTTCTAGATTTTGCTATTTTTACTAGTAAAAGCGTGCATCACGCGAATCCGTGCATCACGCGCACGGACACGGTAGTGGCCTGTGCACCTCAGCAAAAAAGAAGCCGCTAGGGGTCGAACTTGCAGCAAAAACACTATTATACACGTTATACAACACTTCTAGTAATTAGTAACAATATACACATGTAACAAGGTACAAGGCTATTGTAACAACTACACTACGAGGTTGTATAACTATAGTAATATAAAATATTAGAGCACTTAATTGTATATATAATAGCAAGAGTGAAAGTATCTACAACACCAAACTTTGCCGTAGTACTGCAGTACTACGGCTTCATGTATAGCTACGTCCTGCTACGCTTACAGCAATAGATAATTACTGTTACTTACTATAAGTACGGCCGTATCCCGTAACCGTTCCCTTCCGTAGTACGTCCCGTTGGACACGCTGCGTGACGCGGGAGGTACTGCCTAATATGACACGTCTAAATCTGGATGGCAAGTCGATCTATGACATGCACGTAAGGTTGAAGGTCTAATCGGTACTGTGATCTTCGAAAATCGCCAGTCATCGATGGTAGGGCTAGTCACGTGGGCAAAGCGTTCGCCCTGAGGTCTGCTTTGGATGGTTGGAGAAATTTCGATTCGATCCAATCTTATACGAGTAGAAGCCATACTTGTCTTGAAAACTCAGCTTATCTAAATTGAATACACTAGCTAATATCAACAGGGTAGCATGAAAAGTGCTTCGGCAATGTAGTGACTTGCAGCGAAGGTACATCCGCATACTTGCCTTGCCTCGAGGTACACTGGTCTTCGCTCTTTACACCAATATTCGAGCCATCTAAATGATACTCTTCCCGTCATGGGTGCGATGACGACATTATTCGGCATGCCATTTTCCTATTGGCCATTAGTACTAGTAGGCCAAGAGACAACTACTTGTTCAGCTGCAGCTTGGGCCTTTACTCACTAGTCGAGCAACGCTCTAGAAGTGAGGGTCTATTGATTTTGATGCATCTCATCTATTAGCACAGTAGTGCATTATTGCCACTGACCAAATCGCGACCATAGTCGACTTTCATGCGTGCTCAGGCATACTGCTATGCGAGAAAACCAAACCCGTCCCGTGTGTAGTAGCAGTGTCAACTTGAACGCCATCGTACGTTGAGAGCTTCCGCAATAATACATATATTACGACGTAAACCGACACCGAGAAATATGTAGTAAACTATCCGTACGAATGCCCGGAATTAATCATCGGACTCATATCCGAAAGATATCCTGATGACTTATAGGGGCTACTCTTGTGCCTACTCGAGTGCTCAATTCCTCCAACATTAGACAGTGCAGTAGTTTGCGTCTGTAAGGTTCGCATCACCTCAAGTGGGGCGTAATCAGCCTACCAACGGGAGATGAGAAGTGCCTGCAGCAGAGCACCGCAACAGTGTGCCCGATGAACCCGCACCTGGATCTTCCCAGGCATCATATATCTCCGCGACGAACGCCGCTCTTGGTTCTGCGTGATTTGTGATTTAAGCCACGCTTTGCTCAATTCGGTATGGGATGCAGATGCAGCTACTCCACTTCTTCGCCTTTACCTTCTGCTTTTGGGAACTCAGTCCGTCGAGATACTTCCAAAGCGTAAAAACGATTTTATTTTGTTGAGTTGCTGGACCAATTCTGACGGGTTTTGTGGTTTGTGCTTCCCGTCCAGGCGGTATTCTACAAGATGGTTATGTGTACTTGATGCTGATGGACATCAACACGACCGCCCGATAGCTCCAGACGTTATCAGTGGTTTTTTGCTTGTGGTATGCGTAAAGAGCCAGCCTTGAAGAGTAATTTCCAAAATGCAACACTTGGACCAAAATGATGCAAAGAAGTTTCGCTGGCATGAGTCGACACTCCTATTCATGTTTCGATGGTCGATGTGACGGTCCAGATGATGTTTTTGTCTTCTCCAGCCTTCCTGAGCTCCTTCCTTACTCAAAGCAACTAGCTCGTATAGCGATCTAGATAGTTGTCGACAAATACTCCTTGGTGCGTCTACGCGGCTATTCGATTTGTTTGCATTCAGGGGCTAGGTCTTCCAGGAGCAGACAATGACTGCGTCAGGACTCCAGGGATAGCTTAAGCTCGTTGTAGGACGATCATAGTAATGATACATACTGTGCCATGAGGTAATACTTCATGCGCTTCCGTTTTGGAGATGATCCGTATCATGCCTGCCGACCCAGACGTCATCGACAAGCTTTGGTAAGCTGCGACTACAAAGCCAGTCTTCTTGACTTGGGACTCAATGCCTAACCATACTCTTCAGAGATCAAATATGAATCTTGTAGTACTATGTGGAGGGTGTTTCCCTTATTCAGAGCCCCTCTGTCTCAAATCGTTCCTATCGCACGAGGTGTTTGAGACTACGCTCATCCGAGGCTGATGCTATAGGCTATGGGAGAATGCTGAGAGCAGACACCATATCTATTGCAGTTGGAGATGCGAGAACTGGGCCAATGCACAGATGGACGGACGAACGTTGCTGCTGGCTTAGAGCGAGGTTGAGGCTTGGAGGGACGCATGATCAAGAATGACGTATGTGGACCGTGCGTTGACACACCAGCCCCTCTTGAAGGCAGTCACGCACGACAAACCACCACCACCACAGTAGCACCAAGTTCAAACAGTTCTCGCACCTCAGTCCCAACCCTTCATATCACCCTCAAAATGTTCAACTACGCCCTCGCCGCACTCCTTCAGCTGTCGATGTTCCTCCTTGTCGAGGCTGCACCCATCACTGTCCAGAGCGCCAAACCTTGGCAAGCTGGAACCGGAGGAGGTATCGTTGGATTTATCGTGCTAGTCCTCGATATCATTGCGTGGAGTGAGTGTCCTCTTTCTTAGCTCGACTACCGTCCCTTGTTGTGCTTGAGCTGACATGCATTTCAAAGTTGAGATCTTCAAGTCGAACCGCCCTGTCTCTGGCAAGGTCATCTGGGCCCTCGTTGTCTTCCTCTTCCCCGTCATCGGCATGATCATCTATTACCTTTTCTCCAACCGTCAAGCCCATAACACGTACGAGCCTATCAGTGCATAAGGCAGACATGGTCGTCCGACCCAGACAAACAGCCCCTTCAGCATCTACGGTCGAAAGAGAGGCTGGAAAATGCAGCAAGTGAATCTGCGTAGGTGAATGTGTTGTCAGAGCTTGCTCTGCAGCCGTATAGTGGATATATGTAGTAGTGATTGGAGTTGTTGATTGATTTCATACCCTTGGACGTTCCTTGGTGCTCTCGATAAACATCTCATGCTAAGCTTTGTAAGCTGTAGCTCATATTGAAGATACATTATAAACTCAAACATGTGCTCTCCCCATATCTGCCGCAAGCCTAGTGAGGTACTTTATTTGCAACCGGAGACTGACAGCCTAGCCTAAGATCACTCTAGAATATTAGCGACGTTGAGCCTTATAATGTAGGTGGACGCTGATAGTGAGTAGATCTGCATGCATATTCAGATAATGAGCAGCATATGGTAGGCATCCACAGATAGGCGTACCACGTTCGGGAAAGCACAATCATCTTTTCGGGGATATCAGTCGATTGACCAATCACAGCTAGCTGGAGTCGGGCATAATACGGCCCCAACTGGCAGCGCCTCGACTCTTAAGCCTCTCTGCTTGCTTCTGCGTCTCTGCTATTTGACTCGATTCGTAAAACGGAACTATGACTGATACTACTCAGAGAAGGAAGCGACATGCAACGCAAGTTTGGTAAGTCTATTCACGACCACTGGTACTGACTCCAAACAAGATCGTGCACTCTCTGTAGACGCCGCAAGATGCGCTGTAACAGAGAGACACCTTGCAGCAACTGTGTCCGCTCGCGGAATGCGTTATGTGTATACGAAACAAACCCACGACCTGTCCCAGGCCACAAAGTCACCATTGCACCCGCATCGGGGCCCGAAGATACCGTCACATTACCGGCACCAAACTTCAATGCAGCTTCCGTACTAAGCAGTCAAGTATCGCTAGACTTGGAATCTATGAAACAGAGGATACAAGAGCTAGAAGAACAGCTTTCTCATGTCAGCATACCCAGCTCATCAGCACCATCTGTCACTTCAAAACTCGTAGTATCGCCACCTTCTTACAGTATTGATCAAGTGAAGCCTACACTTGGAGGGACGTTCGACATAGTTCAGGAGAGTAGACTTTTGGTCAAGCTCAGGCTGTCGTCCGTAGTGTTACTCACAAGAACCGAGTGTTTAAACAAAGCCACTGGATATCAAGCTTCACACTTTTCCGGACATCCTTAAGATGATTGAAACCCACATGAGAGGCGGCTCTTCAAAGCTACCTAATTTTGTACAACGAGCTAAATTTTTGGCGCGGACGATAAAAGCGGAGCGCGCTCCACAATGGCCAAATGCACCCACGACAGAACTGCCTCCAAAGCACATCTGCGATGTGCTTGTGGACGGCTATCTGCGCACCATCGAGACTTTGTATCGTACCGTACACATACCTACGTTCCAAAAAGAATATGAAGCCAGCTGGGAAATAGGTTCGCAGGCAAATATTGGTTTCATGGTGCAGTTGAAGCTGATCCTGGCCATTGGTGCCACGCTCTACGATTCCACATTCTCGATGCGCATCGAGGCTACCCGCTGGGTGTATGAGGCACAAACATGGCTCATGTCACCAGCGTTCAAGTCGAAGCTTGGTATCCGTTTCTTGCAGAACAACATTCTCGTTCTGCTCGCTCGTGAGCTTGTTGATGGCGGTAGTGAGCTGATTTGTATATCTGCCGGGGCTTTGATACGGTCTGCAGTCTATATGGGCTTGCAAAAAGACCCTGATCAGCTGCAAAACATGTCAGTTTTGGATGCGGAAATGAGACGACGGATATGGAACACGATACTGGAGATCTCCCTGCAGTCGAGTTTGGTCTCTGGTGGGCCTTGTTTTATTTCACTAAGCGAATTTGACACGCAGCCGCCAGGTAACTTCAACGACACAGATCTGGATGCTGCGAAGCCTAAACCTAAACCATCAGATCATTACATGCAAGCCTCCATTGCAATAACGCTCAGGCAGACGCTTCCCGCTCGTCTTGCTGTGGTCAAGTTTCTTAACGGCTTCTTCTCCTCCGGTACTTACCATGAAACACTTCGAATTGATGGTGACCTCAGGGCTGCCTGCAAAGACCTGCAGCATAGTATTCAGAGATTTTCTGCTGATACAGCTTCAGCACCAACCCATTTCGAGTTACAAACAGTAGATTTTGTTCTACATCGATACATGTCATCTCTTCATGTACCGTTCTTCTCAGCGTCATTACACGAAGCTACTTATGCCTACGCAAGAAAGATAGTAATATAGTCTTCAATCAAGCTCTGGTCGCTGGCCGGCTCATCCCGTGCCCTCACTCGCAGTCCGTCGTTCCAATATGGAGGAGGGGATTTGCCACGGCTCTGCAGATGCGGCTCCGGGTTCTTTCGCGCTTTCGCTTTCCAGTCAGCCTCATTGCTGGGTATCGAGCTACGCGCCTTATACCAAGAAGACAGCATCAGTGACATCAACATACGGCCAGGTTTGCTCAGTATAGTCGAAGATGGCGCAGATTGGTACCCGCAATGCATCAAAGCTGGCGAGACCAGTATGAAAGAATACATGCTCCTCTCCGTTTTTTCTGCACAGATAAACGCGATCAAACAGCGCGCAAGCAAAGACGATATGTCGGCGATAATCGTCAAAACTGCAGAAGATGCAGGAGATTATTGCCTGCCATTGCTCGAAGAATTGGCAGGGTACAGACAGAATGATGACGATTTGGGCCTTCTCGGAAACATGGAATTCCAGCAGTCGCCAGATACCCTGGAGGACTGGGAGACGCTTATGGCAGGTATCTTCAACTTTGGCCCTGGGGCATCTTTCGATACATTTTTGACGTGAGGGACACAAGCGATTACCGTCTCGATTGGTGTCACAGCACGACAGTGCCACATGTATTCACAAGCAGGCCCACAAGTTGTGTGTTGTCGCTTAAATAATAAAAGTATTCTTCAGATATCCATCAAAGTCGCGCACTACTTCCCCAACATCCAATCGTTTTTGCATGTAGACATTTTGAGCCTGCCATCCACCACCTTCAAACCAGCGTTTGGCTGTGCGATCGAAAACAGTTTTCGATGAAATAATTTCACTTTATCTAGCTATAATAAAGTACGCAAGGCCAAGTTCACAAATTTATGTGATCGCATTGCCCAGGTTTCTGATCGAGCTCCTTAGCTTAACCTTTTTGCATCACGGATAAGACGATGGCGTGAAACCAGTTTTCAAAGTCCCGTAATGCCTTGAATTTGAAAACCTTTTTCATGAAGACATCGGCATCAGCCGCTGCCATCTGGTAAACTAACATTGATTGAGGTCAGAAAGTACAAGACGGAAAAGTAAATTGTATTGCTATTTGATACGGTAAGCTCAGGGAAAAGTGAAATAGGCTGTGGATCATGACAGCCTTGAGAGGCACTACTCGTTTTCTTCCTCCCTATTCTGGTCTGACTCTAGATTCGAGTCCGAAGACAGATCCTCTTGGTTTCCATACAAGATCCCTCCGTAAGATTGGAAAAAACCCGGGTCATCATCCAAACCTCCTTCGGAAAGATTATATCTCTGAGCCAAATGCTCATCTTGCGCCTCGATCTGCTCCAGCTGTTGCAGCTCTGGGTCATCATACTCTTCTGCTTCGACGTCTTCGACGGTGCGATCTGGAAAGCTGTTTTGAAATGCACGAGTCCGATCGGTACTGATGACGGAGTATTTGGTTTTGTCCCACTTAGTCTCAGGAAGCCTGAAGGTGGGCAGGATGCCATCGAAGACAGATCTGGTAGGCGCACAACGAGCGCGGCCGATCCCAACAGTGACCTTCAAACCATTGAAATTTGGCCGATGCCTTTCCAAGGCTTGATTGAGGAAGTAACCGTGTTTTGCATATGCGCTCCCGATATAGATCTCTTTGAGATGCAAGAGTAGTTCTGAACGTTTCAGAATGACGTTCTCAATTTGACGATTGTCTGGAACGTCAGCCAATGATTCGTCATGGGAGTTCTCGAGATCACGCGGAGGATGCAATATCAACGTCTCAAGGTTGGGTGGAAGACGATGACAAAAGTCGTGTTCGGCTTCTATCTGTTGCGAGTCATTCTCTTCTTCCATGAGATGAGTCCACATTCCCGGGGTTGTGTCGAGTATCTTGAGGGCAGTGAACTGGGATAACGTGGTTATGCGGTCCTCTTCCTCAAAATCTGTCCAGTAATCTACGATTTCCAAGTACAGCTCCTCTAGGGTATCTTTGAAGGGTTCTAACATGACAACAAGTTCAATACTAGTGAAGTTCTCCGGACCGGTGTCTTCATTGCCGGTTCGATACAGGAGACATCGCAATGTGGTTGTTGCGTTTAGGAGGGTTTGCATGTCCGACTTTTGCAGAGCGCAATTGTCCATCTCCAAGGTCGTCAGATGAAGCGATGCAGGCTGTAAGTTTAGACTTATGGGCCTCTGCAGTTTATCCAGGTCTTGCTGGCACCATGAGCTAGCGTTGTGCAGATGCAGTGCTTTCAGGGGGCTTTTGCTAGCACTTTCTCAATGTAGTCGATGCCCCAACCGTCTTGCAGATCCATGCACCCAATTTTCAGGGTTCGAAGAGCTTCATATCCATGAACAGGTCGAGGCAACCCTAATGCGGTCTGATCGCATCCCGCGCCTCTCAGGAAGATCTCGCGTACGTTTGGAAGTAGTCCCAAGAGAAGGACAACATAAGCATCTTCGATGCCAGCACGAAGCATTTGGCAGAATTTGCGGTCGTACGGTATGTTGTCCGGGGCAATGTCGTTACCGAAGATGTTGGTGAACCAGATTGAGCCGTGAGGAATGTCTGCCGACAACATTGGCTTAGCTTTACTGATGATGGCACTTTCTGCCTCGTAGGGAAAGACCTTCTCGATGATACCAGTAGCCTTCCCGGCTTCAGTGAAGCGGTTGTACTCATCCTCCGTGGGCTCTGGGGTAGGCCATCGTTCGAAAGTTTTAATCTTCTCTTCTCTTGTTGTTCGGATGCCACTCAGAGCCTCAGAAGCCTCATAATAGCCCGGTTGCAGGACATCGAGGGTTTCCCAGCCCTTTATATCGATCCGTTGCACATATCGTGCTATTTCCGGCCTTCGGATGATGTGTCGGACAAATTGGGCCACATCACGGCTATGCAGACGTGGATTGCTGTACTCGCGGTACAGCTCAGCTTCCGTTACTTTGTTGAGATGCTTGCAGGTAAGCGAGACGTTCAGGAGATCAACCTGTTCGAGAAATGACGCAATGCAAAGTATGAGTTCCGGACTAAGTTCTAGAATTCGAGACATCGCGTCGGAGAAAGTGGATTAGAAGTGACAGATCAGCGTTTTGGAAGCCTGGAAAATCAGCGTAAAATGTGTGTGGTGATGGAGGGCGGTCGCTTACGTCGCAACGCAAACCTGGCACCCTGTTATGTAGAACGCAAGAACAAAGACCTGCTGCTAGCGAGCGTTGGCATCCCACCAGAGTCAGTACCTGAGACTGAGGACATTCTATATACCACTTACCAATTGACTGTTGAATGTTGCGTCTAGATCTAGTACTCTTTGCGACCCACCAGTCTCTCACGAATCCAATAAACCCGCCAGTCTATTTTAGACCTAGTGTCAACCAATCATGACATCACACGCAATGCCCTACCGTACGGCACGCCACGTATGTGCGCGTCGGAGGCTCCAAACCACTACCACAACCATAGACAAAGCCTAAGCAGTCCCTAAGCTTCATTCAACGATATGTCTCAAGATTATGAGCAGCCTCTTGTCCACCTCACAGCCTGATCCAGGTCCGAAGTCCGAAGCGCAATTCGCGATGGAGTCGTCTTGTTTTTGCGTCATCTGTGGATCGCCGTTTAGCCCTGAGGGTGAAGTGTACAATTTGGATGAGAGAGCGACCCGCTATAAGGTACATCTAATATGTCTGTACTACAGACTTGCTGGCTCACGGTGCTCAGTGGATGCGGAATCACCGCCTGCTTGGTAGCAGGCAAGATGTCCACCATCACAATCTTGCAGGCCTCTCGGCAAAAGAATTCCAGTAGATGGACTGATCCTAATACTTCCACCCGAGCTGACGAATGACAAGTTCTGCCTGCTATAATGCGTCAGACAGTCCCGATGTCTTTCTCTCTGCAGACGCCACCTGGAATGAGACAAATGAACAACTTTTCCACATTGACGGGTGTTATCCTGGCACCGAAACTCCAGTTAGGATTACCTTCAACGCTATGCAGCAAATCGACAGTTACGACACGATCTTTCCGTTGCATGAAGACTGTCTCCAGATAAGCCGCCGAGCAATTGATCAACTTAAGCCAATGTCAGAGAACGATGATGGCTTCTCAAGTCTTTCGATCTTGAACAAAATGCTACAATCCCGATATCGACATAATGCAAAGTACACCGAAGATAGCAGTATGGTTGAAAGGAACGACCTATTTGGTTTATGCACCGCAACAGGCATCAACGGACCCAGAAGTGTGATAGGATTGTCTCTTCTAGAATGGTGGTCCGGCGAATATGAGGTGAGAAGCGTTGTCTCCGTCACGCTTCTAGGCTGATCCATAACCAGAAGTTCTACACGGATCCGATAAATGTACCAAACCTCACAGGTCATGTTTTTGGCTTGCTTCAAGACACTACCGGATCTGCGCCCTGTCGGCGTCCTTTCTCACTGCCAGTCCAGGGGTCGTGTGGAATAGATCGGCTTCCGGTTGAATTAATAGACCAGATCGGTGTTTATCTGCCTGTCCATTCGGTTCTCGCTTTACACCGAACGTCCAGAACGCTAGCCTCGAAGTTAACCCTTGACAACAACTTCTGGCGAAGAAACATCATGAGCGGAGCCGCTCTCCCTTATTTATGGGATCTTGAAACCAACGAGCTTCAGAAGCTGCGTCATAAGCATTTAGGAAAACCATCGGATTCGGCCGACACATGGGACTGGAGGCTAATCGGACAATTATTAGCTTTGAAATATTTCGCGCTCAAATCTCCAGATCCACGGATTTCAGCTCTACCAAATGGCCTCTGGAATCGACGCAGGATATGGAGCATTATTGAAGAGGCCTACATGCATGATTCGTCTGACTACTCGGACGGGGATGGAATTCGTGGTGTTGTTGGCGAGCGTAAGCGCTGCGAGCCGGTCTTCGACTGGCAATTGGAAGAGATCATGGACGACCTTGGACACTACTCGTGAAGCCTTTTGCAGTCCTAAATTACCAGACTAAACTCAACCACTGTTCCCATAGCGAACCATATTCACCATACATGTCCTCGGTCAAATCCGTAATGTATAGCCACTCGATGTTTCGTCGCAAGCTATCGATAACCTTTCTCAGTCCCACATTTCCAACATTTGAGGGCATCGAATGTATCAGCACCCCAAAGTTCTGCCTGTGCAAACTATGCTGCTCCAGGTCTCTGGTGTTATTCAACAGCTGCACACGACTCGGTAAATCCGAGATTGGGCCTTCGAAAATGACAACCATGTCAACCCTATACCGCACCAATCCGGCATCTGGTGCACGTCCAGGGTTATGTATAACAATTCTCGGCTCCAAAACCCTTCAGAATGCCGCACTGTAGCGCTGATGTTCCTGAGGTACTCGCGCGCATCTCCTTCGTCTCTGTATGGTGTTTGGTCGAAGAAAATGCCATTCAGCTTGAGATCTTGGAACTTTGACCAGCCACTGTATTTCGATATCTCAGCGCGAACAGTGGCATTATCGCGCGTCCCGCCAGCAGTACGAATATATCCGAGTGTCTGTACATGAGGATGAACCTCTAAGGCATTGAGGACTTCAACATACTCCGAGCTCGGCCGTGTCTCGTTCCCCGGACCGTTGTCTGGATTGATTATGACTGTGAACGCGATGTCTTGATGCCGTACGATGCTTTGAAATATGAGCCACTGAGGGTAGTGATAAGGAGGAGACTTACGCGTCGTACAACCGGTTCCATGACCCGGCATCTGGAAATGCGTACGAGGGTACAAGTATGTTGACCGGTAACTGCACGATGAACTTGTGCGCCAACACAGCAATAAGTGGCACCCCAACGATGATCAAGAAAGCCAATGTCAGCGTGACCGATAAGGCCAGCACTCGATCATCAATCTTCCAGTACGTAACGCGGAATTTCCTCTTCTCCGTCGAGTACGGATCGCGATGCTTACAGTACGCAGCTAGTGCTCTCGACTGTCGATTCTCAGGATGTGGCCGGGTTGGCCGCTCAGGAACGATGACAGCTGGCTTGAGTGGTGTGAGCTTGTCTTTCATTTCGTCATCGTCTTGGTCTCGGGAGTAGACTGAGCTGGCTGGCCTCATGCTCAGCGGTATTAAGATTGGACGCGACGATGGCTTGCTGTGACGGCCGGGTATTGCAAGGCTGAAGGGGTTGGAGACATTGCGGGTCTGAATTGAGTCACGATTGGAGCTGAAGGATGTAATGACACTGAGACGGGTTTTAGCTGGGGAAGCCATCGAATCTGGGAAGTGAGCACCATCAAGGTCACAGGAAGTTGGATTAATCTCTGTGCGTTTGAATGATGATGTTTGCATTCCTCGCATCTGAGGCAACACCAGGCTAGGTATTTAAGCTAGCAACAACCTAAGACCCTGAAATGCTATGTGGCAAGGTGATGCCATTACCATATTCCTGTGCTATCGAGCATATTCTGCCTCAAGCCACACTGATTCCAAAGCCATAGGTGTACATCACACTCGTGTAAACGGTCGCCACTTGCAGCAGTGCACATCATAGCCGCTTACGGGCCACAACCATGACGATATGCGGAGTTGTGCGATCCAAGCATGCATGCGTTCCTGTGTATTCACATGTTTTCTCCCCCTTTTGCAACAACAAGGTCGAGGTGTAATGGGGCGGATGCTCGAGGGTGGGGCGAGCGCTGCTAGCGGCATAGAGCCGTGCTAGTGCGGCCAGGGGGAATATGATTGGTGGCTAAACGCCAAGAGCTTTCACACACTTCGCTTATGGACATTTTGAATCTTCGTCCGTCTTCGAATAAACTCGCAACCTCCGTCGACATCGCTAACCAGCAGCAACCTCCAAGATGAAGTACATGTACGTTTACCACCCGGTCACTGCCGCCGAATCGCTGCGCCGCGCAGTTTTCGCTTTCTCGAGATTCGACGTCTGGCCGCTATCCCAGCGAACCCTGGCAGGGCGCAATGCGAAAACGCAAAGATGCAGAATTGGACTGACAATTGCGCAACAGCCACTCCGAGGAATTGCTCGAGATCCCCGAGGGGGTCAAGGTCTCCATCAAGACCAGGAACGTTGTCGTTGAGGGTGGGTGCTCAACCGCGAACATTGGGCTGGACAGGCATTGACGATTCTCCTACAGGCCCCCGTGGCAAGCTTACCAAGTCCCTCGGTCACTTGGCTGTCTCCTTCACCCACCCCAAGAAGAACGTCATCAAGATCGAGCTCCACCACGGCTCGCGCAAGAGCGTCGCTACCCTCCGCACCGTCCGCACCCTCATCAACAACCTGATCATCGGTGTCACCAAGGGCTACAAGTACAAGATGCGCTACGTCTACGCCCATTTCCCCATCAACGTCAACATCGAGCAGAACAAGGAGACGGACCAGTTCGAGGTCGAGATCAGGAACTTCATTGGCGAGAAGCTTGTACGAAGGGTTGTCATGAGGCCCGGTGTGACTGTCGAGGCATCGAAGAACCAGAAGGATGAGCTGCAGCTCACCGGAAACGTAAGCGTGCTCTTGGAGCTTACTATGGTTCTGCCTGCTAACGGACATCTAGTCCCTCGAGGATGTTTCCCAGTCTGCCGCCGACATCCAGCAGATTTGCAAGGTCCGCAACAAGGATATCCGAAAGTTCTTGGACGGTCTCTACGTCTCGGAGCGCGGCAACATCGAGGAGGAGGCTTAAGCGATTCGCGGGAGTACGGATTGATTCTTTCACGGGCATATGAACGACTACGAGTGTCTTTGCATCATGGACTGCGGTCGGCGCCTTGGGGGACAAACTTCAAAACTGATGTTCAATACCATCACACCGTCGAAATGACGGAAACCCATATCACGTTCACTCTTACACTTCTGATTGGTGATGTCTGCGCCGCTGTGAACATCTACCGGCGTTTGCAAACATGTCACTAATCCCCACCTGTGGCACAATCAATAACGATGCTCGCAGAATTAATACCTCGACATAATTTCGGCCTACCAAACTGCGATGCTCGTTCTACACAGTACACTTGCAAGATGAGCTGCAAGATGAGCTGTATGGCGTATGCTTGGCACGATCCGGCCAACGCAGCTCTGACCCCGCCATTGTGGAGATGACGCCATCACCGCGAAAGCCATGATGCGCAGCCGCATACAGAGCACTTCAGCCGTCACCAACTGCCTAATCAAGTGAGATAATTACCCGTCTACATCACTATAAGTTGACCGAGCTGGCGAAGGCGGCGAGCAACTGCAGCGCGTCTCTTTGACTTTACCCTACCTAAAGCATATTACTATCATCTGCACCAATGCCAGACAGGCTTGATATCGAGGGCCTCCTCAAAGAGTCCAAGGCCGAGTACAGGCAACTCGGCAAAAGTGGCCTGCGTGTCTCTGTACCAATCCTCGGTGCTATGTCCATTGGATCAAGCAAGTGGCAACCATGGGTGATTGAAGAAGAGGAAGCGTTACCACTGCTCAAGGCTGCATGGGACCGGGGGCTTACAACTTGGGATACCGGTATGTCCTTTATTCCCAAACCGAGAACTGAAAATTAACGCACTACCATTCAGCCAACGTCTACTCCAACGGCGTTTCCGAGGAGATTATCGGCAAAGCAATCAAAAAGTACTCCCTTCCCCGTGAGAAGCTCACTATCCTTACGAAGTGTTTCGGTACCGTTGGTGAAGACCCTGGTCTGCGCAGCATGAATTTCGGCAAGGAGCTGCCTCAGCTGAAAGACTACACCAACCATATTGGTCTCTCGCGCCAGGCTATCTTCAATGCTGTGAACGCATCCCTCAAGCGTCTTGACCTCGAATATATCGACCTTCTGCAGATTCATAGATACGACGGGAATGTACCACTTGAGGAAACAATGGAAGCCCTTCATGACTTGGTGAAGAGTGGTAAGGTTAGGTATATCGGTGCGAGTAGTATGTGGGCGGTGCAATTTGCCCAAATGCAGTTTGTAGCCGAGAAGAACGGGTGGATAAAGGTGAGTTTCCCACTGGCATAAGTATGACCATGTACTCATCACCACGCAGTTTGTGTCAATGCAGAACCACTACAACCTTCTATACCGCGAAGAAGAGCGCGAGATGAACCGCTTCTGTAACTCCACCGGCGTTGGTCTCATCCCAGTACGTCTCTGTCTCCTTTCTAAAGTTCCATATCATGATTTTAACGAAACTCCCTCAGTGGGCACCTCTTTGTCGTGGTCACCTCGCGCGCCCTGCCTCGGCATTTGGCACAACTAAACGCTCTGAAGGTGAGAAGACAAGTGATACAAGTCTGTCTGGGCACACGGAAGCCGATCACAAGATTGTTGAGCGTGTCGAAGAGCTGGCAAAGAAGCATGACTGGAAGATGAGTCATGTTGCGCTTGCGTGGATCAATAAGAGAGTTACTAGTCCCATCATTGGGTTTTCGAGCGTCGAGAGGATGGACGAGGCGCTTGAGGCGCGCGGGAAGGTATTGACCGAGGACGAGGAGAAGTACTTGGAAGAGCTTTATGTTACTAGAAACATTCAGGGTCACTCGTAGATCTGCAACACAGGATCAGGTACAAGCTCCAATCTATGGACACAGTTTATGGATATTGAGTTTTTGTTTATAGAAAGTCCTTCTAGGTATATGGTTAATATATCCTGGACGAGTCAATGTGTATCGTGACGTTTAAGAAGGTGGGGCGATGATCCGTGTGACAACAGCTTTTATGGCATTCTCGAAGTGTAGCTTCGCCACATCAACTGAGACAGCGAGATGTGAAGCAGTATAGGACTCATCCGATCATCTAACCCCAAGCGGAGACACCGAGAAAAGCCAATTAAGTGGACAACATGGACTACCGTGAGATCCAATCGCACTCGGCGAAGCAGTCTCCGCTTGGGACAATGGTCCTTGCAGGTACCGAGTGGAGCCTGCAATAATGATGGAAACGATGTGCGAGTCGCTCAGTCGGTCGTATGACGTAGATCGCTGTCGCGTGACGATCATCACACCATTGTCTTGAGCTGCGAAGACAATGAGGAGCAACGGAGAAGGTCAAGATCAGATTGAAAACGTGACAGAGGCTCAATTGCTAGCTTGTGAAAATATCTAATGGCGTCGCCGGGCACTCATGGCTGTGTAAGGGCGTGCGTGTTGTTGGCGTCCCGTTTCCCCGCATTCTCTCTTACCCCAGATTTCCAAATCCGGCGCCGATTGGGTGGCATGATGGTGTGCTGAACAGGTGACCGCCTCCTGTGCTTCCGCCGACTGATTGACCCCTCATTCAAAAGCGTCTCAGCCCCCTCCCTCTGTTCTTCACACACTCATCTGTGCCTCAACGTCCTCACTTCACGCCCACCTGCACGTTCCAATCTTCAGACCACCAAAGCTCTTTTAAAGCTCAACGTACCTTCCACCTGCGAGCCACTTATCAAGCTCGTGCTTATTCTCTCACCACTACTCCAACCATGGCAGAAACTGAAGCAACCCTCTCCAAGGTCGACTCTGCCACCGATGCCAACAAGGAAGTCAAGGCCAAGCGCAGGCCAAGTTCTATGGCAGCTGACTGCTACGACATCTTAGACCTCCGTAAGTAGCTGTCTGATCACAGTCGCCCTAGTGAGGGGCAGCAAGTGAGGGGAAGCGGCGCTAACAAGATGATAGAGAAAGAGGGCAAGACAATCAACATTGCGCCCGAGACCCAGAAACTAGGGTGGTGAGTTGGTTCCCTTGACTTTGCAGACACACAATCTCTGTTGTGTCAATTGGCACCTTGCCGTCCACCGAGTCACTGCAGCGTGGTCTTGACCAACGGGACCTGACTGACCGGCTTTACAGGAAGCTGAACAAGTCGCCATCCACGGTCGACGACCCGTCATACCTGAGCTTGCCGTTGTGCATACCCAAGGTCAAGAAGATCACCCTACACTTCCCGCTTGGACTTGAAGTTTCTGCACGGAACATGAAGGGTGTCACCATCAAGGATGCACTAGATGCCATCCACAAGCAGTTCAAGAAGAGGGTATGTAACCGCTTCTCTAGCATTCCTCCCCATATGGAGCTTACGTGGGCATTCCCACTTTACCCCGCACTTGTTCCACTGATTAGCGATCTTTCCCAGTAGCATTTCTGACCAGCACCCACAGCAAGATGATGAGTTCGAGAAGCCCTACCTAGCAGGTTTCGAGTGGGATCCTGAGGAGGACTACACACGATTCATCGTCCACCAGACAAACACTCCCACCTCATCGTTCGGCAAGGAGCAGTCTTCCAAGAAGAAGAAGAAGGCTGCCGCGGCTGAGGAGTAAATGAACGATTCGCCCCCTTCCCTGACTTCGACTCTACGGGCGGCCTCGGTTGTATCTCCGTGCTTGTATATTGTCTGACAATGAGTGATAATGAGTATGGCGAGCACGGGCGAAGGTTGGTCAATCTTCACATCGATATGGGAAGCGCGAGTGTGCTGCAGCAGTGACATGGCTGGCGCATCGTGGTCCTTTCAGGGCAAGCGGTGTACTGGTCGTCGCGTGCTCGGCCTGTTCGTGGGATGATTCGTGGTTGCGTCAGCATCTAGAAATGTATGTTATAGGCACTCGCCCGGGCTACTGAGTATCGCCTGGTGAAATGAGCAGACCTCATACCAGAACTGTGTCTCTTGACTCTCTTCGTGTATCCTGTGTTGTTGTCGAGCTTGCGGGCGAGGACCCACTGTGGGCTCCTCTTACCCGTCCACAACGCGGTTGGCGGGTGCTAAGCGACTGGAGGCCATGGGCCATGGTTCCTGCTCCCAGACTTTCGCCTTTATCGATCACAATGACAGCTCTACTCAGGCGCTGAAACATGTCGAGCAACATTCAGGGCATTATGTGCCAGTATTTAGATCTGCCTGAGGGTTTCTATGAGCGTGGAGTGACCGCTCGCTTCGGCTGCCCTGGTTGCTTGTCCAAGCAGCCCGTTTGGGCGCATGGGCGGGGCGGTCTGGCGAGTTAGCGGCTAGCTACATCAGTCCACGTCTCGCTGTTTTCTCTCCTCTTTCACTATAACGACACTAGTTCGGACTCATCAGAGATGCTGACAAGATGAATTTCGTTCTGCCTCTTCGACCCTCGAGATCTTCGAAGACATCAAAGACAACAAAAGCTTCAAACATCAACAAGACTCTACAGCCACCGCCAGAGTCTCCTCGACGAAGGCCAAGTTTAGCCACTCGTGCTGGAGTTGTCAAACGCCGAAGCAGTGTTGCAACGACTTTCAATGCGCCATCCATGAGTCTCCTTGAAGCAATGTTTGGGGACGACTTCCCTGACGCGTTCGCGAATGGTGACGGTCGCAGTTGCAAGAGCAGGAAAACCGTGCTTGATTTGCCAGCGGGAATATTGGACATTGTCTGCTGGTCACTCTCGAAAATGGATATTAAACGACTTCGGCTCACATGCCGAGAGCTTGCTGAGAGTGTGAAATTGCGTATTGATCGTGTTTACATCTCTCCAAACCGTGCGAATCTGGACTGTTTAAATAACATCCTTGATCATCCTCGGTATTGTCCACAGATCGAAGAGATTGTATGGGATGATGCACAACTTGTCGGATATCCAACCATTCAGTCCTTCCGTGCAGCGCTCATGGATGACGATCGTGAAGCCCACATCACACTCGGAATGCACCTCGGGACACTCGTTCAAACTGGTAGCGACCACTATGTGGAAGATTGCATACAAGACAACGGAAAGCTCACCGGATTTGGCAAAGCGGTTTTGCTCAACTCAGACGATCAAGTCTCCAGAGATCTTATCGCAAGCGATGCCACGACGATGATGAGCGTCGAAGAGAGTTATAGTCTTTACCAAAAATTGTATCAGGACGAAAAGGAGATTATCAAACGTGGATGGGACGTCAGTGGTATGCAGCGCGCACTTACGTATACATCGAACTTGAAACGCATTGTCCTCACAAGCGAAACCTGGAGATCACGTAGATGTAGGCCTCTACCTACTTATGATCCTCCTTTCTTCCGTGCTCTTCCGCCGGGCTTTCGGAAACCATCACCGCCGCCCTGGAGTGAACCTGGCCATAAATATTTCGAGGAGAACCAGAGAATCGCCTGCGAATTAAGACAGCTATCAACTGAACAGCATCTGCCTGTGAGATGGAGAGGGTACAGCATTGTCATGTCATCCCTGGTGACAAATCCGGTCCCGAGCCTCGAGGAATTTATCGTGGACTCAGGTGTCGATGGGAGTGGTCTACCTCGCCATCTCTTCACTGGCGATAACTTGGACTACAGCAACACGATACGTGTGCTAAGTACCATACAACTAAAGAGACTTCAGCTCCCACTCTTCAACTACTCAGACTCTGTTCCTATTGGCCTCCTCCAGGATCTTCTAGTCTCTATGCCACACCTTGAGCATCTGGATCTCATGTGGATGGCTCCCTTTCCTTTCACTGCTGATTTCCCTTATCATAAATTCCGCAGACTGAAATCGTTCACATTGCATCTTTCTGTCGTCGACGGTCGTTGGTTGTTGGACCTGATCAAGAGTTCGGAGAACCTGCAGACAATCACTCTTAACGGAGTCTCTATAGGACCATCACAGGACGCATTCCTAGGCCGAGAATCTTTCTTCATTCTCCTCAGAGAGTACTACAGCACGGTGAATCACCGAGGGCCGAAGTTTACATGGATTGACTCACCATTGCTGAGTCGCGGGAGTTCTAGCCAATGGCGGATGCTCGACGACGAGCTGGACGTTTTCTTGTACGATGGTGGAGAGTGGCCGTGGCCAAAAGCTGGTGAAATTGGTACCCTCGATGCACAGCGAGAAATTAAACCCGAATTTGGGTGGATTATCGATGGTAGAGACCCAGATTTTCGTCAGAAGAGATTGAGGCCATGAAAGTGCTGTGATCATGTCAAGGAATTGGGGGCATGTACCCTTACGGTTGAATTAGAGCTATGGAAGAACGCATATCGATACTATATCTATATTATTCTAGTCCCAGGGCCTTTGCTAGGCCTCCTCGCGAACCTCGACCTTAGCTGTCGCCTGTTCGTACTCCGAATCCAGCGCTTTTAGTTCGCTGGTAACACTCTCGAGGCCCTAGACGTTCTCTTTCAGCTTTATGATTGCCTATATCAGTCACATTGCCTTGGTTCGGCTCATCTGCACCTCGTGCAGACTCATGATGAGATCTCTGAGATAGTGCCGCCACTTACTTCATGCTTGTCGCCAAGGCAGATGCCATGGCTACATCTAACTCTTCAAGTGCATTTTCCAAGATTACGTCGTGGTTTTCCATCTGCATCATAGTGTTAAGATACAATAGCTCGGGTCCTTGGGGTTCTCAAACTTTGCGACGTTCTGGAAGTCAAGTCGTAGTCGATTAGCTCGCTTCAGAAATTGGGAACGGAGATTAGGAAACAATCATAAGATTTGAAGGACATTGACAGTAGTTATAAGCTCATAGCGGCACTTGCTTGTTCTGGTCTCCACAGCTCGATCCAGGGACAGAAGTGGTATATTCGTTGTCATAGCCGCGCTGCGAAATAGTTATTCAATTAGAATACCCCACTTCGGCAAGTCTTGGTGATTGAATCTGGCTCGGTAGAATCATAAGACTGCCATTTCGAGAACATGTTTCACATACATCGAGATCATGCTGTATCTACTATGTGCTCTTACCCGTAGCAGTACAGGCGAGTAAAATTATCGTTGACGGTAGAAGCAGTGTGAGGTATGATTTGATCAAAATACATTTCAATTGCCATAGTAATACATGTACTAGGGAGTTATATCATGAAGTGAGCTTCAAATTCTATGCACCCAAACAGGTAAAGCGCTACTGACCACCACTGTATGTACAAGGACACTAATCTCGCTCAAAGGTCAATATCTTCAGCTACCTTGATTACCACTGCTCCAACACCAGGTCCTTTATTGAACATGCGATGCGCCTCTGGTACCTCTTCCAGCGTCCAAAGCTTCCGAATTGGCACATTGATCTCCTTCTTTCTTAGCATCTCTAATAAGGTCTTCAGCTCCTGTTCAAAAGTGCTCTGGTCCCTATCGACGTAGAAGAACGCCGTACTGTTCGGGCAAAGTACATTCACGTTCTTCGAGAGCAGCTTTGCAATCTGCGGCCACTGACTTCTAATCTTTCCACCATTCAAAACGTTGTAGTTTCCACCGTAACCCACGAGTTTACCCCCCACGCGCGAGAATGTCCCAGCTCTCGTCGTAGGATTCGAACCCGAGGGAATCAAACACCACGTGTGCACCACCGATGTTTTTCATAGCCATGATCCAGTCTTTATTCGTATAAACAAATGGATGGGCACCAGCTGACCGTACCGCGGCGTGGTTGTACTCAGATGCAGTGCCATAAACTTCTGCGCCTTGTAGCTTGCACAGCGTGAGTAGAGCGAAGCCAACGGAGCCACTCAGTCCGTGGATGAAGACGCGCTGACCCTTGGTGACCTTGCCTGTACGGTACACCATACCGTATGCGGTCGTCCAGTCAAGTATCAGAGCAACAGCCTGCTTCAGGTCGACGCCTTCTGGAATTGGGATAAGGTACTTTTCAGGCAAATTCACAAGCTCAGATTGCCCTTCGTATACCGAAAGACAACCTACAAGGCTTCCGTGCCGGAACATTGCACTCTTAGATCCATTGGCGGTTACCAGGCCTATACAACTGTAGCCGGTAGTGAGCGGTGCTGCCTTCTGGTTAGGATAGCTGCCTAGCCGCATGGCGATGTCTGAGCCGCCAAATCCCGAGTAGAGGACCTTAAGTTGCACATCTTTGGCCGCTGGAGGACCAATTTCAGTTGTAACAATAGAGACGTGTGAGGCGTCGCCGAAGCTCTCGATCAGGGATTTGCGGATAGTTGTGGTGGGCATGTTAAAGACCTTAGGAGGGTATGGTAGTTGTAGAGAAATTGCTCAATCGGTTGATTTTGTAGCGATTGGTAGAATTTGGCTATTTGATTGGCTTAATTGAAGTGCTTCCTGTGTATCAACCGTGAGGACCTCGTCATGCTGCAAATCTCATCCTTATACTTGAAATTCGTTCGGCGTAAGGGCGGATGCAATTCGGCATATGGGCAGACTGCATCTCAGCTGTTAATGTTATCATAAGCACATTCATGAGTGGTGACTGAACTTGGAAGAACAAATGGCCAAGACATTGTGGTTTTGTGACCGACGGAGAGATGATGGGGATCTGCTCGGAGTGATTTTTGCAACTTTGGCCCGGCTCACATCAGCACTCCTAAAAAGGCAAGAGCTCGATTTAAATTAGACTAGTGCAATGCCTTCGCTGCGCCACGTTCATCACTGCGCCGACTCCGCTCTCCCACATCAAGAAAGCGTCAGATTCCATGTCAAGCCCTTGATTGGTGTCGCATTTGTTTCTTTTTGCAGCACCAGTTTTGTGCAACGCTAGGTCGCGCCAGTTACTCCTTTCAAAACCTCTTGCATCACCGTGGCGCAACTCACTAGCAGCCATCGATAGATCCCCGGTCTCGTGCGTTATCACGCGCCTAGTTGATCTGCATGAGTGCGGAGGATATATGCGCCTTGCAGACGCCTCACATAACCTACGGTCTCAGGGCTAAAGATGTGATGTACCTAGGTATCACGCTCGCTGCAAGCCAGAAGACATCCTCTGGGGTAGGAATTGCACCAGTGTACATTGAATGTGCTTCCGAAAATATGTACAACAAAAGGACGGCCATGTAAAAGCCATCTCATGAGCTCCTGATTACACGCTACCCTAGGCTACTATCGTCTTTAGAAGCAGCTAAAAAGAACCCTCCAAGCACTACGCCTCGGGCCGTGCCTTACACTTTCCTGCTGCGTGCCAACGGTACGTCGGTCCGTTACTTTGCCAGACTTCTCGTCAAAAGAAATGGTTGCGATGCTGCTATCTTCAGGCTCGCCCAACTGATTCCCGCCTGGCATACGTGGCATTTGGCTTGGATGCTCGACTAAATGCTTCTCGACAAAGCGTGCTAAAGTCTCCACGTCACCGATCGTACTCATGGCACCTAAAGTGACTCGTATCATCCCATACGGGATATCCCCGCGAATGTCGTTGCCCGGCTGGTTGCAACGGAAACCTGAATCGAACGCAGTTCTAAGATCATCCGCCGACAACCCTAGTGCTGAGGCCATGCCAGCTGGGTTGCAGAGCGAGCCCGTTCGAACATGGATGTCGTTTGCTCTAAGCATAGTGCCTACATCGAATCCACTTTTCCAGGATCCATCACTTTTTTGATGTTGAAAGTTACTGTTGCGCCCTGCGAGTTCGGATCTCCGTATGTGGATGTTGGGGCTTTGTATATGTGACAGACTGGCATGCCGTTGGCATGCTTCAGATTAGCCAGCCGGTTGTACAGCATATTTGCCAACCATCCGGTGTGCTTCGAGACCTGGGCAAGTCCATCGAACAAATTCATATGGGTGTCGATAGCGCAGCTCAAAGCGAGTATGCTGCGGATTGCAATGGTACCGTCCTCCAGCGAAGCATGCACATTGATCAACTTTCGTTCTACCCAGGGTGTCCCTATACACCCGATCATCTCAGTAGTGCCGCCACCAAAGTATTTGCGGCGCTGCAGCACATGAGCGGACGCCTTGCGTACAATCAGTGCACCCAGGTCAGGGAATCCAAATATCTTGTAGAAGGACATGGATACAAAATCTGGGGCTGTCTTGTGGTTGCTAAGATCCAATGGACTTGTCGAGAGGAGAGCTGCGGCATCTAAGAGAGTATAGGTGTTCTCGTGCTGCATAGAGGCGCGGATTCGCGAGGGCCAACCCAGAGGAAGACGCTCGCCGTTCATGTTCGACTGTGCAGGATATGCGAATAAGGTCGGTCGATTACTTGGCTTCTGTTTTTGCAGAACTTCTCCACCATCTAGCCAGTATTCCATCTCTTCAGCTGTTGCAATGCAGCAGCTGTTCTGTGCTTGCTCCCGCACTCCAACAAGGCTGGTGTGAGCATTGTAGTGATACAGATAGTCGAAACCTTGTTCGTGGCCAGCGAAGCATTCCATTACCAACTTGACGGCGCCGGTGGCATTTGCCGTGAAGACGACATCAAAATGTTCTTGGTTGGCATTGAAGAGCTTCAACACCTTCTGTCGGGTCTGCTCTACCATCAAGGCGGAAAAACTCGGTTTGGAGGCATCGGAGTGTGGGTTGGAAAGGATGGAAGTCTTCATTTGCGTGCAAAAAGAGTCCATGAGTGACTTGCTCGCTAGTGTCGTCCCACCATGGTCAAGATAAGTTATTTCTGCACTGCCGTCAACATTATCACATGTACGAGAGAACCCGAACTCACCTCTGAGCATAGGAAATTCCGTAACTCTCATTGATTCGATTCGGCTGTTATAGGCAAGGCGCCCTTCTTCTTGTGAGCTGTTCTCAGTTCTTCCCCGAGACATCTGTTGTGAGTATGGTAAAAGAGGCATGATTGTGATGACAGAAGCTGTTCTGCCAGGCGTCTTGCTATCTTGATGTATTGCCATTCGACTGGGCAGCCATGTAGCTTTTAAGTCGCCAGCCAGCGTGAAGGCAGTGCTTTCATCCACACTGACAGACTGCATAGTCCTTCGACCTCAGCTTTACCCAGGACCGCTTTGAGCAACACGTAGCGACGTCCGATGTTAGCTTCCAATAGGACAGCGTTCAACTAACCCATTAGCTTCCAAACCACCCATAGGAGGATAAGTAACCTACTTCTCTATGATCGAAGTCCGATAAAAGTCAAGATGACAGGATCATAGCCTTGCAATCTTTGATACTATGTTCCTTCGCTCTTTGCTTTTCAACGACGGCGTATTGTGGCAATGGACTAGCAGCGCCTCTTTGCAAGTCATAAGTCCTGGATTTTTGTGGCAAGCAAACCCACTAGCTTTTTTGTGTGAAAAGCATAGGTAGGAGTTGTTGCAACCTGGTGTTGCAAAAGAGTAGAAAATAGAACTAACTGGGACAGCTTCCATATGACACACGAGGAGCCAAGGATGTCTATTCCAAGACTCGGGCATGAACGCGGCAGTATCAACCATTCAAAGATTCGCTACCTCTTTCGCCCCCTAAGCCCTATCATGTGTTCGTGTTAGTGAACGAATCGACGGCATCCAGGTGTCAGCCTTGATCCGTCAGCAGGATGAGCTAACAGCTGCATACGCCTAGAGCAGGTATCCTGCTAATTTTTCCGTTTACTGAAGCTGAGATGATGCATTTACATCATTTAGACATAAGGCAGCTCAGTTTCTGACTATGTATTCATATTACATTAGGGTAGTTGACGTCCACGATGAAAGGACGCCAAGGCGTTGAAAGAGTGGCAGGCAGGTGCTGGGTCAGTCCTTCAGAACTGATTCCTTCAGAACTGATTCCTTCTTGAGTCTTTTTCATGTGTATCTCTCAATGGAATGGTTCAAAAGACCTTCAAATCCTTCCTCGGATCTAAGTTGTTCGTGCCGATTTGAGTTGTGGAGTCAAGCCCGGGGTTGTCCGATTAACCCAAGCCCGCTTGTAATCCTTCGCTCGCTTTTCAGATCCTCCACTTCTCCAGAAACTGACAAGTGGTGAAAAAGTGGATGTCTCGATAGACTCGAAGCGACGGGATAATAGCTTCCGGGTCAATAACTCGGATTACAATACCAAGTTCTTCTTTTGGCAATCGTGGGCGCAAAAAAGCAAAGATAACAGCCCAACCGACCAGGAACCTGGAATCCTAAGCACATCACTCGGACTGTTTAGATCTAAGCGTAAATATTGGCGCCCGTCATTGAGCGATTGGAACTGTGTGGCGCAGGCGGGACAGGTCGTATATGCTCGTGCATAATTTCAAGGCTAAAATCGCGCCGCAAGTGTGGTTGCCTAAACGCGGCACCCCAGAAAACTATCGTGTGCCGTCTCTGATAGAATCCGCGAGCCATGTTTTAACACAACCTTGACCGCTTCAGCTCAACTGTGAGGTTTGCTCATAGCAGCCTTCCAGATGTTTAAGATATCGTGAAAAAATCTGTCACGACTCTCAATCTCGACGAGCGCTACACTCGGAGGCTATAAAAACAACTCAGTTCTGCAACTGCTATTGGTTGTTACATATAGCCACCAAGACCCAATCAGCACAGGGCTGACCACTTAAACGCTGAGCGGATTGCGAAGGTGGTCAGCGCCCCTGCATGTAATCAGCATCATGGTTTATCTTGGTATGCGTACCAAGCTGCAGGTTAGATTGAAACGATTCTGTTGAATAACTTAAATCACTAGTTGCACCGTTGCGTATGATTGACAGGAAGTGTTCCGCGGATTATATCCTGAAGGGTGATTTTCTCCTCATTTCACGTCTTTCTCGAAACGGAAAACCAGGTATCTATATTGAAGGATGCTCCGATGACCCATATGAAACCTGTTTATAAGTAACGTTTGACAGAATTCAGGCCCGTGGGTGTTCCCTCGGGGTCTCATATATCTGCTGTGCTTCTTAGGCCACCAGTCTACATGAGAAATCTTGATCTAGTCCCGGAACTGTACCCGAAGGTCTTGTTGCAGTCCTCGAAATACCTTGGTCACAGGGCTTTTTCGTATTGTAGCAGCAATCCTGGCAGGTAGCATCCAATCGTAAAACAGTGTTTCTTTTCCTCTGTGCAGATTGCGTCAAGTATTCCTACGGCACTTGATTGTAAGGACTGCCGAGAAATAATGCTCCCGTCTACCTGGTGTTAGACGATTACTCTGTAGAGAGTACGCGTATCGCTTCTTGGTATTCTTTAGCCTTATTAGATAGGAAGTAACAGGCTGGCCATCGGATAGTGAGTCGATTATGCTCTCGCAGCAGCCTAATTTTGAGGATGTCTTTGAATCAAATAGCATCGTTCGATTACCCCCGGCTCTAGCTAACTTTTACAATGGTTTTTCGAAAAATGGAACCTCGACTGACAATGGGTGGCGCAGCAACATCTCACCCAGGGCTCCTCTTGCTGAAAACCTCCATTACAGCGCACCCGTGGGTTATCAAGCATTCATTGCTTGTTGGTCGGTCACAATATACAATTACAAAGATAATTAAGCCATAGCGCTCGCAGCTTTCTGATCTTTTCTTTGGCAAACCATATCTGCTTTGTCATCGATGCTCAGTACGAATTGCTTCAGCATTCACATAACCTTGGACGCTCCGCATCGCGAGGGAATTTCTAAATGTTAATAGTTCACGTGGTAAAATTTCGAAGATGATTTTGATTGACCTAATAGTAGCAAGTTTTCATCGTAGATCCAAGCCTTCTTCTCTGACTGAGGTGTTGCCCGTAAGATCTTCTATTATCTAGAAGATTGCACTGAAAGTAGTGTCCAGGTCCATGTCGGTTATTCTCAATTTGATGACTTTCATACAGAGCCTGGGCCAGACCCAGAAATAGGCGATGTCTAAATTGAAGTTGGGTATTATTTTAACGCGACTCTCCAGAGAGTCAAGACCAACGATGGACAGAAATGGGTAGTGGCCGAGGTACTCCAATTATGAGGGGGTCATCAGACAAGTCACACCTGCTATAGTTGGGGTTCTTGCTTCCCGGGATTGCTTTTCAGTGGTTAGTGAGCGCCAGATAACAGGGGGTCTGTTGCCTAAAGGGCATGTTTCCATACCAGCGTAATACACATTCATATCGACGAAGCATGAGTTACCTCCAAGAGTGCATGCTTGGCAGATCTTACCATTGCAGCATGTAGTGTTCTATCGAATCGACAACACCGACTCAACACAAGTTCATATAATCAGTCACTGCCAGCTTGGGGGCGACCGAGCAGTCCAGGGGCCATGTCAGTAGGTCACATGCGAGTTGACAGCAGATTGAGATATCCCATAGGATGTTCGACCCCACATGTTCTGCGTCCTGAAATCCCGGTATGCGGGGGACACGCTTGGCAACTGGGGAAATAATGGATATCAGGATACAGCCAAGGTAGTCCTTACTGCATAGTCCTCAACGCTATTCGATGAAGGTCTGCCGTCAGTACATTTCCGCTCCACAAATTTGACTCAGTGTCAGGCCGGGAACGATACCCTCGAATTAAAGTTACAGGTATACTTGTGTCACAACGGAGCAAACAGGCTACTTACTGTACATGCATGGTACTGGGCAACTACAAAGCTTGGAATGATGCCGGCTCATGTCATATCTCCAAAAATGTATTCAAACAGCACCTTCAGAAATACTTCAGTAACCCTCACTTACAACCATGCTTGTCGACGAGAATCGCGATATCGATCATGTCGAGAAAGCATGCGGCTCCATGCCACCGATAGATCGCGATCTCCATCCTGAACAGGACTGGACGCAAGATGAGGAGCAAGCGATCGTGAAGAAGGCTGACTTACAAGTATTTCCGATGTTGTGCATAGTTTTCGGCTTATCACTACTGGACAGAACAAACATCTCTGCTGCATATATTGCAGAGCTGGGAACAGACTTACAACTCACTGGCCAGAGATACAATATTGCTCTGCTAGTATTCTTCATCGGTACTGTATGGATCGTCTCGACAAAGCTCGAGCTGACCTCATCCAGGCTACTGTCTTTTCGAGCTTCCATCTAACTATGTCATTCGCCGCCTGGGTGCCAGGATTTGGTTACCGTTCTCATTACTGCATGGGGAGCGTGCGTGTTAGGCATGGGCTTCGTCCACAGCTGGAAGATCCTAACTGTTCTGCGCGCGTTGCTTGGTATCTTTGAAGCTGGCCGTAAGTACAGCTCGCTCGAGCTGAAACTGACGGCTAATCAAATTGAGTGTTCCCTGGTGCAATATACATTATTGGATCCTGGTATTGACAATTCGAAACAGCGAAGCGAGTCTCCATCTTCTACATGGCGGCACTGTTGGCTTCGGCGTTCGGACCAATTGTGTGTTCTGCAGTATGTTTGCACTAGAAAAACAAGCTGACAATTGGTAGTTTGCATACGCTTTGCCGCTCATAATTGTGGGTGATGGCATATACAGCCAAGGCTGGCGATGGGTAGGTTGAATAAACCACATTGTGTCATGCGTACTAAGGCGGTAAGATTTTCATTATTGAAGGAATCACAACCATAGCATCAGGGTTGATTGCACCGTTCTTTCTGGTCGAATGTAAGCTTTGAAGTTTTCTAAAATGCTACACAACTAACAGGATCTAGTCCCGGAGAAAGTCAAGTTCTTGACTAATCGTCAGAAACACATTGCCATCACGCGAGTGTCCATGGAAAAGTCAGGCAAGCAGATAGAACATGCTACAATTGGAGGAACACTACAGATGATGCGTGATTGGAAACTTCTTATATGGTCAGTACTTGTGCGCCATTACTAACACGCAATACTAACCTGCTTTAGCTCCTTTCAGTACTTTGTAGCTGCTTCAAGCGTATACTCACTAGCGTTCTTCCAGCCAATAATCCTCCGACAGGGCATGGGCTTCAGCTACACCAAAGCGCAGTTGCTTTCATCGCCACCATATATCTTCACTGTATTTGCCTCGCTTGCGACTTCGTGGCTTTCAGACAAGATCTGTTTGCGATGGCCAATTCTTGTTGATCAGTCAGTCATCGCCTTCGCTGTCCTTTTGCTTGTTCTGTATCCGAAGCCGCCGGCTGCACGATATTTCGGTTTGTTCCTGGCTACCTGGGGGACTCAAGGCAATATACCAGCTTCTCTGGCGTACAGTAATAACCAGACAGCTCGAGTGCAGAAGCGCGCGGTTGTTGCTGCTGTCATGATCTCAGTCGGTGCAGCTGGCGGAGTGACTGGCAGCACCATATTTCAAGCAAAAGATGCACCGGCAAGTTTCTCTTGGACCACAAGAACTTCAGTGTCAGATGCTAACGTGGGAATAGCAATATCTTCCGAGCATGTGGGCAACTATAGCAATACAGATTTTATACTCGATTGTCACCATCTGTATGTCGATGTACTTCAAGCGCCATAATAAGCTTGCAAACGAAGGCAAGAAGCCGATTTTGGAGGGCGTGGAAGGATTTCGATATGCGCCGTAAGTGTCATTAATCTTCGGTTGAGAGCATCAGTGTAAGAATTCTCATCACGCAGCTCCATGGAAAAGAGCATTGACCACAGCTTGAGCTTACTAAATGAACTGTCCATGATGAGAATTCGTACAAAGTGATGTGAGTAAGAAAGGAGGATTCTCATCAGGAGTGGGTGCGACAGCCGCTAGTGCCATCGACCCCTGCCTCAACAACAACAATCCTTTTTCCAAGGCATCAAACGCCCATATTGTGCGATCTGAAGCCGAGTTCCTGTTATTCAACGAATGCGACGCCCAGATAGGCGATGCGGCATTCTTCTAACTCGCCAAGCTTTCGCCAAGCTCATGCTTCCCATGGCCGTTCTCCACATCTGACATCCTACACGTCTCACAGCCTTGTTTTCCAGGAACGCTTCCCGATCGGGCTGTCAACTCCACTAAATGGCGACGTGTAACGTCTGTAACAGCCTGTCAGTGCCTGTCGCGATATCCTTATTCGTGGGGAATTCCAGGCGACTTCAGGCGATTTTTGAGGAGGTGCCTGAGCACGCGCCTGAGGACGATTTGCATAGCAGCTAGTGCATCGTTCGCGTCTGAAGGTGTGCCTTGGAAGGCTTGAAGGCGCGCCGAGCCTGGTTTCGAGGGCATCAACAGTATCTTAGTTCTTTCACGCCAGAGGCAAACACGGATAGCCTGAATCATGAGTACCATTGGACGTGAATATAAGAGGCTCGAATCATCACCATAATATTGCTCTCCTATCACCAAGCATCAGTTCATCTTTTCTTCTATCATATCTTTATATCTTGTTTGCTCTACAGCTTGACGCTGCAGACTTCAATCACTAGTCAATCCACAGCCGGACTGTCTCCTACACTCACTCCCAATATTTCCTCAAAATGCATTTCCAACTCACAACCATCACCGCTCTCGCAGCCCTTTCATCTGCTCTCCCAACTCTCAAGGTCCGCCAATCTGGCCCCGTCCTGGCATCCACAACCTACGATGCGATCTCTATCTCTGGTGGACAAGCAGGCAACGCCGAAGCAGAAGCCCTCGCAGTCTTCTCCGCACTCGATCTCGACAATCCTGGTAACATCGACGCTGCAGATATCGACTTCCTCGGCCAGGTCAACGACGTAGCTAACGATGCCGAAACTGATGCTTTCAACCCAGCCATTGAGGCCGCCACAGGCGCTGAAGCCGATGCTCTAGCTGCCGGAAAGACAAAGAACAAGGTTCTGAAACTGATGGCCACAAAGATTCAGCTCGAAGCCCAGCAGGCCCAAGGCGATGATGTGGCTGCGAAGCTGGATGAAGAATTGACAAAACTGAATAACAACATTGCGACAGATGTGGAGAACGCTGGTAACCCGAGTACCGCGCTGCCTTTCGATGCTTCAATTACCGGTGGAGGCAGCACTGCTGCTGGCGCTGGCGCCGGCGCTGGTGCTGGGGCGGGAAACAACAACGCTGCCGCAGCGGGCAGCAACAACGCAAACCAGGATGATGCAGCTGATAATGAGGATGCAGCAGCTGACGACAATGCGAACAACAATACGAACAACAACGCCAACAACAACGCGAATCAGGATGATGCAGCTGATAATGAGAATGCGGCAGCTGATGACAATGCCAACGACAACGCGAACAACAACGCGAATCAGGATGATTCAGCTGATAATGAGGATGCGGCTGCGGATGAGGATGCAGCAGCTGATGACAATGCCAACGACAACGCGAACAACAACGCGAATCAGGATGATTCAGCTGATAATGAGGATGCGGCTGCGGATGAGGATGCAGCAGCTGATGACAATGCCAACGACAACGCGAACAACAACGCGAATCAGGATGATTCAGCTGATAATGAGGATGCGGCTGCGGATGAGGATGCGACCGATAACGCCGCCAACAACCAGAACCAGAACCAGAACCAGAACAACAACGCTGGCGGTAATGCGAACAACAATGCCGGTGATGATGCGAATAACAACGCGGGTGGCAACGGCGGCGGCGCGACTGGAAACTTCCTGTTCGGTAACAACTAATTGCAAAGGAGATGGCTGGACCACTGGGGCGATGAATAGGCAAGCTGAATGCCTTAGAAAGTCAACGTCGGCTGGTGCCAGACACAAAGATAATTAGCAAAAGTGACATGTACACTCACAATGTCTACATAAATTTCTTTCCAAAAACTTCATAATGATATCTCTACCTCTTCTTTTTTTTTTTTTAGCAATACCTTTTTTTTTTTTTTTTTTTTTTCTTTTTCAACATCGCCTTCTTCAATATAGTACCTTAGCCCCGCATAGCTGCGCCTCTTGATGATATCCTTCGTCCCCCTCGTCCCAAAGCAGCCATGTTCCACTCTTCCCAGCGGCCCCTTCGGTTTTTATTTCAGCAACACGCCAAATCCTGATTACAAAGTGCTGTGTACGTCGTGAGAAATGTGTAGAATCGAGATGCAGCGGTGCTGGGCGGTTCATGCCGTGAAATCGGCGATAAATTAGGCTGACCTAAGTTGCGCTCAAAATTGCACTCAAAATTGCAGTCAAAGCTACCTTACTCATACCGCCCATTAAACATCAACAATCTTATACAGAACTTCTTCAATGGGCCTCCCATACTAAGCATAATTCCAAAAAATTGTTTTCAAGAGTAGAGCGATCCCTGACGTCAGCACGGCATTCTCCGTAGTATGATGATGCAGCTGCATATGTCTTCAAAGCTTGATCGTCACATACCCAAGTCGGCCGACTTTACGTTGAAAAGCAACACCCGGGGAAGGACCGTTTCTAGAAGCTTAGAAATGCACTCGGCAGTTCTGTGGAGTAATTCTTGAGCAAGATGATTGGCCAAGTAGAGACTGGCAGATCCCGCCCGGTATTTGTTGCGTCACTACCGTCAGGACCCGCATTTTGTAAAGATGTACTCATATACATAAATGCGAGCCCCGCCGTGGGCAATAGCAGCATATCAACACTAATACCCAATTGCCATTCCATAAACCCCCAGCTCATATCACAACACAACATATCGTATCATACAACATGGCACCATCAACGACCAAGCAATGGATGATCAAGGGAAATGACGGCTTTAACGCTCTGAAGTTTCAAGAGAGCGCTCCCATTCCCAAGGTCGGCGACAAGGACGTTCTTGTCAAGAGTATGCATTTCTCAGAAGCCGACATAGCCTGCAGCAACCGCTAACATTTCCTAGTCAATGGAGCGTCCCTCAACTACCGTGACCTCATCATCCCCAAGGGCAAATACCCCTTCCCTGTAACAGACAACGTAATTCCTGGCTCAGACGGTGCCGGTATTGTAGAATCTGTCGGTAGCGGCGTAACGCGCTTCAAGCCTGGTGACCGCGTCGTCACACTCTTCAACCAGGCCCACATTGCCGGCTCTCTCGACGGAGCCTCCCTGGCGACCGGTCTCGGCGGCGCCGTTGACGGCACACTGCGCGAGTACGGTGTCTTCGACGAGCAGGGTCTCGTTGCAGCGCCCAGGAATCTGAATGATCTTGAGGCCAGTACGCTGAGTTGCGCGGGACTGACGGCGTGGAACGCGCTGTACGGATTGGAGTCGAGGGCTCTGAAGCCCGGGCACTGGGTCCTCACACAAGGCACAGGTGGTGTTTCCATCTTCGCAATCCAGTTTGCCAAAGCCGCTGGCGCGCGCGTCATTGCGACCACATCCTCGGCGGCAAAGGCCGAAACCCTCAAGAAGCTTGGCGCGGACGAAATCATCAACTACAAAGAGACTCCCACCTGGGGCGAGAAGGCCAAGGAGCTCACCGGTGGCGTGGGCGTGCAGCACGTCGTCGAGGTCGGTGGCCCAACTACCATGGCACAGTCTCTCAAGGCGATTGCCATTGACGGCGTCATCAGCATCATCGGCTTCATCGGCGGCATGGAGAAGAACCAGCCTACCTTCCTCGAGACGCTGAACAACATGTGCACAGTCCGTGGTATTTTGGTAGGCAACAGACTGCAGATGCAGGACATGGTTGCGGCGATCGAGGCGAATAACCTTCACCCAGTTGTCGATGAGAAGGTGTTTGAGTTGAAGGATTTGAAGGAGGCCTACGAGTACATGTGGGACCAGAAGCACTTTGGTAAGCTCACAATTAAGGTCTCGTCGTGAGTCTGGGGGTAATATGAGGAACAAAAATAAATATGTAATGCAATACCAAGAGTATATATGAAGACAAACCATATATCCAATGTCAACCCTGGAGAACCTTAGCATTGCTTGAGCGAAGTACGAAGCCTGGAAACATTCGTGCACGTCAGATTAGCGATAATTCCTTTCACGTTAGAGCAGTCTGAAGTAAGTTGATAGCGCTGATACAATTACAATCGCACACTAGTAAACTAAAGTACAAAATCAAAACAATCAATCATCAAGGGTGTCCGGCCCCCGTAAACTCCAGTAGAAAACCAAAACAATCGTCAGCCTCCGCGGCTGGTGGGGGTATCTCAAAACGACAGGACTCCAAATCATGTAACCAAACTCAAATCCAAACCAAAAACCAAAAACATAGGAAGAGAAAAAGAAAACGCCAATGCTCATGAATCTCCCGAAGACCTTCACGGTCAATAATCCAACTCCAATGCATGTCCAGTGATGATGGTGATAGCCAGACGCTCTCTGGCTTCCCGCATGCCGTCGCATGCAATAACTTTATTCGTATCATCTCCGAGGAGAAGGACCAGGGCGTTCAGAAGAACAAAGACACCGCAGTCGCTGCCGTTGAGCTGGCGTGAGCTGCGCTGTTGTTCAACCACGGTCCACTCGTCGTCCTTGTATAATTCCTTGAGCTCATTTTTGAGGTACAAGCGCAGCTTGTCGACGTATTTGTCTCCATCCCAACCCAGAGAATCGAGGTACTCAATAATGCGTTCTTGGGGCTTGACGGCGAGCAGACGCCAGTGGGAGCCATCGCAGATGGGGTAGAGGACGAGCTTAGCGTCCAAAAACTGTTTTCCTCCCAAGCCAGCTCTGCCGGCCCATCGTTCAACATTCTTAACGCCGCCCTTGATGGAGTTGTACCAGTGTGAGGAGAAAGCATGGTAAGGAGGCGCGGGACCGCCGCGCTTGAAGACGAATGCAGCATCCTGGTTCCATTCCTTCACAAGTACAGAGAGATACTCATTGACAATCTCGTCATTGAGCCAAGCTTTGGCACTTCCGTTGAACTGGTCCGGCAGCAGGGTACCAAAGTCGCGTGCAGTGATCTTGTGAGGTATGATAGGATAGGTTTCGTTGAGGCCGTGCTTTGATTTGGTGGCAATATCCTCAATCAGTGCACGTTCGGCATCTGAAAGTGGAGTGATGAGAGCCTTGGGTGGTGGGGATGGAGGCGGAGCCTGCGCCAAGAGGTTCTTGAAGTCCTCCTCGAGGTCATGAAGAAGCTCTTTGGACAGCTGCGACTCTTCCAGCGAGTCGTCAAGAGACGATCCGTCCACGGACTCGTCAAAATCGGAGTCGGAGTCTAGGTCCTCAAAAGGAACGTCATCGCGGTCTTCAGCGTCTTTCCCAAGGTCTTCAGCGTCCTCGTCATGGTATTCAGCGTACTCATCGTCGCTGTTGTCAAATTTCTCTTTTGAAAGCGGCACCCTAAGAGCCTCCAAAGTGGAATCGAGCATCTCGCTGATTCGTTCATCGACATAATAGCCCTTGACGGTGTTTTGAGAAGCCCATTGAACGTTCTTTTTGCGTAATGGTGGTGAAGGTGTGTGTGGCGTGACAATGCTGTTTGTGTGGCTTGCGTTGGGGAGGAAGGAAAGGTCAATGTCGACGGCATCGACGGGCTTGTAATAGTTTCGTTCGGCTGCGGCCCGTGCATCGGCATCTCTGTTTTCCCGAGTCTCGAACTCAGCCTCATATCGAGCATTGGCCTCTTCGACAGTGGTCGCGACAGCGGGCGCGTTGTCGGCGAGAAATGAAAACTCAAAGTCCTCTTTGTTCATGTCGCTGATGGAAAGATGGCGCAAGATTGGTGACGTCATGGTGCGATTGAGCTGCTGTAGGATTGGTGACGTCGCTGTGACTGGCTCCACAACTCGCAACTGTTTCTTGAGGAGCTGCTGTTGCATGGGCGTAGCCAAGGACTTGCGAAGGAGAGAGAATCGGGCGATGGGCGAGATGATCCTTCTTTCAGATCGTGAGACCTGGCTCGCACCAGTGGGAGAGCCAGTCTGCGCATTGTGTGGGGGTGTGCTGGAGTCGACATCCTCCATCGACCAGCCGAGGCTGTCGTCGATTTCATCGTCCTGGAGATCTTTCAAGTATTGAGGAGAGTCGAAAGTTGGGGTGGGTGTTGTGTCGAGCCAAAGGCTGGGGAGGTGGTTGCGCGTGACGTCAGGGCTGGACGAAGGCTGTTTCGCGTCGCGTCCGCGCGTTGGAGTAGTGGGGGTGAGGCCTGCATCGACCAGGCGTCTCTTAGACGCACCATCCTCTCTGGCTACGGGAACTGCGCGGATCTGCTGGTATCCTGTGAAGCTCTTCACGAGGCGGTAGGGAAGCTTGAAGACATCCAAGGTGACCGAGGTCGCGAATCTGGCTGCAGTGGTGAAGAAGGTGTCGCTGGGCGCAGGCGCAGTTTCCGCGTCAGTGCCTGTAAACCTGTCGGGCCATTGTCCAGGAATGGGGCGCGCTGATGATGAGTAGAGTGCCTGCCTTGATGTGAGCTCCGTTGTCAGACAAAGAGCGGCAATCGAAGACAAACCTGGGGCTCTGCAGCGAGGATGTCGCCTTGGAAGCCGACAGGAGTGTCGAAGGCGCGAACAAAGTCGCGCTTGGAAGCCATCGCAATGTGCGATAGAGTGCGTGTAGTTGCAGTTGTTGTTACTGAGTGCAGTTGCGACGGGTGGACGAAGATGAGTTCAGAAGTCGCAACGCGTATAAGTGGAGTGAGGAGGAACGAGTGGGCCCTGCGTTGCGCGTTTGAGCAACGCGAGCTGCCAAGACGCTAGCTGCTTGCATAATCAATCATGTGACAGCTACGACCAAACCGGAAACAAGTAGCCCCGTCACCGATCGTGGCTCGAAGCCAAGGAACGGCATCCGTGCAAGTGTGGCACGCATGTCAGTTCATGCTCCATTCTTCTGCTGCACCCTGCCACCGCCCGTGATATCCCTCTACTCGCTCGATACGCTCTCTGGTCTTACTGCCTGTCTCTGCAAAGCCCATACTGCCTGCGAAGCTGGTTGCCCGCCAGTGGCACGTCATCTGCCAAGTTTGAAAGGGCAAGAACCCCTCGACAGCGCGACCTCACCACATACGACCCCCACCCCCACCCGTCCATCACCACACCCACCGCACCGCTACCATGGATACAAATATGGAGGACGTTAAGATGCCTGAGCCCATGCAGCTCTCGTCAGTCCCGGCCTCTGAGCCCACCACAATTCCGACGCTGGACGGCTGGATCGAGAGCCTGATGACGTGCAAGCAACTGGCCGAGAGCGACGTTCAGAGGCTGTGCGAGAAGGTACGCGACAGAGCGCGCCGTCAGTTTGCCAAGGGATAATGCATGCTAATTGCGATGTGACAGGCTCGTGAGGTGCTTCAGGAGGAGTCCAACGTACAACCGGTGGTAAGTGCCACCCCCATCGTCCTGCAATACTGTGGCTCACCCTCTTAGAAATGCCCTGTCACAGTCTGTGGTGACATCCACGGACAATTCCATGACCTGATGGAGCTGTTTAAGATCGGCGGCCCCAACCCCGACACGAACTACCTCTTCATGGGTATGTTCACCGCCTGTACATTCCTGTCGCGTGCTGACTGTTCCCAGGTGACTATGTCGACCGAGGCTACTTCTCCGTCGAGACCGTGACCCTTCTTGTTGCCCTCAAGATTCGATACCCCCAGCGCATTACCATCCTCCGCGGAAACCACGAGTCGAGACAGATTACCCAGGTGTACGGCTTCTACGACGAGTGTCTGCGCAAGTACGGCAACGCCAATGTCTGGAAGTACTTCACAGACCTTTTCGACTACCTGCCTCTCACCGCATTGATCGACAACCAGATTTTCTGTCTGCACGGAGGTCTTTCGCCTAGCATTGACACGCTCGATAACATCAGGGCGCTTGACCGCATTCAGGAAGTGCCTCACGAAGGGCCCATGTGCGACCTTCTCTGGTCAGACCCCGATGACAGGTGTGGCTGGGGAATATCTCCCCGTGGTGCCGGTTACACATTCGGCCAGGACATCTCGGAGGCGTTCAATCACAACAACGGTCTGACTCTGGTGGCACGAGCCCACCAGCTTGTCATGGAGGGCTACAACTGGTCGCAAGACAGGAACGTCGTGACCATCTTCTCAGGTGAGATTCTCCAATGGAGTGTCACTAGTTCCCAAAGCTCACAAATACAGCGCCAAACTACTGCTACAGATGCGGTAACCAAGCGGCCATTATGGAGATTGACGAGCATCTCAAGTACACTTTGTAAGTCGAATATCCCCCTATATACTGACCCAACTGACCTGGCGACAGCCTGCAATTCGACCCGTGCCCGCGCGCTGGTGAACCGATGGTATCCCGCAGGACTCCGGACTATTTCTTGTAGAAGACCAACGTCCGTCGATACATGGCATGATAGAGTAGGGACAGCACAACCTCAACCATAGATGGCGATGTGACTGTGCTTCCGCAATGCACGCCTAATTACGATGCCAAATGACGCAGAGACACGATAAGGGCCATGTGCAGTACGATCCTAGGGTCCTGGCTCAGCTGGCGGACTGATGAGGTCTACTGCTATGCAGGCAAATTGCTGTAGACTTGAAAGCCGTATCCCTGCAGGCGTACGCAAATCACGATGATGGATGATTTTATGTTTTTCAACCTTGTTGCATGCTGGTGAAGGTGATCTTGTTGTGGCATCGACCGTTCCCTCACTACGCCGTCTCACGCAATCTGACTCGACCCACGCCCGCCCTCCCAACCCAATAGAACAAAAGAAAAACAATCTCTTCTCCACCACCAGGAAAAAGCAGGCCATTACAAACAAGAAAAAGAACGTGAACATGAACAAAAGGAAACGAAAGGAAGCCAAAACCAAGACGCCAAAAGATGCAGACCAGGTCTTTGGAGCAAATAGAGAGTGATTTCCAAAAGGAAAAATAAATAAAAATAAAAATAAAAATCGATAATAGCGGATGGGCAAGCTGTGTGTGTGTAGGGTTGCGTAGTAGAGTTGAACACGTGGACGCCCTACCCTACACAAACAAACAAACAAACATACAACCACATACATGCATGCATGCACGCATGCATAGACACAAGCACACGCACACGCATACGCATACACACACGCAGGCATGTATATGTATATATATATAAAGTTTGCAAAACAGAGGAGATCCCCATCCCAAACCGCTGGAACGCCGAGGTATGCACACACACACACAGATGCTAAATGTTCTGGTCCTGCTGGATGCCGTGTATAGCGTCCGTCTGCTGTGTGGCGTCTGGATCAGAGGTCGTCGTCGAGAAGGATGGCGTCTGGATTCGCGGGGGCGTGTTCGGGGCGGGCATGTTGCCCTTCAAGCCTGTGGTTGCGGCGACGAAGCCAGCTGGGGCGCGGGCTTGGCGCTCGAGGGCGGCCATGGCGTCTTCATCGGCGGGCGCATCATCTTGTGCGCCGGCTTGTGTGTTGCCGTTGGCTTGGCCGCGCGCGACGGCTTGCGAGGCGATGAAGTTGACGTCCGTGCTGGGGTGGGTTAGTGGCTTGGTGGGAAGAGCATGTCAAGGGGGACGTACTTGTACTGGGCTTGGACACTCCGCTTGATGCGTAGCATCTCCTTGTATGTGTCTTCGTTTCCGTGAGAGACTTCGAAGCTCTCCCACTTCTTCCAGAACTCGGGGCTCGTCCGGGGATCGCAGAACTGTGAGGCATGGCCGTAGATGGCTCGCGCACGGTCAATCTCCCCCAGCCGTCTCTCCATCTCGGCGAACTTGAGACACATCTCCTTGGCCTCGCCGTCTGGTAGTGCGGCGATGGCGCGCTCATAGATGGGGCGGGTGGAGGTGAGACCAAAGTTGGAGGCGGATTTTGTAATGTAAAAGTTGAACATGTCCATGCGGTCCTCGTCGGCGACGGCGCGGGTGGCGCGCTCGTAGATGCGCATTGCGTGGCGTGCGAGGCCGCGGTCCTCTTCCAGCGCGCCGTACATGAGGTACAGGACCTTGGCGAACTTGGGTGGGCAGCCTTCGACGGCTTGTTCAAAGAGGTCGCGTAAGCGTTCCATGCCAATCTTGCGGTCCACGGCTTTTGTGAGGTACAGGTTCCAGATTTCGAAGGCGACTGGGTAGCTGAAGAGGTCGAGGCCGCGCTCGTAGACCTTGAAACTGTCTTCAAAGTACTGGTTCTCCTCGAGCAAATTGGCGTAGTTGACGACCGTCTGCGGGGTGGCAATGCGCAGCTCGAAGATCCTCTCGTACACCTTCTTGGTCTCTTCCAGTGTGCTGACGCTCTCGACGAGGTCGACGTAGAAGCTCCAGAGTTTCCAGCTCTTGTGCACACGCTGCTGCGGAGTCAGAGACTCATCAAAGTAGTCGACATTGGATCGCTTGGGCGCTTGGGTGGCCTTGGCCATGATGTCAACGGCCTTGTCAAAGTTCTCGTTGCGCAGCTCCATCTCGGCCCACTCGCACCACATTTCGGCCAGCTCAGCGACCGACTTGAAGGGCACCTTGACAGCCTTTTCCATAATGGCACGGGCGTTGTGCAGGCTGCCGCGGGCTTCATAGAATTTGGCGTAGTTGGCCCACAGCTCGTGGAACTTGCCGACAGCCTTTTTGGGGTGTATGGCGGCAATGGCGTCTGTGTAGGTTTGGACGACCTCTTTCTTGTTGTCAGCCCACAGGGCGATGCGCTTCTCCCATTCGATGACGTTGTGTGGGTTCTGCCGTAACATGACATCGTTGAGCAGGAAGGGTCTCCGTTGCATCAGCGACTCAAAGCGGACCATGCGGATGTCCAGATCGGCGTCGGCAGCGTCGTCGGTGTTGCGCTTCTCCGAACGGGCGGCGGCCTCGTTCAGCTTGACGCCAATCATGGCCTCTTCGGCCTCGACGTAGGTGTCGAAGACGAGGGAGAAGTCGCGGACGGTCATGACGGTGGTGATGGCGGCCTCGAAGACGTCTCGTGCCTTTTCGTACTCGGCCTTGTGCATCCAGTAGCGCGCCAGGCCGACCCACAGGATGCCTCGCTGGTCGGGGAACTTGTGGATGCCGCTGCGGGTGATTTTTTCCACGTCGATGCCCGTGTCGTCGGTGGTGTCGATGTCTTTGGCGTGGTCAATGATCAGGTCCATCATCTCGGTCCAGAACTGGAAGGGCCCCTTTGCGTCCTTGCTCTTGAAGCGGGGGTTGTTGAGGATGTCCATGTAGCTGTGGACGGCCTCGGTGTACTTGCGCATGTCCTTGAGCAGCTCGATGAAGTCCTCGGCGTCCTCGGGGTGGATTTGCATGTAGCGGCGCCATATGCGGACGGCGGTCTCGCCCGAGGCCGACGAGGCAAAGGGGCGGTAGAGGGCCCAGATGCGGTTGTGCTGGGTCAGGGGCAGGGCACGCAGGGCGCGGTCGAAGGTGCGGCGGGTGGTGGTGACGAGGGGCTGGTGCATGAGGAAGCTGAGGTACATTTCCCAGATGCGCGGCATCTTGTTGAGCAGGACCAGGGCCCGCTCGAACAGCGAATTGACCTTGAGGAAGTGGGGGCGAACTTGGCGGGGTTCTTGTGGGCGAGGTGGCGGGTGCGCAGGTCGAGATACAGCTTCCACAGCTTGTAGGAGCGCGGCAGGGTGGTGACGGCGCGCTCGAGGACAAAGGCCTGCTCGAGGACCGAGGCGCGCGAGCGCTTGAAGGCGAAGTAGTCGAGCCATGGCTTGACGCTGCCGGGGTTGCGCTGTATGTCCTGCTCGTAGGGCAGGTCCTGGTCGGTGATGAGGAAGAGGTGGTCGGTGTGCGGGCGGCCCATGGCGCGCTTGCTGGGCCGGGCGAGGGTTGCGGGCGCGGGCGCGGGCGCCGTGGACGCGGCCAGGGCGGTGGGGAGAAGCTGCGCGGGCATGGCTGCGCCAGGGTGGGCGAGGAAAGGCCCGCGGTTGGGCGGCGGGGAGCGCGGCGTCGAGGTGCTGGCGAGGGCGCTGGGGAGGAGGAGCGTCGTCTGGCGGACCAGCGTTTCCGTGCACACGAGGTAGCACTAGTCGTAAACTTCTGAGCCTTGCTTCGGGCCCAATCAGCGCCGCCTGCCGTCCCCACCCGCGCGTCACTACACTACCCGGCACACTGCACTGCACACTGCACACTACACACTGCACTGCACACTACACACTGCACTGCACACTGCGCACTACACACTGCATACGACACACGGCCCACGGCACCGCCCAGCTCGCCCGCCCGCCGCCATTGCAGCCGCCCCCTTCTTGCTTGCCCACACCCGTCCAGTCGCCGTCCAGTCGCCGTCCAGTCGCCGTCCAGTCGCCGTCCAGTCCCCGTCCAGTCCCCGTCCAGTCCCCGTCCAGCCGCCATGTCGGGCAGCGGAGTACGTTGGACCTCACCGCGCTGTCCCCTCTGCTCCCAGCTGCGCCCGCTGACCCTCACCAGGCACGAGAGGCCGTCTTCCCCACCCGCCAGTCGCTGGGCCTGATGAAGACGAAGCTCAAGGCCGCCCAGCAGGGCCACGACCTGCTGAAGAGGAAGAGTGAAGCCCTGACCAAGTAGGCCGTGCCACTCGTCTCTGCCACCGAGCCTGTACCGACCCTGTACTGACCCCGTACAGACGTTTCCGAGGTGCGCCCACACCCACACCCACACCCACACCCACACCCACACCCACACCCTCGCCCCATGCCTGCCTGTCGACCGCCCCCAGCTAAACCAGTCCCCAGAAATCACCCGCCGAATCGACGAGGCCAAGCGCAAAATGGGCCGCGTCATGCAGGTCGCCGCCTTCTCCCTCGCCGAGGTCTCGTACGCCGTCGGCGGCGACATTGGCTACCAGATCCAGGAGTCTGCCAAGCAGGCCCGCTTCCGCGTCCGCACCAAGCAGGAGAACGTCTCGGGTGTCTTGCTGCCCCAGTTCGAGAGCTACACCGTCGAGGCCAACAACGACTTCGCCCTGACCGGTCTGGGCAAGGGCGGCCAGCAGATCCAGCGCTGCCGCGAGACGTATGCACGCGCCGTCGAGACCCTGGTCGAGCTGGCCAGTCTGCAGACGGCTTTTGTCATTCTCGACGAGGTCATCAAGGTCGTCAACCGCCGTGTCAACGCCATGTACGTCGGCCGTCCCTCTACCCAAAACAAAGCTAACACCACCAGTGAGCACGTCATCATCCCCAGGACCGAGAACACGATCAAGTACATCAACTCGGAGCTCGACGAGCTCGACCGAGAGGAGTTTTACCGCCTGAAGAAGGTGTCGGCCAAGAAGAAGGGCGATGCCGCCGCCGAAGAGGCCATAAGACAGGCCAAGAAGGCTGCCGAGGCGGCCAAGGAAGACGTCGAGCCCAACAAAGCAGCAGACAAGAAAGCAGCAGACGAGGTCACCGAGAGCAAAGACCTGTTTGGCGATGAAGACAACCAGGATGTCATTTTCTAGCTGCACATGTCGCCCTACACCCAATTTTCTTCCACACTCCCATAGAATGCGGCTATAATGAACGCGAGCATAATGAACGCGGGCATAATAGACGCGAGCATAATCAACCCGAGCATAGTGAAGGCAAGCATAGTGAAGGCAAGCATAATGAACGCGAGCATAGTGAAGGCGAGCATAATCAACGCGAGCATAGTGAAGGCAAGCATAGTGAAGGCAAGCATAATGAACGCGAGCATAGTGAAGGCGAGCATAATCAACGCGAGCATAGTGAAGGCAAGCATAGTGAAGGCAAGCATAATGAACGCGAGCATAGTGAAGGCAAGCATAATGAACAGCGACTATTTTGCATTTGACCGTCCGTGTAGAAACTGAACGAGGTATCATAGATATCATAACGCGCCACCTTGACTGCCACCACCTCCACCACCTGCACCACCTCCACCACCTGCACCACCTCCACCACCTGCACCACCTACACCACCTACACCACCTGCACCACCTGCACCACCTGCACCGTCATCACTGCCTCTGGTAGGTAACCTTCATCGGCTTGCCCTCTGCGCCAATGGGCATATTCGCAGTCGCCTCCTTGGCCGTAATGGCAAACTGCTCGTTCTCAAACTCGGCAAACGCCACGGCCCTGACCGACACCAGCCGCACTTCCTTGAACCCCTCGAAGCGCTCGAATACGTCCGACAGCGCCTCCTCGTCCACGTCGCGCGGTATGTTCTGCAGGAAGAGCGTCTTGTTGGGTCGCACGTACTCGTCGGGCACCACAGCGGCACCAGATTTGGCGGGCCGCGGCTTGTTCTGCTCCGTCGTCGGGGCAGCGCGGCGGCCTTTGCGTCTTCTTCTGCGCGCTTGAAGTCTGTTGGTGTTAGCATGCCTCGCATTCTTCTTTCGCAGTGGCCATGCATAGGGACGACAAGAAACCCACCCTTCAGCATCAACCGCTTCCGCTTATGCTCCTCGAACATATCCGCCGCCTTGCGCTTGACCGTCTCGTCGCTGTGCGTCTTGGCGCGCGACACGCGGATGGCCTTGCCGTACAGCTCGAACCCACTCATGTCCTCGACGGCGTCGAGCGCGCTCTTCTCGCTGTCGAAGACGACAAAGGCCTGGCCTTTGCGCTTCAACGACGACTTTGCAATGACGTCGAGAATCGGGCCATAGTACTGGAATACGCGCTCGAGCGCTGCTTTCATCGTGTCAATTTTGACCCGCTCCTCCAGGTTGTTGACCTAGCCAGCGTTAGCGACCGGCGCCCGTGCTATCGTAGCTGGAGCTGGAGACGCAGTCGCAGCTACTCCCAGCCATGTCCCATCGCGACCCATGCACCACAGACGCATACTCACATAGATTCTAGCACGGCAGCGTCAGCACTCGCTCAAGCTCAAGCCCAGCATCCACCCGCGGGCACCTTTCCCAGCGGCGCAGCGACTTACGTTTCGACCGGCACGGGGTATTTGGACACGTCGATTTGCGGAACCCCGCTGCTCATGACTACGCCCTCCATTCTGTCGGCCATGGTTGCCCTGCTGCTGCTGTGGCGGCGCGGAAAGAGCTGCGAGATGGCGTGTTGGCGTGTTGCGCCCTGGAGCTGCGGGCTAAGCCTTAGCTCGGAGGCTCCGAGGTGGCGCCGCTAGCTACTACTAGCTAGCTGGCTTCTTTGCGCTGGTGCGAGAGCACGTGGTCCTCCCATCTGGTGACGGTCATGGACAACAGCCCGCACCACAACGTACCTTGCGCTGCGCCTCAGTAGCTTATTGCTTGGGCTAGTCTGTGCGGCTTGTTCTAAAATAAATGGATGAATAAATAAATAAATCGATAAATAAACCAAGCAAGCAAGCGACCCTCTCTGTCGAACCGCAGCACCACTATCCATGCGGGGAGTGAAATTCACACAACGACAGCGTATTCGAGAAATGGCGGATGGGAAATGCGCATGTGCATGTGATGTCTTGCCGTACATACCATGCTTTGCCTGCCTTCCCAATATATATATATATATAAAAACACATGGGTAAAAAACCGTGCCACAACGCACTCTAAATGCCAAACACCAAACACCATTCCAACGCCGTCTATGCATACAGGCCACTTCCCCACGGCATCTTCCTTTTACTCGTCCAAACTCCCCATCTTGCTCCGCCCGCGCTTCGGACTACTCGCCCGACTCCGTATGCGCTCTCTGCTGTCGGTCCGGGCCAACAAGCCGCCGCGGTCCATGGCATTCAGGGGAGCCAGAGCCAAGCCCTGGGCCTGGCCTGCAGACAGCACGTCGGCCTGGCCCGCAGCGCCAAAGTAGCCTGGGGTGAGGGGCTCGGTCTTGATCTGCGGCGTGGCCCAGCCGCTGGTGCGGCCGACGCGCGACGTCTCCGAGTCGTCGGACAAGTGGCGGTCGTCGTCGGACGAGTCGAGATACGTCTCCTCGAGCTCAAAGTCGTTGTGCGAGAAGCCGTCTTCGCCCGCGTCGACGCGCTCGTACGTTTGGCTCGAGCCGGAGCCGAGGCCGAAGAGTTTCGAGGGAGGAAGCCGCGCCGTTTGCCTTTGAGCGGCATGTGTGTTTTGCCGGGCTTCTTTTTGAAGAGCGAGACGGCGTATTGGCCGACGACGGTGCGCTTCTCTTTGCCCAGGATGATGCTGAAGATGAGCAAGACGATGACAATCATGACGAGAAGCGCAGGAATGCGGACGGGTATTCGACGAACAGGCGGTGCCAGTTGTCGTCGTCGAGCGGGTCGTGGTTGGAGGGGAGGTAGGAGCCGCCGGGGTACTGGAAGTCGTTGGGAATGCCGGCTTCGTTGGAGCCGAAGCCTACAGCGAGTGCTTTCTCGTCGGGAGGAGGGATTTCGGAGGCGGCGTAGAGGACCATTTTGCCGAGCGTCCAGGACACTTCGACGTCGTTGATCTTGTTGACAGCTTGGAAGGGGTCGAGGAAGCCCTTTGCTTTGGCCTTGTCCAGGACGGCCTTGGTGGTGTTGTGCGTGTCGGGCAGCGGCTCGATGCCAACGCGTGGGACGCCGATGCCGTCGTGCAGCATGTTGATGATCCAGGACGCTTTGAAGCAGACGTCGCGCGCCTTGTCCTCGTCGACTTTCTTGCCCCACTTCCCCTTGCGGATGCCCTTTTGTATGTGCTTCCAGTCCTGGTTGCAGAAGTCGCTCACGCGCTGCTGGTACGTCTTAAAGTCGTAGGCCTTGTCCTTGTGCTTGTGCCCGAAGATGTCGTGTGTCGTGTGCCAGTACTCGGATACGCCTACAAAGTGATTGACGTCGAAGTCGATGGCGGGTACGTGCTGTCCGTTGAGCAGACACGGCTCGTCCAAGCACTCCTTCTCCTTCTCTAGCAGCGGAAAGGTCTGGCGCAGACATTCCTGGAACTTGCCGGTCCCGTGCAGTTTGGCTGCAGGCTCGCCGCCGCCGTCGTCGTCGTCGTCATCGTCGTCGTCCGAGTCCGTGTCTAAGAGTTTTCCTTCTTTTGTGACGTCGAGCTCCAGGCCAGCAGGCAGGCAGGGGTCTGGCAGCTCCTTGGACGAGGTCGAGTCGAGAAGGGCCTTGAGGTAGCGCTGGCGCGCCTGGTTGACGCCGAAGCCCAGCCAGGTGGTGACAAAGACCTTGTACTCGAGCGGAGTGCCGTCGAGGGTGCGCAGGCGCATCAGGGTCAGGTCGTTTGCGTGCTTGTCGGCCTCGGTGGCGTTGGGCGCAAAGGCAATCTGGGCCGAGGCGCCGCCCATGTCGAGGAAGCCGTATGTGCTGTGGGCCTTGGCGTGGTCGTGGTTTTGCGGGTTGTCGAAGCCGCCCAGCAGGTAGTTGGCGGCGATCCAGCCATACAGGCCCTCGGTCTCGCCGGGGATGACCTGGATGTGGAGGTGGCAGTCTGGCAGCTGGAACTTTGTTTTGGCACGCGCATAGTCGCAGACCTCCTTGAGCACCTCTTTCTGCTGGACGGGCGGCAGGATGCGCATGCCCGCCGTGGCGAGCAGGAATAGCGGCGTGTTGGAGACGTCGTCGGGGGATGTGCTTGAGCGCATGGCTGAGCAGCTTGTCGAGATGGTCGGGGCCGACGTCGTGCGGGTGGCCGCCAAACGAGGAGATGCCCGGGTGGATCTTCTTGGTCCACTTCTTGTCTGTCTCGATGACGGGCAGGGCGTGCAGTTGTGCGTCAGTTGCGCTCTTGCGGGCGGCGTCGCTGTTCAGCCAGCGGTATATGTGGACGCGCGTCCCCTGTGCCGTGTTAGCAGGCGGCGACAGACTGCTGGAGACGAGGTACGGACAGAGGATCCAGCGTCCAGGACCACTCCATAGCGCCCTGCAGCCCCAATCTCGTCAGCGAACTGTGGAATGCGGGGCAGAGGGGGTTGCCTACACTTCCCCATGGTCCAGGGCAGCAGGCCAGGGCAGGATAGGGCAGGATAGGGCAGGCCAGGGCAGGACAGGGCAGGCCAGGGCAGGGTCCGCGCAGCGATCAGTAGCGGGCCATGCAGCTGCTGGGCGGCATAGGAGACGTATCTACTGTACAGGAGCAGGAGAATCTATGCAGTGCGGGAGAAGCAGAGCGGAGGAATGGGCCGTGATAGGGACCGTGGTAGGAACCGTGATAGCGACCGTGATCAGTGCTCGTGAAGCGTGCGTCGCAAGTATCCGCTTTAGTCGACCGCCACGCCGTTGCACTTGGTCCCTTTCCGCGCCTATCAGTCCATGCGCTAGGCCTTCGTTGCCGTCGCTGCTGTAATCCCTCCATGGTTACCTACACGTGCACAAACGCCCCTCTCACCATTCACAACAGCACGCTGCCGCTGCCGCTGCTGCTGCCACCACACACACGCCACAGCGTGCAAGAGGCCACTTCTCTTCCTCTTCCTCCTGCACCCCACGCTGCCTCGTCCCACAACCGTCCCCAGCTGGTAGCACACAGGGTCCTCGCTACTGTCGCCACTAGGCCGCTTTCGGCACTGCTTCCGCCAGCTGCATGCGATAGGAATGCTTCGACAATGCAGCCATGCTGCTTCGCTATCTAGCATCTGATCCTTCTATGACCTCATACCCCCGATACCCACCCTGGCCCCCTAACGCCCCGTCTATCGTGCTTGAATGTTCAACTTCAGTCCTCCAGCAAGAAGCGCAAAAACGCCTGCGCAATCACAACCCCGTCATGCTTGTCGCCAACCCTGCTCAGCGCATCCCGAGCCTGCTCGTCCTCAAAGATGCCTTGCTCGTTCCTCATCTTGACAAGCCGGCTGACAATGCCCTCGTGAAACTCTGGGTGCCCTTGTACCGAAATCAGCCTGCCTTTCTGGTACATGCCCTGCGTCAAGCACCGTGGTGATGCCCCAAGTTTCTCCACCCCTGCCGGGTACTCGAAGACGACGTCTTTGTGCATCTGGTGGATCGCCTGCCAAAGTCAATACAAACATGAACAACTGAGCTTCCCACCTACGAGTCTCTCTTGCTGGAACACCTCCTTCCCCTTCGCTGTGAGCTCAACAGGCAGCACCGAGATCTCCCACCCGTTGTCGCTGCGTCCTACTTTCACGCCCATAGCTCGCCCCACAATCTGATGTCCAAAACACACCCCCATGATGCGCACGCGCTCCTGCTTGAGCAGCTTCTCTGTGAACCCAACTAGCTTCAAAATCCATGGGTCGTTGTCGAACGAGTTGTGCTCTGTCATGCTTCAGCACATGCTCATCTCATTCGCACCGCCGATGATACTCACTGGACCCGCTGATCAGTACAGCATCCACCTTGTTAATATCAGGATACTCCTGCTTCGTCACCACTTCAAACGCACTCAACTCGAGATCCTTTTTCGGATCCAAGCCGACGCCCTCAGCCGCCTTCTCCAGCAGAGTCGTGAAGATGCGGTCATAGGCGCCATACAGCGCAACCACATCGGCCGGCGGCGTGTCGCACTGCAGAATCGCTATGCGCAGTGGCGTTTTCATCTTGGTGTGTGTGTGTGTGTGTGTGTCTGTAGAGGTTGGATTGGGCTGCACGTGGGCTTCATGCTCGATGCAGGGCAGGTGGCGGCGAAGCTCGGGAGACTTAACGCAATGCGGTTGGGAGCATCGGTAGAGGTGCCGCAACACGTCGTTACCACCTCCGATGACGCTCATCGTGACATCTCCAATTTCGTCCAACCCTTCAGCGCGCTGTCAAAGAGGGAAGCCCACGGAGTGCGTTGTCGACATGTCACTCCCTGCGCATGCCGGTGCAACATCCGTTACCACTTCCTCGGAGCGAACTCCCCTTCTCCCAGCACCCCTGCGCCAAGCGGACCCTGTGCCCATCCAAGACGAGCCTCTTCTGGCTGCGCAAGAGATAGGAGAGGGTGGTCAGGAAGTACCGCAGTTTCCAGAGCTCGGGAAAACAATCTCGCGTGCGGAAGCGGAGCATCTTGTGAAATTTCAGAACAATGGCCTGCTGGAGGGCGTGCCTACTTGGCGCTTTCAATGTGTATTTGGTGGTATTCTGATGGGCTATTTCGTAGGTTCGACTCTGTCTTGAATTCAAATAGACAATGGTTAACCTTGCCAGATCGCCATGTTTGACTCCACCCTGATGGCCTCTTCGCACCCAGTCATCACGTCCTACTTCCACGCTTCCAACTCGGCCTCCTGGCTCTCCACCGCCTTCCTCCTGACTTCCACCTCACTCCAACCTCTCATGGGCCGGCTGTCCGACACCATCGGCCGCCGACCCCTCTACCTCTCTGGCTTTGTCATCATCACAGCAACTACAGCATGGTGTGCTTTCGCCCAGTCCATCGGCTCCTTCATCGCAGCCCGCGCTTTTTGTGGCATCGGCGCCGCCGGCGTCCTCTCCATGGGCAACGTCATGACCAATGATCTGGTCAGTATCCATGTCCGTGGCACGTACCAGGCCTATATCAACCTCTTCTACGGCGGCGGCTCAGCCTGTGGTGCAGCGTTCGGTGGCTTCTTGTGCGATAGGCTGGGCTGGCGGATGACGTTTGCCCTTCAGATCCCCGTCTTTGTCCTCCTCTTGATCAACGCCTTCTTCACCACACCCTCCACACTCGGTCCGAATCTGCACAAGCGCTCGGGCCTGGGGATCCGCGATGCCATGCGCGGCTTCGACATCGCTGGATCGATCCTGCTCACTGGCTCTGTCGCAGCTCTCATCCTAGGCCTGAATCTGGGAGGCAATGTGTACCCGTGGAAACACCCGTTCGTCATCACATCGCTGGTCATCGCCGGCGTCGCGGGGTCTGTGTTGATCCGTGTCGAGAGCCGGGCGAAACGCGCTGTCATGCCGCTGCCCATGCTGTTCAGCAGACCGAGGGGCAGTCTAGTGTTCAACAATTTCTTCGCTGCGCTGGGCATCAACACGATTCTCTTCAACGCACCGCTGTATTTCCAAGCCGTCAAACTCGAATCCGCATCCGTATCTGGATTCCGTCTTGGCGGTCCCTCTGTCGCGCTGACCATCTGCGGAGTGAGCTGTGGATTCATCATGACAGCCACCGGGCGGATGAAGTGGCTCATCGTCGTAGGCACGCTATCGATGCTCATCGGGAGCGTGTGTTTGAGTGCCATGTGGGATGACATCCCCGCGTGGCTGGCGACCATCTTCCTCGTCCCATCAAGCATTGGACAGGGTCTGTCGTTCCCTGCAACCTCGCTCGCTGTGCTTGCCACAAGCACCCAGGAAGACCAGGCCGTCATGACCAGCACTCTGCTTCTCTGGCGCAGCTTAGGCGTCGTCATGGGCGTGTCGTTCAGTAGTCTGATTCTGCAAAACGCGCTGACTGCGTATCTAAACCAGCTCGTTACCGGACGGCACAAAGAGGAGGTGCGTATTCCTAATTTCAGACCATTCCACAGTCAAGACTACCCTGCATACTCTCACAATTCAAGACCAGACAGGTCCAAGACATTTACGCAAGAGCTAACCCCCAGATCATCCTCACGGTCCGCAAATCCGTCCGCAGTATCGCTGACCTCGACCCTGTGCACCAAACCCAAGTCATCGACGCCTACGACCGCAGTCTGAAAGTCACCTTCGTCTCGGCGATTGTCGTCTTCGTCATCGCCAATGCGCTTGTCTTGGCCATCCGTCTGCCGACGTTGAAGAAGAAGAAGAAGGATGTGGATGCGGAGGTGGAGGGCGAAGAAGCTGGGTAGAGGCGCGTTGAGGATTGCTTGCAGGTAGAGTGGTGGTGGTAGGTGTTGGCGGTGACGATAGAGCTTCTAAGCCGTACACTGCAGGCTGCAGAATGGTATGCATGCGCAGAGTCATATCCGCAGTGGACTCGTGCGGGAAAGCTTTCAAGACATACTCACGATCTGTGTGTGTATCCAGTTTTGCAGATTCGTCGAACGAGCATCACCACCAGGGCCGTTCAGACTCTACAACCAGACAAAGCATGCATGCACCACAAGCCTGCTCCGCCATTCGGTCCACAGAGTAAACCCCAATACACCCAACAGATAACGAAAACTTCTTCAGATCACTCTACACACCTCCACTGAACAACCCATGGATCCCAGCCGCCACTCTCTTTCCGCGCCGTATTACACAACAATCGCTCCAGCGCCCGTGCCTAGCATTCTGCGCCATGCAGTCCACGAAACAACATCTCTACCCTTTTCGGGGTACCTAGCTACCACGACGGCATCGATTTTCGGGGTGATAGAGTGGGGATTGCGCTGCCTTGATTGTGGTCGGGGGATCACGGTGTCAAAGGCGTGAGCTCCGCGGTAAGCTCCGCGGCAGACGAAAGGGATCCGATGATAGTGCAAAGTATACTGGGGAGAAGTCATATGGCAACCTGTAGCAAAGGTCTGAAAGAGCACGCCACGAGTCTAGATTTTCCATATGACAAGATATCCGAAGGTCGAGAAGAAAGCAAGCGCAAAGAGCCACTGACTTCCAATCAACACGAAACCGCGGAGCCGAAGACATCATCTCCTACCGGACCAACCATCCGCACGGTGGGAAGTTGCCCTAACATTGACAACGGCCCGTAGGCACCGCATTACAGCGACCAACTGCGCCCAGACACCCACACCAGCCCATGTAACGCGCCGGACCGCTAAGCAAAGACTGGCACAACATGGTCTGACACAGGCCATACCCAAGCAACCGCAGCTCCAGCTCGAGACATAGTTCCACATGAGGCATAGCGACGCGTCAGCGCCGCAGGCAAAAGCGCATATGCTCCCCAAGCAGCCGCAGCCAACACCACACCTCGACCCCAAGCCCAGGTACGCCAACCCCGGCCCTCTCCCACTGAGCAATAGAACGCAACGCTCTGCAGGAAATGAGTACCTATATCAGCGCTCCCTATACGTCCTGGCCCGATGCCCACCACGCCCCACCGGCTAATTAGTCAGGACTCCCATGGTGCTGTCCCCAAACGGGCGGTGTGGCTTTCCGCAGTTCCATGGCGTCGCCATATCTATCCGCTTGTTGGGGTGCATGGACTGCTTTGGGCGCGTGGGCGCTGCGGAAAGGGAACGCGCAGACGCTGATCGACTGCTGATCTCTATGTGGCGGCCGTCCTGCACTGTTGGTGCCAAGGCAGGCGTATGTACATGTGTATGTGTGTATTTAGGTATACATGTATATAGGTAAGTAGGTAAGTGTGTGAAAATGAGAAAATCCAAGTAAAAATTTAAGTATGTACAGTAGCACAATAGCGTCTCCAGGATAGACGGTACGCATCCGAGCTCACACGTGGCGCATCGGGTACGTACCGCGCTTCGCACACGCTCCACTCCCCGGAGTCGACGTCTAGCTGTCTTCTATGTAGCACAACATCTGCACCTGCCACCACACGGCGCTAAGCACTTCTGTCGCAACGCCTGCGCGCTTGCACAGGATCTGCCATCTAGTGCGAGCCTCGATCATGGCGATACCGAGCGCTCCGCATGGCGACATAGACAGCTAGCGCGACGACCTGCCCTGGCCACCGACATCTCCATCCTCGCTTGACGATTGGTACCAGCCATGTCGGGCCGTGAGGTGTCGACTGCCCTGGACCTGTGTCATCTGCGCCGTCCGAAGTCGCAATCCATCGTTGCTCGTCAATCCGCCGGGTGAGGCGCACAGCACAGGCTTTGTCTCACGCCTGCGTTTCCGGCTAGCTTTCCATTGCGCTCTGCTGCTCGCCTGGCGTCGCCTTGGGCTGCCCACTTGAGCTGCGGCCGCTATGGCTGGAAGGGTGCGCCGGTCTGCATCATGCTGCTTACTGCTGTTCTGGTATCGTGGTGGTTGGCTGATGCGTGTAGGCCTGTGTGATTGACAAACATGTCCAGTATTGCCTCTGCGTTGTCGTCGCTCAGCTTCTTTTACGAGCTCGGACAGAGGCGATGGAAGCCCGCTTTGAATACAGTAACGCGCGGTAAACGGTTCCTTTGGGACACAACTTGGCTGGAGAAAGGCGCTGCATGCTTCTCAAGGGCGAGTGGGGCTGCGCCGTCTCGTGACCATGGCTGTGGATCAGTGAGGTCTTGTTACCGGTGCCCCCAGTGTGCTCTAGGTAATAATACATGTCACGTTAACTGAGCCATGCCAGTGGTGCAAAATCGGTACGACTGTCGTTGGCCGGTCGGGGACCTCGTTGTGTGGCGATACAGTCAGGTCGGATAGCGCCACCGTACAATCTAAAGCATATTCGACTTGCCTGCTCAAGCTGGCCCTGCTGACGGAAAGACGCTGTCAAGCAATGGACAAAGAAGGGGGTTCGATTCGCGTCGGGATACACCACCGGATAAAGAAAACGCTGGCTTGCGCATATCTGACGATAACATGGAAGATTATACCTTTTGTTCAAGCGTACCAGACTACGATATCCAGTGAAGATGCACTGCCCAGGAAAGCATGTTCGCGCCGCAAACCCGAGACTCCAAGCTGATCAACGGCCAGCGGTGGTACCTCCATCAATCAACGCATGGCCAACGAACCCTGATCCTGGGGCTATAGAGCTAGTGTCATGGTTCATGCGCATCCACCTTTTCATTTCACAGCGGAGAGAGCGAACATGGAGCCGAAAACAGGGTGCCGAAGGATTCCAAAGGACCGTTGTTATGACGCACAGTTTTGATAGTGGTAGTTGTACACGAGTCTCATAGGGCAAGCCCAGTTCCATCGCCCCACCGGTACAAGCTCAGCATTTCCCGGCGACGCTCAACGGAGGCTTGCATGCCCCTGCCGCGCATCTGCTGCAGGGCCGAGAGCATGATGTTTCTGAAATTCCTCTGCGGCCACCCGGTTAGCGCTTGTGACGCGAGTCCTGGGTTGGAGGAGATGCGTGTTCCATGCTGCTAGCAGTACGTACCTGGTACTCTGTGTTTAAAGTGACAATGCAAGCTTCATGCGCACGCACTATCACCTCACATGCGCGCACGATGTTGGGGTTCGCTTCTCCCTGCAACTTATCTGCGATTAACAGGAGCAAGAAACTCCCCTGCAGAAGGTATATTCCGAAGAAGAATGGCATGAAGCTCAGGTCTGGGTCAAGTTCAAGTATCTCATTTAGTGCCTCAGCTGCGGATACTGCGTGCCCGGTTGCTGTGACAAAACTTTGCGACGATATCCAAAGATCGTTGTCATCCAACAGTGAGATTGGGTCCCATTTTCCATTCAAGAGAACATGGAGTGTATGCATAAGATATGTGCCATACGTCACTACAATCCTAGCATGCATGACTGACTCTTGGGCCTTTGAGCTTGAAGGGCCAGATGGTCGGACAGACGGTATGCCTGGAGGGGCGGGGTCAGGCGCGTCAGCGTTGTTCTCCATGATAGTCTGCTGTTGCATTTCTAGGAGTGATTGGCCGTACGCATCCAGCCGCTGACTGATCTCCATTCCGTACTCATCCCAGTCAGTTTTGGCACCGAATCTGGGGTGGTTTCTTGCGTGTGTGAGATCCACGATTTCGCCAAGAATGGTCATCAATGGTAGGAAAAAGTCGAAAATGGAGGAGTGGCCGGTGCATTCGAAAGCAGGACCTCTTGGGCGAAAAGTGGGATCTGGTAATGATTGAGCGGAATCCTCGAAGAAGTCGCCAGATTGCCATACGTGATCGTCAAAGGGTTGCAGAAGACCTGCACATTCTACGTCTGTGAAGGAAAGAGGTCGATTGTAGCATAAAGCTAGGTGGCTACAACGCAGTTAGCGCTTGGATATTGGTTAACTGATATTGACGCACCGATCCATGGTGTACAAGAGCCACCACATACGTCTACGCTCTTCGCGTTGCTCTTCTGTCGTCTCCAGGGTAGTATTGCGTCCGTCGAAGTTGCCAGTGGTATCCTCGTCGTAAAGTTCAGGCGGCGGCGTGACTCCTTCTTTGCCCAGCCTCATTTCTCTAGCTAATGACCACGCCGCGTTCCACCAACGCAGTGATGCTGCCTTGTATTCGCTTGCCGAAGTCACCACTCCTAGGTTGACATAGGTTGCGACGTCGTCTAGGTTGCCAAAATGCATGTCAAGACCAATGCCCTCTTCCGAAACTTGTGGAGGCATCCCAAAACCACCCATGCTAACATCATGAGCCATACCAGTGGTGTTGTACATTGCAGACTCTGCATCATATGTGCCTGGTGTCTGATGCACCAGTGGCTTGAGAAGTCCGATGGTAAGGTTGATCAACTTCTCTGATATCTGACTTCTAGCCAAGGGCGAAGAGGCTAGGTATGGTGATTCGCTAGTCAAACACCCGATCCAAAGCATGCTTGCTAATAACGCTGGGCTACAAACTCGGGGTTGTCCCTCCTTAGAAACGAGTTTTTCCTGAAGACGTGGCCAAGGACGTAAGGAGAGACTGGCTGCATATACAACGAGGAGGAACTCTCGAAATAAAGTTCCAGAAGATCGCATGCCAGCGAAAGAGGCAGGATATTTGTAAGATAGGGGGCCACTGGCTCCAGAACCGGATATCGAAGGAGCTGCAACGATTTCGGGTGGGTTCCGCCGGAGTACAACGTAGCTGATGGTGAGGGAAGCATCCAGGTTGGCGATCCGGACACAGGAGAATGAGCCACAAAATCCAGATGCGGCGCATCTTCGGGGAGAGACTGTGCCATAAACGTGATCGGGGGATGATCTGAATACTCCAAGGAATGGCCGTTGGGAGGAAGGTTTGGATGCAAAGTAGGCTGTATCATTGTATGTGGTGATTGGTATGCAAGGCTCTGCTGGAAGCCATGCATGGGTGTATATTCGTGATTGGGCAACTCATGAGTTTGGATTCGGGGTGGCTGCGGAGGCTGTAAACCACCACTTGCTGATTGTATGACATCTCCCGTGATGGAATCGATGGCGCTCAAACTCATCGTGCGATCTGTATAGACCTGCATTGGTTTCCTGGCCCTGGTTGTTGCCAGGCTGGCGGACCGACTGGGCACGAAAGGCGCGGGAAAAGACGACTGGTCCTCAGACAGTGTTGGACTCGCATTTTGTGCTCCCTCAGAAGCGGCCTCTTGTGACTGTGGCGTTGCTATCGTTGAGTCCTCACTTGCCTGTGTTTCCTTGTCAGACGGTGCTGCTGCAGCAGCTTGTTGTTGGGCGAGTTCCTTTCGTGAAGCCTTGCCGCGTTTCTTGCGTTCACGCAAGTATGCGCAAGTCAAACCAAATTCTGGGGTTGAAGAGGCATCAGCTTGCTGTTGTACATACACCGGGCAACGATGCCATAGAAGCACAAGACTCCACTGTAAATGATGCTTACCTATACAGTGTGAACAAGCTATCTCCAGTTAGCTCGAGTCTTTTGAAAATTATGAGGATACGGTACATTTTTGCCCATCGCACTTTGTCCTCAATTGATTGCATTGATCACATGCTCGGCTGATTCTGCGTCGAATCGGTCCTGATGTACGGCCTGATCGTTCGTGAAGCATCGTGCCTCGGTGAGTGCGGGGAGGTGCAGCTAACGGTCCGTTGGCGTATGACAAGCGATGAGGCTTACCCACGGCATTGCCACTCAAAGTGACATTCGGACTTTGATGGAACTGCAGTCTTTCGTACTGAAACGACTTTGTTTGTGGAGGTCCAGAGTGTTGTGCGATCAAAACGTGATGCTGTTGCTGATCGACATTGTTCGGCGTGTGGAGAAGACTGAGCCCCGGCGGGTATTGATGGAGACTGGTGGACATATTGTTCCTAGCGCCCGTCGAATGACCGAACTACAGAGTCGGAGCCGACGACAACAAATTCAGGACTCGACTGTGAATATGTAAGCGATGGAAATATCGCAATTTCAGGACGAGATGTATCGAGAGGCAAAGTGTGGCAAAAAGTGTGCTGATGGGCTCTTCAATATCCAAAGTTCCGCGGCGTAGGGTAAGAGGATTGATTTGCCGTCCAAGCGTGGCATGAACGTATGCAGGTCGAGCGTTCCCGTTGGAACAGTATTGCGGCGTGCCTGAGTACATCTTATGTCAGGCAGCTTTCCGCCTCCACAACAGGCCTTAAGTCGTAAGCCATAGTAACTTCGCTGGTGCTTGAAAAGCGAGCTGCCTAGGTGCGAACAAGGATTGGCAGGCTTGTCCCTTCTCTGGACCCAGCTGCGTCGCGCGTTCGAAAATCCTCTGGACCACATGTGCAGCAGCCTTGGGCGAGCAGGGCGCGCACGTCTGCGCGTGCGTTTTCTTGGAAGTCGAGATGGTCTGTCTCCGTCCCGTCCCTTAAGTCACTAGCATAATTACAAGGGTTCGCTGCACACCATCAGTTCCACGTTCAGCACAGTCCACAAAACCGCTGGATCGTCCGCGACGTGAGCTCGAACCGTTGCGCTCCGGTCTGCTCGCCACAAGCTAGGCTACGCAGCCTGTTAGTAGTAAACTATTGGTGGATCAGAGCCATCCCTGGCCATGTATGTGACCTGCTCTAATGAGAGCATTGACCCATCCTCCCGTAGGTCCGAGCCTGATTCTGAGAAGAACAAGTCGAGCCGTAATCGGTAACCATACCCGCAGCCGCAGTGGATCTGACCGCACGGGACACTGCTGGTCTGTGTTTCTACTTCTTGTCAGGCTCTCGAGGTTATAAGCAGGACCTCAGTGGTGGGTTGCAACTTGTGGTTGCGCGTTCTCAACACGCCAAGATACCTCGCTTGACCAAGTTCGTTGGATGAAGGCTCTACGACGTGGTTACATGAGCTATCGTTGTCCGCTTCTTTCAAGTGTACATCGAACAGGAAAATGCCGTATCGTTCGAACGCCGTCATTTCAGTACCTTTCGTTACCACTGTTACCCTCCTTCCCGGAATTGACGCTCAAAGACATGCTCGCAGGGACTGCCCAAGTCCATGAATTGGGGTTAAACTTGTAACGAAGTCAATCCCGATAGTGTTTTGAAAGACTCGGTTCGGTAATGACCATCTCGGATCCATTTATGGTTCCTAACAAACTGGATGTCACTCGCAATAGCCTTCCTGTCGTGGCTAAACCATGATAGACAGAAAACGCGATACAAACAACAATGTGTAACGGCATCGAATCGGAGTCGATATGTTGCGACAAAAACGCCTAAAGGGTTCTGGGCCTCATTTTGACACGCTGCACACGCAGCGCCTTATGGTAGACCAGGTCGCGCTTAGGGATCTACCATCCGTGCGACTTGCAGACTGTCTTGGACGGAGCATGTCCCTCCGTCTAGATCCACGGGTTCGAGATAAAGTTGGTCATCGGCACAGTGAGCCTCGGTGTGCCATCGGAGGCCTAGAGCGCGTTAGCTAGTTGATCTCAACTTCCAAACATCGCACGATACTGCAGCCAGCGGATCGATCCGTGTGTTTACGGTTAGCGTATGGCGATGCTCAGTGACATATTGGCTAAAGCCCGCTAGCGAAGGCTCCTCGGCACACCTATCCGAATGCGAGGTTCCTTGTATACGAAGTCTGCTTTTGCACTTTCGAGTCGACGCTCTCTTGCGCGAAAGTAATACTGAGCTTGTCGAAGGTTGCGAACTCCCAGCCTAGCAAGCACTTAATAACACCCGAAGCCGCATTACAAAGACTCTTTGTCCACCATCAGCTGTGCAGTGCCAGGCCCACAGCCGAAGCCCTAAGAAAATTATTCGTTGAAAGCGAAGCTCGCAATGTTTTGTGTTACATCTCGTTCAGACAAGAGATTGCTCTTGCTGTACCTGTGGTCTTTAAGATCTCGGCAAGGTAGCGCACATCATAACCAACGGCACCGATTCTCCTCATGGTCATCACAGATGTGCGCAGCCAACGTAGACCCAAGACAGAAGTAACCGCAGGCATTCGCAATAGGTGTGTCCGACAAGATTGCAACTTGAATAGAGCATACCTTTGGTTATGCGAGGATGTGATGTTGCCGGCGATCTTGACAATTCGTATAGATGAGGTGATCAAGGTAAAGTCCTAGTCCGAGAACCACCGTTCGATCAACAGGCAGTATTTCTTGAATACGTGGTGAGTCTGTTTTACTGGAAAGTAGCACTGTAGCTTGTCAATGTTCGTCGTACACAGGTGGAATGTTGGTGCGTAGGGATTGATAAGGATGAGACCGAGAGGAAAGAACGCCGAGCGTTTGATACCCACTTATTACTCGAGTGGGACTAGACTCTACGTCATCCGACTTCGGCGGCGGGCAACATTGAAAGTTCCTCCATACCAGATCCGACTGCACCAACGATTTCCAACAGTTGATGTTCATACGCTTCTTGAGCAGTTCAATAATAAAACCAAATATCAACAACATTATGTCGCTGGAAAAGATCACAACAATCTCACCCATCACCAACAAGCCAATCCTGACGCGTAATGGCCTCTCAGATGCAGACATTCAGTCGATACCTGAGACAGCCACTCGCGCTTTCGAATCATTCCGGCGCACCTCACTAGCTGAGAGGCAGCAAATCGTTAAGAAAGCCCTAAAGCTCCTCGACGAACGCCAGGATGCCTTAGGTAAGGAACTCACCGAACAGATGGGCCGTCCAATCGCGTACACGCCCAAAGAGGTCACTACAGCTGTTATGCGTGGCGAGTACTTGGTCAAAATCAGCAACGAGACTCTCAAGGATACCGCAGGAGAACCCGAGAAGGGCTTTAAGCGCTACGTGAGAAAGGTCCCGCTTGGACCAGTACTGATCCTTTTCCCATGGAACGTAAGTAAAACATCTGTTCAGTGAACAACTGCTGACACACCAAAGTACCCTTACCTAACGCTCATTAACTCTCTTGTGCCTGCCATCCTGTCCGGAAACTCGGTCATCTTAAAGCCATCCCCACAAACGCCCACTAGCGCAGAGCAAATCCAGAAAATCTTCTCGGATGCTGGACTTCCAGAGGGTGTACTTCAGATCTTCCACAGCGGATCCATCACTCAGATCGAGGCTATTGCCAAGTCACCGCAGATTCAACTTGTTTGCTTTACCGGATCAGTGGCTAATGGACTTGCTGTCCAGACCGCCGCGAATGACAGAGTGCCTCTTCGCGTTGGGCTTGAGCTGGGAGGCAAGGACCCTGCTTATGTTAGATCAGACGTCGACATCAAATGGGCTGCTGAAGAAATCGTTGACGGAGCCATCTTCAACTCTGGTCAGAGCTGCTGCAGTGTCGAGAGAGTGTATGTTGATGAAACGATCCACGATGAATTTGTTTCCGCAGTACAAGATGTTCTCAAAGGCTACAAGCTCGGCGATCCATTCGAAAAGGATACACAGATCGGTCCTATGGTGTCCAAGAGGTCAGCAGAGACTGTACAGGCACACATTAAGGACGCTGTCGAGAAGGGCGCGAAGAATGCGACTCCCGAAAACGAGAGCTTCAAGAACCCACCTGCAGACGGCAACTTTGTTGCTCCTACCTTGCTGACTGGCGTCAATCACGACATGGCCGTCATGACCGAAGAGACTTTTGGGCCTATCATCCCCGTGATGAAGGTAAAGGGCGATGCGGAGGCTATCAGGCTCATGAACGACAGCCAATTCGGACTGACAGCAAGTATCTGGACCAAGGACACCGAAAAGGGGCATGAGCTCGTTGACGATGTCGAGGCTGGTACGGTTTTCGTAAACCGATGCGACTACCCCGCTCCTGTATGTTTATCACACTCTTATCCTAGGTCTTTACTAACGCCATTAGGATCTTGCATGGGTTGGCTGGAAGGATTCTGGTAAAGGACAGACTTTGAGCAAGTTCGGGTTCGATCAGTTCGTCAAGCTCAAGAGCTACCATGTCAAGGACTACCCAAAATAGATGGCTCTGCATGTGAAATTTGGCACGGCAGGCCATGCTGGAATGAGACATGAGGTTTCTTTCTGCGACACGTAGCGTCATTATGATCTGTGGAGCGCAAGCTAAGACAACAGACCATAGATCAGGCGTACGAACCCAACGTCACAAACAGTCTTGCCCTTCTGACAGCTAATGGCCCAATGCTCACAGCGCAGTATTGCACGAGAGACTAATTCTTCTTCGAAAATCTACTTGCAACACGCATACGCGTGCTCACCTGACATGGCGTTTGATGCTGTGCTACAAACGGTACGACTTGCATACGCCAAAGTAATGGTTCCCAGCAAAGCTTCGTCCACGGATGTGAAACTGTCTGTCTCAGCCGATACAGTATACAGCAAGGCGGAACTTTGACAGCGCAATTGCGTACACGCGTTTCTGCTACCTGACCGAAGAATGTGACCCTAGATGCAAGGTGTGGTTGTACACGTGTGCTACTGCCGATATTCTGAATGCGGGTCCAGGTGTTTGACCACACTGCCTCACGTTCAGTCAACGGCGTTCACGTACCTTCACAGACGGTAAAACCGTTTCTCCTCCATTTCGGGCTCTGTTTTGGGTTTTGTCTTCTCTATCTTCCAAGTGATGATCTTGGAGCATCTGGTGAGGCTATCTAAGGCGTTCAGTCTATCGAACGCTATCTTCTATAGTCAGCATTCCAAGGATCCTTTCGTTCTGCTTTTCAGAACCCAAGGAATGTCCAAAAAGACAATGATTATAGCCAGCAAGGGGTGTCATAGAGCCATGTGGTGCAAATTCTTGTTCAACGAGTCGCTTGGGAAACCAATCTTACGCCCTCTTTTTTGTATGTCCTGGGGCTTTCGGCCCTTTTCCTCTTGCAACTCGTTGAATATCATGACTGCTCAACGTAGTGATCTTCCTGTCTTTCTTCTGGCACTATTTTGTCTATACTCTTGACTTACACTATATTTCTGTCTGTCAACCTCCTCGTTCCCTTCACTCCTTGATTGCTGTGTGTCTTTACTTGCTTCTTGCTCATATACCCTCCTCTTCTCTTGAACTTCGATAAACCCGCACTCATTCCACAAATTCCTTCTCCCTCTGTACGAAAACACACCACTCTCTCACGTCACAGCAAACTAAGTGGGACCATGACTTTCAAGGACATCGTCTTCAAGGTCCAACGTTCTATACTATGCTGTATTGGGCATGAAAGAAAACGCATGCTCGATATTGTAAGAGAATACTTTATTTCTTCATAACCGTGAATGCTGATCCACTGCTAGGGTTCGCCAACCGACGTCCGCCACGTCGACGTCTCTGACACCCTTCCCGGCCTCACAGACACCGAACGACACTGCATCCGCGAGAAGGCGTCCAACGACGCGATTCGCCTTCTGAGTCTGCAATCGCACCCGCCGTCGCAACCTCCTTCTCAGCCCGCAACATCACCACCATCACCCGAACACTCATTTCGACATGAACCTAGTTCCGCGATGTCATCTCGGGAGCCTTCTATGCCCCTTCTCAATGCTGCCTCCAAGGATTTGCCCGAAGCTCTACCAACGCCGCCTCCCCAAACTCATCCACATACCTCTTCGCCGAGCGCAAGAATGAAAGGTATGTGGGATGATGTGAAGAGGATGAGCAATAGTTCGAGCTGTAGAGATAGTCTGTACTCGAAGATCGAGGACAATTTCTCCATCAACAGCGAGAAGAGGCTGAGAGACTCATCCTCCATGACACCGAACCTGGTGTTCGGATCGGAAAGCCTCAGCAACAAGACACGCTCTGATAGCCCGAGAACACTAAGTCTGGCATCCGGGTTTGAAACTCAGGATACCATTGGTGGGCATGCCCAGGCAGCCTCGCCGGTTGCTAAGAATGAGAGAGTCAGCGCAGCGATCAAAGAGATGAATACAGTCGACAGCAGTGATGAAGACGAAGATCCATTCGTCGCTGCCGAAGCGGAGTTGCTCAAGAAGCTATGAGCTTTTGTAGATGGGAGTCCGCTGGGAATGCCTGGCTTGATCAAAATTTCCTGCCGAGCGTCCAAGCAGGCCCGCCGTATGACCGATTATGTAACTGTACGATGTTATGGCAATGAATATGAGGGGATATTGCATGAATACAAGGATGGACAAAGTGTATATCTGTCCACTGTAATATAAGTAATAGTCGGTATTGGCACAATATCAGTGTAAAAAAACCAAAAAGACTAGCAAACATCTGTAACCCTCATTGTTAGGCGCCCATACTTCCAATAAGGTGAGCACACACTGTTGGGAGACGTTGGCATACCACCGCTCGCACCTCATCGAGGCATGATACAATGTCGAGAAAAAGTGCTATTTGTCTTGGTATTTCAAAATGGTCGGTCAGACATGCCATAGCTTTCAGTTTTGAGGCTCTGAAGCAATGTGACCTAAGCCGATCGCTCGATGCTGCGTTGCAGGCGCCTCGACCGATCCTCCGAGACCTGTGTCTCTGTGGTATCCCGACAGCATACGCATTCGAAGTGCGCCGCACCCGAGTGCGTCTCGTCTTGGGCCGGTCAGATCAGACAACATCCAGTCGCTACCAGACATTCACCCGCTGGATCGGCTCGTGGTCTGGTCCCCAGGTCCGTTCAACCTGTCATCTCCACATCTTGTGCCTTCCTTTTCAGTGCTCCCTCGCCGCTTTCAGATTGATCCTGAAACTTCGCCTGTAGAGCTTCGAGGAGTACCTCTTTGACAACTGCCAGACTTCCGACAGAAGCATGTGTAGCACCCTCGATGAGAGCATCTGGATCAGGGCCAACATCTCCCTTCATCCAAATCTCCGTAATTTCATCTCTTGACGCCAAGTATCCCACTGCGCACGCCGCAATGACCTGCTTGTGCTCTGCTGGGCAGGGATCCAATATTCTCAGCAGATCTTTTTCGTCTTTTGAATCCGGGTTCCGGACGATAGCGGCGACGCCTCCGCATACCATATCCACACAGTCAATCCCAGCGTCTGTAATCGCTGCGCTAGCAACTGTGATACAACCCGCCAGAACATTCAACAGACCCCAGCCGCTTCCACTGGTATGGACATCGCCCCACCAGCCATCCTCGTCTCCCTCAAGGATTGTCACTACCACCTCCACCCCACTCTTGGGCCAACGTTCACCGATTATGACACCTCTTAACGCTGTTTCTAAGTGTACACCGAGGTCACGCTCGGTACTGTCGCGTATGTAGCCCCTTCTGTGCCGTGTCGCAAAAGGCGCAAACTTGACAGTAGTCGTGAGAAGCAGAGATGGACTGAAGGGCACTGCGGGGCAGTGGTTTGGGTCCTTGAATCGAAGCGGTGATCTTGAGAGAGGATGTAGGTGGAATAAGTGTCGAGGAGGAGAGCGGGGAGAGAGAAGGTATTTCGAGGTACGCAGAGCCTGAGGCGGAGGGTATTATGGAGGTTTGTAGGACTAGAAAAAACAGTTAGTTCTGAGTTATGCGCCCATGAGTCTCCCTGTCACTTGATCCAAAATTTCTTTCACTTGGTAGACCGTATCATCATGCTCAAGAAGTAACTGAAGCCGTGGGGGAAAATTATTTGGAAGACTTACAGATCCTGCGGAGCTCGTTTGGCCCTCTGGTTCTTGTCGGCCTCAATGTCTGGAGGTATTCAGGCTCTCTGAGCGTCCGAGCAAATACAGGCGCATGTGTGCCGCCGCTTGGCGCATTGTTTCTTCTCCTATCTGTATTTGTCGCCATTATGTGAACTAGACGTGTTTTGACCTCCCCGAGCATGATCTCATGGAGTTCGAGGTGCATGACTAAGGAAACTCGCCAAGATTTCGCGTGTCCGAGCGCAGGTGCCTATTCAATTTTCTTCACGAGCTGCAACTTCTTTCCTCACCACACTCACGCCTAAGGTACGTTTATCCCAAATCTCCTCCGCAATACCCTTTTATGATTGATACCCCTGAATTACGTTCGCTGTGATTATCAATGAACACGGAACACATGCACCACCGTCTGATCTCGAATCAACACTGCAGAATTCGTACGCATGTATCGAGCTTTGGCTGATTTGTATAGATAGTACTTTGCGCTCCTACGACAATGCGTACTCGACCGGACGTGTAGGTTATCGTGTCGTCTTTGGCTCTTGGCAGCAACGCTGTAGTCAATCAAGACCTCGATGCGCTTCGGGCACGACGTTTCAATACCCTCCACTCAATACGGGCACCACTGAGATGGCGTCCAATATGTCGTAGACTCATGTGTCGGCATGTTTGAGTGGCAACCATCGCCCACACCTGGTTCTAGACCACTGAACTGGTGTGGGCTTCGTCCATTAATGTAAGTGTTGCCACTTTCCATCCTGCAAGCTCTACGGAGCTCACTCCAATGATGACGTGTATTCAATTTCAGTTCTGCTACAGAATTCAATGTCGACAAACCCATACCACAAGCTTACCTTTGTCTGATCTACTCAACCTTCTACTGTTTAAAAACATTCGTTGAAGCGGACATTCGCTAACATGCCGCGCAGAACATATAAGCTAGGCTTCATTGAAGAAGCATTCCGAGTCAGGTAAGCAGTCACCCCCTCACCATTGCTTCCTACTGGTCTTCGTCATGAAGAAAATTCCTAAGTTATATCCATTCTATGAATGTCTGCCGTTGGGTCACCCTCCCGCACGTTACCAGTTTCGGCTGGAAGGATGCGTTGTGGAGTTGCGCTGGATCTCTACCAATTGAAGGCGCGTAATTGTGGTCTTAGCACCGAAGATCGTGGCGGTTCGTCTTGAACTGCTACGAAGGGAGGTCAATGGCGGGCGCAGGTTTTCAACGGCTTTCTGAACTTGAAAATTTACATTCTGGTTCTGTTTTCGCATGGCTAGTCAGTGGCTAACCATTTCTTCAGGTAGGTCAGGTTTGTGCAACCGTAGTCCAGGTATGCGGGCTGTTCTGCAGGTGTGTTGTATCGCACGGCAACCATGGAGGGTGCCATGGGTTTAAGCCAGCAAGCGCCGCTGTAGTTCAGTTTGCGCATATTCGTAGATCTTTAGTGACATTTCTTCTTCATGGCATTTTGTACCTGATCCCTTGAGCGCGTGAATTCCCTCTATTGGTGTTGGCTGCATTTGCGTATACGTATCAGTAAGCGTTCGGCTGAGAACACTTCTTGCTGTACTTGGAAGCCATCAACATGGAATCCGTTTGCAAGACGGATGTGACGCCGCAACTCATGCTTCGTGTTTGAGTCAAGGACACCCCAGCGCCGCATTCATCTCGGCAGCAATCTCACTGCTCCTGCACATCGTTGCTGAGTTCTGAAACGTTGATACGTCGACATTAGCGGCGCCTTGGCACTCTAGCATCTAGCATCATCTCCAGCAAGTAACGAAAGCTGTCCGCAGAAATCCATCCCTCCCGCGCAGCCTTGCGTCTTTGATTCCCTTGTCTCGGGACTGCCACTTTGGACGGCGCCACAAAAATCATTCGGGACTTATCTGGACGTCAACGGTGGCCTTAGCGAGCTAATCATCAGCCAAGGAGCGATCCAAGGAGGCCCTCGAGACGCGCAACCAGCCAGGACACCCACGATATCTCCAGCTGGACTCTCCAACACAGCCTCTCCGTCTGACGCCGCTAGCGATTGGTATTTGTCCCTCGTCGGACCTCTGCGCCCGCTTCGTAGGCGCTGCGCTGTCCTCTGCGACTCGGTGATCTGGCGGGTCGAAGGGTCGAAGGCCGACCGGGGTGTTCAAGGGATACTGCAGAGCAACCCAAATCTGCGGAGCCGCTCTCTGAATGTTGCCCTTACATTCATCATCGCCGAAAGGGAAGATGCATCGCCATACGTACTCGAACGGGGCATATCCCTCTCAAGGAAGCACCTTCTCAATCCAACCTCACAAGTACGTTCAGCTGCCGCAATGCTCAGCACAGTGCTCCCATCGCCTCTGCCCTCTATTCTGCACGACGATAAAACCTGGATGCCCGACGCTAACCACCAGTGCTATTGCAGGTTTCAGCCTCGGTCACAACCTGCGCTTCGGCGGCGGAGGCAATTGATCCAGCGCCTGCTGCTTATAGGCTCCATCTTCCTCACGGCGTTCTATTTCATCTTCCCCAACCTGCGGCCGAACCTGGGCTCCGGTCCCCTTAGCTACCTCACTTCGAGTGAGGACTCGCAACTAGAGACTGTGCGCTACTACGATCTGAACAATGTGCAAGGCACTGCACGGGGGTGGGAACGAGAAGAGAGGATATTGATTTGCGCCCCCTTCGAGATGCTTCGCCGCATCTTCCTATGTTCTTCAGCCACCTGCAGAACTTGACTTACCCGCACAATCTCATCGACCTGGCCTTCCTCGTCGGCGATTCCAAAGACAATACCATCGCTCTGTTGACTGAGAAACTGGAGGAGCTGCAAGCCAACCCAGACCCCAAAAAGACATTTGGCGAGATCTCAGTCATGGAAAAGGATTTCGGACAAAAGGTCAACCAGGACGTCGAGTCGCGTCACGGTTTCGCAGCGCAGGCTGGTCGTCGTAAGTCGATGGCCCAGGCGCGCAACTGGCTTCTCAGTGCCGCTCTGCGACCCACTCACAGCTGGGTTTACTGGAGAGATGTCGATGTCGAAACAGCACCGTTCACGATTCTCGAGGATCTTATGCGACACAACAAGGACGTCATTGTGCCAAGTAGGTTCAATTATGCCACGTAGGAGCGAGTAACAACTGACATGACCGCACAGACGTCTGGCGCCCGCTACCTGACTGGCTCGGTGGGGAGCAGCCCTACGATTTGAACTCCTGGCAAGAATCCGAAACCGCCCTTGCGCTCGCTGACACTCTCGACGAGGATGCTGTCATTGTCGAAGGATACGCAGAGTATGCAACCTGGAGACCCCATCTGGCCTACCTCCGCGACCCTTACGGCGATCCAGATATGGAGATGGAGATTGATGGAGTTGGTGGAGTCAGTATTCTGGCTAAAGCAAAGGTCTTCCGCTCCGGTGTTCACTTCCCCGCCTTCAGCTTTGAGAAGCACGCCGAGACCGAGGGCTTTGGCAAGGTACGTGGTGATGTGCATCTAATTTGTCCTTTAGAGTCTGACAGTATGATAGATGGCCAAGCGTATGAAATTCTCTGTCGTCGGTCTGCCCCACTACACAATCTGGCATCTTTACGAGCCGAGTGTTGACGACATTCGACACATGGAAGAGATGGAGAAGGAACGCAAGAAAAAGGAAGAGGAGGAGAAGGCAAAGAAAGAGAAGGAGGAAAAGATGCACGCAACATTTGACACCAAGTCGTCAGAATGGGAGAAGGAGAAGTCAGAGGTTCAAGACCTCGTCCAGAAGGCCAAGAACGAAGAAAAGGCCCGGCAAGAAAAGGAGCAGGCTGAGAAAAAGAGGAGAAAAAGGAAGGGAAGAAAGAGGAGAAGGAGGAGGAAAGAAAAGAGGAAGAGAAGAAAGAGGAAGAGAAGAAAGAGGAGAAGAAGGAAGAGAAGAAAGATGAGAAGAACGATGAGAAGAAAGATGATAAGAAAGATGAGAAGAAAGAAGAGAAGAAGGATGGATCATAAGCGTCAAATGTACGTCGAGTCGTTGTTGTCATGTCTAGCGAAGTAACCATCTAATCAATCCTAGGAACGCTCTTCCTAAAAGCGGCCAACAATAAGGCTGAGCAACCTGCTTGACATCCTCTATCCGCCTGCGATATCATCTTTTTGAAGGCCCATCGCACGCTACGTATGGGCCGTTAGGAGCTGTTCGGGCAACGACGACAGTAACGATTCTGGATAGAGTACACGAGAACATGTATTATCTGCCAACTTTTCACCAATTGTTGCACTGCGTCATGGCAACTGCGACGCACGTAGAAGTGCAGCAGGCTATTCTTTTCATTGTGCACGGCTACGTACACGATTCGGCAAGCCAGTCTCTTGATGGAGGATATAGAGCATCTGATGTTGGTGGCTCTTTTCGCCCTTGTCGAAGAATTGTATACATTAGACAGTTGTTGCAGCATCTGAGGCGTCCCGGGCTGGATAGTAGAATTTGAGCATTGCCTTTGTAACAGTAATTTATTGCGTTTCAAGAGATCTGAGTTTGCAAAGGCGTGGATGGTGATGCTTGAAGCTCAGCGCGGACAACCTGGCCTTTGCGGAGAGCGTTGGAGACCTCCGAGCGGCGTCGCTTGGCAGAGCAATGTACCTTCAGTCGTGCTCACCAACGCTGTTGCCTGCCAACCTTGCTTGACGTGTCCAAATAAAAGATCTGCAACTTCTGGGAGTGCAGACATCACGACGCACACAGGCGACCGTGCTACGAAGGATGCATGTTCTTTTCTGAGCTTTCCAAACGGGATATGTAGCTATATCCCCACCACCACACCCACATCGTTGTCGCGTCCACCACGCCTTTGTCGCGCCATACACACGAACTCCCATCCACCGTTGCCATGTCGAGCATCGACAGCGAACACGATGGCGCAAATCTTCACCCGGACGCGCCTGCGAGCTTGGATCCTCGACCTATTACCGTCGCAGTCAATCCAGTCGCGCTGGTAGTCACCGAATGTATCACAGTCACCTCTGCTATGCGGAAGCATGCCCGCTGGGCGCACTCTTCTGTCTCAGCAATCTTGGGCGGGTCTTCGAACAAGACACCTGCTGTCCAACGGCGGGACCGAACAGGACAGGGGATAATCACCGGTGGAGAGCAAGAGGAAGCCGTACCTAGCAGATGGGGGCTGCGGGGAAAGAAGGGGAAGAGCTTACAAGACAACCCTCTCATGTCTGCATTTGCACGGTTAAGGAATGACCTGAAGGGCTGCAAAGGTAGGCGTTGGGCCACATCACCCCCAGGGATATTCTAACACTACGACAGACATCAGGACCTTCGATACGCCCTCGATGCTACATCCCTTCCTTCAGGTCATCCGCTCCTCTTCCACGTCTGCACCCATTACCTCGCTCGCCCTCATCGCCATTACCAAGTTCCTCTCTTATGGCGTTATCGGTCATGACTCTCCTCGTCTACCCGAAGCCATGCAGCAGCTTTCATCTGCCATAACACATTGTCGTTTCGAAGCGAGCGATTCGGCCGCCGATGAGATAGTATTGCTCCGTATTTTGAAGCTCATGGAGGGTATGATATCAGGTCCCGGCGGACAGGTCCTGGGCGATGAGAGCGTCTGCGAAATGATGGAGACTGGACTAAGCATGTGCTGTCAGGCAAGACTTTCTGAGTTGCTTCGTCGGTCGGCTGAGATTGCCATGGTCTCTATGTGCCAGGTTATATTTCGAAGATTGAAGACGCTGGAGATCGAAACACCAGACGAACTCGATGCGCTGGATGAGGAGTTGGAAGGAAAGATCGAGTCCGATGGCTTGAAGATGGACCCTTCTATGAACGGCCAGGGCGAGGTCGCGCAGTCGAAAGTGGAGTCCCCCAGCAGTCCAGCAATTCTGAGAGGGGCCACGAAGATCACGAAGATGCAAACCCAGCTAGCAGTACGCTCGACCTGCCTGCAACAGCTGTAGGTGAGAATTCACCTGCTGAAATCCGGCCATATTCTTTGCCATCTATAAGGGAACTGTTCAGGGTGCTGGTCGATCTGCTGGACCCGCATGACCGTCAGCATACGGACACTATGCGCGTTATGGCGCTACGCATTGTAGACGTTGCGCTCGAAGTTGCCGGACCCTCGATAGCGAGCCATCCGAGTCTCGCGAATCTGGCCAAGGATACGCTCTGCCGACATCTTTTCCAGCTCGTGAGGTCAGATAACATGGCTGTTCTCAACGAGTCATTGCGTGTAGCAGGAACTCTGCTTGCAACATGCAGAAATGTGCTGAAGCTGCAACAAGAGCTCTATCTCTCTTATGTGGTCGCGTGTCTCTTCCCGCGGGTCGAGATACCCCAGGAACCTGGCATCGACCAGTCCTTATACGAGGGCGTGCCGCAAGCCCCGAGTCTTGTCAAGCCACCACCTCAACAAGCCCCCAGCAGTGGTCGATCAACACCAGTACCCGTCAAGGACAGACAAAAGCTCGGTCTGGAGGGTGGCGCTCGAAAGCCTGATGCTAGGGAAGCTATGGTCGAGAACCTTGGTGGCCTTGTCCGGATACCATCATTCATGGCTGAGCTGTTTGTCAATTATGACTGCGAGATCGACCGTGGCGATGTCTGTATGGATATCGTTGGCCTGCTCTCACGCAATGCATTCCCTGATTCGGCGACATGGAGCACAGTCAACGTACCTCCGCTGTGCTTGGATGCTTTATTGGGGTTCGTGCAGTCCATAGCGGATCGCTTGGACGATGAGCCTGTAACAGAAGGGTTCCCAGGTGCCGAAGCACTGCGTGAGCAGCGGTTGCGAAAGAAAATCATTATTCGCGGAGCAACCAAGTTTAATGAGAAACCAAAGGCCGGTATTGCGTTCCTGGTGTCTCAAGGTATCATCTCTGATCCAGACGACCCAAACGCAATTGCCGAATTCGTCAAGGGCACGACTCGAGTCGACAAGAAAGTATTAGGAGAATTCCTCTCGAAGCGTGATAACGAACCCATACTGAAAGCTTTCATGAAGCTCTTTGACTTCCGGGGCCTACGTCTTGATGAGGCATTGAGGCTACTCCTACATACCTTCCGTCTTCCTGGTGAGTCGGCACTCATTGAAAGGATTATCACAGACTTCTCTGAGGAATATTACAATGCGGCGGAGCCGGAGGAGATTGCCAATAAGGATGCGATCTTTGTGCTCACATACGCTGTCATCATGCTGAACACGGATCAGCACAACCCTAATCTCAAAGGCGACAAACGAATGAAGGTGGAAGACTTCGCAAAGAACCTCCGTGGTGTCAATGACGGCAAGAATTTCGACCCGGAATATCTGCAAGCTATTTATGACTCGATCAAGACGCGCGAGATCATTCTCCCCGAGGAGCACAATGACCGAAACGCCTACGATCACGCCTGGAAGGAGCTACTGGTCAAGGTCCAATCAACCTCAAACATGATCATCTGCGACACCAACATCTTCGACGCTGATATGTTTGCAGCAACGTGGAAGCCTATCGTGGCGACCCTATCCTACGTCTTCATGTCTGCAACGGACGACGCTGTCTTTTCGCGCGTTGTGCTTGGCTTCGACCAATGTGCACAGATAGCGGCGAAGTACGGGCTGAGCGATGCGCTTGATCGAATTATCTCCAGTCTCTCTTACATTAGCACATTGGCACCTGACATGCCACCAAGCACGTCACTCAACACCGAGGTTCAGGTTGACAAGAAGAGTGTGATGGTCAGTGAAACTGCCGTGCGCTTTGGTCGGGATGGCAGAGCTCAATTGGCGACTGTTGTCTTGTTCCAAGTCATCAAGGGCAATGAAGCGGGTATACGGGATGGATGGAACCATGTAAGTCTTCGAATATGTCGATCTTTCTCAGAAGCTAATATGTACAGCTCATCCGCATCATGGTGAACCTCTTCATCAACTCGCTCATCCCACCCTACTTTCTTTCCTTTCAGAAGACACTCGCACTACCTCCCATACCGCTTCAGAACCCCGCACAGGTCATTGACCGAGCCGAACGTCCGGCTGATGCAGGCATCTTTTCTGCTTTCACATCATATGTGTCAAGCTTTGCCAACGATGAACCTCCTGAACCTTCAGATCAGGAGATTGAGTACACACTTTGCACTGTTGACACGGTCAAGGAGTGTCACTTTGAAGACATACTCGCCAACATCAGTCAGCTGCCTGTAGAGGCGCTACGATCGCTCCTTCAGTCCCTGCTTGAGCACATCCCTGAAGACGGTGAGCCAAGGGTGATTGTAGTCAAACCAGAGGTCCCTGGACAAGCTGTACGACCGAACGGCAACAAGGTCAAGGGTAAGGGTCCGCTTTACGACCCTAGTCTTGTTTTCGTTCTTGAGCTGGCTACAGTGCTCGCACAGCGCGATGAAGAGACTGTTAAAGAGCTTGCAAAGGATGTCACAGACGCTTTGTCGAGCGTGATTCGTGATGCGTCAAGGCATCACCCTGTCGTCATAGCACGTTCGGTCTACTACCTGCTCGGACTACTCAAGGCCAGTAACGACTACGACTTCATCCGCGCGCCCGTGCTTCTCCATACATTCTCTAGCTTCGATGAAGCACTACTCAAGGAGTGCTCACAGCCACTCCTTCACGGCTTGTCAGAGTGCTGCAAAGGCCCGGTGGCTCTCCGCAGCGAACTGGCAGGCTCACCGGACTTCTGGACTATATTGAACCGCCTTTGCGGTGTCCCCGAAGCAGCAGGTGACGTCTTCCAGCTCGTCGAAGACCTGACTACCTCGCCGCAACCTTGCATCACTGCAGACAATTACGAAGCTACCATTACACTGCTTAACGAGTTCGCCACGCAAGCGCAGGTCGGAGCCCGCGAAGAACAGCTGCACGACCTAGCTGCTCGACGCGGCAAGGGCCAGAAGCCCAAGAAACCAGAAAGTACCGAGGTTGTTGTTCGTGGCAGCAAAGCCATGACCATTGTGTTCCAGCTCTCGAGCAGAGTGCCGGCTTTCATCGAGCAGTCGCACCTAGAGACCACCGAAGGTAAGCCCAGTCCGCTCTTCATGTCAACTCTCAAAGACAATCCGAAGCTGACACAACAAAGCATGGACAGCGTACTGGTCCCCGATCCTCAAGACGCTTGCCCACCAATGTCTCAATCCATGTCGCGAGATCCGATCCAATGCCTTTTCATCCATCCAACGCACACTTCTCTCCTCCTCGCTTGCGTCTCCTGACCACAAGGAATGGACTGCCATTTTCTCGTCCGTCCTCATGCCTCTCATCACCCAACTCCTGAAGCCTGAAGTCTACCAATCCGATCCCCTCGGCATGAGCGAAACGCGTGTTCGCGCCGCAACCCTGCTCTCAAAGGTCTTCCTGCACTACTTGGTGCTGTTGAGCGAAGTGGAAGCGGATAAAGAATTCCTGGATCTGTGGCTCAAAATCATCACAATCATGGACCGTTTGGTGAACAGTGGTCAGGGTGATATGGAAGAGGCGGTTGGTGAGAACTTGAAGAACATGTTGTTGGTGTTGAGCAACGGCGGCTATCTTGTGCCGCCAGATGAGGAGCCAGAGAAAGAACAGCTGTGGAACGAGACATGGAAGAGGATCAATCGATTCCAGCCGGAGTTGTTCAAAGAAATTTTCCCGGAGGAGGTTGGCAAGCCTAAGCGGTCAAAGGACGAGCGCAGGTCCAGGGACGAGAGGCCAAAGAGGATGCTGCAAGCGCTGAGAAGGTGGACGGTAGTGGGGAAGTGGAGGCTCAGGGCGAGACGACAGAGCTGGTAGTCGGGGAAGGGGAGAAGGAGGATAAGGAGGAGAAGAAGGAGAAGGGGGGAGGAGAAGGAAGAGAAGGAAGAGAAGGAGGAGGAGGTTGTTCAGAAGGAAAGTTAGGTGGTCTTGTGTTCATGCGAGCGGTGACTTTGCAGAAAGCATGTACATTCTGGCGCATAGTATTCGATCAAGGTGTGCCTCGGTTTATGTACTTACTCAATCGATAGACGAAAGGGTTTTGTTGTTGGACCTATTGGTTTCACACCACACGACCTGTCGACCTTGACAACTCCACACGGACCTTCTGCTGCCCAGTGACGCCAATGCCAAGCCTCGACAAGTCAGTGCTGGCGTCAAACTCGACCCCTGTCCGTGGAAATGGGGTTGTGAGAGTTCAAGATATCACGATGGCCGCTGTCACAAGAACGAGCGGCGCGTAGTAGTGCGCAAGCCTGTGCTCATGGCGCAAACTAGGAGAAGGGGTTCAACTTCCATACAGCTGTGAGCACAGCAGCACCGTCTCACGAGGCACAAATGCTGTACCTAACTAAGCCCATGATAGCTGTAAGGGCCGCCGATGGATCGCGGGTGACAGATGAGATTACACGGGACTGCCTGCCCATAAAATTGAGCTTGCCGCCTTCCGAGTACAGTTGGCACGGATCTCTCCCTCTTCGCCACCTGTACGACCTCTTCCGCTCTTTTCAATAGCGTTCAACGCACCTTTCGCTCGTTTGTTTGTTAGTGGCGCACCGCGCGCGGCTCCTGCCATCCGACGCCTCGCTGTGGTTCCCTACTGGTAGTGCACTAGCAGTCCTGACGATAGGATTATTATATACTTGTGGAGCTCCCCGTCGCGTACTGTTTGCCCGCTACTGTCTGCTTCCCGCACGGTGGACTTTGAACGCGCGTCACGCACACTCTCGCTCTACCATTCTCGCAATGGCTTCGGTATGTGCTCTACCCAACATTCTGGAGCCCTCGATCGGCACTACTGCGGATACTAACGGCCTGACAGCTCATTCGCTCGCTCGTACTCCTCCCCGCCTTGTTCTCGAGCATCGCCCACGCCGTCAACCCGGTCGAGGTGCGCGGTCAGGACTTTGTCGACACCGTCACAAACAAGCGGTTGATGATCGTTGGTGTCGACTACCAGCCTGGGGGTCAAGCCGGATACAAGCCGCAAGACGGTCAAGATGCCCTCAGCAACGCCGATGTGTGTCTGCGTGATGCTGTGGTCATGCAGAAGTTGGGTGTAAGTCTTATTGCACAGCTCTATCTGCACATGCCAATGACTTTAGGTGAACACGATCCGTGTCTACAACGTCGACCCCACTCTGGACCACTCCGAGTGCATGTCTATCTTCAACGCCGCCGGTATCTACTTGATCCTCGATGTCAACTCTCCTCTGTCTGGCGAAAGCATCAACCGCGCCGAGCCATGGACATCCTACCACAAGGACTACCTTAGGCGCATCTTCGGCGTCGTTGAAAACTTCAAAGCGTTCCCCAACACACTCGCCTTCTTCGCTGCAAACGAGGTCATGAACGATCTATCAACCGCCGAATATAACCCCATGTATATTCGAGCTGTTCAGCGTGACCTGAAGAACTACATCAAGAACCACTCCGATCGCACAATCCCTGTTGGCTACTCCGCCGCCGATGTGCGTGAGATTCTGCAGGACACCTGGGCCTACATGCAGTGCTCCCACGACGACGACCAGTCCTCTTCTGACTTCTTTGGCCTCAACTCGTACAGCTGGTGTGGCGAAGCTAGCTTCCAAACTTCTGGTTATGATGATCTGGTGAAGATGTTCCAGGACTCGGCCATCCCTGTTTTTGTAAGTCTGGCATTGACTCATGTAAAATCATTGCTAACACTGGTTCAGTACTCTGAGTACGGCTGCAACGAAGTCCAGCCCCGTATCTTCACCGAGGTCGAGGCTCTGTACGGCACTCAGATGACCTCGCTCAGCGGCGGTCTGGTCTATGAGTATTCACAGGAAGAGGCCGACTACGGTCTTGTCGTCATCAACAGCAATGGCAGCCTGTCTCTTCGCGAAGACTTTGATAACCTTCAGGGGCAGTTCAACAAGCTGGATCTCAGTCTTATCCAGTCGACAAATGCATCGAGCACCAACATCCAGCCTCCGGAGTGTAGCATGGATTTGATTACAGCTGAAGAGTTTAGCAAGAACTTCACTATCCCAGCCGTCTGCCCCGGATGCCAGGACCTCATCACCAAGGGCATCAGCAACCCCAAGAACGGCAAGCTTGTTGATGTCTCCAACACTAAGCCTAAGCAGGCCATCTATGGGTCCAACGGTGTCGAGGTCCAGAATCTGGAGCTTACGAAGCTGACCGAAGCCAACACACCAGGCGGTCAGAATCTCAGCCCGTCAGGCACAGGAACCGGGACTGCCAGCGGGACTGCAGCACAGCCATCAGCGACTCAGACCGGCTCTGCCAGTAGTACGTCGATGGGTGGTTGGTGCAGTATGGCTGTCCTTGGCGCCTTGCTGACAGCTGTGCTCAACTAGGTGGCACAACCATCCCTAAAGTTATGCCCATTCCAACAGTAAAGGGTGGAGCGTCAAGCTTTAGCGGCACAAAATCGATATGGTTTGCGCTCGTGACGTTTTGGCTAGCTGGCAATTGAGCACATCTTCAACAGCGACAAGGCACAACTCAGCGGACAGTGACGGTTTCATCGGACTTTATTTTTTCAGAATAATGGATCTGAGGCATAGGCCATTTGAGGCCGGGATTGATGAAGCTTCTTTCGTGTATATGATTGGACGATGTATACCCCTTCTTGTAGCCAACCCCGTGGGTAGGCCCCTTCAACTCTTCATATGTTTTTCCATGTTCATGAAATCACTAAATGCAATTCAAGGAATTATGTAAGCTCTTGCTTGCACATTCGAGTTCTAATGCGCTTTTGACTAAAGTGAATCACAACACCATCTCTTATTAATTGCTGGCCGATGTCGTCACTGGCTGATCACGATTTGATGAGCATGCAAGACTTGCTACGCAGGTATGTCGTTGCGAAAGATGGTGAGTATTGTAATATCTGACTTATCTGGTTCGTTTCAAACGTTTCACTGTCGGCCACGAAGAAGGAAGATTACGCAAGAAAAACGAACGAGGTAGGTGATGCAGAAGCTGCTGCTTCTCCCTCTACAGCCGTTGTCGAAACAGCAGGATGGTCTTCTCCTTCGGCAGCTGGTGTTTCCGCTGGAGCTGCAGCACCCTCCGCTGCAGATGTCTCCGCGGGTGGCTGTTCGCCCATCGCCGCAGTCGATTCTGCAGGCGCAGTCGCATTGCCGGTTGCTGGTGCTTCGGTTGGTGCTTCAGCGGGCGCTTCGGCGGGCGGCGCAGCTGCTGGTGGTGCCTCGCCAGCGGCATCACCAGGCGCGGTCGCATTTCCGGCTGCGGGTGCTTCGGCAGGTGGTGCAGCTGCAGGCGGCGCTCCTCCAGCAGCATCCTCAGGGGGCGCAGGCGTGAATGCAGCCTGGTCCAAGGCAATCTTCCCCGCGGTACCGCCAACGGGCTCGCCGCCGTCGGTGCTCTTCTCTGTTGCTTGGGAGAGCTTGGCGTAGTCGGCTACTTGTTGGGCGCTCGCACTAGTACCTTGTCAGCGACTGCATGGTGGAGCAACGATTGAATGTGCATACGGGTTGATAACCATAACCTGTCCCTCCTGGCAATGCGGACCCGTCGCGCAGTACAAGAACATAGCGTCAGTACTCGTGACTGGCATGTTGAACGTGCCGACTTCTGTCTGCCCGTCCTCGAAAGGGATGTGACCGCTGTGCACCCCGGCTTCCATGGGCGTGCACGCTGTGTCGGCCGTGGACTGCGTTACGGTGTGGTTGCCATTACTGAACTGGAACTGTACGATGTCGCCGACAGCGGCAACGACGGAGTTCGGGACGAAGGTGTCCTGGGGTCCGCCAACAACTACGGGGATGATTTGGTTGGCGCGGCGGTGCGGTTTTACTGGTTTGATTAGAACAGTTGGGTCTGGGCGCATGGTTTTGGTACCTTGATTTTTGGGATTGTTGACCGTGACCAGTGACTGCGGCAGAGCAGTGGCCGTGGCAGCGATGGTTAGAAGGAGGCAGAACGACTTCATTGTTGCAGGATTATGACGATAAATTGGCGATGGGTATCTTGAGTGCGATTAAAGAGCGAGCACCGTTCAACAGTTGACTCGGCTATATATAAAAAAAGAAGAGATTATAGAAGGCCGTTCGACAGCTAGTAAACCAAAAGAGTGATGGTAAAGAGAAGTAACCCGTGGTGTGATAATGTGTAGAAGCCGGCAAAGCGAGCTGCTTTATGCCTTCGACTACCGCAGAGTATTCTGGGCTGTCTGATACAGACCTCTACCCCTTCTGCTATCTCTTTTGCTGCGCCAATCTGTCTCTTTGTAGACTCCATAGTCCTCAAACAGTGACAAGGCCTGAGATGTAGACCAATGAACCTATGGGATTACGCTTAGTAGAATACCTGTCTGTCATATCCCTATAGCCAAGCTTTTATGCTGTCTCAGCGCGTGATTGACATGTTTGACAGGCTTGCCGTAGGCACCAGCCTAGAAATAATTGCGTAGACTGTTGTTTGAGAGTCGCCAAGTCAAGTGGGTCTTCTCAGTAGCCGAGTGGCATGATCACTGTCTAGAAACAGTACATGCCTGACGTAGAACGCATGCTGCCTGGCGAGCACTTCAGTGCCGAACGAACCGACTTGGAAGTTTGGGTGAACCTAAACATTACATAACTGCACGCTCTTGACCTTGCAGTATAAGCGCGCTCAGGTAGAATTCACTCGATGAAGACAATTGCAAGCTAGGGGTGACGAGGGGAGACTCATTCCCAGTGAGCGCACACGATGCAACAGGACGTTGTACGATGAGAAGTAACAGTGTACGATGAATTCGACGATAGTAAAGGAGGATTGCATCAAAGTCGATGCTGAGAGGTGGTGAAACAGTTTGAGTTCGTGGTTCCTCCGTGCCTAAGGCGCTAGGCACGGAGGAACATCGGTTGTCCCTGAGCTCCGTACTGCAGGAACATCCCAAACCCAAGCAGACGTCATTGCACTCGACATGCGAAGAACGATACCATTGTTCTTTGCCGCTTCAAGATGCGCAAGCTTCCAGACGTCGCGTAGGCTCTACTCAGCGCCCATTGTCAACATTGCCAATGGCACATTCTACCGCCACCATCCAGAGTCGAAGCCAGCTCCTGGACAGGATGCGCCTCCCAATCCACCGCTGTTTCCAGGTTTGAGCCTCTCGTTGCCTTCGTTCGCAACTCCAAACCAGCATTGGGCTGTCTTGAGTCCTTCTTCCAGTATCCGCACCGCGTTTCTGCAGGTTCTTCGTGGTCAATTCCTCTGTTTCCCGCCAACAGCCCGGACATACCCCTACCTCTTATCTCCGGAAATTGCAGAAAAGAACCCCAGGCTGCGGTACCCTGACCAAGCCATTGAGTATGTCGGCTTTAATGTGGAGCGAAAGGCCTTTGGCGGCGCATATCTTTCTGCTCGCTACGAGAGTCTGAAAGAGGAGGGAGACTTTACGTTGAAGCGGTACCTGACTGGGATTGTTACGTTGAACCCTGGCGAGGAAGAGCTTAAAGCCAAGTCTATCGATGCAGAGGTCACGAGACAGGTCATGAAGGATCTTGAGCTTGAGAGATTCTTGGAAAAGCCTGTTAACATGCTCAGTAATGGGCAAAGTCGCAGAGCCAGAATCGGGAAGGCATTGCTGACGAGGCCCGAGGTTCTGTGTTTGGATGCGCCTTTTAGTATGCCTTATAACACTGCTTTGTTATACGATTTGCTGACGGGTTGCCAGTTGGTTTGGATCCAATAGTGACACAACATATCTCTCGACTACTGCATCGCCTTGCTGAAGCAAACTCGCCTAGGATTGTGCTGTCATTACGACCACAAGATGCAATACCAGAGTGGATCACGCACATTGTCTATGCTGGTGAAGATGGTAAAGTCGACTCACTCGGACCGAAAGAAGAGGTTTTCCAATACTTAGCGCAGCAGTATGCTATTGCTGAGAAGTCGATCAAGTCGAAATCATCAGATCTCGAACTAGATTCGAAGCTGGTTGAGCTGCGTGAGGTGGGACGTCATCTCTCTGAGAGAGGTGACTTCGAGACGGATGGTGCTGATGCATCAGCATTATCAGGTGCGCTTAGCCGGGACGGTTACAAGAAAATCGACGATACTCAAGTGCCAGTTGGAGAACCTATTGTCGAGATGCAGGGTGTTAACATCAAGTATGGAGCCAATTCTGTGCTTGGAGAGTGGAAACAGAATATCAACGGAGAAGAGAAAGATGGTTTGTACTGGAATGTCCACCGCGGGCAACGCTGGGGAATCTTCGGTGCGAATGGTTCTGGAAAGACTACACTCATCAGTCTCGTCACTTCAGACCACCCCCAAACATACTCGGCGCCAGTCAAACTCTTCCAGCGCTCACGTTTGCCAGAGCCCGGTGTGCCTGGCATCACGATCTTCGAGATTCAAGCACGCATGGGCCATGCCTCGCCAGAGGTGCATGCACTGTTCCCCAAGCACCTCACCGTGCGACGCGCGCTCGAGTCTGCATGGAGCGAGACACCAATCGTCAAAGCTCGTCTAGACGACGACGCAACAAAACGCATTGAAGCTTGCCTACGCTGGTTCGAACCCGAGCTCAACCTCCTGCTCAAGGACGGCGAGACCTCAAGCGGTAATCTAGACTGGGCATCCCACGTCCTGTTCGGCGAGAGTTCCTACTCCGCACAACGCGTGCTCCTCTTCCTCCGCGCCACGATCCGCAACCCCGATATCGTCATCCTCGACGAAGCATTCAGCGGCATGGACGACCTCGCCCGCGACAAGTGTCTTTTGTTCCTCAGCCACGGCCAATCCATGGCACTCCGCTACACAGAAGCCGGCCACAAACCAGTAGCCACCAAAGAAGCTGTCGTGGTCCCGGGATTGCAAGATCATCAAGCACTGCTGTGCATCAGCCACAGCAAGCAGGAAGTACCTGGGTGCGTACGAGACTGGATTTGTTTGCCTGAGCCGGGCACTGCGCCGCCACGGTTCGGAAAGTTCGATGGCCCTGTGGAGATGGGTAGGGAGAGGTGGAATGAGGTCTGGAATTGGCCGCAGATGTGAGTATCGTTCGAGGCTGGCTTTCATTCATGTGTAGTGAGTTCATACCTTCACAACCCTGATACACATTTCCGCCTGAACCTGCCTGTGCTCTTGGGAGTAAAGAAGCCATCGCTCGATTAGGATATGTTCTCCATTCTTGGACGGGCGATTGTCATTCATACGTGCTCTTGATGATTGTAAAGATATTTGCAAATCTATATTCTTCAAGAAGGCGCCGAATATGCGATGAGTGCGTGCTTCGGCCAAGTATTCCTGACGCTTCGAGAAGAAGAAAAAAAGTTCTACAAAGCCCGCTGCCAGCTACTATGACTAACCTACAACCTCGCCATACTTCCCCTCTTCATCTTCGCTTTGGCCTGCCTGATAGCCTTGTCCACTTCCTCGGTGCCTAGGTCCTTCGTCTCGAAAACACCGCCATCCCAAAGACCGGCAGCAACCAGGTCAACGAGGCTCAGAACGCGCGTCTGCACCGTCGCGCCATCGCGCCTATTCTTGCCCTCGCGGCGACTAGCGCTGATTCTCTCCGCGAAGCGCCACAGCGGGCCGTCTGCAATAATGCCCTTTGCGCCTCGCACAGGGGTCCATTCATCCGCGAGTCGAATCGTCGTGGGGATTTTGCAGTTTTGGACTTGGCTACAAGGATCATGCCCTCTTCTTCGAACCGGGTGTACGAGTTCTTCAGCGTCTCTTTGTTGACGGCTTCGTAGTAGGAGAGGTCGCCTTGGTGATAGAGCGTCTTACCGAGGAGCTGAGAGCGGTCTTGCACGCGCTTCATGTCGAGCCACTTTTCGCTTGCGGGGACGGAGAGTTGGCGGGGTGCTTGAGAGGGGGTGAGCATCATTAGGGATATGGCGCCGAGCCAGGCAGCTTCGATGAATGGCCAGATCAGGAAGCAGTAGAAGTCGAAGTTTTCTCGGCCGGTTTTTCTTTCCTCGTCGCTTAGTTCTAGGGATTCGATCACACCCTCGCTGTCGCGATTTACTTTGATGACATTGTCGATCTCAAGCCCCGTAATTGTGCGTGCGAGGTTAAAGTCCAGGCCTTCGGTGGGAAAGATGAATTCACCGCGGAAGAGCTGGGAGAGGAAGGCAACTTGTGTGTGCAGGTCGGTATAACTCATGCGTTGGGATTCGGGGGCACCGCCGCGTTTGACGGTAGTATAGAGAGCAGCGGAGACGAGGGATTGCAGAATGAAGAGGTGGATTGTCATGTTGCGGTAGAAGGAGAGTTGGAAACTGAAACGAAACGTTAGTGGATGTAAGCCTATACACGACTATCAGAGTTGAAGACGTACCGGTCGACAGCGTAGTAGGTATCCTCCGGCAATTCGGGCACAAGGCCTACGAGGCCCGGTCCCAATACTTCGAGCGCGCGATCTACCACAACGCTTGTAGGAAGATTACCAAAATGCGCAACTCTGCCGCCTTGAGCACGGACGCGGTCGCACAGCCATTCCACTCTACGAATGAGCTCGGTCTTGCCTACACCGCGCCCTCGCAGCGTAAGTAGCACTGTGCCGACCAGCGCCGTGGGCATGACCACGGAAACATCATTGATCTCGGACAAGACCTTGTACCCGAGCGTCCGTAGTAAGCGAATGCGGTCTTCCTTTGTATCAAGCTGTTGCGGCAGCTTGCTTGCCCGTTCGCGCTGTTGGCTGATGAAGGTACGCAAAGACCAGGGCTCATGGAAGCGTACGTCTACGCGGCCAAGTTTGAGCGAAAGGACCGAAGATGATGACAGGAAATCTATAAGGTTTTCTTTTGGTTTCGGCTGGCCGAGCAGTTCGCTGATGTAGGAGTCGACTTCGATCACCTTGTCGTATTGCGTGGATACAGGGCAAATAATGGCATCTTCGACGCGGCCGCTCGCCACACTGTCGAGCATGTAACTCAATATACCGAACTTGGGCGGTAAGAGCTTGCCCGTGCGACTTCTCCCTCCTTCGACAAAGCATTCTAGATTGTATCCACATTGCAGTAGTGTGTCGATGTAGGCTTGCACGAGCGTTATGTACAGCTGATCGTCTCCAAAACTCCGCCGTATCCACATGGCGCCTGCGTGCTGTAGAAAAGAGCCTACAACAGGAAAGTTCAAGTTATCGCCTGCGACAACAGTGGGCAGCGCGAGGCCCAGGCGGTAGCAGATGATTTGCAGCGACACATAGTCGACATGAGAGCGGTGGCAGGGTAGGAAGATGATCGAGTGCTTCTTCCGTGCTGCTTCGGTGGCCACGGTGCGTAGCCGCAGCACCTCTTCGCTAGAAACGTGTACGCCTTGATGGTACGCTCTTGTCAGGAGCTGCGTGGCCAGATAGTATGCGCCGCGAATGAAGCCTTTGCTCTCCATCTTGCAGATCATGCCGTCTGTCCATGTCTCGCTGACTTCCAAGAGAGACTCCTCAATCTGCGTCTTTCTCTTCGCTTTCCTGTCCTTTTCGCCGACACCACCACCGTTCTGCGCTTCAGCTCCCAAGAGGCCTTCAGCAGCTTCGACCTCGACTCTCCTTTCGGCCAGTTCGCGTACTTTGGCGACAAGCATGGGGTTGGTGAGCACCCGCGTCTTCATGTCTTCAGAGAAGCCAGAGTAGAACTCGGGCTGGCCGATGTGGTTGTCGAAGGAACGCCATCCTGTGCCAGAGAAGTGCAGCGACACTTCGCGGATGAAGTCCAGGGGTGACGAGCGAAAGCGCGCAAAGCTATTAATGAGGCCTCGGTCGGGCGATACGTTGTAGCCGGCGGCGTGCAGGTGGACATTGTCGTCGGCGGTGATGCTGAGATCGGGCGCATACTCAGATGGCGTGGCGGGCTGAGGGGAGGCCTCGCGGGCTTTAGAGGCAGCCATCATGGGCGAAGAAGTGGCTAGACGCCGGTTCTACCAAGCAAAGGGGATGCACCAGGTGGATGGTGGTGTTCAGCGCAGACACTACATGGGCAGAACGTGACAGATGGTCAGTCGCTATATGCAAGCATGGGACAACAGGAATATGTTGCAGATGAGTTTGGTCATGACATGGTTGGGCTGATCACCGAGAGTGCCGGTGTTGGAGCGCGTTCGATGGCGTCAAGCCTTCAACCCTGGATTTGCCTGTGCCTCGGCTGCGGGGAAGCATGCACACCGTCCCTCATTCGCCCATTGTATGACAACCACCAAGTCGCTAGTTGCTGTACACGGTCATTGCAAATTGCGTCTTGGATTGTTCTTCAACATCCTGCTCTATGGCACCAGTTTCCGCCGCTGCTGTACCCTTTGGGCTGTGCTTTGTCTCTAGAAGACCTCCCACAAACTGACCTTCCCATCCTTGGCCCCTGCAGCAACCCAGTGCTTGACCTGCATCTTCTCCTCGCGCTGTCTCTGCAGCCGGCTCAGACCTGTCTCCTTCTTTACCACCTCCCCAGTTTCCGTTTCACCTCCGTTCTCATCTGTACTGCGTCTAATGTCCCTAGCGCCCAGTACCTCTCCAAAAGCAACAGCGTAAATACCCTCCTTGTGCCACTTCAGCACTGCCACTTCCTTCAGTGTCTTAGTGCTGTATATGCGCACCCGCGCGTCCCAGCCCCCAGTGGCTAAGAGCCGGCCGTCTGAGCGAACACAAAGAGATTGCTGACCAGCATGCTTTGTATTGTTGACCTTGTGCGGTGTTTGAATGGTAGGTGTGCTTGGTAGACGTGAAGCCTGCGCATTCACTGGGTGTGATGGCTCAGTGGAGAGGAGCGAGGAAAGACCGCCAGTTTTGAGAGCTGATGGCTGAGGTTGTAGATGCAGAGCCGGGACAGCACGTTTGGTGAATGTCAGAGGTGGACATGTGCTGTCTTGCCATGCAAGTGTTGAGGCAATTGTTGATATGTCCGAGGGCTCTGGATCGTCTGCGTTCGATGATTTAGAATCCTCTCCAGTATCGACAATATCACAGAGATTCTGAGATGCTGGTTCGGAGTTGACAGTATACTCTGTGACTTTTAACTCAACCACGTTTTCCTGGCCAGTTGGCATAGTCTCCGTACTTTCTCCTTCAGACGGCGATAGGTCTGGGAGGCAATGAGCTGCAATGATAGCATCAGCGCCCGAAGTGAAGTATATCTTGGCATCTGGCGAAACGTCTAACGACAGAATAGGCTGTGTATGAGGCTGACTGAGATAAACAAGTTCAGCCACACCTATAGATGAGTCGTCATTTCTGGGTAGTATGTGTACGGCTGTAAGGCCTCCCTCATAACCGGTGATCATCATGGTATGTTGTGTCTTTGATTTTTGTACGAGCTTAACAGCCATGACCATTCCTGCATTTCTCAGTAAAGGCTCTCAAGACTGTTTGAATAGAGAGATGACAGGTGCACAGTCACTGGTAGTTGCCGATCTTTTGAGAACGTCTTTGATCACTTCCAGGTTTGCGGATGACTTACCTGTATCTTTTGCCTGTGCGCGAGGCACCACATATTTTAATCTTTCGTCAGGAAATTGGTACACCTCAGCCTTCTTGTCGTCTCTAGCTGGGACAGCTACGAGAATAGCGGCATGCGATCTGCTGAACGCTGGCTGAGGTTCATTGTCAAGAACAAGCTCATTTGGCGTCTCTTGATGTGTATGCACATGGCACATAGAAAAAGCGCAGAAATTGAGTGTGTTTACTGGCAGAGTATGCAGCAGCCATGGCATGGGACGGTCGGCGGCTGTAACCTCTGCGGGCAAAGCTGTTGAAAGCGAGGTTTCATCCGATGTACGGATTTGCCAAATCCTTAGACTGTTGTCGCGGCCATGACTGAAGTACGCTCACATGTTAGCGATAGGGTCTAAAGAACCGTGATAGGAATGGCAAGGGCAGTGTGCTGCGAATGATTAGGATGTTGGAAATACCAAACAACGAAAGAAAAAAAAGAGCCAAGTGCACAAGAGAAGAGATCATGCTCCAAAACATAGCCAAGACTCACGTTATGATCTTGTCGTGCCCCCATCCTGCTGTTCCAAGGATGGCACTGTCGTGAGCTTTCCACACAGCTAGTGCACGCTTGGTCTCTAGCTTCCAATATATAACCCAGCCGTCTGCATCGCCCGTGATAAGACGAGTGTTCTGGCGCACAAACTGAACGCTGTGTATTTGTGAGGCGTGGCCACGAAGAATGTAGCTGGGCTGAGCTGGGGACGGAGTTGATGATTGGCGTTCAGCCGCCATCGGTGGTGGTGGAGTCTCGGAAGTGGGCAATCCGGAACGAGGAGATCGCCGAACTGTGGGACGGACGGGCGCCTGTCAAATCGTTCAAGATTGTCGCCTTGCAGCAACGCGGCAATGACAGCGCAAGCACTGACCCATAGTTTCCGCGGACAGCCGTAGAGGCTACGAAAAAGATATTTTGAGTTTTTAAGTTCAATGACTATATTTTTAGACAGCGGAGTGTTCTCCGCTTTCAAGTGTGGCCTCGAAATCCAACGCAGTGCGAATCAAGATGATGATTATTGAGGCCTGAAAACTAATGATGGGCTCGTTATAGCCCTCAAAATGAGTTTTCAGAGTGATATTCAAGATGCGGTCGATTGTTTCGTGGAAAAGAAGAAAAGCTGCAGTCAGCGCAGGTGAGCGTTGCCGGCTGATGCAGGAAGGCCTATTCTAGGCGACAGCTTGTTTACGCCTTCTTACAACAATTGACGACCTGGAGATGCAGGTGGTCATCATGCGCCAGCGCCATCAAGTTGTGAAGCTGGGGACAGCGAACGCTGCTCAGAATACGCTCCCGCAGTGCGGGCGACGACGTTGAAGGTAAAGTGCGGGCAAGATGATAATCAAGAACGGTAAATGGCAGCCAAGTCGTGCAAGTCGCGCACATCACTTCCGGAGCAGGGCATGCGGGCGCGCATCATTGAATTGGCGTTTTCCTCGTGACCATCCTGTGTGAGGCAGGGTCTGTTGTTTGTTCAGTGGTATGTTGCTGCTCTCTTCTGCGGAACTGGCAGTTGCAAGGTGGTGTCAATCCCTTTGACTCTGCTATGGGTGGATGAGGCCGCGAAAACGTCACCGTCAGGGATTAGGCGCCCTCGTCTGCACCTGCCGCACTTGCAACGCAGGTCGATCCTTCCCTGAACTCAACGCAGCTGAGCAGCAATCCTTCGCTTCGTCTCGTCATCGCCTGTCTATGCCCGCCCGCCAGGGCAGGATTCGATAAATCTTGTCCTTGTGCCGTGCACTCACGGCGCCCTTCGCAGCGCAATCCGCAATCGCAGCCCGGATAGAGTATTAGTCGGACGCCCACACCCGGCTCCGTTCTTGCCGTACCGCCTTGCGCAGAAGCTCGCGCTGCCGCGGGCTGCAGAGCAATTGCTGTCGGCCCCCTTTGAGAGCTGTGCTGCTGGTCTTCCGCATCCTTCACCATAGTCGTGCGCTCCTGTTATTGTTCACTCCACTTTTATATCTTTACCCCACCTGTCCTCGATACCTGAATCCTCTTCGATCATCTTGACCCAGTATCGCTGCTGAACGCTACCACGCTGCCACACTGCCACACGCTGCCACATACCCTGTCCGTGCGAGCGTTTGTACACTCGACATTCGATTGAGCCTCGACGAACAGCAGCATCATCTAAGCCGACATTCCCAACGCTGCCGCTGCCGCTGCCGCTGCCACTGCCACTGCCACTGCCACTGCCACGCCACGAGCTGCCCGCGACGACCCAGCACGGCCACGCGACGAACACAAGGGTGTGCGCGGTCCGGCGCTGACCTTGTCTCACAAGCGCTGAGCCAATCGCAGCGTGATCTTTGTAGTCAGCTGGATGCACTCGAAAAGGCGACAGGATGGCTAGTACCATTGTTGCCACACCTCCACCTCGGAACGACTCGCCAGGCAACAAGACGTCGAAGAAAAGGGAGGGCGATGCCACACCAGAAGGCAAACCCAAGAGGACGCGTACGGGATGCTTGACATGCAGAGAACGGCATCTCAAGTGTGACGAGAACAAGCCATGTTGCAACAACTGCGCCAAGTCCCAGCGTGAGTGCAATTGGGGCAAGAAGCTCAACTTCCTCGATACTACATGTGAGAAGAATGCCTACTTGATCCCCAAAGGCGCCGAGTACCAGATCGCCTTCCAGGACGAGTCGAGAATCATCGCAGCCGAATACGTGGGTGGACGAGAGATGTACCCTGCAGAGGAGGCCGACAACTACATACCCATGACCGGCAATGGCTTCCCAATCGGCCCACTAGGCGGTCTTGCACCCCCGCCAGCTGCACATCAGCTCCTCCCGCCTATCCAGGGCATGGCTCAAGAGTCGTACCAACAGGCGCAACAATATAGCTACGATCACCAGCAGGTCCCACAGCAGCAACACGCGCGCACTCGTATGTAACCAAGCAAATTCCCTACCATGCCCTGAGTGCGCATGCTAACTCATTTAGACTCGAACTATTCCAACTCGAACCGGTCTCCATATGCCATGGATCACGCCGCAAGCCCAACACCCGTTCCCACTCGCGACTACCTGAAAACACAAGAGGAAGTACTGTACATGCAGGTCTTTGTCGAAGAGATCGGAATCTGGATGGACAGCATGGATGCGCACAAGCATTTCTCGCGGCTGCTTCCTTTCCACGCGTTGAACGAACCGATGCTACTCAATGCCTTCCTAGCATGCGGCGCTCGGCATCTAGCACTCGTGAACCCAAAGTACAGCGAAGAGAAAGCGCTACATTACTACGATGTTGCTACGCGGGATTTGTTACATTCTCTGCAGGACCCAGACCGCGACACAATCCTGTGTGCGACCACCGCAGTCATTCTGAACGTATACGAGATCATGGGCGAACGCGCACTACAACGGATGAACCACATCGCCGGTGCCCGGGCGTTAATTAAGGAGTGTCGTTGGAACGCCCGATCGATCGGTGTCGGAGCGGCATGCTTCTGGCTCAACGTCGGTATGGAGATTCTCAGCTGCCTTCACTTTAACTGGCAGGTAGCCTGGGATCCTGATGAATGGGGTATCGAGCTGGATTTCTCCCCAGAGACCGAATCTGGAAGAGAAGAGACCTGGACACATAGGATTTTGTACATTGTTGCGAAGACGTGCAATTACCGCGCATCGATACCACGGAATCCAGACATTGCGAGACAGACGCTACAAGATCGTCACAACGAATGGCTGCGCCTGAAGGACATGACAGATAGATGGAACGAAGGTATACCTCGCACAATGCATCCTATGGCATACCTTTACCCAGGTCAAACAATATCCGGTTCCGCCTTCCCCGAAGTATGGCTCGTCAAGCGAACCTCCATTGTTGCCAGGTTGTTCTACCACACATGTCTGGTTCTGCTTGCTCAGATCAATCCAATCCAAGGGTCAAACGAGCCCGAGATGTGGCATATGATTGAGCAAAACTCGAAATTCATCTGTGGTATCAGCGCACATGTCAAGGACCGTGGTGTTGCAAGTGTGGCGTTGCGCTCTCTCGCTATTGCTGGCGAGTGTCTCACAGATCGAAGGGAGCAGGAGGAAGTCCTTCAGATCTTTGACAAAATTCGTCAAGAGACAGGCTGGCGGGTTGGCTTCGTCAACACCGAGCTCAAACAGAAGTGGGGATGGGATGCGCAAGACCAGCAGCAAGCGAATAGCCACGCCCAGGATGCGAATTTAGCTTACCAGCAGCAACAAGCACATCAGGCCCAAATAGTCGTCCAGCAGCAGATGCAAGCTCCAGCGACCCAACCTCCGATTATTCGTCCGAGACCTCCACCAGGCTTCGGGAACCCACTCCTTGTGGCAGACTTCAGTATGCCACAGCACCCTTACCAGAGTCATTACGTCCCGGCCAACTTCATACAGCAACAACAGCCAGCAACGCTTCTACAACCGCCCATTGCCGTAGCAAACGGTTTTGGTGGGCATAATTTCTACTGAGCGCTTCATTGATATATATTCCCAGTCTTACGACTGTGTTTACTTCAGTTCTGTATTACTGATTTGGTTCTGCATCCTGTTTTCAGAGCGACGGCGTTCTTGGGTGCTTACTCCATCTTCCTGTCCTATAGTGGACATACAAAAAGCGAGCAAGAGCTCGTTACGATGTTACGATCAGCAACTTTCGATATTTGGATGGGAGATAGACGTTGTCGACTCGCCAACTTGCATAATATGTACATATACCCCAAGACGTAGCGTGTTGAGATGACGATACATAATGTCACAGCTACAGCCAGCATTACGCATTATGGTCTCTTCTTATGCTAACGAGCGTGTCTCATGTTTCACGGCTCATCCTGGCTTTAGGCCTGCCCTCGCATAGAGTTCGCTCTACTGAGGGATCAGGGGACGCTATCGCAACAGCGTAGAAGCCTGTTCGTTCGTTTGTAGTCAACAGCAGCCAGCAGAGGAAGAATGTAAGACCATAAGACCACGCAATCGTTCAAATAACGCGTGAACTTCTTTCTCAGGTATGCCTCACCGCACAAATTCATATCTTATCATGTTCATATACTCCCTGCGAGGCTGGTGTCGGACTTATTATTCTGTTCCCACGACGTTGAATGCATCATGCGATCAATCTAATGAATGCGGCGTGTTCCTAAAGTCGCAGCGCATGAAATCCTTTGCCAAGGCAAATTGAGATTAATCCGAGTTTCAGGCGGAGAAGTTACCCGCGTGTAGTCAAGTCCGTCCAACAGTACCCCACCTCTTATGTATATAATGACTTGGCAAGACGCGTGCCAAGTACAAACAAACAACCTATGCTTACCGTTGCCTTGGTACACGGACTTGGGACATCAAAATGGAAGCACCACCCCAGAAGCGCAAATCAGAGGAAGAAGCGTGGAACAAAGATAGTGAGTGCCATCCACGGTAAAAGCTTGGTTGAACGCTTGCGTCTTTGGTACAGGAGTGAAAGGTCGAACCATCACACAACCTGCTAGCAGCACGTAGTCAACAGTAGTCATAACAGGACGTTGCTCAGAGTTGTGTCGTAAATCACAGGACATCACCGCAACAATGGTCGCCCTTCATCTTACCTTTCTAGTCTCCATCTTTCCCCTTCTAACCAACGCAGCAACCCTCTTCGCTGCGCAATCGAACGGCGATCTGAGCTCACTCTCACTCTCTGCATCTGGAAATTCGTACAACCTATCCGTGACGTCAACCACCCGAGAAGGCGGCGGTAACCCATCATGGCTCAATATCGACTCAGCACAGCGCCTTCTGTACTGTCTGGACCGTGGGCGTAGCAATGCTGTAAAAGGATCTCTGAACTCGTTCAAAATCGGCGAGAAAGGGGTTTTGAGCAAGATCGATAGTGTCGATGCACCGTTGTCAGGTGTGGCAGCAGAGTACTTTGATATAGGGGAGGGAAAGAGGGGATACGTGACCGCAAGCTAGTACGTACTGCAACCCATACATACGTCGGAAATCTAGAGCTGAACTTTCCACAGCAACAAATCAGCCGTCGCCGCCTTCTCGTTTCCCACAAACGGATCGTTGAGCCCTGCCTCGCATACTATACACCCGACTTCCAATGTCACGGGACCCATTCCTTCGAGACAGAGCGGCAGCTATTCCCATCACGTCATCCTTGATCCTACGAATCAGTACATTCTAGTTACAGATCTGGGCGCTGATCTAATACGTGTTTTTGCACACACCCCTGGAACCGTTGCACCGTTGACAGAACTGGAGCCGTTGAAGACAGCGAGCGGTGCGGGGCCCAGACACGGCGTATTCTGGCAGGCGCCTGGGAACAGCAGTTCGTGGTACCTGCTATTCAACGGAGAGTTGAGTCAGAAGGTATACTCGTACCGCGTCAACTACACGGCCGGCGGTCTGGCATGGGAGCCCGTCTTCGAAGCGCCGGTGCTTGGAGAGCTCGGGGAGACATTGCCCCGAACACTGCACCTACGAGCGAGATTGCTGTTTCTGTAAGTAAGCTCCTGCAATTACGCGACGGTGCACATACTGATTTCGTGCAGCCTGATCAGCGCTTTGTTGTCGTCTCGACTCGTGAGCACTCATTCCCCACCTCGCCTATTCACCAGCAGCACCCGAGTGATTCGCTCGTGACTTTCAGCATCCAGGATGACGGCACGTTGAGTCCGGTGCAGATTACACCGAGTGGAGGGTATCTACCACGGCAATTCAGCTTCAACAAAAAGGCGATATGGTTGCGGTGGGCCACCAAGGGCACAGTACAGTTGTTGTTTTGGAGCGGGATGTAAAGAGTGGCAAGATTGGGGGAAACTCGGCGAGGTGAAAGTGGGCGGGCCGGTTGTGTTTGTTGGGTGGGATGAGTAGATGGGTCTCTAAGTGGCTTAGGAGTAGGGAGTTAGAATTGCGTGTTCGATGGTGTGCTGAATGTAGCAATATATTCAGGAAAAGCCGGCGTATAGACAGAGTGAGGAAGATTAGCTAGACTTTGGGCAAAAGTTAAGCAAGTGGTCCTCTTCATTCAATGTACTTCACTGTCCCGAGAGAAGGAGAGTCTATCACGTAATCACAGCACCTCGCACAAAATGCACCAGTATCCAGCATAAACAGAACCCCCAAAGCACACACCATCAGATCCTTTCGCTACCACTCTAAAACAATAATGGGATATATAAAATCCCCAGAGTACAAGCAGAAATTAGTTTCCTAGTGATAAGGGCTCCAAACGAAGCGCATACCAAGTAGAGTTTAAGAGATTCACAGCGTGATGAGAGGACAAACAGCGTATACCAATAACTCTAGGGAGGCAAGATGAGTGGCGACTTGATTGCTCTCACTTATTTAAGGATAGACATGTGGACCAGGGACCGAGAAGGCGGACACGGGTCTCGCATGCTGTGCAAGACGGCTGTCGATGGTTTGTTAGAGAACAGGACGTAGGACGAGAAGAAGACGGCTTTGCCACGGAACTCTGGTTCGTGTTATTGAGAATCGAAGCACATGGACTATATGGGAAGCTTGAATTCCGTTCATCCTGATGTGGTGCTTTCGTGTTGGCGGGCTACATGCAGTAGTCATTTCTCGATAGATGTACCACGCTTGGTTCAGGGCTTGCTATTGGTATTGCCGATTGAGAACCATCTAGTATTTGGGATTATAGGAGGCTCTGCGGAGCGGATCAAGGGGAAAAAATGAGCATTATGGAGTTGTGTGTCTACTTCGTGATTCACTCAATAGCTGTTTCTTTCCAAAAGGTAATGACGATTGCTCTTTCAAACTACTCCAAACAGCTACAATACCACAATTGATTATTCATCGCTAATGCAAGATTTCTGCCATCAGGGTGCTCTGTCGGCTATTAAGGTCCTCCAGAACGTGCTACTATAAAGGAGGCGTCGGCCACCTTCCCTTCCTGCAGATTATCGTTCCACGAACTGGTCCACCAGCCGAACACAACCTTATGACGCTGGACTCCCCTGTTGACCTAGCAATATCAGCGCCAAGTAACACGCGGCCTCGACGCTACTCCCAGAGTCCCAGTTTGAAGCCACGGCCTTCCGCCTGCCCCGCACTAACCGCTATGTCTCGCGAGGCTTTCCCCGCACCCACGGCCACGGGCTTGTTACTGCGACCAGATCTTGTAGCAATCACGGTATCTTAGCTGTCCAACCAGAATGGCGTTCAACATGGAACATAGTTTGAAGCTGCAGATTCCAGACACCGGCGAATTCAATACGGATCCGGAGACTATCCAGGCCAAAGCTCTATTGACTGTTTCGAGGTTCCGGACTGTCCTGGCACCAATTTGCCCTTGGGAGTAGAATTGGAGCAAACCGTTGGCCCGTAGCGGTCCTTTGGCCCGATGTCTCATAGTTGTTGTTCGTTGAGTTGCTTCGTGCAAAAGCGCTTCAATGAAGCTACCCCGCCATTGTTGTTGCGGTCTTGCGGTTCAGGACTTAGACACGCATCATTTCGGCATTAAGGATCGTCCGTACGGTAGCCTAGGAGCCGCATGCAGTGGGGTTGCGGTGGAGCGGGATGTCGAGGCAGTATCCAATTGGGCAATAGCTTCGCTGTTCTGGAGTGATGAGAGCATTGTGGCATGTGGCTTATGGAGCTTGCACAACAGCTCGGGGAATAACGTTTCCGGTGCGTTCGACCGACAGGTGTAACTGTCCTGAGATGCGTTAGGATGACAACGCGAGACTGACGAACGTAAAGCCAAAGTGCACGGGCCGATTGTGGTGAGCGTGTACTTGTTTTCCTCGCAGATCACGATCAATTGAACCAGTATCTCGATTTGAAGGAAACTGGCTCTCAATTCCTCTTTCTGCATGGCCACGGGCAGTTGTTGAGCTGAGTGGAAAATATCAGGAGATACCCGTTCCGAAAACAGTAAGCTGCCTAACGTCAAGCCATGCTCTTTCTTCACCCCCTCACACCACAATGCACGCAACCTTGATCCTAGTCCTGATGTACACACTAATGTCAGGCCACGTTAGCCCATGCTGTCACGGATATTTCACTCCACTGATGAGCGTCTGTGGTCTTCACGCTTCGAGTTTCGCCTCCCGTCCGATGCAGCGTCATCCGACAGCTTGTTTCCTGGCCCTTGAGAGTATACCCCTCGGTCACTAAGCCTTACGATAGGACCTTCTAAGTCCAATGAGAATCACCGCTCAGCCATGAAATAGCTCCGGCCTGCCGAGCAACAGCCTCGGAATGACCGGTGGAGAGGAGCTTGTTTTTGCACAGAGCTGTAGTTTCCCAAGAGAGCAAGCGCTCGAACTATACTGAGGGTGGGGTTACCATGTCCAGCTTAATAGAAGGCTCAATTCTAGGTATATAAGACCTTACACCACCCTGTCAACTGAACCATCAGCTTCCGATCAATCAACTCGCTACCACTCGCAAAGCTTTTTCAATACAAACCATCTTTCCGTCTTCCAAGCCGATCATAATGCCGGAAATCCCAAAGGAGCAATGGGCACAGGTCATTGAGAAGACTGGTGGTCCGGTCGACTACAAGAGGATCCCTGTACGGCAGCCTGGCCCAGACGAGGTTCTCGTCAACATCAAGTACTCTGGTGTCTGCCATACTGATCTTCACGCTGTGAACGGTGACTGGCCCCTGGTAAGCTCAACATCCACCCCCTACTTACGATCACAAGTCCTAAATTATATTCGAGGAAACTAAGCTACCTCTTGTCGGTGGTCACGAGGGTGCTGGCGTCGTTGTTGCTCGAGGCGAGCTTGTTAAGGAAATCGAGATTGGCGACTACGCTGGCGTCAAGTGGGTCAACGGAACCTGTCTTGCCTGCGACTTCTGCCAACAGGCAGACGAGCCTCTCTGCGCGCAGGCTCTCCTTTCAGGTTACACAGTCGACGGTACCTTCCAGGAATACTGCATCGCCAAGGCTGCTCACGTTGCCCGCATTCCCAAGGAGTGTGATCTTGCCGCCATTGCTCCCGTTCTCTGCGCTGGTATCACTGTCTACAAAGGCCTGAAGGAGTCCGGTGTCAAGCCTGGTCAGTGGGTCGCTATCGTTGGTGCTGGTGGTGGTCTCGGGTCTATTGCTTGCCAGTACGCCAAGGCCATGGGCTGCCGGATCATTGGTATTGACACCGGTGATGATAAGCAGAAGATGGTTACTCAGCTTGGCGGTGAGGTATTTGTTGACTTCGCAACATCTAAGAACCTCGTTGCAGATGTACAAAAGGCCACACCTGATGGTCTTGGTCCCCACGCAGTTCTCCTCGTTGCCGTTAACGAGAAGCCATTCCAGCAGGCTGCTGAATACATACGACCTCGCGGTACCGTCATCTGCATTGGTCTCCCAGCTGGTGCCTACCTCAAGGCCCCTGTCTTCGAGTCTGTCATTAAGATGATCAGAATCCAGGGTAAGTTTTCTACAGTATACAGCACGTCTGATATACGAACTGACAACACCAGGCTCTTATGTCGGCAACCGCAGGGACAGTGCCGAGGCCATCGACTTCTTCGCCCGTGGCTTGATCAAGGCACCATACAAGGTGGTTGGTCTCTCCGAACTCCAGATGGTGTACGACAAGATGCACGCTGGTACGATTGCTGGACGATATGTCGTCGACACCTCAAAGTAGATGGACCGCAGGAAGCGTTATGAGTGGCGAAGGGCACCAATCCTGATAGGAGCGACCAGGGAGATACCATACTGGTAGAAAGCCAGCTTTCATGTAAATAGTGGATCCATGAACTTTCCACCTCGAACAAATCTTCGATTTTCTTGTATAAAAGGTGATGACGTAGTTGTGTCCGGATGCTATTTAAGCATTCCCATTAGGTCTTTGCTCTTGTTGATCATGTTCGAGCTTTTACGGAAAGGAAGACGAGATGAGATCAGATTGACGATGCCGTCTCCGAAGGGACGTGTACTACATCAAATCAGGGTCGCTCTTCCAGAATTAGGGTTTTGGCGCTATCAGGTTCTCGTTGAGTATCACATCTAAGCCACATCGGTGTAATCATGACAGAACATCATGCTGACTGCGAAAGCTACCATACCTGAACACCTCACCTCCAAGGATTATTGGTTACTGACATCAAAGGCAGATGTCCCTGGATTGATCGAATGCCAACGAAACGACACTACAGAAAGTTCCGAACCGGATGCGACACGTGCAAGCGACGGCGCGTGAAGTGCGACGAAGCCACACCCGTATGTGGGAACTGCGCTCAACGTCAGGATACATGCGGCTACTCACACGCGACTTCAATTGTCACGACAGCCAAGTCAAGAAAACCTGTCATAACAACGACAATACCACAGTCTTCGTTACCTGAACTGATCAACTTCTTCACGTCATATCCATTGTTCGATGCATATAGCGAGCCACTTTCCCGACTTATCTCCTACAATACCACCCGGATGAAAAAACTGCAGCTCATGCACCAATGGAGCACCATCACCTATCTCAACTCTGGTCCCTCGCAACATGGAAGTCTTCCGCGACTTCACCGTTAACAAGGCCTTGAAGTATTCCTACCTAATGGATATCCTGCTTGCATTCACCTCCCTGCACAGAGCGACAGAAGCGGCAGGAACGGCCGACATATACGAGCACGTCACTGCAGCGCTCTACTACCAAAACCAAAGTATCGCCGAGCTCAATCGGGGCCAGTCGCTGACCAGGATCACTCAGGAGACGTGCAAACCTGTTGTTCTGGTTACTTCCCTCAATGCTATTTGCACTATGTTAGCATCGATAGTCCCTGCATCATCGGGCGAGGGGCTAGCGTCTATGCCTGACGTGATGCTGCAGGTCAGGAGTTGTATGCTGGGTCTGAACGAAGTGATCGAGCAGTGTCGCCTCTGGGCCGAGAATAGCGAACTGGCGCGTATTTTCAGGAGCCCTACTGTTCAGAATATCGAGGACGGCGTACTAATTACAGCAGATATGTTGCGTGCATTGAGTGATGCGGTGCTGGTAAATATGGATCTTGACGATACCGCGACTCCCTCTGTCCGCAGCACGGTGCAGAAGTTGGAAAATGCGTATATTGATAACAACGGTCGATCGGTCTTCGGATGGTTGGTCATGATTGAGTCTGAATTTTTTCACAAGGTTGGCTTAGGCGAAACTGTAGCTATGGTGACACCGGCGTGTTGGGGGACGCTCACATTTGCATTGGAGGAATTGTGGTGGACGAAGTATGCCGGTAAGCGGGTTGTTGAAGACCTCTTCGTCCAATTAGATGGCTGCAACAGCCGATGGAACGAGATCCTGCAGTGGTGTTACGAGCAAGTTGAAAAAGTCAAAGTTGAATGAGTTATGATAACCAAAGGTGCCAGGACGTTAAATCATGAGATAAAGACTGCTTCTTCTCATATAGTGCCACCGGAGATTGCCAACTCAAGAACGATTAATATGAGCCTGCTGTGTGCTCAACATCATGTTCTAGTGAAGGCGACCAAGCCAAGAATAACCTAGATCCGTTCTCGTTTACTCGTGGTCTACATGTTCCTCGGGCGCATCGGCCGGGCAACAGGATATGCGAAGTACTCCATCATCCAACCACCCTGGACGACCAAAATCTTCCTTGGTGGAGATGTATTGTGCTTCTTGGTGCAAGCTGTAGGCGCTGGCATGCTGGCGAAGACTAATGCTTCGAAGTCAACAAAAGACTTGGGCAAGATTGTCGTTCTCGCCGGCTTGGTCATATAGCTTTTCGTGCTCGGTTTCTTCGTTGTCGTTGCAGCTGTCTTTCATTTCCGGGCTAAAAAGGTTGAAGGATTAAAAGTGCTGACGAAGGAGTTCAATTGGCAGAGGTTCTTGTTTATGCTGCACGCTGTCAGTGGGTTGATCACGGTTCGAAATGTGTTTCGCGTCGCTGAGTACGCTACGGGAGGTATGCACACCCGTTTTCCCCTTTTCTATTTGACTGACCAAAGCATAGAAGACGGATATCTGCTGGCGCATGAGTGGCCGATATACATCTTTGACGCGCTGCTTATGGCTGTCGTCCTTTCAGTTTGCAAGACATGGTACATCGGTGACACCGTATTCAAACCCTCCCAGGGCAATGTCGCAAACACGTATGATGATGGCTGCTGGTCGGGTCAGCCATGACGCTCGGGTATAGAGTTGAAAAGGGTCGGTGATGGCAACCTAGAATTTACAAGGTACTGGCCTTCAACTTTTCAGAATCGCACTGTATACTGGGTCATGGCGTGGTAGATAGAGATAATATGGCTAAACCGCAATCAATGCATGGGGGACAAATGAATTTGGTGTAAAGGTAGCCGCATATGCGACACCATACAATCATGATTATCATTATATCGTAGCATCGTATCTTGAAACGCCACATAACAAGGGGTTCGTTGTAATTGTGCTGATAGGCAGCAATAGGTCTTCTTGTGACCAGGATGTAGGTCCAGCAAGGACCGCATTACTGCACCATGACGTCTGCGCCTTCGCCGTTATTCCCAACAGCCCGGTCTTCAGAGCCTTGCAGTCCAAGAGGCATGACAGGAGGAATGTCCTTGTTGACTTCTCGAGCCTTTGTTTCAGCCCATTGCCGTAAGCGTACCAAACTCCTCATCCGCGCCTCTCCATGAGCGCCCATGCTCGTAAGGATAGCCTCGTTGACGCGGCTAGCAACATCCCGACGCAACGACGGCTCCAAGAGCTCACTGAGCTCTTTCTGCAGCTTGCCGGTAGCCGGAAGAAAGATAAGAAGTGTCATAGTGAGCTCAAGGTCTTTGAGGAACTCTGGGTTTGTAGCGGCGCGAGGAGCCAGTTGCGACGAGGCGAAGCTCAGTGCAGGTGTTACGTCTGAGGTTGCGGATGCAGTGCACGACCGAATCAACTCAATGAGCTGCAGACGAAGCAGCGCAAAATGAAGAGCGGGATCGGTGTCAAGAATCTTTTACGCAAGTCAGCTAAGCTCGGTACCAATGTGTAAGAACTATAAATGTGTTTGCTTGCAATCATACTGAGGACTGAAGGTTTGATTATCATCAAAGAAGATTATGCGTGGTGCATGAAACTGAATATAATCCTGCAAGAGAGAGACGAGAGATGTATCAATGCATACCTGAGGGTTCAGATCGTTGATTTTAGTGACAGCAGTGTCAATGTCACCAGCATGGATAGCCTGTCGTATTTCTACGCGAGACTGAATGAACTCCTCGTCAAGTGGTAACTGGATGTTCGCTTCTTTGGCGAACTTCTCTGCAGCTCGGGGATATCCCTCACTGACCAGATAGTCCATGACAACAAAGTTGATGTCTCTGTGATACAGTTAGCAGGTGCTTCTGTACATATATGCTAACAGAGATGGTGTAGCAAAGCAACAAACGTTGCTCGAGATCAGACTACAAGTTATGTTGTGCTCTACACGGAATTTTCGGAGAGATTCCCAACTTATTTTTATCGCATCATATAAGAGGGCGTGGATGAAGAATGTGGTAAAACTTACAACTTGGAGGGTTTGACATCGTCAATTTTCCTCTGGAAAGGGTGTTGCGTCGGCGTTGCAGCCGAGACGGAAGCGGTGGATGAGCTCTGCGCGTCAGGTCAGTGTGCGGGGCGCAGCTTGCATGTGATAAGTGCGCGTACCATGATGAAGCAGAGGCGTTTTATCACCTCATCCGACGTCCATCAGGAAAAGTATGAAGCTGCTCGACCGCGGTCGAGTGTCGTGGGCTCGCGCAAAGTTTGCGGGCTTGTTGGTGCAGGAAGAGTCGATGCAACGAGGTTCATGAAGAGAAACTCACCTCGCTTCGTAGCGCCGCTTGGCGAGAAAAAGTGGGTCTTCTAAGGCCGCGCAGCAAGCGGGCCCGAGCAGCTATTCAAAATCCGTCGGTACAGTATCACTACATAAAGCCTTACATATCTTTAGTTTTTTGTTGTTGTCTTTTCCCTACGACATGAGGTAGCTCTTGGGTTGATTTGGAAACTCGACACTCGCAAGCCATCATGTCTTCACAAGGCCGCCGAACACATTACCAGCCTCCATGGGGCAACGCCAACATCATTGGTGTAGCTGGTAGCTCAGGATCTGGGAAGACTTCTTTGGCGTTAGCCATTGTTGCATCTATGAACCTGCCATGGGTGGTGATCCTGTCAATGGTACGTAAGAAGCTTCTGCAATGGGTCACGTGCGTATAAACTGAACAGAATTAGGATTCGTTCTACAAGCCGTTAACACCCGAGCAATCGGCAAAGGCTTTCAAAAACGAATGGGACTTTGACTCACCTGAGGCCATTGACTTTGATATTCTGGTTGAAAGACTGAAGGAGATTAAGGCTGGGTATGGATATCGTCACATCTGAAGATGTCCGGCTGACTGTCAACCAGTAAGGTTGCAGAAGTGCCAGTTTACTCCTTTGAGAAGCACGCAAGACTCGAGCAAACGACCACAATCTACTCACCCCATGTCGTGATATTAGAGGGAATCTTTGCCCTTCACGACCAACGAGTTTTGGACATGCTCGATCTTAAGATCTTCGCAGAAGCAGATTCCGACCTTTGTCTGTCGCGACGACTGGTCCGAGACGTCAAGGAACGTGGTCGTGACATCGAAGGCTGCATAAAGCAGTGGTTCGCTTTCGTTAAGCCGAATTTCTACAAGTATGTTGCGCCGCAGCGTGAGATAGCCGATCTTATCGTCCCTCGGGGTATTGAGAACAAGGTCGCCATTTCCATGGTCAGTGACCAAGTACGGAAAACACTCAAGCACAAGTCGGCTCAACATCAGATGGAACTTCGACGCCTGGGTCAGATCGCCGGTGACAGTCCGCTACATGGCAATGCCAAAGTTTTGGAACAGACCAGTCAGGTCAAGGGCATGCATACCATGCTCATGGATCAGGGTACTTCCAAAGAAGACTTCATGTTCTACTTTGACAGAATGGTCGCGCTGCTCATTGAGACGGCGGTGGACTTCATGCCGTTCACACCTAGGCAGATCTACACACCACAGAACAATATCTATATGGGACTCAAGAAGGAAGGGGAAGTCAGTGCTGTGGTTGTCCTACGTGGTGGCAGCGCGTTCGAGACTGGCCTCCGACGCACAATCCCAGACTGCGTCACAGGCAGAATACTTATCCAGACAAACTACCGGACTGGAGAGCCTGAACTACATTACCGAGCATTACCTTCCAACATTGCCCAGCACAGTCTCGTCTTAGTCTTGGACCCGCAGTTCTCGTCGGGTGCCGCAGCGTTAATGGCTGTACAGGTCTTGGTGGATCACGGGGTTTCAGAGGAGAGGATAGCATTTGTTACCTACGCGGCTGGTCGCGTTGGAATGAACCGTGTACTCAGCGTGTTCCCGGAGATTAAGATAGTCGTGGCGAGGATAGGAGACGATATGGAGAATCGATGGGTCGAAACAAAATACTTGGGATGTTAATGATAAAGCGCATTGCACAATATAAGAAAGTACCAAGGCATTCAAAAGCAGCGCTCTCGTTCAATGTGGTATTTACGCAAATGTATATGCAATGTCTGCCTCTTCATGACTTTGTACTGGCCCAGAACGCTGTGCAGACAAGAAGCAGAGTAACACCGAACGCCGCACGCAAATCTATTTCCAGTGCCATGTCGCATAAGTACGTATAATGGGTATCATAAGAAGTACTCTGTTGTCACCTCCTTGCCCTGCTGCTGCTGCTGCTCAGCTCTATGTATATCATTATCTGGACTTGCATCGAAGACGTTGAAGAAGCGTTCGCCAGTGTCGCTAACCTCTAGCACGCTCGCCATGTTCCCGCAACGGTAGCAATAATTGGGGGCGCTCCATACAGTGCTCAATCTATCGTCAAAAAGTACCTGGAAGCCCTCCTGGCAGAGTTGGTGCGCTCGTAGGATATGCGACATAGCGTTCACCTCGAGGAACTTCTTCACAACTTGTGCGCCGAAGGTGTATCCAGCTCCTCGAGGACTGAGCGAGAACTCATCTCGCTCGGGATCTGGATCACTCCATACCAAGTCTGCCATAGGACCTTCGTGTGGGATTTCTCGGAAGCGGTCGATGATTTTGATTTGATCGATAGAGTGAATGGAAGGTGACAGGCCGCCGTGTACGCAAAAGATTTGGTCGTTGATGACCACTGACAGCGTCAGGAAGTCGAACATGTCTGTGAAATAGTGCCACACATTTGCATTGCCGTATTTTCGAGAACACTCGGTATAGAAGCCGTACGATTGGGTGACACCTCGAGACTCGTGGTTGCCGCGGATGAGATGGACTCGGTGTGGGTAGCGAAGCTTCAAGCAGACCAGAAGGGAGATGGTTTCAACAGAGAACAGACCGCGATCGACGTAATCCCCTGTTCGTGTCAGCTGCGAGGGTCGCGTGTTACTGGTGGAAGCAAGTAATTTACCCAAGAAAAGATAGTTTGTGTCTGGACATGGCCCCCGATCTTGAAAATCTCCATCATGTCGAAAAACTGGCCGTGAATGTCGCCGACGACTGTCACAGGCGCTCTGATATGCACAACATTACTCTCCTTCATAAGAAGCTCTTTCGTCTTTGCGCATATTGCCTCGACCACGGACTCGGCCAGCAGCTCCTTCTTGGAAAGCCGCGATATACACTCATCGAGGTCTACGGTAGCTGTACATAATCAGCCTATGCAAGCATACACCTCTGTGCTCATGCGTGACGTACACGGAAGACCTGGCATGGTGGTAGTTATAAAGTTGGTGTAGAGAAAGACGGCATAGACGGCAAGCTCAGGGTATCGAGGCTAAGGTGGTCGCTAGCAGATGTCGATACCGTACAATCATCCTCGGAGGTGCATCGGACGTAAGGTACAGAGGATGGCGCAAAGGCGAACATGAGAGGCAACTGTGCTGTCGCTCTGTCCCTCGATCCTAACCATCCCGCATTGGCCCAAGCTCGGGTGACTAAGAAACTGGAGCTGCGACAACCATGCCTAAAACATTCAGACGCGCGATGGCGACGAAGCTCTGTACAACAGCTGTTCCCATATCGTATACTTGGACGGCCCTGCGTTGCTTTCCTATCCGCTCGTCTCAGTCTTGCCCCTCTGTCAACCCATTTGGCAGCTGTTGTGTTCCGTTCACATCAGCGGCCTTGCCAGCTTCAGCAGTTCCGTCCAGTTTTGATCCTCCCTTCATGTCATAGCCCTTGCACTGCGATTGCAAAATTTAGTCTACCAGTCCGTTTCCGTGGCAGTGACAGTCAATGAAAGGTCGTGCTTTCCTGTCTTCTTGGCACGTGCGCGCGACCAAATTCGAGGAACGCGCACCTCACCCATCAGCAATTCTTTCCTAGCAAAGATTCCAGCCACACCTTGCTTGATAACAATCCCTCCGGCCCCAAAGTTTCCTGGCTAAGCCAATTTGGGTCTCTTCATCCTGGCTGTTCGATCACACGCTCTGTCGGCGGAGGAATGTCGCGGAGCGGCCCTCTAGCTGGTGCTGCACCATACCAGGCGCCTCCATATGCTAACGGCCAACCGGGCTTTGGCCAACATCCGCCTTACCAGTATGGCCGGCAGCCGCCCTATGGTCAGTATCAAAATGGACAGTCATTTCCTGGGCCACCGCAACGACCACTGGATACTAGGTAAGCAAAATACTTTCTTTCTTTCCTTCCTTTCTTCTTTCCTTCCTTTCTTCCTTCCTTCCTTCTTTCCTTCCTTCCTTCCTTCCTTTCATCCATCTCAGCACAATCAGCGTCGAGCATGTTTTACCGACACGTGCTGGTTCTGCTAATTGACAGGCGTTGATGGGTTGTCAGGCCAGTTAAGAAGAAGGGCAATCCGATAATAACGCGTTATCCTCCTCCTCCTGGGTACCGTGGGCCGGCGCAGTCTCATGGTCCTTTCAATGCTCATCAGCAGCCTGGTCAGTATCAACTGCCACCTCAGCCAGGCTTTCCGCAGGTGCCTCTGGCGCAGCACAGCTATCCAGGCCAAGGATATACTGCGGGACATCCTCAGCAAGGCTATCCTCCACAGACTTATGGGGCATCACAGCCATCAAGCTTTCCTCCGTCGTACCCTTCAGTACAAAGTTACCAATGGTCCCAGAAAACCTACCAGCCAAACCAAGTCCCTCCGCAAGCATCCAATTATCCTGGAACTCAGGGCTATGGAGTTCCACAGACGTCTTACCAGCCATATCCACCACAGACTGCGGCAGCAGAACCTAGCCAAAAAGCCTACAGTAAAGCCTCAGGGTGGCCAAAAGCATCAGCTCAGGTATCGTACCCACCGCAAAGTCAGTACAACGCGTACAGTGGCCCAGCTACCAATGATCAGTCGATGCTGGACTCAAACGCGACACCAACGCCTGCTACCGCCCATCTAATTTCCGCTCCATCTACATCATCACATCCACCGACTAGCACCCCGCATGAAAATGCGACAGGCAACAAGCCAGAACTCTACCTTGCTTGGGACGATTGGGACTTCGACTTTGACGGCGCCATATGGCCCAAGAGCAACGAGCCTGTGGACCCAAATCTCAGCCTAGGTGTAATCATTTGGCACCCGGCCAAACAAATGACTCGAGCGTTACCCTCCACTTTCGAAGAAGCTGAAGAACAGTCTCTCAAGCCCACCCCGGAGAGGCTGGGTAACGGCGAATCGGTATCGGTTTACTTCACGGCGGATAACTCTCACGAAGCGTTTCTGGACGTCAGGCAAACGGATGACTGGGATTACGTTCAGGATGACCCTGCATTTGTTGTGTTCACAGACGAAGAGATGCAAAACAATCTTGTACCAGTGGAAGATTGCATCGCGCAGCGAGAGCGGTCAGACGAGCCCGTCGAAGTTGCTGCGAAGGCTGCGGATACCGAGATGCACGAGGCGGACTGGAGTATCATGGATCATCTCGAACAAGCTTTATCAGCCAGTGGTGAAGATCCAGAGACCGCGAACCTGACTCGTGAGGATGAGCCTGTGAACCCGCAGACACAAGAAGATATCCTTGCCTCATTGGGAGTTACCGGCTTGCCGAAGCCAATATCGGGAGAGCCAGGTTCTTTCCTCATGCCATCGCCAGAGGATAAGCCTTTTGCGCCGCTGCCTGCGAAGCCTGAAGCATCTCTGCAATCATCGTGAGTTATAATAGTCCTCCCTCGTCTTTGCGAGCTAATCAAGTTTAGTACACCGTCCCGAATTCAGACGGAGCCACAGAGAAGCCAATTGCTAGGTGGTCCTCGCACCGTTTGTCATCCTGTTGCACCGCAACGACCCTATGGCTCGATATCATCAACTGACGGCCGACGCCCGCCACCTCCACCTCCTCCAGAACACGACCGATACGATCCATGGAACCCCAGCAACCGACAGCAGCAATACCATACCAACGGTTTCAATGGCGGACGAGGCAGCCCTGCACGGTCTGAAGCCAGCAATGGGACTGCTGCTGGATCTGATTTCGAAACCGAGACACCTGCTGAAGCTAGCGAGCAAACTACTGTACCGGGGTTGAAGTGCGAACGAAGCGACAGCTCCATCCCTAGAAAGAGGAGCTATGGCGACACAGACGCTGACGACGACGGATTAAGACAGCATGACGATCACACTAAGCGGAAGCGACGCCTACAAGTCGATGCTGCATATAGGTAAGACTTTCTCGTACAAGACATTCCTACGACTAAGTCTTGTACCATTTGAACGTTATTGACGATGAATAGCCGCCGCTAGGATGTTTGCGAAGGGATTCCATGTCATGTTCGGAATCTTCACCTACCTAATCGCCACTGAGCTCGCCCTGGTCTGCTGACATCCGCTTCCCATTTCTCCCAGGAGCAATCTTGCACTCAGGAGGGCCGACATGGTCGGCCAACTCACGTATTTTCTTGTATCTCCTATTAATTTCCTTCATGGATGCGGGGCCTGACACGGCGTTATCGGTGAGCATCAAGGACTAGCTGGATTTTTTTTTCCACATCTACACGGCCGTCCAACTGGAAAACTCTTCTGTCTGTCTGTCTGTCTGAACCGTTATTGCTGGTCCTTTCCACTCCTGCACTCTGCAGCAGTTGTCGTTGTTGTATTCAGTCCTCAACCCCTTCTCCATTGAAATCCATTATTAATTTCCCCCGCGCTGGCTATGCGCTCCTCTATTTTTCGGTTTCTCACCCCAGTCTTGCTATCTCGCTGTCTTGCTACCCTTTACTTGTATCGCATATTCTCGCGATCGAACCGCTGGTGGTGAGTACCCTGGTGTGGGTTGTTGGTGAGCTGTCCATGATTAATCTGCTATAAAGATGTGCTATAAAGAGAGACCTGTGGCATGTTCGCCGTGTGGCGCTGCCGTGTGGCGTTGATGAACACTTGGGTGCTCGCGCGAGATGATGTGCTGATGCTGTCTTTGGGCTGCTGGTATTGTAGTTTGTATATATGAGTGAGATGCCTTTCACGGATAAACCTATCTGATGCTGTTTTTGGTCTATTTTGGGTTCTTGTGTTCTGAGAAGGCTCGGATGCAGTAGTTTCTGGTTTTGTCTTCGGACCGTCAGGCGCAGGCCTTGAGCGCGCGAGGGACCCTATCCTATTAACCTCCTTTACATAGGAGATTTGCACTCGTAGCTGGGCCTTTTTGCTCGGTGAGTTTGTCAAACTATAAATCCTCCTGCGCGATGGATGAATGGACAATGAATAAGTAGATGATGATGATGATGATTGCAGCTTATAGGCTTCTGTAGAGACAATGCATGTATGTAATCTATTTGTTCGAGATGTGCTCTACTCTACTTGACGAGTCTGGCGTTTTCGTCCCCACTCTCACTCTCCGTCTCGTACTCGCTCTCCTCGTCGCTCTCGTCATCATCATCATCATCTTCTTCTTCTTCATCGTCATCGTCGTCGTCCGTCTCCTCGCTCCCGCTGGACTCGGCTAGCCAGTCGTCAAGCGTCTTTTCCTTTTGTGCTGGCTTCTCGACTGCGCTGCCGACGCCGTTCAATCCCCTGTTCGACGCAATCGTCTCGGGCATGCGCACTCTTCCGCTGTCGACCTGGGCAGCGGCATCCAGCCGCTCGCTTGCCGACATGTTCTTTGCGACTTCGTATGCGGACACGTAGGTTTCTTTGGCCGCCTCGTCGCGCAGTGCAGGGTCGGGCTCTTTCCCGGCCTTGACCCAGGGGGCAGGTCTTCGTATCCGCGCAAGCCGCCCACACCGCCTTCGTCGCCAATGACAAGAGATGCGCTGCCGAGGATGTAGTTTTTGCGCGTCTCCGAGGGCGAGGGGTGTGGGGAACAGGCTTTGGCGCGAGGAGGAGCAGGGAGGCGAGTTGGGTACTCGAGGGAGAGGACAGGAGGGACTTGTAAACGCGAGCTCGGTCGCGTAGGTCGTAGGACGTGTCGTAGCGGGTTAGGGCGAGGATATAATTGTATAGCGCTTCGATTTGATGCGGGGACTCTTTCTGCTTGGGTTCGAGAGGCGGAGGGTTCTCGAGGTGCGCGTCGCGAAAGCCGCCATCTTCTTCTTGATAGTTGTCTAAGAGAGAGGCGCTCGACTCCGGGGCCTCTTCCAGTTTCGTAGGAGATGGTGGGGGATTGGCGTGCAGGTGGTGGATGTAGACTTTGGCAGCTAGGAGCATGATTTGCAGCTTTGCGGGCTCAGCTTCGTCGGCAAAACCTTTTGCCAAAATGCGTAGAACGTCTGCGGCTATGTTGTTTTCTGGATCCAGACTGGCAAATTCGCCTACGAGCCAGATTATGCTTGCACGTGCCTGGGGGCTGGTCGCTGCGTCGAGATGCTTCGCTAATCGCACCACGGTTGTGCGGTGAGCGTCTGGGTTGCGCTGAATCAGGTGTCGGATGACTTCGAGAGATTCGGCTACGAGGTGGGCGTCTGCGGAGCCGATGTGCTTGAGAAGCAGTCGTAGGCACCGTGCTGATGTTTGCGGGCTTGTGGCGGGACTTTGCGAGCATCTACCTATCGCGCGGACAGACTCTTTGACGAGGGCAGGATCCAAACTGCCCGAGTGCGAGAAGTGACTGAGCTCGGCCAAGATCAAGCTTTGCAGCCTGGGTTGCGCGTGCGGGAAGATCAGCGTGAGCAGTTCTAGCTTTAGTCGCCATATGTGCGGAGCATCCGTGGAGCGCACAAGGAAGTGCGTGTAGTACTTGACAAATGGTTCTGGATGTGTCAAGCAGACTTGGACGACATTGTAAAGGGCAATGTGCTGAATGTCCGCAGCTGATCGCAGAAGCGACACCAAAGGTCCAATGGCCAGGGCCACGTAATCAGGGGTGCCGAGATACAGATATGTCCTTGCGACCGCTACCACGACGGCTGAATTTCGCGATTGCAGAAGAGACAAGCAGTTCTTCAGCAAAAGCTCAAGGTCAGGGTCGAGTACAGCGACTTGTTCAAAACCCTGCTCGTCGTCGTCGTCTTCTTCTTCGTCGTCGTCTTCACTGTCGCTATCGTAGAATCCTTTTGTAGGATTTGTGGGTTTCACAGTCGTGTGCGTGTTTGCCGAGGCCTTCTTGACTTTCTTGGTCCGCCTGGGGAAGCATTTGCGCGCGTATACCATCATGAGCTGTAGCGTAGCCAGTTGGCCCCACTCGTCCATGTCTGCCAGTTTGCGTACCAGCGCGCGGTAGTGCGGATGTATCAAGTCCAGCCGATGTGGGCAAATCTCGAGAAAGGCTGCGACGGCTGCGCCGGTGACAAAGTACTGCTTGTCGCCCAAGAGCGTCGAGAGGTATTCGAGGAGCTGGGGTTCCGTGTTTGGATCGAGCCTGTAGCACTTGGGTATGGCCAGGGCAGCCGCTCTTCGGACATGGGGCGACATGTCTCCAGCTCCTCGCTTGATGCCCAGGCTTACAATCTGGCTGATGACGGGCACACGTATGCCGGACATGACGCGCAGAGCCAGGGCGCGCAGCTGAGGGTTCTGGTCGGTGAGGGACTTCTGGATCGTGTTGATGGAGAGGAGGGCTGTGTCCGGCTCATGTTCGGCGTGCTGGAGAAGGTAGATGTAGACGAGCTTCTTGACGGGCAGCGAGGGCGAGGCGACGTTCTTGATGACATGCGAGAAGAAGGGCAGCGTCTGCGACGGCGGCTGGCGGTAGGACATCTAGAGCAGCCATGGTCAGCAAGCGAAGAAAGAGCGGCGGTCGTGTGTTGGGTGCGTCGTGGCCCGAAGGCGGCACGAGGGCGAGGGCGGGGTAGGGCATACCGTGACGACGCGGCGCAGGCCCTCGAGGACGTCGCGCTCGGAGCGGCTGTCGAGGAGCTTCTTGAGCTGGCCCGAGGGCAGCATGCGCGCGGGCGCCTTGCGGGCACTGCTGGCATCGCGGGCGGCTTCGAGGGTGAGGTCGCGGGCTGTGGAGAGGGACCAGTGAGCAAAGTTGGACGGATGCATGGCAGCCAACAAGAAAGACACGGGAACAGGCGCAGAGCAAATGTGCAGGGCTGGGGAAAAGAAACAGCAATAGCGGACCCGCACATACCAGTCTCCAGCAAGCTCGAGATACGACTTATCGACTCCATGGCGGCCAGCTACGCCCCAAAAGCGCTTCGGTCCGCCTCTGAGCAGGCCCCGGGGACAGACGCGCAGCCTCAGCTTCCAGAGCGGCAGCGGCTATGCGGAGTCGGGCAAGGGGATGCCGCGGCGGACAGATGTGTGAAGTGGTGGATTTGTGCCAGTGCCTACCTGCCGGCCTGCATGAGGAGTGATGCAACCACCGAGTTGCTCGGAGCGGGGCGCGGGGAAGCCTCGCTGCTTCCTACTGGTCCGGCACGGCTTGGCCTCCGACCGCAAGCCACCGCAAGCCACGCACGAACTGCCCGGCTACAGCACTTGCCATGTAGGACATGCACCCGAGTCGTCTACCGAGATGGCCTTGGTGCCCACCGTTCTCTACCCACTGACCCTCCCGGCTCTGCTCGACCACGTCCTCCGCACACAGTCTGGGCCGTCGTCCCCTACCACGCTCATCATCGGCTCAGATCAAACCACCTTTCTCAAGGACCTCGCCCATTCACTGAAGCACCAGCAAGCCACACACCAAGACGGCAATCTCCACCAACTGCTCACACCAACGCTTCACAATCTCTTCACCGCTCGACATGTCAAGCTGGCTTTCTGCGCGTCGGTACAGGCGCTGCTGGCCTATCTGACGGCATATGATCGACCGGGCTATGTTCATGCTGATGAGAGCGAGGGCAGGCCCAGGCTAGTCCTAGTGAATCCTCTCGCCTTGCACAGACCAACCCCATCCTTCTCCGCACAGGGTCTGTCGAGGACCTTTGCAGCGGCCGTCGAGACGGCCTTGAGGACAGGGTCCGTGCTGCATCTTGTCGAGTGTGAGGGCAGACGAGATAGTCACGGTGGTGATCTAAGCGAGGACACGGCTATGCTAGACGCTGACGACGAGCATCGTGCCACGACCGAGGAACAGCCTCCATGGGACCAGCATGTGTCCATCTTGAACCTCTCAGCACCAAGGTTCGGTTCTGGCGCAGGTGAGCGCACATGGGCCGGTCGGACAGTCAAGGCAAAAAGCATCGCAGCAAGATGGTTTCGATTCCAGCATCTGGCTGCCCGCACAAATGAAGAACCTGGATGAGCACCACCTCAACCAAACACCAAATCTCCGAATGTCTGAGTGGCTTGTTTTCGCTATGCTATCGGTTGCCGCTTCCTTTCCAACCTGAGAAATCAAACTAGAGTCATCGCCCGTCGTCAGCCATCAAGTCGTTACTTGGAGGGAGCTGTCCTTGATATCCACCGCTTGGTCCAGATCCAATGCCAGCTAAGTGGCCAGCCACTTTGGTTCAGGTGCCGCCAACACCGGGCGCTCATTTCCAGTCCTTCTTGATGTCGAAAGACCACTTGAACTGCAGGTGGACCTGGTTGTCGTCGTCGACAAACTTGGAGAGGGCAGTGTAGTGGCCACGGCCGAGCATGCCAGAGGGGGCGGTCTCCGGCTCGACTGGGAAACAGGTTAGCTGAGGAAGCTCGGGGCTATGTAGGTGGTACTTACATTTCTTCTCGTAGACAGGCTTCTCTTCTGTGTTGGGACCGTATGAGCCCTGTCGAGGTTGTCAGCGTCTCTGCGTGTTGGAACAAGCTTGCCACCTACCATCATCTCCTGCATCTTGTTGCTGACACCCATGCGTGTAACCTTCTGCAGGTACTTCAAGCCTGCCAGGATCTCATGCTGGACCTTGAACTGTGCCTTCATGCGGAATGTAGCACCCTCCTTGATTGTGAACGGCTTGTTCTCGAGGGCCTCGAGGGCACCAGGCGATTTCAGGTCGATGATGATGTCGGGGCGGCCCTCGACCTCGAGACCGAGCGAGTAGATGATGCATTTGCGGGGGTCGTTGGGGTCTGAGATGTCTTTGCCCTGACCGAGACCAAGGGAAGCTTTCCACTTGTTCAGCGCCTCATCGTCCTGGTCTGCAGTACACCGTGTCAGCAATTGCGGTGGTGGGTGTGCGGAATGTCCAATCTGGAGTCACCTACCCAGCTTCTGGTACTCGTCGAGCGTCTTCTTCTCGCCGACCTTGAAACCCTCGGTCTGCTCTGCCTGGAGATCGTCGTTGTTGTCGGCCATAGCTGCTGTATAACGATGTGTGGGTAAGATTTAGGTAGGTGGACAACGGTGTGTTTCCGGAGAGGGTTGGATTGGTGGAGAGAGTCGAGTGTGTTGCTGGTGCTCGAGCGACGAGCCTCGACCTGGTGGGGCATGCACTATGCAGCATCATTCACCGCCAGTCAGGGTCCATTGGCTCAAGCCCCTGGCTGGATTACGAGGCGGACCTATGCTGTTTCAGCTCGCGGGGCCTTTTTTCATCTGCCCTCTGCTGCTCGTGGAATTCAACGTCAGTGCAAAGAGATAGTCTTCAGAGCTGCATCGCAAGCTTGCGCGTGCTGCTAAGAAGACAGCAACATTCCGAGCTCTGGCCCAGGCCAAAACCCCGCGTGTTCAGTCGGCCAGTCAATGCACCCTGCAACAAGTCCAATCCATGCAGGCCCGGGTTGTACAGTGCACATGCTGTGCCAACCATCCACGCCGCAGGATAAAGAACAATGGCTAGCCTGCACTGCTTTTGCCCTAACATAGTGCCTTGTTCGTTCTTGCGAGAACACCGGTGAGCAGTACATGGGATGCTCCACACTGTGGATGGTTTCTGTCCAAACCTAAGCTCCTAGTTTCAGATTCTGCTACACTGTTCAGAAACTTGTAGGGCACTGCTAGTGCTATGGTCTATGTGCCTTGTTGTCTACGCGTCAGTGCGCAGTGTGGTGTCTTGGAGCTCTGTGCCCGTTCCAGGAAGACAGAGACGCTCCGGACTGAGCGGCTGGCCTCTTCGCAATTGTAGGGCCGGAGGCTTCGGCAGAGCCCGTTGGAAGAGAAACGAGCACCTTGCAAAAACCGCCAGCTACCGGGCGGGCATCGATTGTTTCTGCAATTCGACGCGCTCCAAGAGTCGCAAAGCTGAGCACTAAACGCGCGACTCGTCTGATTGGCGACGGCTATTCACCGTGTCGTCGACAACAGCACTGATTCGGTCATGGCCTGTGTTTCGGGCTCCCAGTGGCCAATCGGCACGTCTAGAGCAATTGCAATGTTTGAAATGAGCAGCCAGGAACTCTCTACGAACGTGATAAGGTATGGTCTGGGGAATTCCAGCCGTGGACTAGCGCGCATGGCAGGGACACCTCGTTCGCTCCTTCCTCTCTTCCTCCCACCCGCGTCGGACAAACCCTCCAGCACAAGCAATAACGTCAACGCGCGCGCAGCTTCACTTCGCCTCTACCAGGTTGCGCCCGAGCTCGCCCCATACACACACAGCACTTGATTGTGCCCCAGTCTTGATTACTTCGCGTCAGCGACACGCTCCTCTCCCGCGGTTTGCGCGCACGTTACGTCGTCTTTACACTACAGCTGCCACCGCGACCACACCGCGCCGCGCGCCTCACTCCCCCTTGACAGCACCCGTAACGCCATTTATACTCGCGACAATGACTTCAACGCGTCCGCTTCCTGAGCGAATGAACCCGCTCCTCGAGCCGACCGACAGCACGGCCAGTATGTCCACGCGGCGCATTGCACCCATTGCGCAACACGAGCTAACAGCACTTCGCAGTCGAGATCCTCATTGAGAGGCGTCGCCTGGGCCAAACAAACCTCGGAACCAAGATGGGCGCCACCGGCCTGGCGAGCGCAACTAAGCCGCAGAACAGCGGCATGTTCGACTACGCGCATCTGCGCGTGCCGCTCCCAAGGACCTCTCGGGCTCGGAAATCTTCACGCCCAGCACCAACGGATACCCAGTATCCTACTTCTTGATGGTACGAGGATGATTTACAGGCCAAGCGCAATCGTTGGACTAACAGGATGGGCAGCGACGCAGCAGCGATGGCTACATCAGCGCGACCGGAATGTTCAAGGCCGCATTCCCGTGGGCCACGCTCGCTGAGGAAGAGACCGAGCGCCGCTACCAGAAGACCTTCCCCTCAGCGGGCCCTGATGAAGTCGCCGGCAGCGTCTGGATCGCACCGGAAGAGGGTGAGTGGCTATCGTTGCTGTCAACCAAGAATGCATCGCTAACTCGGATTCCGCGCAGCTCTCTCACTCGCCGACGAGTACTCGATGCGCCACTGGGTTCTTGCGCTGCTCGACAACGAGCCAATCGAGAAGGGCGCAAAGGACAAGCACAATGTACACATCCAGGCGCCCCCAAGTTCGACTTGCGAAAAGCCCAGAACGTGAAGCTCCCACCCCAAACCGCGGTCCGCTCGACCCGCGCACGATCCACTAGGAGTGTTTCGCCCAGCAAGTTGGCTACGCCGAGCCGCAAGATCGCGACCCCTCGCAAGTCGCGCGCCACACGCGGTCGTTCCGAGGCCATGAGGGCCGAGGAGATCTTCCAGAGCACCGCGACCGAGTCGCCATCGTCTGCTCTGGTATCGAATGGCATCAACCAGCCGGACTCGGTCGCTTCCTCAGTAAACGGCGACGTCAAAGAAGCACAGCAAGGCGAGGTCAAGTCAGAGACGGTGCGCATTGAGGTCAAGGAGACGGTTGAGCAAAAGGGCGAGTCGGAGGTGACAACGACAAACGTCCAGATCGACGTGCCAGCGTCACACCCGGAGCTTCGCGAGCCCGAGGACCCGGCCAAAATGATTGAAGAGGCGAGGCGCATGGTCGACGAGGCACGAGAGCTGGACGCTGGCGCATCGAGCGTGCCAAAGTCATCGAAGCGAAAGGTGGAGGAAGTTCTCGGCGAGGAGGACGTTGAGCTTGAGCGACCTGCTAAGCTTACCAAGAAGCTGTACACGACAGAGCAGAAGCTCACAAAGGAGAAGGTCACAAGAAGAGCACTTGTCGGGCTTACCGTCATGGCAGCGCTTGGGTAAAGCACGCCCACCAACGACTGGTGAGAACACAGGCTAACGTTTTCCAGCACGGCCATCCAGTACTTTACAGTGTAGTTGCGATGCGCAGCACATGTCCTTTTTCTCCGACGGTTGGCTCTCTGTCTGCATTACTAGTGTTGGATTATTCCCGGTTCTCCCCGAATCTCTCGCCTACTTTTCGACCCCACCGCCCTCGATCCCTGATCTACTTGGTGCAGATACCTCAGTTTCCCATCTTTTGTCATCTTGGCGTTTGCATGTCTGTATGGGTTGGGCGGTTGTACACTCGTTCTGTACAGGTGTGGGCCGGTTGGCGACCACCATTGGCGAGGGAGTAGCGTAGTTTAATCGAATTCCTCGCCCTGCTTCTGTGAGGAGCGGTATGCATATCATGTTTTGTCCAGCAAGGAGTTTGGAGAGAGTGTACGCGGGGCTATAGCCTCGCTTTAGGCAGTACTGCTCGCGGCGCTAGACAGACAGGTGAAGCGTGAACATGTTTCCCTCTGGGAGCCAAAGGCGCTGGGACGGTTGACAGGGCAGCTCGTCGATACATGTCCTGTCTGGAATCGGGGTAGGAATGCGCGTCATGGATGTGGTATGTTTTACATTCTTGCAGCACCATATACACACACTGTCCACTGGCGTGCCACACCAGCGGACCCCGCGCGAGGACGCAGCATACACGAGAAGCACGCCACGAACCCTACCCCGAACGGCTCCCAGTGCAACGACTAGTCATGCCAAACGGCCTTTTTGCGCGCCTCCGCTCCTCGAGCTCGCGCCTCTCCCTCTCGCGCTCCTCGGTCCGGCGCCTCCTCTCCTTGTCCCGCATCGCGCGATCGTACTCGCGCTCCTCGTCTGTCCGCTTCGGCGCCCGCACGCCCAGCGCTCCCGCAATCAACCGCCCCGCCACGGCCGTCGTCTTCTCTGGCCGCTTGTCCAGTCCCCCGCGCTCACGCCGCTGTCTCCCCGGCTGCGGCTCGCGCCGAGCGGCGTGTTGTCGGGGAACTCAAAGGGCACGGGCGAGGCGGGCGTCGGTGGGGGTGGGTGCGGGAGCTGCGCTGCGTCGTCGTGCGTCATGGTGGTGCTGGTAATGGTGCTTGTGGGGCGGGGAGCGGTGGATTCGGTTTCCGTGTCGGAGCCGGAAGACTCGAGATCCCAGCTGTCGGCGACGGGCTTTGATTTTGGCTTGTGCAGCGGCTTCTGCGGAACCGTGGTGCTGAGCTTCAGGTGGGACAGGGTTGCTGCGATTTCTGCGAGCCGCTGTTAGTGCTGTCCTGTGGATAGCTTGTTGCAAGCACTTGCCTGTCTCGCTGGGTGTTTTGCGGACGTCTGCCATGTTTGCGAGGTCCGGAATGGTGGCGTGACGGTCGTGTGCAGCGAGCCAGTTATACTTTATACTCGCTCCAGGACTCTAATGCGAGGTTTTGCGGGGAAGGGGTCTGGCTCGGTCTGGGGATGGTAGCGTCGAGGATGCAGCTGCAGCTATCACGAAACAAAGAATCCACCCAATGGAAGAAGGGCACTGAGAGTTTTGTATCTCTGCTCAAGAAGCAAGGAAGAGCCTAGGGACTAGACCACATCCACGACGAACACCCCGAGCAGCCCGCGCAAGCATCCCATTCTCGCTCGTGTTCCTGTGCACGAGTAGAAATTGTGGGGAGGGGGTGCGCGTCATCTCAAGCGTCGCTGGTCGTCTAAAAACGCCAGATGCATGCCGCTTGCTGCCATACCGCTGCTTCCGATTCTCTCCGCGGCCTTCTAGAGCCGTGGCTCCGACTGAATTTAGAACACTTGACTGTCTGCTTGCTATCTTGGGACGGCTGGCGGTGAAGCGCATTGCAAATGGGGTGGGAGACCAGGGCGCGTTGCGTGTTCCTGCATCACCAAGGTGGATCCAAGGGAGGGTGCGTTGGCGGACGATCAGTTTGCGCGGTTCGAGACCTTTTGTGCTGTCGACGCCGTGCACATCAGGTCCATGAGAAGGGGCTGTGCAGCCTGAGGCTTATCAGCTATCAGCACCACCGCGACCTCGATCGTTTTCAAGCTCGAGCAACGTCGAGCGACTTGTCATGGAAATGATGAACGACAAGACCGCGCAACACATTATGCACACGATTGACGAGTATGCTGTGTGGATGAACAGGTTCACACAGACCTTTTCCGCAATCCAGCCGCAGTTTTATAGCACAGCAGTCTTTGGTGTCTAGAAACACACCAGCAACCTCAAACATGTGCGGGGAGCCTGAGGCGACTGCCGTTGAATGGGAGGGGCACTGTCGGTTACTTGCAAGTAGCCGTCGGCTATGCTCCGAGCTCCATCTCCGGCAGGCCTCACTTAAAACCAAGCTCTCCCTCCAAAGTCCTTGACGCGATTAACAAGGCCTGGGGAGCTCAATTGAGTCTCCAACGTGCATAAAATTGTGTAGCTGGAAGCTCGAGACTGCGTCATGATTCCTCGACACACAAGCTGCCTAGGCAGCAAAGCTCTCACGTCTCCATGTCTTAGTCGCCGTATACCTCGAGCTGCCTTCTCTACAACCTCAGCGCTCAATGGCTACGATGACACCATTCAGAACCTCAAAATCGGCTCCCATACCCGCGTCATCTTCCAGGGCTTCACAGGCAAGCTGGCTACCGCCAATGCAAAAGAGTCGATCGAATGGGGCACCAACGTCGTCGGTGGTGTGAAGCCTGGAGGCTCGGGCGAGCACCTGGGACTTCCCGTACTCCCTTCTGTGCGGAAGGCCATGGAGGAGCTGAAGCCAGACGCGACGGGTATCTATGTCGCAGCACACCAGGCTCCGGCTGCTATTGAGGAAGCCATTGAGGCTGAAGTGCCGCTTATTGTCGCTGTCGCCGAACACATCCCGATCCACGATATCATGAGGGTAGGTAAACGAGACGGTGGTTCGAGGCATGTGCTAAACAGACTCAGATACACTCGATGCTGAAAACGCAATCGAAATCACGACTTGTAGGCGCAAACGCACCGGGGATCATCTCAGCCATCGGACGCTGCAGGATAGGGTTTCAGCCTCTTACAACCTTTTCGCCAGGACACATCGGTGTCATAGCGAAGTCAGGCACACTATCATACGAGACTGTGGGCTCCCTCACCAGAGCTGGTGTGGGGCAGAGTCTGTGCATAGGCATGGGTGGCGACGTTATTGCTGGAACGAACTTTGTGGATGCATTGAAAGTATTTGAGACGGATGATGATACACAAGCCATTATTCTAGCAGGCGAGCTTGGAGGCACTCACGAAGAAGAGGCCGCAGACTGGATCAAGGACTACAACAGGCGTGTTGCCAACCCCAAGCCGATTGCTGCTTGCATTGGCGGCTTCCAAGTGAAACCGGGCAGAGTGGCTGGCCATGCTGGAGCGTGGACTGGTCTTGGGGAGGGCACAGCGGAGGTCAAGTACAGAGCTCTTGAGGCTGCTGGTGTTACCATGGTCGATCACCCAGCCAAGTTTGGAGGCGTGATGAAAGATATTCTTGCAAAGTCTGGTCGCAACGTGAAGAAGATTGTAAGTGACTAGCTACGACCTGCACCAAGTCTGACTGACGATGGATCAGGAGCAATCAGCCGCTCAAGCACGTCGAGGATACCACACGTCGGCACGTCGACCAGTCCTCGACCCAGCACAATCACCTGCTCTCCAACAAAAACGCTCACTGCACCTGTCAGCGGATCAGAACGCCAATGTCCTCAAGAAGTACAACGTCGACGTAGTATCGAAACCAGAAGATCAACAATCGAGCCACTACCTTGGCATATCACCACACCGCGTCAACCGCTCCCCATCCATCCTCGCTGCGCCAACAGCAAATCCAGACCAACTACACCAGCGAGTGCGAAGATTTCCCTTTGACTACCGAGAAGGCCCGTCCCCCAAGCCATCAACGAAGCAATAGCCTGGCTCCAACTCGACGCTGCACCCCCGAAAGCCAAAGCGCAAACCGTCGAGCTCATCTCGAATCTGTGGAAGCTCTATACGGAGAAAGAAGCTATTGACGCTCACGTCGCGCTCGCTCTCAGTCCCACAAAAGACGAGATCCAAGTCTACAACCCGTACCTGTTCTTCGACGACGCCGCCTACCGGTCTAACAAGCGCCAGGCCGACCTGCACGAGCTGCGCGACCCGCTCTCGCCGACCGAGCAGGAAGCCGAAGAAAACGGCATCGTGTACATTCCGATAGACACGCCACAGCCCGACGGCCGGCTACAAGCACACGCGCAGACGACGCCGCGCCCTGGCGCCGCGGAACCGCGGAACCTGGTCGGCACGCTCGTCAACGGCGCCGGGCTAGCCATGAACACAAACGACGTATTGCACCTGCGCCTTTCCTCCCCTCCCTTCTCGACCGGGAATGCAAATTTCCTCGACACAGGCGGCAAAGCCACGGCGCAGACCATCAAGACGTCGTTCAAGCTGATCCTGTCAGACGCGCGCGTCGCCGTCGTCTTCGTCAACATCTTCGGTGGCCTGACGCTCGCGGATATGATTGCCGAAGGCATCATCCTCGCGTTCAAAGAGGTTGGGGTCGATAAGCCAGTTGTGGTGAGGTTGCGGGGCACGAATGAGGAGAAAGGACGGAAGGTGCTCGAGGATGCTAATTTGCCGATTCATGCATTTGACGATTTCGAAGAGGCGATTAGGAAGGTTGGGGAGCTTGCTAATGGGGGAAATGAGGCTGTTGGTTGCGAGGTTGGCATTTGTGGGCGTTGATATAGATAGACTGCAGTCGAAATATACGTGTTGCGGATGAAGCGCTCCATCGGCTGCTTCTCCTTGTTCATACTCACTACAAGGAGCGTTTGAAGTTCGCACTAAGAGGGCTTTAGCAAGTCGTTCACGGAGTGCAAGGGAAGCTCGGGTTCGAGCAGAAGTATATCGATACTGCGGCATATGACGTTGTTCAGGGGCTATATGCAAGCACGATTGGCGTCGCTCCATGCGAGCCGGATGATTCCATAACGCCAAGTCCCGAATCGTCCAGGTCATAACTGAGAAGCCATCTGAGTGCCACCTTCGCCGGCGCTAAAGGCATAATCTCAACCAAAGTCTCCAGGCCACATGGACATATGTGGTGTCGAATGTCGGTCGGCGAGGATGGATGGCTGCGTTTGCGGTAGTGTAGTGTGAGCTAGCTCGGACAACTACCAGCTGCCACCAATCTGCTCCTGATGCACCTCGAGGGTGTCGCCGTCCTGCATGTCAAGCTGCCTTGGCATTAGCTTTGGTTCTCGATAGACGTGCAGCCTCATGTGGGTTCTCTGAAGGACGTACTGTGTCCGGGTTGTCGGTTGGCCCAACGCGCGTGCCCTCAAACAAGAATCGCACACTCGAGATGTTCTTGCCCTGGCGATCGCAGAAAGCGTTCATGAGTTTGCCGAGCTGGGTTGTGCGCTTGATCTTGAAGAAGACCTCGTTGTTGTTGTCGGTGACCTTGATGTTAAGGTGCTCCGATGGGCCGGTATCCTCGGGCTTCTGCGCGGGTGAACCGTTGTCAGACATGATGATCGGGCGCGGATGTGATGTGTGTTGGTTGGAGCGCGAGCGAGCAGTGGTTGGCGGCTACGAGCGGTGCAAGGCTATTTCACGGGCGTCAGTGGGCGTTGCAAGCGGTGGAAGTAGAATGGAAGATCGTCGAGCGGCGGGGAACTACCTTTTATGTCACGGAGGTAACAGTATGGCCGACAATGGGTTCAAAGTTGCGTCAGGTGATGCGAAAGCTCGGGGAATGTGCGCAAACGCGTCAAGCTGCTGCAGACTACCAGTGGCAAAAACGTTACAGGAAAAGGGACTGGGAGGAGCGAGCTGCTGTCGTGAAGAAGTGAGGTGGGTGACGAATAGTGGGGCGCCTTCCACAAGCGCTAGCCATCCTGACCAACCGAAGTCACCCTCACCTTCACTCTCAGCTTTCTTGCAAGAAGAGCACGGTGAAGTCTGAATACACAATCTTCTTGAAATTCTTGACCTCATATACGCCGCGACTGAGAGCGCTGGAGCGGCCAACGTCTTACAACTTATCATGGTATGGTTATGATGTCACTCAACATTGCATGCTCATAAAAACTCATGGTTGGAAAAGGGAGAAATTGAGAAGGATCTGAAACAAGATCCGCCGTGCCATTCAAGAGCATGTGCCATTCAAAGTGCGTTGTTGCCTTTCTTCCTGACAACTATCTAACTGTACCATTAGATTGCATACAGAAGAACAACTTCGATGAAGGAAAATGTCGAAAAGAGGTACGCGCCACAGCCTCATCTTCTCTGACAGAACACACGTATTCTTGCATACACGATGCTTGGTCTTGTCCATCTTGCTCGTGTACTGGTGGGCTAAATTGGCATTCATTAGGTCGATGCTCTGTACGAGTGCTGCAATGCCTTCTACAAAGAGAGAGGAACGACGCAAGATGCGTGTCATGTCCCAAACCGGACCTGTTGAGGTGCGTTGGTCACAAAGCATTGTAGCGACGTACTGACTTGTCCTCCTACGAACAGAATCAAGATGAAGCAACGCGCCGAAGGTATATCGTAGCGCCTTACGGGCAGAAAGCAACAGAGAGTTGCAACTTTAGACAGATGAGCAATGTAAGAACATATGTAGTATAGCAAAAGCATTCGTTTGCCAATGTATCAAACTTATATGCTATCCGTGTCACGCAACAATCTTCTCTAAGAAAAGCTGGTGCAAGTGCATGATCCCTTGGAGGCAGTCAGGGCAGATTTGTCCAAGTCTTACCAACAGATGAGCATGCAGATGACTATAGAGTGCTTTACCCACATCAGACGACGGTCTGAAAACCACCCCAGACCTCCAAGCTCTTTTCTCAGTGCAAGAAACGAGACGGCGAGCTTGCAGCAGTTACCATACGCTCGCGCTCTCTCCACTGACAGAAAGCGCGATGGGATGTCATACCTCCCTTTTCTTATCCACCACTCCGCGAGGAAGGTCGGTGGGTTCACTGGGAAGTATAATTTCTCTAAGACGATCCCGAGCACCCATACGATAATTGAATAAGCGTGGAGCGACTCTATAGGGATGGCTAGTAAGGTTATAAACATTGATAGAGATCAAAAGCTGGGCGGGCGACGAATTGCAGATTTTTGTAGTCGCGCGTTAGTGCGCCAAGCAGAAACGCGGCGCTCGGGCGTGGACTTCACTGGAAACCGTAGAGCTACGCGACTGTTTTGCCCGTCGTCGACTGCAGCTCCAACCACGACCAGCGCTTGAGTGCCCGAACTCAGCCCTGCAATTTGCCCCTACTTGTGCTGCTTCAGTCAATGCATATAACGACATAGCATTCCCATTCGTCTTCCACCATGGCTCCCTTCTCTTTTGCGCGTCAGTCGCAACCTGCAGCTCAGGTACGTATTCACAGCTTCGAGCTCTTCGCACTACTGCGGGACCGTGTTTAACCAAACACAACTTGCAGTCCAATGGCGCCGCTCCATCTTTGTTCGGCAGCCCACGCGCCACGAACGGCGCATCTTCTAGCGATCCTCTCCAACCTCTGCGCGCAATGGCCGATCGTGTAGGCAAAGAGGTGGAAAAGTTCGCGGAGCGCGTTGACCACTGGCACACGTACGGAAAGGACAATGCTACTACCAAGCACCAGGCGACGGTCAAGATGGTGGGGCATTTTAGGGACGTCGCAGAATCGCAAGTAAACGAATTGAAGCGTACCAGTGGTGCAGAGAACCAGGGAGCGTTGAACAAGAGTACGCGACGTCGCGTACAAAACATGGGAGAAGGTTCAGGCTCCTTTGGGCAATCTTTCCAATCCACCGTCCCGTCCGCCGAGGCCAGCACTCCGCTCGACTCTGCAAGCATACAGGAGCTGCGACAGTGGCAGGCTGAGCTGGCAACCTGGGACCTCCTCTGCATCATCATCGACCACTACCACCCCGAACCCGGCAAAGATGTCGAAGCAGCGAAGCGGGCGCAACTGGACACGGCTGGGGGCAACAAGCGCTACAGTCCGAATAGCGAGATCTGGGACCGGTTCCTGTTGGAAGACGATCAGGCGAAAGAGAAAGATCTCATTCTGCGCTGGCTTGAGCAGACCGCTCAAGATAGCGAGAGCGACATCGAGTCGATCACTGCGGTGCTGGAAGAAAAATCTGGCAAGGGCGCAAATACCTGGACAAGCGGATGGCTGGACACAAAATCAAGAATCAAACAGGCAAAGCGCATGGAAGGTTCCGACCAGCCTTTGAAGCCCGAGTCCACAAACTTGAAGACTGCAGATCGGTCACAACAGCTGATAACGCAACTCGACCCTGACGCGCCGGCGCGCCAGAAGCGCGTGCTTGAAAAGTCGGACGAATTCTATGAAAAAGCTCTCTGGTTGGTCTGCTACGAGATGATGCGCCGTGGCGTTCCATGGAAGGAGATCTGCGAATGGGCATTGGAGAGGAACGAGGCGTGGCGTGGCGTGAGCATAGGCGCGGCATACGAGTCGCACACTCCTGGCAGCCCAAACGTCGCTGGTGATACAGTTGGATACCTGTTCCGCCGAATGTGTTTCTATGCTGCCCAAGGCACCCGACTGCAGTACGAGGGTGCTGTGTATGGCTTGTTGAGCGGAGACATGGAAAAAGTACGGGATGTTGCTCGTACATGGGACGACCACCTATACGCGCATTATAACGCACTGTTACTGTCTCGATTCGACTTGTACCTGCAACGACAGCACCCGAGCCGAGTCACCCAGAGCCTGAGCCAAAGATTTGTGTTCCATGACGCCGTTGCCAACATTGGGAGTTGGTCAAACTCGCCAAGGGCGGTCATCAACGCCTTGAAGCAGCACAGGGCTTCGTCAACGCTGGCAACTGCACCTGTCAAGCTTATTCAGGGCGCCTTGATCGGTCGAACATTGGAGGAGCTTGTCCACATGGTCGGTATCGCACTGGCCGACATGCTGCAGGATGATGAACGACCGAGCAACCTCATGGTTCATCCCGACTCGCCAGAGAGCGACCGAGGGCCGAAACCCGCGCCTGGACAGCGAGCCATTACAGCGGATCGATACTACCAGACGCTTACCGGAGATGCACACGCTTTCCGCATCCTGGTACACGTTCTCATCGCACTCCGAGGAGGCATGGGCCTGCTAAACACGGAAAACCTGCCCCAAAGTTTAGCCATGGATAACGTCATTGCTGCCTATATCGAGTTCCTGCGTCTTTCCAAGCGTATTCAGTTAATTCCGCTATATGCAGCGCAACTACCGGAAGCACGGCAATACTATTGTCTCGCACGCGTACTTCCTGATATCAAGAACCGCGATGAGCAGCAGAACTGCATAGCTCTGCTCGACTCGTACGGAGTCGACACGGTTGAAGTGGTCTCCCAAAGCTTTATCCTTGCCTTCAACCATAGTGGGTTCATCCACTTCGACGAGGAGGGAAACTCTGTGATCACCCAGCCCATCAAACGCTTCCAGATGCTTCAGCCGACAGACGTGACGGATCAGAAGCAGAGGCTTTTGTGGCCTGGCGTACGGATCAAGCCTACATTCGAGGGCACCGAGCTGGAGCCGAAGGACGAGGGCATCATCGACGCAGTTTACTGGTATAATTATCTCAGTAGGGAAAACGAGGAGACGTTTGAGCACCTGAAGAACGCACTAACGATTTTCCTCCGTATGTATACACGTTCTGGGAGTCACGGCCTGTACTAATAAGAACAGTCAACGGTCGCCTTGGCGCTGCCGAGAAGATGATAGAGGAGGTGAACGTGGAGTCGCTTTCTCTATCCAGGACTGAGGCACTCTGCGGGTATCCCTTTGACTTCAACGCCGAGGGTGCTGAAGAGCAGGACGAACGCGCCTTGCACGCCCATCGCGAGACGCTCTCACGCGAGGCTCGAACCAGGCTGCCGGTATCACGGCTGCCCAACGCTGAGCAGCACGCGCAAATTGTGTACCATCTGAGGCAGCGCAGTGGACCATACTATGAACTCCAGCAAATGGTGCGCATCATGGCCCTGTTCCGTGCGTGGCGTATCGAAGAGCAAAAGCTGATTGAGTGCGTTTACTGTTGCGAGGTATTATTTCCAAAGAGCCTCTGCTAACTCTTCCCAGCACGCGCAACCAGGCCAAGGTGAAGACCAAAGAGATCAAAGAAATCCTCGACAACATGACCAACGTCTTCGACAATCTGATCTCGTCGCTCGCCGAGACGCACGCTGCCGACAGCGCGGACACGACGAATGTGAAGCGAGCCTACCTTCCCGAGATGATTATGACGTACCTTTGCGTGCTGCAATCGGCGTCGTTCCTGCTCAACCGCGACACGGCGGTCCAAGCCATGGAGATAGCCACGCTCATTGCCGACGCCAACAACGAGTGGCTGCAAGACGTGTTCCTGAAGACGGGCCGGATGAGCGAGCTGGTCAGCACGCTGGCGCAGGTCAGCAAGGCGATGCTGCATCTCCACGAGCACGACGGCAAGAAGAAGGATTCGAAGAAGCGCGGGAGCAAGGGCGAGACGCTGCGCATTTGGGATTTGAATGCCGGTACGAGGGTGTAGGAAGGGTGTTGCGTCTTGGCGCAGATATTGTATACCGAATAGAGAGAGATTTATACAAGGACCAAGCATCATCACAACTCGTTTATATCTCTTGTTCAATCCTCGTCACCACTGTTTAATCACGCAATAAGAGTAGTAGTAGTAGTAGTATTAGTATTAGTAGTAGTAGTAGTAGTAGTAGTAGTAGTAGTAGTAGTAGTAGTAGTAGTAGTAGTAGTAGTAGTAGTAGTAGTAGTAGTAGTAGTAGTAGTAGTAGTAGTAGTAGTAGTAGTAGTAGTAGTAGTAGGAGTAGTACTGCGTATAGGCGGTGTGCTGGGTTAGCGTGCACGTGACTGTGCTTCTATTTCGACAAAGTTCGCCTTGTTCAGCAGAGAGGTGGGGATTTCACGATGCGGGAATAAGGCGGTGGAGGGGTGGAGGAGGGTGTTGTGGGTAGCGCGACTCGAGTGAGCAGCGGTGCTGGGTTTGCGCAAGGGGTGGTGTTGGTAGGGGCTCGCTCGGCGTTGTGAATCGCGGGCCGATAGCTGCAGCTTGGAGGCGGCATTTCCTTTGCGCTATTTGTCGGGAGGATGTGACGCGCATCTGCGGCGCTGGGGGCTGGCAGGGGCAGGTGCGGATGCGGATGCGTGGTGGCTGTTCAGATGCTGGCTACGTACCTGTTAGGCTGGGCGAGTAGTAGGCAGTTGAGTGTTCGCCTTGCTGTCTGCACACGCCGACGTGGGCCACGGTGGAGGGACGCGCGTGTGGGAGCGGAGGCGTTGCGGATGGGTTCCCCAGGACCGCGGAACCCCGCTAGTTAGCATGTGCGTGTCTGGCCGTGCGTGCCAGCACACGCATGGCCCGTCTCTGGCTAGGCGGGTGCCGCGGGGCTGGGCATCGTGGGAGGTGGATGGGGAAGGTGGTGTGGTACGAGGAGGTAGAGAGAGAGAGGGGGGGGATAGCAGCAACGAAACAGCGGCTGTTGGCGGTGGGAGAAACGCAGTCTGCTGGCGACGTTTGGGCTGGCACGCTAGAAGGCCGGGAGAAACAGCAGATCAACTCGCCGTTTCGCTGGCATGAGAGTGCGCAGTGCCGTGCCCAGTGCGCGGCTGTTTGGTGGGCGCGTCAGCGGAGGACCCATCTCGTCTCCTCTGGGTTGCGAAGAGGGGCTAGCGGTGCTGAGGCATGGCGAAGCAGGGCCATAAGAGCAGCGCAGGCCGTCTGGGTCGACTGCAGACACGCTCCAGGAACTTTGTCAAGCTGGGACCTGGGCCCATTCGACTACGCGCAGAGGTCGTGGTGGCCTGTCTTGCGTCTCCCTGTACGTGCCTTGTCCCTTGTCCCTCGCGCATTGTCGATTGTCGACTGTCTGTCTGTTGTCTGCTGTCTGTTGTCTGTTGTCCATTGTCCTCACCGGCCGCGTTCGACGCTCCACCACCGTGCCGGAGTGCGTGCCGAGTGCGCGCCGAGTGCGTGCGTGGTCCGTGGGCAGTCGCTCCTGTCGAAACACTCGTGCGCCCTCCTTTTGCGCACCCACGGCGATTGACTCTGTCCATGAGTCTGCCATTGCTCCTGGCTGTCTTCCCCAGGCCTGCCATGCTTTCCCAACCGCTGCCGTACACCCTCTCGACCGGCACCTCGTCTCCCCACCGCCGCCGCGCACGCGAGTAATCGTTTCGCCGTGACTGCGACTGCAACCTCCTATACCCTTGAGAAGCGCGCTGCACCCCGCGCCGCAAGGATCCCGCCCGAGTCGGCATGTCGTGGTTCCTGCGTGGAGTCCAGGTACGTTGCTGCACCGCTGACTGCCCGCCTGCCTGCACCCATGCATCGACTGACCTTCGACTGCCCGCCTGCCTGCACCCATGCACCGACTGACCTTCGACTGACCCCCGACTGACCCCCGACTGGCCCCCGACTGACCCCCGACTGACCCCCTCGGCAGAGCGCCGTCTTCCACTACGCCTCCTGTGCGCCCTGCACCGGCTACACGGACAGCAGAAAGCGCCAGCGAGAGGCCAAGCGCGCACGCAAAGAGCGAGAGAAGCTGGTCCTCGAGCAGCCCGAGACGTACTACCACCCCGAGCCCACGGGCACCAACCCCTTCTGGGGCGAAGAGATAGCCCTGGGCCCCGGCCCGCCGCCGCGCCGCGCCCGCAGGTCCAACACGGCCAGCACGAGGGGCCCCACCAAGCCGGGCCCCCAGAGCACCCTCGTCAGCCAGAACGGAAGCAGTCTGGACGGCGACGGCCCCAACGCCGTGCGCCTGAGCGACGACACCCTCGAAGACGACACGTGGAACCTCAAGCGCTACCAGCGCGAGGATGAGCATCTGTGGGGCCTCGACGACGCCCCCGTCCCCGTCCAGCACGCCACCTCGCGCTCCTCGTCGACCGGCCTGGGCAGTGTGCTTGGCTACCAGACAAGCAGGCCCGCCACCTCGCGCTCCGGCAGCTACTACTCGGCCCGCGCACCCCCGTCAACGACCTCCACCCGCCCGTCGTCAGCCTGCCGTCTCCCGATGTCGCAGACAACCGCTGGATGCTCCAGCCCCCGCCCAAGGCCAGCGTCATGTCCGGCAAGGAACGCGCCACCCACAGGAGCCGCAGTGGAAGCGGCGCCAGCAGCCGCGTCGAGCTGAGCCTGCAGCGACAGCTCAGCACCCGCCACCTGATGCACAGCCTCGGCCGCGGCCAGACACAGGAGCTGCCCCCATGACCCCCAGCCCTCCCACGCCGACCTCGTCTCCGCCCACCGCCGCGCCAGAAGCAGGACCCCGCAGCCGAGACCGCCCTCGTCCACGAGTTCGCGCCGCCAGAAGCGCCGGGACGCGGCCATGGCCCTGAACAGCACCGACACCACAGAACCCCACCCCTCGTCCGCCCACGCTGCCGAAATCACCCCCAGGGGCCCGTCCACCCCAGCCTCGCGCACCGTCTCGGTACGCCAGAGCCGGCCCGTCCTCTCCACCGTGGTATCCAGCGGCTCCGCCGAACACGGATACTCGCCCAACCCGCAAACCAGCGACGAGAACGCGGTCCCCGAGATGCCCAGCCAGGTCCACTACCCCTACACAACCCAGTCCTCGCATTCACTCCCCCACCCCGCACAAAACCCCACCGCGCGCCCCTCAACTCGTCCGACGTCTCCTCGCTCAACTGCCTCCAAGACACCGTCTCGCCGCGCGCCCTGCTCCACTCGCGCTTCGTCTCAGCCCCGCTGGTAGAAGCCAAGATCCGCCTCCCGCCCTCCCACCACGACCTAGCCTCGAGCGCCCGCGACGAGTGGAACCGCAGCGGCCTGACCATCGAGCCCGGCTGGAGCACCCACCATCTCGACGAGCCCATGCGCGCCCCCTTTGACAGCCAGGGCGCCGTCGAGCGCGATCCGCGCCTGCGCTGGAGTGTCGATTTCTAATCACCCCTCTGCTTCTCAGCCTGACGCCTCGCTCTGCATCTTCCATGTCCATCACCCATATACATGGACACCTCCTTTCTTCCTTTCTTCCTTTCTTCCTTTCTTCCTTTCTTCCTTTCTTCCTTTCTTCCTTTCTTCCTTTCTTCCTTCCTTCCTTCCCTCCTTCCTCTTCACTTGCTTGCATAGCGTCTCCCCTTGTCCTCTTCTTCTTTCATTGTCCATACTTAGCGTTGCATCTTCCTCGGTCCTGGAAAATCCGTGCACGATGTTACGACTCTTGGCGTTTACGGATTGTCGTTTTTTTTTTTTCCCTTCTTCTTCTTTTCTCGACTTTTGATACTTTTTTTTTTTTTTTTTTTTTTTGCCCTTGCTTTCTCGGTCCTGCGCCTTGGATAGTGCATCCAGGCTTGCTTTCTGGCTTGTGCATGCTCATTGTTGTTGATGCTTGTTGTCATTGTCTTTCTTTGTCATTGGCACACGAGAGTGCGACAAGACGATAGCATGGGACAGGCGCGCGCTGTGGTGTGGTGTGGTGTGGTGGAGTGGATGCATAAGAATAGACGAGAGAAATTTGTATTTACTGTAATGCACGTACGTACGTACCTACGGACAGACAGACAGACAGACGCTACACGCATACTCGCTTCCCTCTTGCAAGACATGGCTATTCTAAACGCATATGGTAGAATCAGAACATGATAATCCTCTTCCTACTGCTAGTCCTCCTATTGATGGTCATCCTACTGATAGTCGTACCAACTCCGCTCATCGTATGTAAATCCCTGCATCCCGCCCATGCCATTCCCATCTATATTCCCACTGGCATTCACACGCGCCTCCAAATTCCCATCTATATTCCCACTGGCATTCATACGCGCCTCCAAATTCCCACTCCCGTTGACATGGACGTCATGACTCACTCCACCATGAACATTCGGTACCCCATTCACATTGAACCCACCTACCGGTCCATCGTTGCGCTGCTGATTCGAAAGCGCAGCGTTAGCAAACAACGCGCCCGTCGGCGGCGAAGCACCCCGCCCGCGCTGGCGAACCACGTGGCAATGTCGTCGAGGTGCTGGTGGCTCCAGTTGTCGAAGCCGGACGCGAGTTGCGTCTGGTCACGGAACATCCAGTCCTGGCCTTCGCGCAGCAGCTGGTCGACGCCGCCGAAGAGCTGGCTGGGTGAGGCGCCGGCGGAGGAGACGCTGTCTGCCGACGGGCGGGATTGTGTTGAGGCCGGCATGGCCGGCATGTGTGCTGTCTGGTTGGGGGTTGCGTGGTGGAGCGGGTCCGAGGGAGGGCGCGGGAGGCGGGTGTGAGTGAGGTCGGTTGGCGGTACGGAGGACGGGTCGCACGCGAAAGACGAGGCACTGGGGCGGGCGTACGAGGGAGGGTGGCTTACGTAGGCGGTGGCGGCAGCACTGCTTGTCGATGCTGGTGTTCTGCTGGGGAAGTTGGGCGTGGCCATGTCTGCGATACTCATACTGTACGGCTGCAGGCTCGGGCTGAAGTCTTGCGTCGGGCTGGTTGCTTGCACGTCTTGCACCAGAACCGGCTCCGCTCGCACAGCCTTGGGCGTGCCGGCTTCTTTCCAGGGCCCGAATTTCTCGTCTGTTCGTGCAAGCACCGCCACGGCTTCTTCGGGGAGATGGACTTTCCATCTCTTGGTCAAGACACTCAAGATACCCAAGGTGCGCCGCGCGCAGAGCCAGCCTTCGGCAATTTCCTCAAGATGCTTGATGCCGTGGATGATGTCGCGCTTGGCATTCTTCTCCGGGAGGTTGAGCAGGTGAATTGTGCACGCCGAGTGCGCGATATAGACGCAGATGTTGCAGATCTGGCGCAGGCCATGCGAGCGCTTGTACAGGCGCAGGAGCTTAGATATCATGGCGGCCGCTTGGGTGCACTGTTTTCGAGGCGAGACGTTGGGAGGCAGGGGCGAGTTGTCTGGGTTGTATTTGAGAAAAGGTCGGAAGAGGTGGATGTAGAGGAGTTGGAAGAACATGCTGCAGGGGGAAGGGGGTTAGTCGTGTATGGATAGCCAAGTGAGTGCAACCTACTGCATGACAAGCATATGCGGCAGTCCACCTTCTTTGGGCTCCAGCTCCTTGGGCAGCTCTCTCCTCCACGTCTCCAGACGCATGTGGATTTCACTGAGCTTCTTCAGCTCGGCCTGCTTCCCCTTTGCCTTGTCCATGTCAATGGGGTTGTAGAAGAACTGCATCAGGTCACTCGAGATTTCGCACAGTTTGGAGATGTGCAGCGCCACCGCCCTCGTCCTCGAGGGTTGCGAGTGCGCCTGGCTGATGCCCGAGTCGGTGTAGGCGCTCCACGTCTCGGCGTCCTCGCCAGGAAAGACGTCGAACTTGGGCACTGTGATGATGTTGTTGGCCAGCTGCGGCATGCGGCCGAGGTAGTTGCTCCAGCACTTGTCGAACAGGAAGCAGCCCCAGAAGGTGATGCGGCGTGCGTCTTCCTCGGTCTCGTCGATGGCGTCGTTGCTGTGCATGCCGAGGTTGAGGCCGAGATCGCAGGCCATGCGGAACGACATGCCGCTGTAGACCCAGCCCTTTGCTTCGCGCCCGCAGCCAGCCTCGCGGACCGACATGAGGGCGAGCGCCTGGACGGTCGGCAGAGCAGGGACCTCGTGCAGGTCCTCTTGCATGATCAGGCGCTTGGCCTCGCGGAAGAAGTGGTCTCCGGCCGTGGCCGAGTCGTCGCGCTGTGCGCGTGCAGCGGGCAGAGAAGTGAAGTGGCAGCCCAGGGCCAGCATGGCGTTGACCAGCAAGGGGGTGCAGTACTGCATCCTCCTGGCGGAGCCTGGCGGCGGCTTGCCAGCCTTGAACTCGTGCAGAAACAGGTCCTTGGACAGGGTGGCGAAGAAGCTGTAGTGCCAGCAAAAGTACATGCTCATGAGGTGCTGGACGAGCTCTGGGTCGGTGGTGACGGTGGTCCAGGAGCAGTAGGGGTCCTCGAGCTGGGGGAACGGGTCGTCGGCGTACGGGTCGGGCGAGTCGGCTGTCTCGCTGTGGTGGCCCAGGTAGATGAGGTGCGAGGTGCCGCCGATGTAGCGGGTGGAGCCGTCCTCGAGTCTCAGCTCGCCCATCTTGCCGCTCAGCTGGCTCTCAAAGGTCGGCTTGACGGGGGTGAGGGCCGGGGTGGAGAGGGGGCTGGCGGGCTCCTCCTCGTCCTCTTCGCCGTTGTCGCGCGCGAGGATGGCCTCGGCGACCGAGTCGAGGCTCTCGCATGTGCGGATCTGGTGGACGAGGCCGGCGACGTCTTGCTCGGGGTAGTTGAGGATGGCGTGGATGAGGGTCTGGAGGGTCGAGTTGCGCGTCTTGAGGTTGTCGATGTCTTTTTTGTAGACGCCCTTGCGGCGGTGGTCCGAGTTGGGGTCGTAGATGCACTCGGTGTTGTATACGGCGGCGCAGGCGGAGCAGGCAGGCGTGGTGCCGTCACACTGTTGCGCGTGTTTGTCAGCGAGGGTGTATGTTTGGTGGTGTGGTGTAGTGGTGTGGTGTAGTGGTGTGGTGTGGTGGTGTGGTGGTGGTGGTAGTGGTGGTAGTGGTGGTAGTAGTGGTGGTAGTGGTGGTAGTGGTGGTAGTGGTGGTAGTGGTGGTAGTGGTGGTAGTGGTGGTAGTGGTGGTGGTGGTGGTGGTGGTGGTGGTGGTGAGGGGCAGTTGGGGGGCAGTTGATAGGCAGTGGGTGGGCAGTTAGTAGACAGTAGACAGTAGGCAGTTGTGGTTCGCAGGGCCGTGTTCTTGTGCACGCGAGCAGCCGCGGAGAAGCACGTTGCGGGCCATGCGGTCACGGTACAGCACGGTACGGTACGGTACAGTACGCTACGCTACGGTCACGGTGCAGACGTACCTTGCTCTTCCTCTTCCGACAGGGCACACAGGCGCTGGAGATGCATCGCCGCTTCTTGCTCGCCTCGTCCTCGTCGGCGCTCTTCTTCCCTCGCCGGCCCTTCTTGGCCGGCGGCTGTGTGGGAGCATGCGCTCCTGTCCCGGCGGATGCCATGGCCAGCCCTCGTCTACTCGATGGCGTCGTGGTACACAGCAATGGCAGTGCTCAATGTGGGGTTTGCGAGGCCGGGGGGGGGGGAGGGGGCGCTACGACGGGCGACAGAGCCCGCTCGCTCAGCGTCGCGCGACGTTAATCAGCCACGGGCGAGTGCTGTCGGTCGTACTGTCGGTCGTGGTGCAGGGCAATGGCGGCCGTCAACATGGCGATGCAGGAGTCTTTGCGCGCCAACTGTCGCCCACCGTGCCCGGTACATGAGGGGACTGAGGTGCGGGCGTGCTGCTATCGGCCGGCTCCTGATTGGCTCCTGATTGGCTCCTGATTGGCTCCTGATTAGATCCTGTCGTGTCTTATCGGCTCCAGGTACTACGCCGTGTCGCTACCTCGACAGCTGCAGGCCAAGCAGTTCATGCAACAGCCAGCAGACGGGCAACCATCGTGGACGTCGCCAGAGTCGCCTGGTCCGCTTTGCGGAGACGTCCAACGGTGGGCCTGCTGTTGGCTCGGCCCGATCGTCAACAGGGTGCCATGGCTCCACTCCACGCCCACTCCACACCCACTCCATCAACACCAGGAGCCCGTTGGAGGTCTGCGCTCAAGCACCTTGGCGTTGAAATCATGTCCATGATGAAGCAAGATAGAGCACCCTGGACCTACCCAGCGCTAGCCGTAGAAAAAGCAAGCATCCCATAACGCCCAATCATAGCCTCCATGGTAATCAGCATCTCGTTTCGAAATACCCAACCTCTATCGATTCCCGCCAGCCTGCCGTGGACCCTCGCCAGAATCGTAAATGCTCCTGTCAAAATCCACAACCCGAACTCCCTCCCACCCAACACCGCCAACGCGTACCTCAAAACTCGTCCGCATAACCCTCGTCGTCGCCGTCAGCCAAGAAGCCGCCCGCTGCAGCAGGGTTGTCGACCACAATAAAGGGCCTTCCCTCGTCAGTCTCGTCGATGTTGCCAAAGAGCCGCATCAGGTCAGCGATACCCAGCCTAAACGTTCTCAGTGAGCTGAAATCCACACATCCCACCCAGCTGCTTACTCACTTGTTCGTCTTCTTTCCACGGTCCTCCATCACCTCGTCAATCTCCCTCTGCTTCGTCTCCTGCATCTGGATGAGTCGCTCGTCGACTGTGTTGGTCACGCACAGCCGGCTCATAAACGTCTCGTCCTGCTGGCCGATGCGGAACACGCGACAGAAAGCCTGCTGCTCCGACGCCCCGTTCCACCACGGATCGATGACAATCACCCTTGATGCCATGGTCAGGTTGAGTCCCAGCCCTCCACATCGAAGAGAAGCTAGCAGAATCCTTGATTCTGGATTGCTGGCAAACGCTTTGATGGCTTTGTCGCGAGCTGGCAGACTCATCTTGCCGTGGTACTGAACGTATGGTTAGCAAACTACCACAGTGCACGCTGCAATCGCGACGCTATCATCACCCACCTGTTCTGTTCCCCAGCCCTCGCCTTGGCAGATCTTGGCCAGAATACGAATCCTACCCAGAGTTAGCCACGCTCACACAAATTCAACTCGACACGTACATGGCCAAGAACTGCGTGTAGATGATGACCTTGACCTTTGGGTTGTCATGGATCCAGTTGAGAATCTGCGCCTTGACTGACTTCGTTTTGGCCGATGGCAACACATCCTTACCGCCCAGGCTCAGCCAATCGTCTGCAATGTCTTCGCCGTCAAGGCGCTCCTTCTCTCTCTTCTTCTTCTGCGCTGCCCGGCCACGTGTTCCACAACTGGGGCCTAGCAGATCGTCTGCTTCTTCCTCGCAAGGGTTGCAGGCGCCAAAGGTCTGGCCGCAGGCTTTGCAGGCGGCTGTTGTCTTTCCTTCTTCTGCTGCCGCGCTCATGACATTTTCGTAGCAGTGATCGCACATTAGGTGGCCGCAGGCCGTCGTCCAAGGCCTGTACGGCCGTTTACCGCACTCTCCGCATTGAGCTTTCTCTTTCTTCTTTTCCCACTCTTCACCCACGGTGAGGCTGTTCACAAACGGCTTGAAGTCGTAGCCCTTGCCAAAGTTTTTTCCCGACTTGTTGCCCGTCTCCTCTCCGTCCAAGCCACCGTTTTGTGGAACTTGGACAGGAGCGTCGTCTTCATCGTCTTCATCGTCTTCATCGTCATCCTCAGGATCAACGTATTCCGTCGCCCCGTTCTTTGCAGCTTCTTCAGCGGCAAGCCTACGCGCGTGTTTGGCAGCCGACTTCCTCTTCTCCCTCAGCTCATGAGCCTCGAGCTGCTTTCGAATCACTAGTATCGTGCGCCCTTGGTTAGCGTGTGCCGAAGCAGCCTGCTCTCTGACAACGTCTTTGATGCGCTCAATGTCCTCACGCTTTAGCAGATCCCTCAAAACGAACTGCAGCATGAGCACGTGCGCAGTGAGTTGCCGAAGGCGGAGTAGCATGACCAAAACGTTGCTGTACGATCTTTCCAACGTGCCTTTCTTGGCCCACATGTTGATGTTCGTGGCGAAGCGCTGGTGCACAATGCTGTAGATGCTGCGCTCCACCGAGTTGAATTCGCACCAGTGTGTACTCTGGTTGGCCTGCGGAAGCTTCAATATGGGCGCGTTGAACATTCTGTCGGCATGCGTGCGGCGAATCATAAACTGCGAAAGGCGAACTAGGAGCCGCTCGGCGTTCTCCCCATGTCCAGTGCCGCAGTAGTTGTTCTTGAAGATCTTGAAACTACCAGTGTGCGGAACGTTGAGAAACTTGAAGTAGGGATAGAGCTCATCTAGGCCGTTCAGAATAGGCGTGCCGCTTAGAGCCCACTTGTGATCGGCCATAAGAGCGCGACAGGCAACTGACGTTCGCGCTTGGTGGTTCTTGATAGCCTGCGCTTCATCGAGAACGATACGCTTAAAGTACATCTGATGGAGCACTCCTCGATGGTTGGCGTAGATCTCTTTCCACCAGGCAATTTTTTCCTCGGCGGTCTGGCACTCGATCGGAGGCTCGTTCTTTGGATACGACTTCATCACCTCGGTGTACGTGGTCAGGATGATGTCGTGGGTCCTGAGAATCGGTATAGTGTGGGTGGAGTCGAGGCGATTACCGGACCCGTAACGCATGACCTTCAAGTCGCAGCTGGTGTGTTGCCTGATCTCGGCCGCCCACTGGGTTAGTAGATTAGGGTTTGCAACAAGAAGCGTTGTTTTGTGACCAACTTCTTTCTGTTTGATCATTGCATCGCGCGAGTTGACGATATTCGCTGACGTGTGGTTAGTCAAAGTAGCCATGCATCCTATCCTGCGTTTACTCACCAAGCATCATCAGCGTCTTGCCAAGCCCCATTTGATCCGCCATCAAGCCTCCTCTGGGCTCTTTCTCGTCATTCTCACGGCGGCGCATGAAGGCACTGCCCAGCACCTGGTATCCCTTGAGAGATGTCTTCATTCCCCCAACGGTCCAGTTGCCGCCGGGTGCAAGTTTGCAGGACCCTTTACCGTCAAAGTCCTTGGAAGCTTGCAGCAAAATGTTCATGTCGTTCCTTGCTTGCTTCTTCTCCTGCACAGGAACGCTAGCAATGAGCTCCTTGAGGGCCTCGGCTTTGTTCCTTGTACGGAACGTCGGCTGGTCTGCGGCGGCCATGCCGGCTTGCTGCTCGAAGACATTTGCGTTGAAGAGCGAAATCGCTTGCTTGGTTGCGCGCTGGAGCTCTCGCTTGTCTTTGGCAGTCACGCGGGGGCCTTTCGCTGTCGACTTGCCTGCCGCTTTGGCTCGGGATGGTCTGGATTGGGAGGCTTTGCTTTTCGTCCGAGGTTGCGTCTTCTGGGCTTCGTCGTCGCCCGTCACCCCTTTCTTCTTCCTCTTGGGCATGTCCTTTTCTGCCTCTAGAGCAACTTGCATAGCGTATAACTCAGCTTCCTGCATCGACACTGGCTTAGCCTGTTTGTGGGACTGCCCGCCTCGACGACGTTTGCGGGGTCTTCCTTCGTTGTAGAATGCCTCGTCGTAGCATTCACCTTCCGCGTCGGCCTGGGATATCACTGGAGGAAATAGGTCTTGCTCGTCACCCACATAGGCCATCGCTAGATCACGTTGTCGCTTCTTCAAGCGGGCATGCTCAGCGCCTGAGATTTTCATCCATTCGATATCTTGCCGAAAAGGAAGACGACCATTGTGCTGCGCTTTGATGTTCTCATAGTGAAGTCTCTGCTTCTTGAATTCGACCAATGCTTTTTTATGAGCCTTCTCGTCTTCATCCACCTCGATACGATGGGGTCCAGCCGTCACGGCCTCCAGATAGGCTTCTGGGTCAGGATCAGGATCAGGATCAGAATGAGATGATGCGGCGTGTTGGGCCATGGCTTTCTTCTTCTCCTGGGCTCGCTTTTGCATGTTGCGAACTTGGGCGAACATAGATGACCTAGTGGCCAATGATGGAGGTGGACCGGGAGCGGATGGTGTGTGACGAGTTGGTGCGGCGTTTAAGCGCGAAGGCGGTGGGTACGATGTAGGAGAGTAGGATGACGAACTGCATTCTGGAATAAAAAGAGATGAGGAATCATTCATGTCGACTTCATTCTGATCTGATCGAGAGGCAGTAGCACTCGTGCGGGACTGCTGCAGCGCATCAATAGCAGGAGCCGGCAGCGTACCGCCCGACTCGTCTGGCACATCTTCTATAGCGGTGTCGTGATCAGTAAACTTGTCGTGGACTTGTTGGGTATGCTGCTGGAACTCTTCCGCAAACTCTTGGCTCTGTTGTTGAGGTTCAAGGTTGGTGTCGTGATGATCAGGCATGATCGTATCGACGTACGGGACGAGGGACTGCGCTTCAGGTTGAGGAGCATCATCAATGGACTCTTGGACCTCTTCTTTTTGCTCTCCGTAAGCCGGAGTGATTTCACCGTAGCCTTGGACTCCCAGAGTTTCTTGCGCAAAGACATGGTCCTCCTTGGGGAGGATTGCAAGGGCTGCGTTATGTCTATCGTTAGTGGTACCTGTGGAGTCATTTGCATCATCGAACTGAGACTCGGTATCCTCCTCATCTTCAAACAGATCGCCTGGCCAATCAGACTCTGTGTGCATCGGTACGAGCTGATTATCGGAAGCGTCGTAGCTCATTTTGTTGAATGGCTTCTTTGGAAGTTGTCCGCAATGTTTTAAGAAGGAATGATCCGAACCTACAGCTGACTCACGGAGATGTAAGATTGTACACCCAGTTTTGAAAGCAGAGTCAACGTGTAGGTGGGGTGACTTGGCGATTGAGTAAGAGCCCGAGGCGTAGTATCAGGAATTGTAAGAGATTTGGCTCTGCCGTCTTAAATTGCCAAAGCACAAGCGAAGATGACTTTGGGGTGCGTCTGTGAAGTGTATTAGGATCGCCAGTGGTCACGGTAGATGATGGTGTATGCTAGAATTTGTTGTTGTCAGGTCAGGAAGCCGAGATTGTGAGCCTGTAGGTGGAAGAGAAGTCGGTAGTGGTGAGATATAGGAAAGACGGAGTGGGGTCCAGAGTGGCAAGTTTATATACCATGGGTGAGCTTGTACGGGCTAAGAGCAAGCCCAATGCAGTGAAAGAAGACAGTGAGTGAGCCTGTGCGCAAGCCATGGGCCGCACGGGTAAGAAAATACAATCCTAGCAATAAGGCGTTTTGTGTGTTGGAAGTGAGAGATGAGTACAACGAGGAGCTATTACACCGGTGCAGTAGAGGGTGTCGAAGCGCTCCAAGCACCTTCATGATTGGTAGGTAGTCATCGCCAGTTGCGCTGTTGTCGCCAGGCTATCCATCGCGTGTGGTCACGAATTGCAGTCGTGTACACACGTGAATGTTGACGAGGCCTCGAAGAGAGGAACGACAACGTACCATTAGCGGCATCTGACCTTCATATGGGAACCGTCCCATCTTCTGAATCACCTGAGAAACCAAGATATACGAAATGGGAATACTGTTTGTTTCATTGTTTTTGAGGTTTTGGAGAAGACATTACTTGATGTACTTGGGTATCGAGAATATGGCAAGGGAAAGAAAACTAGCATGTTTGCACACCGCTTGGTGTGCTTCGCCCAGGGAGACCCGTGCCTTGAACGCCGCCACAGTCTGAGCATGAGTCGATGATATGTAATGTAACAGTATGAAAAGAAAAGGAACGTGAGGGCTTAGCACTGATTCTCGGCAATCTCAGGGTAGAACCATGCAGCAACAGCTATAATAATATAACTTGCCATGAGCAAAATGCCTTCGAGCCAATCTGTTTGCAAGTTAGCCTGATTCGGTGAAATATGTGAGTATCGAGGTACTTACGAGACTTGCCATCCTGAATAAGGTAATTGACTAAAAGCACAGAGACAAACAGCGTAGCAATCTGGAAGGTGTCGAAGTACAGAGTCATGCAGTCCTTGCCCATGATCCAACCAAGGAGAACGATAAACGGGAAGACGAGCAAAGCAATCTGCATACTCGATCCGACAGCCACACCAATGGAGAGATCCATCTTGTCTTTGATAGCAACGGTGACAGCAGTTGCGTGCTCCGCAGCGTTACCGACTATAGGCAGAAGGATCAAACCAACGAAAGTCGTCGAGACTTTGCCGGTAGCGGTGAGACCGTCAATACTGTCGACCATGAACTCGGAGCAAAAGGCAACCATAGTGGTAGAGATAGCGAGGGTAACAAGGGCACCGATGACCGAAAGAGACGGCGACTCAAACTCCTCCTCCTCTTCCTCATCATCGTCGGGCTTGTTTAGAAGGTTCTTGAGATTGACACCTCCTCCAGATGCTGCAGCAGTACCAGCGCCGATTGCAGCCACACCACGGTTTGCTGCGCCCTCCTCAATCTTGGAAGATTTGCGCTTGGGGACCTTTTGACTTGGAGCGTTGTACATGTCGACGTGGGTCTTTAGCTGAAACAATAGGTAGCAGCCATAGACGAACAAAAGAATGACCGCAGTTCCGTGAGAAAGCTCCTGGTTTCTAAGGGCATCACCTGTGTCGTCGGCGTCCTCGGCGATGGTGTTGTGGAAGACAGTAGGAATGATAAGAGAGGCAATGCAGAGCGCAAGTAGCGACGCAGCTGTCTGTGCAACTGTGACGTTGAAAAACTGCTCAGGGCGATTGATACCTCCAAGGAAGAAGGACATGCCCAGAACAAGAAGCAAGTTCGACAACATACTGCCGATGAGTGAAGTCTTGACAATGGTGATCTCATCCTTGACCAGAGCCTGAATGGAGACAATCAACTCGACGGCATTACCAAACGTAGCGTTTAGTAGCCCACCCATAGTCTCACCAACTCTGATCGCCAGTTCTTCAGTTGCGTTGCTCAGCATAGCCGCAAGCGGGATAATGGCAATGAAGTTGATGATGAAGACGGGAACGGGTCCTAGACCAGCATAGAAGACGGCGAATCCAACAGGAACAAATACAAGGAGCACGTTGATCCAGGCTCCGAACAGAACGAAACGGAATTGCTGGCCAACAGGAATCTTCCTTTTGTGCGCCTTGCGTTTACGCTCTTCCAGGGATAGGTCCTCGGACTCTTGGTTTTCAAGCGTGTCGTCGTGTTCGTTGTCGTGTTCTTTGCGGAACAGCTTCTTGAATTTGCCGCGCTTGGTAACGCCATCTGTCGACCCTACTACGGTGCTATCGCTTCCACCCCGGACCTCTCCGTTCGTCTGCGGTGCTGCATCTCGTTTTTCTGATGATTCTGAAAAGGTCGAGTCCCCGAAGGCTGTCGTTGGTGAAACCTGAGTAGGGTCTGTGGCGTGATGAGGTGGACCCCGAACTCCTTGGCGGCATCTCTACTTTCCAATCGTCTTTGCTCTTCCATAGTCGGGGCGTGGTCGGCCTCAGATCTTGTGCGGTACATATTCTCCTCGTCTCCGTATGGCAGGTCCTTTGATCGAACCCTGGCAAATGGGTTGTAGTTCAAGGCTCCATTGTTACCCCCTTGGGATGCAGCGCGATGCGCCTGTCTCCTTACTGAATCTATCATGGCTGTTAGTTGTTGTTACATGGAGGTTATTGTGTTGCGGTGCGGCGTTGAAATCGATAGCGATGAACCGGAAATAGGAGCTCCACTTACGCATTGGTCTGGGTCTGGTAGGCAACTTCGCCGACGTGGAAATCCTAGTAGTGAGAAAAGGATTCGGTCGATATTTCAACAGTGGAGCTTAGACGTGCAGATGCTTGCGTGAGACACGTATTGGAAAGCCTTTCGTTCGGCAGTGTGTTAGGGGCAAAAAAACAGGTGGAATGTGGAAGCTGAATGTTTGGCCAAACACGCGCGCGCTCAGAACGGCTGGAATCTGGGGGTAGGTGGCGCAAGGTGGAATGAAAAGGCAGTGACGGATGGCTTTGTTGCCTGGTTGCCTTGTGTTATGAAGGTACTTTGAGAATGGAAAGACAGCAGGAAAGGGGACACAAGCGAAGCAATTAAACAGGTGTTTGACGACTCGCCGCAACACACGTAACTGTGGCTGAAGTCCTCGTACGCACGAATTGGAAGGCGAGTTTTACCTAAGCCACAGGCCTCGAAAGGCTAATCTCATGGTTGCGGCAGTGCTGAATAGCGCGTGGGACAAGTTTCTCAAATCAGATTGGCCGGAGCCAGATGGCTGTTCGTTACTCAATGGATGGGCGATGCGTGGTACTCACACGTCACCATTTACCCGTCGTTAAGCAAGCCAAGTAGCAGCTTGAAGGCTTGAAGGCGCCTTGGCTGCGCTTCAAGCAAGGAAAATTCGCCTCCCAAGCGGCTGGGCGGTGACAGCGTTGACGCGGCACAAACGCTTGATCGAGCGTCGATCACACAAGCCACAGCTAATCATCTTCGAATCAAAGCTGGAAACTTTCCTTGGTCCGACGCCATGGCACGACAGATTGGGGATCAAGTCCAGAATAATTGCTGCGCTTTAGGGCTCGTTCTGCAGACAAGCGGTGTCCAGCCGCTAGGCACATGAGATGTTCCGTGGCTAGTGAGGCCCGACTGTGTGCCGTGTTGTCGTGTCTATGGGCGCAGGTTGAGGCGGCAGATTGTGAGAATAAAGTCAAAGTAAAGCATACACGCTCGGTTGGGGGTGCTGCTGTCTATATGCAGTTCGATATGGGGTCCAGAATGGCTGTTCCGGAAAGAGCGGCATGAACGCGGGTGCGCGGCTGTCTATTCTACACCAAAGTCAGATCTCAAGGCAGATCGCGGAGAATTTGGAGGTCCTCCAGGGACGCAATTGTGCCTGAGAGCCGGGTGCATTCAGGCGCACTGCAAGTCACGCATTCATACGATGACGTCTACTTGCATACATGCGATGCATCTAACGACGCTGCACAACAAGCATGCATAGATGAAAAATACTGCTACATTACCCATAGTACATAGTTGTATTTTGCCGTAAAATTTCAAATTCAAGTCTTCCAATACTAATCTGGTACTCTCGCTTCGCCTTTCATTTCTCGAACGGGCGGTCGTGTATCCTGGGTCCACTGAGTTTTGTCTATGCTGTTACATGCAGGCCGATTAACAGCAAGGCTGACACAGGAAGGTCACCGAGATACGAAATAGAATCCATATGCAGAGGCAAAAAATTCTGCTGTAACTATTGCACTCACTTGCGCCGTCGATATTGTATAACCCGGCCCGAACGCCGTAACCTAAAATAACCAGCCAATCATTTCTCTCGTAACATAACCGTTATGCGTTACTACTGCCCATTTTACTCGCTGTAAAGTAGCAGTACACCTACGGGTCCTGCACCTTATGGTCACCCTTGATCACGTCCGCGTATGTCGGTGGCGGGCCTTCAGGCTGCTGAGAGCTGCTGCCCTCTCCACCCAGGTGCTGCGGCGTATTCCCAGGACCCTTTGCGCTCTTTCCATTCTTCTTCGACGCGTTTTGGTTCATAACTCCATTCTGCTGACCCGGAAACTGCCCACCGCTTGGCTGTTGCTGCGGCACGGTTCCGTAGTTCATGCCTTCCTGGTGGCGCGCAGGCCCTGTGTGTGAAACAACATAGTACGTCGTGCCCTGTCGCCCACCTTCGTGATCGGCGACTTGGCCATAGCCGTCATATGGATCGGGGTTCTGCAGGATGATGTACCAGGCGTGGAGCATCCCGGGAGGAAACCGAGACAGCAGAGGGCAATGTTGATAAGAGAGTCGGCGGAACAGATGCCGCGTTTGACCCATACTATGGAACATGTTAGCTAGTGTGTTTGCGTCTGAAGGGTATCTGGAGGCAATCCGGGGTTGCGGATATGGTGCTGCCTGGAGCCAGTGGGTTCGTACCTCCGACGGGTGGGAAGAGGACGCTGAGGAGCATCAGGAAGCAATCGGCGCCGCACATGGTCGTGACTGTAGTCTCTATTACGTTTGGTGTGGTGTAGGTTTTGTTCAAAGTCCTCGTGGGGGTGCGGAGGTGGAGATGCTGAAGATGCGATCGTCGCCTGACAACAAGTAGGCCGATGACGAGTGTGGCTGAGCCGAGCTGTGTGGCGCAGAAGAGTAGCTGCGGCTAACATTACAACCACTCGAGAAGATGCTGGAACACATGGCCAGTCACCTACGAAAAGACAGATTTGAGTTATATGTAGCTGATTTGCATTCTTTTTGCCTATTCTTTGCCGCCTAAGTAACGGTACACGACAGAGAAGTCCTTTCCTTTGCAGTCTGGTGCCTTCTCCGCCGCTTCATAGAGCTGTCTTGCTGACTCTCCTAGCGCTAGCTTGACATTTGCTTCAGCAGCAGCCTTGAGAGCGAGCTTCAAATCTTTGTTCGCAAGAGCTACGCCAAAGCCTCCTTCATACCCTCTGCTTGCAGGCGAGCCTTCAATAACACCAGGTACAGGATTGTTGACTTCACTTGGCCAGCACTTGCCGGTACTGATGTTGATCATACCTGCAAGAGCTTTAGGGTCAAGACCCCACTGGATCCCCATATTCATGGCTTCTGCAGTCGCAATATTGTTGAGAGCCAGGAGGTAATTGTTTGCAAGCTTGCCCTTGAGCCCGGCGCCTTGTTCGCCAAGATGTAGCACCCTTCGGCCCATCAAAGACAACACCTCAGTGGCTCGATCCACGACCTCGGGTGCGGCGCCAATCATGAAGGTCAGTGTACCAGCTGCTGCGCCGACTACACCACCAGACATAGGAGCATCGATGAACTTGCCCTGACCAGTCGAATGCGCGGCTTTTGCTACATCAGCCGAGGTCATAGGGTCGATAGTAGATGTGTCAATGAACAGACGCTCCTTATTCACAGAGCCATCGGTCAGCAGTGTAGGCGGCTCCAGCATAGCCTTGTAAACGCCTTTGACATGCTGAGGCTCTGGAAGAGCGGTGATGATAACTTCCTGGTTACAGTCAGAGTCTTGAAGTTATTGGGATATTTAGAGCAAAGACGTGTATGTTTGGTTGCATCAGAGGATTGGCTATGAAATGTGAAATCAGGGAAGAGCCACAAGTGACCCCAACTTAGATCATAAAGTTTGGAAAAGAAGGGTATCATCATGCAAGAGGATAAACAAGAACAGGCAGAACGTACAGCTTTCTCGGCAATCTCCCGGACGTGTTCAGCAATGCGCACACCAGAAGGGTTCTCCTCAAGGAACTTCTTGGTAGCGGTGGTGTTGACATCGTGAACGAAGAGTGTGTCCTCAGCTGGGATTTTGGCTCTTAGGTTCTTCGCCATCGAGTATCCTGAGAAGACTGTCAGCAAACCGCGTGGTCATGTGAGCTTGCGTCTAGGTCACTTACCCATTCGTCCTAAACCGACGAAACCCCATGTGGCCTGTAGGTCTCGGGTGCTTGAGAAGCATCGCCGTGAGCTCTGGCATGCTGCAGCGGGTGCTATCCGCCTCCAGGACATCGACAGTGCTGTGGTTGTCCGCATCGTGTATGTCGAATACTGAATGTCGGCTATTTGGTGGGCGGAGGTGCGTGTAGACCTGCACAGCGGGATCGCGGCTGGTGTCGGTCTCCGCACCCTTGGAACGCTCAGCCGAGGTCGGGAGTGCCTGAAGGAAGGGCGGCTCTAGCAGCGTATGCGCCAGAAGCTTTACTGCGCGAAAGAGGGGCCATTGTTGGTGTGGATCAGGATGCAGCCTGCGCCGAGAGGCTGCTGTCGAATGCATGTATCAAGGCATGATGTTGGTGTTGGAGCAGAAAGAATGTCCGATCGCTTTTGTGGGAGAAATTATCGACTGGTCTGTGCGCTGAGCTAATGAGATTGGCAGCCACCAAACGGCCATCACTGGCACTCAGGTGCTTCTGAGAAAACGACGGTGTACCGATGCAGTTGTGGCTTCTACGAGAGATCATGATTGATCATATTTTTGCCCACCGTGCTGCCAATCCTGCCATCCTATCACATGTGTATAGTAAAAGGGTATGATGAACATGTACAGAGAAATGGTCAGAGCATCTAAGAAGCACTGAATCCTTGAATGCTTTATGGTTTTACTTAGTATCATGATAAGATACTTCGAACTCACGGTCGTCCGAAGCGTTTTCATCAAGCTATCCTCCCCATTTCCAGCCAACTTCCGCTTCGAAAGCTCATAACATGCTTTCATCTCCCCGGGTAAATATATCAAAGCGTTCTTCTCCTGGTGGTTTAATACTAGTTGACAAGCCCTTGCAAACATAGAATTGCGCATAATTGTCAGTGGGCATTGGGCTCTGTACCCAGCGAACGCCCCTAGCCGTAAGTTTGGGAACCTTTGTAGGCTTGCGCGGTGCAGGCTGGAAGGATATGTTGTCGTCCATCGCCTGGTGGTGTCCACGTTAGTTATACCGTGTCCTGCAATCTCTCCAGAAGCAGATCTCCGTCTTGCAGACCTGAGATGCCATGGCTGGCATTGCAAAAGTATTGCAGGGTATCTTCTTATGTCTTCCTAAAAAAAAGCTTGTGATATAAACTCCGGGGTAATGCTTGCTAAAACCACTTTTACTAACTCGCGGTCTCATCTTCCTCGTCGGATTCGTCTGAGATTTCAATCAACTCCTTTTCTCTTGTTGCGTTCTTCCGTTTTGCGCCTTTCCCAGCCGATGGAGCACTCATGACATCAAGGAATTGGTCGTTGTTGAGGTTGGAGCGTAGCTTTGGGGCATCGATGGCTCTAGGGAGGAACAAGCGTTCGGTATAAGAGTCATAGGCGAGTTCAGACTAAGTGGATTAGCAAATATTAAGTTTGTTAGGACCGAGCTTCTCACGTCTTCATCAGAGTACTGCAGCTTGTGCCATGGCTCTTGGCTCGCTGCCTTCATGAATTGCTGTGTCAGCTCAGCTGCTGTGTCTCCACCGGCTTTCTTCACGGTAGGGATGAACGCCTTGGGTTCTGCTAGCTTTGCGCCTTCTTGCGACTCCTTTTCACGCCGCCGAGCGACCGCTTCGAGCTGTGCCGAGGCGTCGATGTGGTGGAACTGGGTGCGGAGCTGTACGAGGCCGTTGAGTCGTGTGAGGTGGAGCTGGTCTTGGAATGTCAGTACGACGGTCGAGGCTATTGCTCTAGCGAGCGCATACCGTCACGAAATGTTCCCAGCATATAGCTAGGGCCCTTGTTGTCGTCATTCTGTATCTGGCCACCAAAGGTCTGCGCATTCAGCACGTGACCCTTCTCGTTGGCATCCTCGAAATGTGTGACATATTCCTCAAAGTTGTCGTCGTCCTCGGCAGTGACTACAGGTGCTGCTGAACCTCCTTCGGCGCCAGGCCTGTTGCCAGTGCGCGGCATGGTCCGCTCAAAACCAGAAGCAATGCCAAACGCCTTCTGTCCGAACCCTTTGGTCTTGCGCATGGCCTCGCCCCACCGCACGCCATTCACGCGGTTGTAGTTCTGGCGGATGTTGATTGGAACGTCGACTTCGATAAAGCCAGACTCTTTTTGACTCGGATCTCGGCAGGTAGGCTTCCAGATGCTCTGGTGAAGGGCTGGTCAGGCGGTCTGTTGAGGTACTGCAGCACGTACAGCTGTTGCTCCTCGACCTCGGGCGTAATGTAGACATCGTACTCTGCGACCACTGGGTCGTCGTCTTCTACGTCAGTTGCTGCTGCATCGAAATCCATGGTTAGCAGGCGCGACCAAGGTATGCGTGATGATCAAAGGCTAGCCTTACGAGCCATGGCGGTCGCAAAATCCAGGTTGCGACAAAGTGACGGTGACTTGGGAAACTTTGAGCTTTGGACTTTTTGGCCGAGTCACCCCCGCCGCGAAGACTAGCGCGGTGGTTCGGGGATAATGACGGAATACATCCGAGCAGCTTGAGGCGCCTTCGACAACTTCGCTCGCATCTCAGATTGATGCCTCGAGACACGCGGGGAGCTGTACATTGACTGATTAGGAACGCACCATGGCGTACATCGTACCCATCCACAAGCCGAGCAGCGTCCGCCATGCTCTCAAACTCAACTTCCTCAGTGCAGACGAGGACTGCTTGGTAGTCGCGTAAGCACGCCGTGTTGGATGTTCGTAGGAGGTGCTGATGTCCCTGCAGCAAGGCGAACAGGCTCGAGTTCTACTCACAGACCGCTGATGGACTAGCGCTTCAGCACTCCAAAGCCATTTATGGCAAGATCACCATGCTGCAGAAGCTCCGCCCAGCACTGTCACAGACCGATCACCTCTTTGTCGGAACCGATCGATTTACATACTTCACCCTCTCGTGGGACACTGAGAAGAAGCAACTGCAGACCGAGAAGTCGTTTGAGAGTGTTGCCGACAATGCGGCAAGAGAGTCGCAGACTGGCGAGAGATGTCATGTTGATCCCACCGGGCGCCTCATGACGGTCGAGGTGTATGAGGGCATCATCACTGTCATACCTCTAGTACAGAGAGGCAAGAAAAGGAAGCAAGCTGGCCAGTCAGATATCGCCCATCTTGGCGAGCCCGTGCCTGTCAGATTATCCGAAATGTTTGTACGCTCATCAGCCTTCCTTCGGCCGTCATCGATCGACGAGAACCCCAAGATCGCCTTACTCTACGAAGATACACACTCCCAAGTCAAGCTCAGGGTCCGAGAAATAAAGCATAGCGGAGACGAGGTCGAGCTAGAAGAGGGTGATGTCTGCAGAGCAGATATAGAGCTTGGTTCCAGCCATCTAATACCAGTAGAGGAGCCTTCACATGGCTTGATAGTAGTTGGTGAGACATCCATCGGATATTACAATGACGATTCGGGCGAGCTACAAGTCGAGCCGTTGGAGGAAGCCACTATTTTTGTAGCCTGGGAGAGGATTGACTCGCAGCGCTTCGTTCTCGCCGACGATTATGGACGCCTGTACCTCTTCATGCTCATTCTCAATGATAAGAGCCGCGTCCAGTCATGGAAGCTCGATGTCATTGGCCAGACTTCACGGGCGTCAGTGCTGGTTTACTTGGACGCCGGATACGTTTTCGTTGGCTCCCACCAAGGCGACTCCCAAGTCATCAGGATCGCCGAAAAGTCGATGGAAATTGTGCAGACCTTCTCGAACATCGCCCCGGTACTCGACTTCACCATCATGGACTTGGGTAATAGGTCAGGCGAGGGGCAAACAAACGAATACTCCTCTGGTCAGGCTCGAATTGTTACTGGCAGCGGCGCCTATCAAGATGGCAGTCTTCGAAGTGTCCGCAGTGGTGTAGGGTTGGAAGACGTCGGTCTGCTCGGCGAGATGGAACATATTTCCAACCTCTTCAGCCTGAAGTCGAATCCTGCATCTATCTACGTCGATACACTCTTGGTCACTTTTGTTAATGAGTCGCGCGCCTTCAAGTTCGATCCTCAGGGTGAGGTCGAAGAAATCGAAGAATTTGCTTCACTTGCCCTCGAGGAAACCACGCTCGCTGCAGCCAACATCTCCCAAGGACGAGTTGTGCAAGTAACGAACGGAAGAGTACGAGTTTGTGATCTCGACGGCGGCATGGTTGTATCGGAATGGATGCCATTGGGTGGCCAACAAATTACAGCCGCCGCCATCAACGACAGCCACGTTTTGGTTTCGTTGGGTGGTGTTACAGTGGTGTCTCTCACATTACTAGCCCCGCCGCAACGTGTGGGATCATCGATAGCGGATGGCGGCCTCCAGGTCATCAAAGAGAAGACATTCGGGACAGAAAGCCAAGTTGCCTGCGTGGCACTACCATCTGGCTCGAGTCCAGTATGCTTTGTTGGGTTTTGGAAAGAATCCGGTCTTGCCATCTGCTCACTGGATACACTGGAAGCCGTCAAGACCGTTCAGATTTCAGAAGACTCGGTTCCGCGATCGTTACTACTCTCCCAAATTTTCCCTGAGCAATCACCCACTTTGTTCGCCGCATTAGCAGATGGAAATGTCGTGACCTACTCATTTGATCCATCTACCAACGAGCTGTCTGGGCGAAAGAGTATCGTGCTCGGAACACGCGAGGCCACGTTCCGTGCTTTGCCTCGTGGCAATGGTCTCTTTAATGTATTCGCAACCTGTGAGCATCCTTCGTTGATCTACGCGTCGGAAGGTCGTCTTGTATACTCGGCAGTCACAGCTGAGAAAGCAACGGCAGTATGTCCATTCAACTCGGAAGCCTACCCTGGCTCCGTAGCTATTGCAACATCAGAGGACCTTCGAATAGCCCTTGTCGATACCGAAAGAACGACACACATCCAAACACTCAACTTCGATGAGACCGTTCGCCGGATAGCGTATTCACCAAGCCTCAAAGCCTTTGGACTTGGCACAATAAAGCGTATTCTCAAGAACGGCGAGGAGTTTATGATAAGCCACTTCAAGCTCGTCGATGAGATTCAGTTCAAAGAACTCGATACGTACCCTCTAAACGAAGAAGAGCTTCTGGAATGTGTAATCCGCTGCTTACTCCCTGACGGCTCAGGCGGAATGGCCGAACGCTTTATACTCGGCACTGCCTACCTCGACGACCAACAAGCGACCGAAGAACGTGGGCGCATCCTTGTCCTCGAAGTAACGCCCGAGCGCTCCCTCAAACTTGTCACCTCTCTCGCCGTCAAGGGTGGATGTCGCTGCCTCGCCATCTGTGACGGTAAGATAGTCGCAGCACTCATCAAGACCATCGTAGTGTACAACCTCGAATTCCGGACTCAATCGAAACCCGACCTGGTCAAAGCTGCTACCTTCCGCTGCTCAACAGCACCCATCGATATCACCGTCAATGGCAGCGTGATCGCAATAGCCGACCTTATGAAATCCCTTGTCATTGTCGAATATAAACGCGGAGAAGATGGACTTAGCGACAAGCTGACCGAAGTCGCGCGCCATTACCAGACAACATGGGCCACGGCCGTTGCCGAAGTAGACACGAACACATATCTTGAGAGCGATGCTGAAGGCAACCTGGCAGTGCTGGTGCGCAATCCTGAGGGCGTCACAGACGATGACAAGAAGAGGCTGCAGTGCACGTCTGAGCTTCTGCTTGGTGAGATGGTGAACAGGATACGTAGGATCGATATTGTGGCGCAGGCAGACGCCGTCGTCGTACCGCGAGCTTTCATGGGAACTGTAAGTCCTCCCACGGCTGCCAACATCGTAACATGTCACTAATTCTTCATCAGGTCGAAGGATCCATCTATCTGTTTGGACTCATCCAGCCTGCGTACCTTGACCTTCTCATGACACTACAGAGCAACCTAAGCAAATTAGTAACTGCACCGGGCAACATGGACTTCGCACGGTACAGAGCTTTCAAGAACCAAGCTCGGGAGTCTGTAGAGCCGTACCGGTTCGTAGATGGCGAGCTGGTAGAGAAATTCCTGGACCTGAGCGATGAAGACCAGATGAAGGCGTGCGCCGAGTTGAAGGGTGATGTCGAGGAGGTAAAAGCGTTGGTTGAGGGGCTGAGACGACTGCATTAGATACGTTATGCAATTTCAGAATTTGAGTCGGGGTGCAGCAAGACAGGCTCATGGCACATACATAATCATACGATAGATTGGATCACAGTATCGTGTGTCTGCTCAAAGGAACCTGGTAGACTACCGTGTATGAATGCTATACGTCTCATATCAAATCCGCGACATTTTGGAGTGAGTGTCAAACATCATTCTAGCACTAGCATCAACATGGGTGGTTTTATCTTATCAAGACTATGTCGCAATACTCCTGGTTAGATACACTCTCTTCTGCGCTTCCACGCAAGGATTTTAGCGGCCTTCGGAATACCCCATTCACGATCCCAGCTTTCAAACAGAGCCTTGCAGGTCTTCACAGTGGTCTAACTACACAAGCTTGCTACGAGGCTTCAATGACGGAGGACATCCCTTTGATCTTACATCACCACGTTGCATATTGCAGCGCGAACTACCTCAATGTCGCATCCTCATCACTACTCTGCATGCGCTCGCTGCTAGTGCTCCTGCGCCTAACGCTACCGAGCTCATGCCTGGACAGTGCATCCTCATCACTATCCCTAAACTCTGCACTAGCCTCGCCATGCCTGTCCAGCAGTAGCGCCTCGCCCGTCCCGGTCATGAGCTCCTTCTTCTCACCCTCCTCCCTCATGCCGATGATCACGCTGCCGGCTACCAGCATCGCGGCGCCCAGCCACCACAGCCCTGGCAGCGTCTCGGAGAAGATGAGCGCCGAGAGCACCGCCGTGATCATGAAGTTCGCAGACGTGTTGATGACCGAGACACGCACGGTGGAGGACGCGAGCGTGAGGGCGCGCGTGAAGAGTCCCCACATTATGGCATTGAAGAAGAGGTTCATGCCGAAAAAGGCCTGTGAAGTAGTTAGAGATACGAATGTCAGGTGGGTAGGGAGAGGTGAATACGGCGCGTAGAGCATATTCGAAGAATTTGTTGGAAGGGTCAAGCCCGAGTGCAGCGGCGAGAGAACTCGACCATGAGCCTGTGAGCTCCGTTGTTGTGCTGTCTAATGATTAGCACTAGGGTTGTTGGCATGTTATGGAATCGCACAGCTTCGCGAAGACGCCGTTGAATGCTGCGCATGCTCCACTTGTAATGGCAAAGAACAGCCACGATGATTTTGTCCGTGGTACAGACATGGCGATCTGTTGCGTATACTCGATCGATTCGAGGACGTGTGTGGGGGTGACGTCTGGTGCTGTTGCAGGGAAACCGGACCTCCGAGCTTAGTCAAGCACATTGGTCTGCGAGCGACAAAAGAATGCAGCAAGTACTCAAGGAAAGTGACGTCAGTTCTGACATGCACATGCGCGAGTTCAGCGTGTTATAGTTTCTATTTCGTTTCGGCATCATGCGCCTTCATGGCAAATGTGAAGTAATTGCCATAACCCCAACTCCAAACCAAGCCTGTGGTATCCATTTTGATCTTGTTCCCTAACGCCAAACCCCTCAAACAGACTGTTATGATCCCTCCACAAAGTGTGGAAGGTCCTCCACTTCTGGGCTAATGTATGCCCTTAGCCAGCGCGCAGCAGAGGGCCATGGTTGGTATCTGCCACTACTCAATAGGATTGTGTGATCGGATCCACCATTTCTTGTTCTTGACTCCCCTTGATTCGCCTATGGGTATATGTCCAGTAGGTATGAAGTGCAAGCAAAGCCAGAGACTCGGCTCTAGACCTCACCTGGACGCTTCGTATTACAGCTGACAATCTTGACCCTGTCGGCGTGCACCTGATTCGTGTTGTCGAGCTTGAAGTTGATATCCTTAATGATAAACGTCCAAACGTCGTCGCAGAAGCGGTAGGTGTCGAGGTGGCCCTACGAGAGCACTTGTCAGTATATCGCGCTGCCGCTTTCGCCTGGAGGCTTCCTCTGAGCTGCCCCAAAGCCACTATGCACCCACCTTGAACGTCAGCCTCGCCTTGACCTTGTCTGCGAGTACATCGGCGACCGCCTTGTCGAAGTTTGCGAGGATCTTCATGGCGAGCTGGGGCTCGATGCGGCGCTCAGTGATCAGATTGTCCAGCGTGTCTGTGAGGGCACCGCCCAGACTGCCTGCTGTCAGCCAGCGCGCTCTGTATCATGTTCCCAGATGCACACGCAGTACCTGCTTCGACGGTAGAGCTCATAGTACTTGAGGTCAGCGGCCATGGTGACTGCGACAAGGTGGGTGGATTGGCTGGTGTTCTGGGGATGGGCCATTGCCTATGGCGGAGGCCGATGATCCAACAACGCCGCCAAGCCGGCAGAGTCCGTGCGGGTCATCATCGCAGCTTCCAAACGCAGCGTCCACCAAGGAAGCTCCAGTACGCCACTCTCACCATCCATCTCCGCTCTCACGGCTCTCTTTCGAAGATGGTTCTCTTATACGGCACGGGCGGTGCGACTGCCGCCTTGACGGTGGTTGGTTTGTGTATGTGCCGTGATGACGGGGGCGCAGGCAATAGCTAACGACGAGCAGACATGCTGTTCAACGGCGAGGGTGAAGCGTTCAACGTCGGACGGTTCCTCGAATCTATATCTCCATATACGATGGCGACTTTGGGCATCGGTCTGTGCATTGGCCTTTCCGTTGTAGGCTCTGCATGGTACGTTTCCACTGCAGCAGAGACTTGGACAGGCTCTAACTACATGGCAGGGGCATCTTCACAACCGGTGTATCTATCGTTGGCGGTGGTGTCAAGGCTCCTCGAATACGAACGAAGAACCTGATTTCAATCATCTTCTGCGAAGTCGTTGCCATTTACGGTGTCATCATGGCCATCATCTTCTCCTCCAAGCTGCAGCACGTTTCGGACCAGGAGAAGCTTTACTCTGGCTCAAACTACTTTACCGGCTACGCTTTATTCTGGGCTGGATTGACTGTGGGCATGTGCAACTTGATCTGCGGTGTCTCTGTGGGTATCAACGGAAGTAGCGCAGCGTTGGCTGATGCTGCAGATCCTGCACTGTACGTGTTTCTACAACCACATTCCAGGATTAAATACTGATAAGCTCGTAGTTTTGTCAAGATTCTTGTTATTGAAATCTTCAGTTCCATCCTTGGATTGTTCGGCCTCATCATTGGACTGCTTATGCAGAGCGCAGCAAAGGACTTTGACTGAGCACATCGATGTATTTGTACAACGAACAATTTCTGGTCGGAGGAGCGAACAAGTCGATGTACGGAACGAGTATGGCATGGGGTAGAGAGTGCATCGCACATATAAGCACCTTAAAGTTGCAGGCATTTCTGGGAAGGTTCGCTGCAGTTGTACGCTGTACATAGGGAAGGCGCTTGTATAATGCATGTATCACGAGCGAGCATCGGCGTTAGATATCAAGATTCAATCAGCTTCATTTATAAAATATGAAACCCGTTGATGGCTACTGAGGCCGTCTTGCGAGTACTCAGAGTCCATGTGGTCCGTGCATAGCCTACAAATGCATAGATGCGGGACAAAGCTGCACCATCAACGTCACCAACTTAGCCAACATGAGCACCACAAACTCAAAGCTGAAAGCAGCGATCCTTGTCGTATCCGAGACAGCATATCAAGACCCTTCGACCGACAAGTGTATACCTATTCTCAAAGAAGTCTTCGGCAACCTCGGAAACGACCAGTGGGACATTGCAGAGACCAGAATCGTACCGGATAATGTGCTCGCAATTCAGAAGACTATCAGGACTTGGACTGATGGTGCTGAACCCATTAATCTGATCATCAGTAGTGGGGGTACTGGGTTTGCTACGAAAGATGTGACTCCAGAAGTACGATACTCAATGCAAAATGCAACGAGCCATGGCTGACGGCGCGGGCAGGCTATAACACCACTGATAGACAGACATGCCCCAGGGCTTATGTGAGCTTTTTTTTTTTTTGCTCATTCTCGGAGATGAGTCACTAATTTTATGTCAGTCATGGTATGCTCACGACCTCATACGCCGTAACACCCTGTAGGTTGCTCATCTCACTATTATGTACCTATGGCTGAACTTGTCTAGTTGCATTGATGGCAAGGCCCGTAGCCGGTACTCGGAAACAGTCCCTCATCATTACTTTACCAGGATCGCCGAAGGGTGCAAAAGAGAACCTCGAGGCTGTAATCAAGTTGCTGTCGCATGCATGCATCCAGGCAGCTGGTGCAGACTCGAGACCTCTTCACGAAGGTGGCGTAAAGAAACTTGAGAAAGACGCAGGCGTCTCTCCTGTTAATGCATCTGCAGGTATAACACTATGTCACGATGTAAATGCTAGATGCACTGACAATTTCAGATACAAGCGGCGGTCATCACCACCACCACCATGGACACGGTCACTCCCACGGCCATGGTAAACATTCCACAGTGCAACCACATACGAGGCCAGAAGATCGACCTCAGTCGAATGACCCTAATGCAGGACCAACTCGCAGATACCGATCGTCTCCGTATCCCATGCTTGCTGTCGACGATGCGCTGAAATTAATTGTAGAGCATACGCCTGCTCCCATCGTCGAGAGAGCTTCTGTAAATATGAAGTTGGGTGGATCCGTGCTTGCAGAGGACGTCAAAGCTACAGAGTCGGTTCCGGCTTTTCGAGCGAGTATTGTTGACGGCTATGCCGTTAAAATTCCATCTTCCGGAAAGTTTGAGAAGGGCATTTATCCTGTCAGTATTGTATCGCACGCTCAAGCTGGCGATGTGAAGGAGCTGAAAGAAGGAGAGCTTGCCCGAATCACCACTGGAGCTCCGCTTCCACCCGGCGCCGATGCAGTAGTCATGGTTGAAGACACTGTATTGAAGAGCCAGACAGATGATGGTAACGAAGAAAAAGAGGTCGAGATCTTGACAGACGAAATCAAAGCTGGTGAGAATGTACGCGAGGTGGGCAGTGACGTGAAGGAAGGAGAAACGATACTGAAGAAGGGAGAAGGCGTCACTGTTTTAGGCGGTGAGTTTGGGCTGCTTGCATCGGTGGGTACCAAAGAAGTCTCTGTCTATAGGAGGCCTATCATAGGCGTTTTGAGCACAGGTGACGAAATCATCCCACACGAGAGAGAAGGACCGCTACGCCTGGGCGAAGTACGAGACACGAACCGTCCAACACTTATCACAGCAGCAAGAAGCCACCGCTTTGAGGTAATTGATCTAGGCATTGCATCTGACAAGTGAGTTCATCATGTCTGAACTTGCAAGCCACAATCGCTGACAACATTAGACCCGGTACCCTCGAGCAAACCCTCCGCACCGCCCTCTTGAAATGTGATATAATCATTACCTCAGGAGGTGTCTCAATGGGTGAACTAGACCTTCTAAAGCCCACAATTGAGCGTTCTCTCGGTGGCACCATCCACTTCGGCCGCGTGAACATGAAGCCCGGCAAACCCACCACCTTCGCCACCGTTCCTACCAAAGCCCCCGACGGCTCTCGCATCTCCAAAGCCATCTTCTCTTTGCCTGGAAATCCAGCTTCGGCTGTGGTGTGCTTCCACCTCTTTGTTTTGCCAGCGCTGCACCAGCAGGCTGGTATCACTCCAGTCGGGCTGCCAAGAGTGAGTGTTGTGCTCGATGAGGATGTTAGTATGGACAAGGGAAGGCCAGAGTATCATCGTGCGCTTATCGTTGCAAGGGATGGGACCATGTATGCTAGTTCAACTGGTGGACAGAGGAGTAGTAGGATTGGTAGTTTCAGGGGGCGAATGCGTTGTTGGCTATGCCGATGGGAGAGGGAAGTATGAAGAAGGGGGAGAGGGTTGATGCACTGTTGATGGGGAAGCTGGGCTAGATTAGCTACTGACAGCATGTGACGAGTGGATAGGTAGCTTGATAGAATGCATACATCCTTCATGTCCTCAAAGATGTTTCCGTGTCTACAAAATGTCCACCATGTTTTTCGTTACTACTCACTACGATCTAGTAGAGTGTGCTCACCAAATTTCGCCTTTCGACGCGCTTCATGAAAGGGGATTCTCAATCCTGACTGCCTTCTTCGCCATCCTCCGTGAATCCACAGCCTCGAGCTACGCAAGCTCAACTTGCTCCTTTAAGTAAGCAGGCCATTCCTCGTTGAATCTTGCGTGTTACCTGTCACTGCCTGATTCGGCGTGTTGAGCTGTATTGATCCGAATATCTCCCGACAGCGCTTCGAGTACCGTGTCCGTGCACCGGTCGCCCGGGTACACCGGTCGCCCGCTCCGAGCCTATATAGCGATCACAAAACTGAGGCTACAGAGCCACGTAGAATAGTTATTATTGTAAGATCTTCTAGTAGAGTATTATATAAACCTATGCAACAAAGTTTCTTATACAAAGTTAACAATATTTAGTAGCAGTGTGGCCGCTACGTGTGGTGACAGTTCAGCGTAGTAGAGGAGGCTCTACAGCAATAGTACAACTACAGGCACCTCTACCACCACGCTTCTTAACTGTTTTTGGCTGCAATTAGACTAAGGCCTTGCGCTTGCCTTAATTACGCAATTAGGTATTTTTTCTAGCCTTAAGATCGCGTTTTTAGGCTTCTTTAGCTGCCTTACGTTTAGCCACTTCTTCTACCTTCTTAGCGTTGACCTAGTCACGCTCTTCCTTCTCCCTTGCCTGCTGCTCACGCTTCTCTTATACAATCTTCTCCTTGTAGAGCTTATTAGTAGCAGTAAGCTTCTTTATCTCTGCTGTTTTAAGCTCCTTTGCCTGCCTCTTATAGTCTGCAACAGCTATACAGGCGTAGGCCTGTAAGGTTCTAGTTATAGGCAATAGTACTTGCTTTACACTAGGGATAGATAGTAGAGGGATGGCTATAGGTATCTTTTATAACGAGAATAATACTTGTCTCTCCTAAGGCTAGCGAGCAGCGTAGGTTTTGCGCAGCTTTGCTAAGAGCAAGACTAATACTAAATAAGGATAGCTCTAGAACACTACAACACTAAACAATTCTACTATAGGTTGTTACAGAACCTCCCCCTCTAGCTGCTATCCCTAGCAGCAACCTTATATAGCCTTAATAAAAACCTTGCCTTAAAGGGAGGAAAAAGAGTGTCTATAGGTAGGTAGTTAGGGCTTCCTGTAGGCGTGCTTTGTGCGTAGTGCCTACATGTTATAATTGTTACAGATACGCCTTATATTTATTATAATTTAAGGTAAAAGCATTGCTATACGCGCTGTTACCTAATTTTTTAGCTTAGTAGCCTAGCAGGTAGTAAAACCTCTTCTCTTTGCTCTTCCTTAATACTACAACAACAACACCTTTACACATATTTTTTGCATACTCTTTACTCCTATTATAGTTTATTACCTAAACCCTAAGTTTATTAAGAAGTCTTACCTTTAAAACTAATAGCTATTTACGTTCCCTAATGCTAATAAGTGTGCAGACTATCTTGCTATAGTTAAGACTTGCCTACGCTGCGCACAAAACATTACTAAGCAGAAGAAGGACTATAAGAAGCCTAAGCACTACTACTATAAGCATTGTATAAAGGGAAATTAAGGTAGCTATACTAAGGTAAGTTTAATAGCAGCACGCTGTAAGTACGCTTTAGCTAATTTATGCAGGTGCCTGCTACACTTAATAGCTGTGTGAATTACCTATATGTTTTACGCTACTAATACAATGCTACTATTACTACTGCTACTACTCCTTACACTAATGCTAATATAATTACGTAAGGCGTTTAACTTACACATTACTAGCGCTAATTTAACTTAGAGCTGTCTAACTGCTACTACATTGCAGCCTACACTAGCACACCTATAGGTGTTGCTACCTAGGTGCTAATAACTTCTCCCTAGTTCCTAGGTCTAATCCTAGTAGAGCAGCGCTGCATTGCGTCTACCCTTAAGCAGCTTATAGGGCACGCAGCCTATATAGTAAGTTTACTCCTTTAGCGCATCTAGAGCGCATGCTAACCTCTTCTAGGGTAGTAGTAGTAGTAGTAGTAGTAAGTTAGAGTTAGAGTTAGAGGAGGAGGAGGGGGTGCTAGTAGTAATAGTAGTGCTGGTAGTAAGGGTAGTAAGGAGGATGAAGATAGTAAGGGTAATAAAGACAAGTAGGCAGTTATTAGCAGTTTAGGCGTAGCTAGCTGTAAGGTTCTAGTTATAGGCAATAGTACTTGCTTTACACTAGGGATAGATAGTAGAGGGATGGCTATAGGTATATTTAATAACAAGAATAATACTTGTCTCCCTAAAGATAGCGAGCAGCGCAGGTTTTGTGCAGCTTTGCTAAGGGCGAGACTAATACTAACTAAGGATAGCTCTAGAACACTACAACACTAAATAATTCTATTGCAGGTTGTTACAGAACCTCCCCCTCTAGCTGCTGTCCCTAGCAGTAACCTTGTATAGCCTTAATAAAAACCTCGCCTTAAAGGGAGGAAAAAGAGTGTCTATAGGTAGGTAGTTAGGGCTTCCTATAGGCGTGCTTTGTGCGTAGTGTCTACATATTGTAATTATTGTAGATGCGCCTTATATTTATTATAATTTTAAGGTAAAAGCATTACTATACGCACTGTTACCTAATTTTTAGCTTAGTAGCCTAGCAGGTAGTAAAACCTCTTCCCTTTACTCTTCCTTAATACTACAATAATAATACTTTTGCGCGCGTTTTTTGCACGCTCCTCACTCCTAGCATAGTTTACTACCCTAACCCTAAGTTTATTAAGAAGTCCTACCTTTAAAACTAACAGCTGTTTACGTTCCCTAATGCTAATAAGCGTACAGACTATATTGCTGTAGTAGAGACTTGCCTGCGCTGTGCGCAGAACATTTTAAAGCAGAAGAAGGACTGTAAGAAGCCTAAGCACTACTGCTATAAGCATTATATAAAGGGAAATTAAGGTAGCTACACTAAGGTAAAGTAGACAGGAGCACGCTGTAGGTACGCCTTAGCTAATCTATGCAGGTACCTGCTGCGCTTAACAGCTGCTTAAATTGCCTTATCTATTTGCGCTGCTGCTACAATGCTACTATTACTACTACTGCTATCCCTTGCACTAATATAGCTGTGATTAACTAAGGCACCTAGCTTACGCGTTGCTAGCGCTAGTTTAACTTAGAGCTTGCTAACTGCTACTGCATTACAGCCCACACTAGCACACCTATAGGTGTTGCTACCTAGGTGCTAACAACTTCTCCCTAATTCCTAGGTCTAATCCTAGTAGAGCAGCGCTGCATTACGTCTGCTCTTAAGCAGCTTGTAGGGCACGTAGCTTGCATAGTAAGTTTGCTCCTTTAACACGTCTAGGGCGCATACTAACCTCTTCTTAAGGTAGTAGTAGTAGTAATAATAATAATAATGCTAATAATAATTCTATAGCTAGTAATAGTGGTGCTAGTAGTGATAGTAGTAGTAAGGATAGTAGAGATAGTAGTAAAGATAGTAAGGATAATAAAGATAGTAAGGATAATAAAGATAGTAGAGATAAGTAGGCAGTTGTTAGTAGTTAAGGCGCAGCTAGCGTAGGGTTAAGGCGCGCGTAGTGCGCAGTATTAAAAAGAGTTTTCTTCTTATATAATAGTAGGCCTAAGGCTAGTAAATTAGATTGCTCCTTGCGTGCGATAATAGCGTGCTTAAGATAATCTTAATGTTCTTTTTATACGTAAGGATCTCTAACCTAATTTATACTCCTAGATAGCATTATCTATGTTTTTAAAGTCTAATACTAGGGTCTATGTGTCCTAGGTCTTATTATAGCCTTTCTAGCAGAGTAGGTACTCTAGTTAGCCTCTCCTTGTTTGTTTCCCTAGGATCTTTTCTACCTCCTATACTTCTTTACCTTCTAGGGTCACCTCTAGTAGGTAGGTATTGCCTTCCCCTCTAGTCCTAGGTTTCTATTGTTCTAGTAGTAATACGTGGAAGACGTTATAAATACAATATAATAGTAGGAGGAATAGGTAGTATGCCTGCGTTCTAATTGCTTCCTAGATTTAGAATAGGCTAATAAACTTGCTAGAGAGTTTCTTGCTTAGTTAGTAGGCTAGGTTAATGTTCTTAGTACTAAGTAACACTAAATTGCCTAGGTAGAAGACTTTGTTCTTATGTTTCTTGTTGTAGTACTAGGTCTAGTACTCTTGTACTTTTTCTAAGTGCTCTACTAGCGTTGCTTATGCGCTGTGCAGTTGCTTTACCCTTTAAACTATATCTAGTACCTCCCCTTAGGCCTACTATCTGCAGGAGGCTTAGTAAGTAGTAGGTGTTTACTATATACAGCATAGAAGGGAGTTATTTTAGTAGATTTGTGCACTAAGTTGTTATAAGCAAACTGTGCAGTTAGTAGTAGCTTTGCCTAGTTCTCTTAGGACTCTAAGATAAACATCTAAAGATACTGCTTAAGCGTTTAATTCTAGCGTTTAGTTTGCCTATTAGTTTACAGATAGAAGGCTGTGCTAAGCCTACGCTTTACCTGTAGTTAGTAGCAGATTTCTGTCTAAAATGTAGAGGTAAAGATAGTTCCCCTATCTAATACAATACCCTTTTATATCCTATACTTAAGTATAACATGTGTAAAGTAGGCTTCTATAAACTGCTTTATATCCTATGTCTTTAACGCAGGTAGATAGAGTGCTATCTTAGAGAAGTAGCATATAATTACAAGGATTATATTAAAGGCGCAACCTAAGGAATCCTTAGCTAAGGGTAAGCTAGTAATAAAGTCTAGTGTAACTTCTTTAAAGATTTCCTTTAGTGTAGGTAATAGTAATAGCGTCCTATACTTGCTATGCCTTAGAGCTTTGCTCCTTTAGTAGATAGCATAAGTTCTTACGTATTCCTAGACGTCTTAACTAAGGGTTAGCTAGTAGTAGGCTCTCCTAATTAGCTTAAGCGTCCTATGTGCGCTAAAATAGCCTGCTATACGCGTGTTATAGTTCTAGAACAAAATCTCTTACCTAATAGCTAGTTCCTCTAGAACATACATTCTACTATTGTATCTTAGGACTTTGTTTTTGTCTAAGCACTATACCTACGCTCTGCTGCGTCTTTAAGTGCTATCCTTACTTATTAAGCTTATAATCTAACCCTAAGTAAAGGCGTCTCTTTGTTATAGTTAGTGCAAGGTTTTAATAAGTAATTAAGACTCTACTATTGTAGGTTTGCTACTAACTAGTACCCTAGCTAGTAAGCGTGGCACGCATAGCATGCATTCTATAGCGCTAGTAGTAGGGACCTTCCTAGTTCTACAAACTGTAGTAACGTGCGTCTTACACGTGCCTAACAAGCTTAGCTTATTTATAGATCTGCTTGCTCTACTAGCTATATCTATTACTAATAATTTGTTCTATAAGGTAGGTAATAATTAGGTTAGTAACAGGTTCTCCTGTTTGTAATCTACCCTTCTAGAGGGGCTATCTGCAGGGTTTGTTTTGCCTAGACAGTGTTCTACCTTAAAATTAAAAGCCCCTAGGTATATAGCCTATCTAGCTTGCTATAGGTTTAGCTTTTGTGTAGCGCGTATACTACGCAGGTTATTATAGTTACTTAGCACCTGTATAGTGTACTGTGTGCCTTTAAGGTAATGCCTCTACTGCTTAAAGCTATATACTATAGCAAGTAGCTCTAGGTTATAGACCTTATAATTTAGCTTAGCAGCTTGTAGTTTTTAAGAGGTAAAGGCAACTAGATGCTACTGCTTATCTTTAAAGAGTTAGGAGAGTATACCTAATATAGCAAATGTAGACGTATCTATCTCTACTTAGATAGGGAGCGCAGTGTTAAAATAGCGCAAGATAGGCGCGCTTAAGAAGCAGGTCTTTAGCCCTTTAAATAAGTAGTTTGTAGCTTTATTCTATTACTAGTCTTAGTTTTTCTTTAACAATTCTATAAGAGGAGCTGTTTCTCTAGCGTATCCTTTAACAAAACGCTAATAGAAGTTAGCAAACCCTAGAAAGGATTGCAACTCTTTAACGTTAGTAGGCTGTAGCTATTAGGTAATAGTACTTACCTAAGCTAGATTAGCGCATACACTACGCGTGTTAATAATAAAACTAAGGAAGTGTACTATGTCTAATACAAATATGCATTTCTGTAAGTTAATAAATAGTTCTGCCTTACGTAGGGACTAAAGTACTAAGCGTATAGCGCGCTAGTAAAGCGTAATATTATTGCTCCCTATATAGATAAGGATATTATCTAGGTAAACTACATAGATATAGTCTAAGTGCTTAATTAGGGCCTTATTAATATAGGCCTAGAAACTTGCAGGAGCATTAGTTAGCCTAAATAGTATTACTAGGTACTTAAAGTAACTATATTAGGTCCTAAAGGTAGTTTTCTACTTATCCCCTGCTTTAATCCTTAGCTAATAATAGGCGTTGCAAAGGTCTAGGGTTATGTAATAACGTGCGCCTAACAGGCAGTCTAGTATCTCTCTAATTAGTAGGAGTAGGCAATAATCTTTTACAGTAACAGCATTAAGACCTCTATAATCCATACAGAGGCAGAGTGTCCTATCTTTCTTAGGAACAAAAAGTATAGGTGCTCCTACAGGACTTGTACTGTGCCTAATCTACCTATTACTTAGCACTTGTTCTAAGTATTTACGTAGCAGCTTTAGCTTACGTAAAGAGAGGTTATAGAGCAGTCTATATAGGGGTTCTTTCCCTTCTATAAGTAGGATTGCATAGTCTAAAGATTTAAAGCTAGGTAGAGTAGCAGCAGCTTCCTTACTAAATATATTAACGTAATCTACTAAAGCGTCTAGGATATAAAGTTCCTGCGCTATGTGTGCTTTATAGATATAGGCATTACATTCTAAATTAACGCTAGTAGCTTGCAATACTCCTAAAAGGAGGGGATTAGAGTTAGCTTCTTTAAACTCTATAGAGGTAACTAGCTAGATGCTAGCTGCAGTGTATCCCTAACGCTAGGATTGTAATCTATAATCTAGATAGATGTGTTCTTGTTAGAGGAAAGGGTTCCCTAATAGTAAGGGAGTTCCTTCCTTATTAACTCTATACACAGTAGTAGACACACAACGCTCAACGCCTATATTATTAGTTAATTGTATCTATAGCGCATATGTAGCGTATGTGCTTTAGCGCTGCGTGCTAATCTATCCTAGGTGTAGGAGTTCTGCCTCCTTAATAGGTAGCAGGTCTATTTCTATAGCAATCCTTTAGCTAATTAAGCTTACATCTGCCTAAGGGTTAAGAATAACCTATAATTGTTGTTCTAGCGTTGCCTCCTTAGATGCGTTACACGTGCGCTTTATACCTAGTAAAATGTGTACTAGAGTGCGCCTTACTATCCCTAGGTAGCTAGTAAGGCTTAGCCTTTTCCTGTCTAGTTAATTTAAACTAGGATCTAGTTAGGGTTAGAGTTAGGGTTAGAGTTGCTGCTTTAATATTTGTTAGTATAGTAGCTAGTCTTATTATACTTAAAGTAGGTAACGCTACTCTTGTTATGTAGGCCTTTGTTAGTAGAGGTATTATCTCCTTGCTTTTGCCCCTTGTGCCTCTAGGTACCCTTGTAGCATGTGCTAGGTATATAAGTTAGTAATAAATAGCGCAGGTTGCGCTTAAGTGTAGAGCCTAACGCTACTAGGTCTTTACGTGTAGCTAGTACCTAATAGTAATTAGTAATCGCCCTTTGTAATTCTAGCTAAAGCTTAGAGAATAAGTGTTAGACCCTCTATTCTTTAGTATAGGGGGTAAGTTAATCCTCTAAGACCTCTAAGTAGGTTATAAAAGCGTAGACTATTTAGTCCTTCTGCTACATAGCTTAAGCATAAGCTGTAGCTAATTCTAAGGTGCAGTTTATAGGATTAGAGAGTAAGTCTAGTAAGTACTATTTAAAGTACCTCTAGCTAGGTATCTCTTCTTGTGCTCTAAACGTGCGCTTAAAGTGCGTGTACTAAAGCTCCCTTAGGTCCCCTAACAGGTACTACATTGCCTAGAGTATCCTATCTTTAGGGTTACTAAACTCTTATAGTAACAGTTAGAAGGCTATCTTACAGGAGTAGAAGAACTTACAATGTTCTTTAAGATTCTTTCCCCTATATTTAGCTAGGTCTTTAGGTTTAAGCGCGCTTTGTAGGTTAAGGTGTAAGCATTGTAGATGCGTCCTGCTTGTGCGTACTAGCCCTTAAGGTCCCCTTAACAGTCTCTACTGTGCTTAGAGCAGTGTAGTTCCCTATGCCCTCTAGTTGTGCAATCTTAGCTTTAAGTAAGCGTAGGCGCTACAAGGCCTAAAGCTTATTACGTTAGCGTTTAGCAGCTTAAATGCGCTCTTAAAGTGTTAGAGGTGCGCTTATTATAGGAGTTAGGATCTCTTTGTTAATTAAAGAAATCCTACTAGAGTTGTCCTCCTGCTAGGTTTAAGATAAGGGTAGTTAGATCTCTCTTATAGGTGCCCCCTAACTGTTCGTTCAAGTAGTTAGAGCTATCCCTAGACTATTAGATTAACAAAGTATTATTATGTAAGGTTCTAGTTATAGGCAATAGTACTTGCTTTACACTAGGGATAGATAGTAGAGGGATAGCTATAGGTATATTTAATAACAAGAATAATACTTGTCTCCCCTAAAGATAGCGAGCAGCGTAGGTTTTGTGCAGCTTTGCTAAGGGCAAGACTAATACTAACTAAGGATAGCTCTAGAACACTACAACACTAAACAATTCTATTGCAGGTTGTTACACTAGCGTAGAGTTAAGGCGCGCGTAGTGTGCAGTATAGAAAAAGAGTTTTCTTCTTATATAATAGTAGGCCTAAGGCTAGTAAATTAGATTGCTCTTTGCGTGTAATAATAGCGCGCTTAAGATAATCTTAATATTCTTTTTATACGTGTTAATCTTTAGCCTAATTTAAACTCTTAGATTGCATTATCTATGTTTTTAAAATCTAATACTAGGGTCTATGTGTCCTAGGTTTTATTATAACCTTTCTAGCAGAGTAAGTACTCTAGTTAGCCTCTCCTTGTTTGTTTTCCTAGGATCTTTTCCACCTCCTACACTTCTTTACCTTCTAGGGTCACCTCTAGTAGATAGGTGTTGTCTTCCCCTTTAGCCCTAGGTTTCTATTATTCTAATAGAGATACGTAGAAGACGTTATAAATACAGTATAAAGGTAGTAGGAGTAGGCAGTATACCTGCGTTCTAATTGCCTCCTAGATTTAGAATAGGCTAATAAACTTGCTAGAAAGTTTCTTGCTTAGTTAGTAGGCTAGGTTAATGTTCTTAGTGCTAAGTAACACTAGATTGCCTAGGTAGAAGACTTTATTCTTATATTTCTTATTATAGTACTAACTTTAATACTTGCGTGCTTTCTCTAAGTGCTGTATAAGCATTACACGTGCGTTGTGCAGTTACTTTACTCTTTAGACTGCATCTAGTACCTCCCCTTAGGCCTACTGTCTGCAGGAGGCTTAGTAAGTAGTAGGTATTTACTATATACAGCATAGAAGAGAGTTATTTTAGTAGATTTATATACTAAGTTGTTATAAGCAAACTATACAGTTAGTAGTAGCTTTGCCTAGTTCTCTTAGGACTCTAAGATAAACATCTAAAGATACTACTTAAGTGTTTAATTCTAGTGTTTAGTTTACCTATTAGTTTGTAGATAGAAGGCTGTGCTAAGCCTGCGCTTTACCTGTAGTTAGTAGCAGATTTCTATCTAAAATATAGAGGTAAAGATAGTTCCCCTATCTAATACAATACCCTTTTATATCCTATACTTAAGTATAACATGTGTAAAGTAGGCTTCTATAAACTGCTTTGCATCCTATGTCTTTAACGCAGGTAGATAGAGTGCTATCTTAGAGAAGCAGCATATAATTATAAGGATTGTATTAAAGGCGCAACCTAAGGAATCCTTAGCTAGAGGTAAGCTAGTAATAAAGTCTAGTGTAACTTCTTTAAAGATTTCCTTTAGTGTAGGCAACAGTAATAGCGTCCTATACTTGCTATACCTTAGAGCTTTGCTCCTTTAGTAGATAGCATAAGTTCTTACGTATTCCTAGACGTCTTAACTAAGGGTTAGCTAGTAGTAGGCTCTCCTAATTAGCTTAAGCGTCCTATGTGCGCTAAAATAGCCTGCTATACGCATGTTATAGTTCTAGAACAAAATCTCTTACCTAATAGCTAGTTCCTCTAGAATATACATTCTACTATTGTATCTTAGGACTGTAAAGCACTAGTCTCTGAAAAGTGTTACACCCTAATTTACCTCTGACTCAGCTCCTTTACGTTTCTGTTCCTGCCTGTAACTTGGTTATAGCATTCCAAACTTCCCTGTATTCTAGCAGTATAAAGGCACAAGGAGAATTATCTGTAGATAGATAGTTTTTAAGTATTCTTTGTATAAGACCTATAGGAATAGAATTATCTCTGTGTTACCTATCCTAGTGCTCCTATACACCTTGTAGCGGATACATACGCATTCTAGAGCTTTCTATCATCCTATGTTGTTACATTATACTTAAAAACTTGTCCTAGCTAGTGACGGCCTCTAAATAATATCGCAAGTTTGTTTAGTTATTGTGTACTAAGCAGATTTAGACCCCTTTTAGTTACAAACTATACAGGTCCTAATTATTGTCTATCTAACAGTTAGGATTCTAGAGACCTCCTAACAACTAAAGCCTTTAGGTTTAGAACTTCCTGCAACTTACTGTTCTAGGATTACTTTAGAAAAGTTGCGTTAGATTGCGCCAAGATAAAGACTTAGAGATTATTAATAACCTACCTAAATTAGATTACTACTAATGTTAGGTACTACTAACCCTGGTTTAAAGGAACCTATTAGACGATCTACTTAAGGACAGGCAACAGCGCCTGCTAAGGGATCAACTAACACCTAGACGCTTAGCAAGAGTGATACTAAATTAGACTTAGAATAGGTAAATCTTTATAAGTTAGTTAACTAACTAAGGGCTAAAGTAGCCTAGCTTTAGGCCTAATCCCTTCCCTACAAAGATGTACCTATGCCTACTACAGAGTCTCCCCTTATTTAATCTTAGCAACCTCCTAAAAGGTTCTAGTCTAAGACCCTAGTCTACTACCCTAGGCTTAGTGAACGCATACTAGCTATTAACAAATTAAGTAATAGAAAAGACCCTACTTTTAGACAGTAGCAAGCCTTAATTTAGGACTAACTTAACATTAATTTAGATTACTATCCTACAGAACAAGCTCGTATAGCTCTGGTATAGGGATATACTTCTAGGCTCGCTAAGGAATACCTAGAGCCCTAATACTTGTCTTGTGAAACAGACTAGTTCTAGAGCGCAGAGGAAATAATAACGCTTCTCTGCTCCTACTTTATTATAGGGAATAAGAGAGCTAAAAGCTAGGCTGTTTTTAATCAACTCTAAATAGGAAAAGATAACACGTTTCTACTTTTTAAAGCGCGCTTCCTAAGTGCTGCTATCTAGGGATAAGTACCTAAGTTAGAATAGTTTTACTACATGTAGATAAAGGTTACCCCTGCCCTCTAAAGTCCTAACCTAGGATTTAAGAGGTAGTAGGATAACTTGTTTAAACTTATAGTAGAGCATCTTACAGCGTATAACATAGAAAGAAAACAACATCCTAGTTATGCCCCACCTAATACCTTACTGCCTTAGACCTAACCCTAAACTATTAATAATTAGCATTAGACTAACAACCTACCTCTAAATCAGCCTACACCTGGTATTTGGAAACCTCCTATATCTACTCCTACTCTAGCACCTAGGACTACACTGTCCCAAGCCACACCTGTAAGAGAGCTAACCCTAGGCAACTGCTACAACTGTAGCAAGACAGGTTACTTTGCAAAAGATTGCCCTAGTCCCTAGGTACAAGAAATCTAAGTAGATACAGAGGAATATGTCAACGCTAAAGAAGATTTTAAAGAGGAACTAATACCTAAGGGAAACAGCCCTGCCTGGGAGGACGACTTTACCTAGGCCTAAACTAATATAACCTATCTAACCTCTCTTTATCTTATTTGTTTAGTGGCCCCTATTTCCTTGCTTTTTCTATTCTATTAAACTAAGGGCTAGGCGTACGACTTAACTCCTTAGTTAATACTAGTGCCTAAGGATTTTTATTTTTAAATTCTAATATTGCTACTTTAGTGTCTGCTGCACTTAAGACTCCTATCTAAAGGTTGCCCTTTAAGGTCTAAGTTAAAGGATTCTAGGATTAGATTACAACCCTAGTAAACTAGTACATTTAGTTACACTTAACTATTAATAGGCGTAAGATACGCAACTGCCCCTTTATTATTGTTAATCTAGGATCCTAGGAATGTATTATTAGAATTAAATAGTTAAAATGTTTCAAACTCTAACTTAATATAGAGCGATCTTAGCTTATATAGCTAGTAAGGTACCCTAGGTTGTACAACCCTGCCCCTCTATTAATAATAACCCTATATTAACCTTTGCTACAAGCCTACGTCCTATAAGACGTACAACAAAGGGACAACCTATAGGAAGCTGCAGAGTACTAACGTCGCTAAAGTCTAAATCACTTAATACATTGTATAAGAGGTGTTATTTAATTGCTAAAATGCTGTTCCTTACTAACAATCCTAACCTAAAAGCCTCTAACTTGCTACCTCCTAGGGAGGCGCGCATTTCCTTACTTTTATTAAATGCTTTTTACTTTTCTATAAAAAAACTACAGAACAAATTTTTTACTACTAGTCTATACAAGATTAATTGCGTTATTAACTACTGTTGTACCTAAGACAACCCTAAGAACGCTCAGCTACTTAACAAACAATTGCTAGACAAATATGTTTAATATGCTAATATGTTTAGTAAAACAGAAGCTAAAACTCTTCTAGAACACTGCCCCTACAACTACAAAATTATATTAGAGGGCTAATTGCTAAATTCCTACTCGCCCTTATATAAACAAAATCTTAAGGAACTTAAAGCTACTAAAAAGTTTGTGTAAGACTAACTACAGCATAGCTAGATTAAACATAGTTAGAGCCCCTTTGCGTTGCCTATACTCTGTGTTTAAAAACCAAACAGGAATTTGCGCATTTGTGTTAACTATTATAAACTTAACGCCCTTACAAGAAAGGACTCCTATCTAATACTGCGCATAGACAAATTGTTAGCACAACTGTCTAAGGCTAAGGTATTTACTAAATTTAACATCTAGAATGCCTTTAATTAAATTTGTATAGATCCTGCCTCTAAGGAGTACACTACGTTCTATACACGTTACAGTAGTTACAAGTGCAAGGTTCTACCCTTTAGGCTATGTAATAGACCAGCCACTTATTAACAATATATAAATAATGTTCTTATTAAATATCTAGACAACTTCTGTATTGCATATCTAGATAATATCCTTATCTACTCTAAAGACCTTGTAACCTACAAACAACATGTTAAGCTAGTACTTAATTAACTCTGTATTGCTAGATTACAAGTAGATATTAAGAAGAGCGAGTTCTACGTTACCTGTACTAAGTACTTAGGTTACATCCTAACTAACAAAGGAATTAAAGTAGACTCTAAGAAGGTACAAGCCCTTAGGAACTAGATCCCTCCTACTACTGTTACCAGTGTGAAATTGTTCCTAGGCTTTACTAGGTTTTACTAACAATTCGTACCTGAATTCTCTTGCGTAGCTAAGCCCCTCATTACCTTACAAAGCCTAGCAAATCTATTTAAATAGACTGCTTAATGCTAATCTAGTTTTAAAAACCTAAAGGAAGCCTTATTGTCTATCCTAACTCTATGCCATTTCAATCCCAACTACAATACAAAGATTGAAACTAACGCCTCTAATAGAGTTGTCGCTAGGGTTTTGTCACAGCAGCACCCTAACAACAAGTAGTACCCTATAGCATTCTACAGCTAAGTACTCTCTAGAGCCAAACTTAATTAGGAAATATATAATAAGGAGTTGTTTGCAATTTTACAAGCCTTTAATAAGTAGAGAGCTAAACTCACCTTAGTCACAAAACAGATCTAAGTCTACTCTAATTATTAATCCCTAGAGTACTTTATAACAACTAAAATCTTAAATGCTTAACAAGCATAATAGGCAGAAGCTCTAGCTCTGTTTAACTTTAAGATTAAATACACGCTAGGCAAGAATAATAAGCGTGCTAATATCCTAAGTTGCTAAGAATAGGATCTTGCAAATCTAAAGTCTACTTAAGAAGACAATCAGTCCTAAGTCCTACTAGGTCCACAGCGGTTACACGACTAGATTAATTCTAATTTAGCTTAGACATATCTAGCTAAGACTAACCTAGTTGTAGCTACTATCCGCTCAGTACAGCCTATTATAAAACTAGATTCCTTAGAACTAATTAAGGCGTTAATACAAGAAAACTAGAAATCTTTTAGACAAGAACAACTGTTGTTGCTATCTCCGTATTAGATCTAAAACAGACTCCTTCTCTACTATAATTAACTCTGTGTCTCTGCTAACTTAACCCTATGCATACGCCTAATTAAGGAAGCCTATAACTAACTATTAACTGCTTACCCTAGTGCCAAGAAGACCTACCAACTGCTATCACAACAGTATCACTAGAAAGGTATAAGTGCTACATGTAAAAGATATGTCTGAAACTGCATCCTATATCGCCAAGGCTATCTAAGACAGACCTAACTCTGTAGGTACTTGCATCTCTTGCTAATACCTAACAAACTAATACAACATTTGTGCATTAATTTTAAGGATTTTCCTAAGGACAAAGCTAGGTATAACTAGATTATAGTTATTATTAATTGCCTAACCAAACAAGCTATTACAATCCTATGCTATAAAACAATTACAGTATACAGGATAGCAAACTTGTTTATACAATAGGTGTATTAGTTTAGACACACCCCTAAGTTAATAGTAAGCAACAGGGGCCCTTAGTTTATCTCTACTTTCTAGACAGAATTCTGTTGAATTATAGGTGTGAAAGTCAAGCTATCTACTGCCTATTACAAGGAAACTAATAGTTAAACAGAGATTATAAATAAGTATATAGACTAACAGCTCCGTCCCTTTGTCTTGTACTATTAGAATAACTAGTCTAAACTCCTACTAATTATAGATTGTGCCTAACTTACTCTGCTACATTCCTTAATTAGAATATCACCTTACTAAGTAATTTATAGTAGCTAACCTAAACAGAGCTAGAGTTAGAAAGGAGCTAATACAGCAGTAACCCCTGTGGAATAACTTAACTACAAGGAGGCCTTAGTATTAGCAACCTGTATGCACAACGCCTAGAAGGTAGCTAAGGAGAATATAGAGAAAGCCTAAGACTACATGCGCTCTGCAGTTAACGCTTATTGCAACCTAGTTAACTAGACTGTAAGTAACAAAGTGTACCTTTCTACTAAAAACTTAACAAGTAAGCAACTAAGCTAAAAGCTATCTAACAAGTAGGAAGGTCCCTTTAAGGTCCTAGAACAGGTTAGTTACTTATATCGCTTGAAACTTCCCCCTAGTTTAAAAATACACAACGTATTTGCACCTAACGTTCTGTGTAAGGATCTAGATAACCTGTTGCCTAGTTAGGAAGCTCTAAAACCTGCAGGTATTCCTATTCAAGGAGTAGAGGAATAGGAGGTCTAAGAAATCCTAGCTAGTAGGTTAGTCTGCTGTAGTCTTAAGTACCGTGTAAGCTAGGTTAGCTATAACCTAGACCTAACTTAGTATCCTGCAAAAACTTTATAGGAGCACCCTATAAGCTAAAGGCGTATTACAACAAGTACCTAGAGCAGCCTAGTCTACTAAAGGCATTAAACAAATAGATTATAGTATAGGAAGAAGGTTAAGAATTATAGGGCAAATAAAGATATTATAATTTAGAAAAGGACAAAGGAAATCTATTAACTCTAAAACGCCTCTAACTGCGTTTATACAATAGATAACAATAAAAGAAATCCTCCTTACTATACAGCTAGAGAAACCCTTTCTTTTTTAAGGGTTCTTGATGTTACTTATCTCCTTAGAGCCACTGTTGTTAGTTTTATCTAACAACCTAGGAGCACCCTTTTTTTTTAGGTGCTAGAAGCAGAGCTGGCTTTACTAACTTACCTCTAACTCTAGAGCTACAAAGGGCTATTTCCTGTTGCAGCTTAATGACCTCCCTAGTTAACACTAACAAACCCTCTACTATCTCCTCTATCACCTGGCCCTGCGCTGTACTAGCGTGGTACTAATGCAGCAACACGTTATTAGTAGTAACTCCCTTGAGCTGCGCAGTCGCCACCTGCACTACACTTACTAGAGCTATTACTAATGCTATAAGGCTACGCTATGCCTCCAGTGCCACCTCTGTTACCTCCTCTGCTGCCTCTCCCACTGCCTTACCCCTAGATTCCTCCTCCTACATAACAAGGTTGTTATAAAAAGTGGCATACTTAGGACTAACGTAAATTAGAACCTATAACTATTAGTATTAGTTAGAGAGTAGGAGTAAAGAAAAGTCTAGTTACTAGATAACACTTCTTATTTTAAAGTGTGTAATAAGCACACTTTAACAACAACGCCTTGTTAAAGGCGTAGTCTACCTTCCTCCCCTTGCAAAGGCCTAAATTAAACAAAGGTAAATAACCTAATAGGCTACTGCAAGAGCTCTAGGTAGGACTAGTATTAGCATAGTAACTAATTAACAAGCCTAGGAGCATTAGCATAGGAACAATTAAAAGAGCGTAGGGATACTTACAGTAAGAAATAGTGTCTGTTAGAGTTAGGAAAGGTATAAGGATTAATTATTTATATACCTACGCAACGCGTCCTAGAAATTAGATATAACAATAACAGTAAACCTGTTTCTCTCTAATTAAGTTATAATACAGCTTGTTGTTACGTTAGATTTAGGCAGCAGAGTTAACAAACAAAAAAAAGTTATCTTTACTTTAGATAAAAACAACAACAAAATACTAAAATAACAACCTAAGTTAACTAAAAACCTAGAATAGACGCTAAATTGACGCACTAACGCTATAGGACAATAACTGTTATTACTTACGCGTATCTAGGACAATCCACCTACACAGGAGGGGGTAGTGTAAAGCACTAGTCTCTAAAAAGTATTACACCCTAATTTACCTCTAACTTAGCTCCTTTACGTTTCTGTTCCTGCCTGTAACTTAGTTATAGTATTCTAAACTTCCCTGTATTCTAGCAGTATAAAGGCACAAGGAGAATTATCTGTAGATAGATAGTTTTTAAGTATTCTTCGTACAAGACCTATAGGAATAGAATTGTCTCTGTGTTACCTATCCTAGTGCTCCTATACACCTTGTAGCAGATACACACGCATTCCAGAGCTTTCTATTATCCTGTGTTGTTACAAGGACTTTGTTTTTGTCTAAGCGCTATACCTGCGCTCTGCTACGTCTTTAAGTGCTATTCTTACTTATTAAACTTATAATCTAACCCTAAGTAAAGGCGTCCCTTTATTATAGTTAGTGTAAGGTTTTAATAAGTAATTAAGACTCTACTATTGCAGGTTTACTACTAACTAGTACCCTAGCTAGTAAGCGTAGCATGTATAGCATGCATTCTATAGCGCTAGTAGTAGGGACCTTCCTAGTTCTACAAACTGTAGCAACGTGCGTCTTACACGTGCCTAACAAGCTTAGCTTGTTTATAGATCTGCTTGCTCTACTAGCTATATCTATTGCTAATAATTTGTTCTATAAGGTAGGTAATAATTAGGTTAGTAATAGGTTCTCCTGTTTGTAATCTGCCCTTCTAGAGGGGCTATCTGCAGGGTTTGTTTTGCCTAGACAGTGTTCTACCTTAAAATTAAAAGCCCCTAGGTATATAGCCTATCTAGCTTACTATAGGTTTAGCTTTTGTGCTGCGTGTATACTACATAGGTTGTTATAGTTACTTAGCACCTATATAGTGTGCTGTGTGCCTTTAAGGTAATGCCTCTACTACTTATGTAACGACACAGGATAATAGAAAGCTCTAGAATGCGTGTGTATCTGCTACAAGGTGTATAGGAGCACTAGGATAGGTAACACAGAGACAATTCTATTCCTATAGGTCTTGTACAAAGAATACTTAAAAACTATCTATCTACAGATAATTCTCCTTGTGCCTTTATACTGCTAGAATACAGGGAAGTTTAGAATGCTATAACCAAGTTACAGGCAGGAACAGAAACATAAAGGAGCTAAGTTAGAGGTAAATTAGGGTGTAACACTTTTTAGAGACTAGTGCTTTATACTACCCCCTTCTGTGTAGGCAGATTGTCCTAGATACGCGTAAGTAATAACAGTTGTTGTCCTGTAGCGTTAGTGCATTAATTTAGCGTCTGTTCTAGGTTTTTAGTTAACTTAGGTTGTTATTTTAGTGTTTTGTTGTTGTTTTTATCTAAAGTAAAGATAACTTTTTTTGTTTGTTAACTCTGCTGCCTAAATCTAACGTAATAACAAGCTGTATTGTGACTTAATTAGAGGGAAACAGGTTTACTGTTATTATTATATCTAATTTCTAGGACGCGTTGCGTAGGTATATAAACAATTAATCCTTACACCTTTCCTAACTCTAATAGACACTATTTCTTGCTGTAAGTATCCCTACGCTCTTTTAATTATTCCTATGCTAATGCTCCTAGGCTTGTTAATTAGTTACTATGCTAATACTAGTCCTGCCTAGAGCTCTTGCGGTAGCCTATTAGGTCATTTGCCTTTGTTTAATTTAGGCCTTTGCAAGGGGAGGAAGGTAGACTACGCCTTTAATAAGGCGTTGTTATTAAAGTGTGCTTATTACACACTTTAAAATAAGAAGTGTTATCTAGTAACTAGACTTTTCTTTACTCCTGCTCTCTAACTAATACTGATAGTTATAGGTTCTAATTTACGTTAGTCCTAAGTATGCTACTTTTTATAATAACCTTGTTATGTAGGAGGAGGAATCTAGGGGTAAGGCAGCGGGAGAGGCGGCGGAGGAGGTAACAGAGGCAGCACTAGAGGCATGGCGTAGCCTTATAGCATTAGCAATAGCTCTAGCGAGTGTGGTGCAGGTGGCGACTGCGCAGCTTAAGGGAGTTACTACTAATAACGTGTTGCTGCATTAGTACCACGCTAGTACAGCGCAGGGCTAGGTAATAGAGGAGATAGTAGAGGGTTTGTTAGTGTTAACTAGGGAGGTTATTAAGCTGCGACAGGAAATAGCCCTTTGTAGCTCTAGAGTTAGAGGTAAGTTAGTAAAGCTAGCTCTGCTTCTAGCACCTAAAAAAAGGGTGCTCCTAGGTTGTTAGACGAAACTAACAACAGTAGCTCTAAGGAGATAAGTAACATTAAGAACCCTTAAAAAGAAAGGGTTTCTCTAGCTATATAGTAAGGAGGATTTCTTTTATTGTTATCTATTGTATAAACGTGGTTAGAGGCGTTTTAGAGTTAATAGATTTCCTTTATCCTTTTCTAAATTATAATGTCTTTATTTGCCCTATAATTCTTAACCTTCTTCCTATACTGTAATCTATTTGTTTAATGCCTTTAGTAGACTAGGCTGCTCTAGGTACTTATTGTGATATGCCTTTAGCTTATAGGGTGCTCCTGTAAAGTTTTTTGCAGGATACTAAGTTAGGTCTAGGTTATAGCTAACCTAGCTCACACAGTACTTGAGACTACAGCAGACTAACCTACTAGCCAGGATTTCTTAGACCTCCTATTCCTCTACTCCTTAAATAGGAATACCTGTAGGTTTTAGAGCTTCCTAACTAGGCAACAGGTTATCTAGATCCTTATACAGAACGTTAGGTACAAATACGTTGTGTATTTTTAAACTAGGGGAAGTTTTAAGCGATATAAGTAACTAACCTGTTCTAGGACCTTGAAGGGACCTTCCTACTTATTAGATAGCTTTTAGCTTAGTTGCTTACTTGTTAAGTTTTTAGTAGAAAGGTACACTTTGTTACCTACAGTCTAGTTAACTAGGTTGCAATAAGCGTTAACTGCAGAGCGCATACAGTCTTAGGCTTTCTCTATATTCTCCTTAGCTACCTTCTAGGCGTTGTGTATACAGGTTGCTAATGCTAAGGCCTCCTTGTAGTTAAGTTGTTCTATAGGGGTTACTGCTGTATTAGCTCCTTTCTAACTCTAGCTCTGTTTAGGTTAGCTACTATAAATTACTTAGTAAGGTAATATTCTAATTAAGGAATGTAGCAGAGTAAGTTAGGCATAATCTATAATTAGTAGGAGTTTAGACTAGTTATCCTAATAGTACGAGACAAAGGGATAGAGCTGTTAGTCTATATACTTGTTTATAATCTCTGTTTAACTGTTGGTTTCCTTGTAATAGGTAGTAGATAGCTTAACTTTCACACCTATAATTTAACAGAATTCTGTCTAGAAAGTAGAGATAAACTAGGGGCCCCTGTTGCTTACTATTAACTTAGGGGTGTGTCTAAACTAATACACCTATTGTATAAACAAGTTTGCTATCCTGCGTGCTGTAATTGTTTTATAGCATAGGATTGTAATAGCTTGTTTGGTTAGGCGATTAATAATAACTATAATCTAGTTATACCTAGCTTTATCTTTAGGAAAATCCTTAAAATTAATGCATAAATGTTGTATTAGTTTATTAGGTATTAGCAAGGGATGCAAGTACCTACAGAGTTAGGTCTGTCTTAGATGGCCTTAGCAACATAGGATGCAGTTTTGGACATATCTTTTACATGTAGCACTTATACCTTTCTAGTAATACTGTTGTAATAGCAGTTAGTAGGTCTTCTTGGCACTGGGGTAAGCAGTTGATAGTTGGTTATAGGCTTCCTTAATTAGGCGTGTGCATAGGGTTAAGTTAGTAGGGATATAGAGTTAATTATAGTAGAGAAGGAGTCTGTTTTAGATCTAATATAGAGATAGCAACAACAGTTGTTCTTGTCTAAAAGATTTCTGGTTTTCTTGTATTAACGCCTTAATTAGTTCTAAGGAATCTAGTTTTATAATAGGCTGTACTAAGCGGATAGTAGCCATAACTAGGTTAGTCTTAGCTAGATATGTCTAAGCTAAATTAGAATTAATCTAGTTGTGTAACCGCTGTGGACCTAGTAGGACTTAGGACTAATTATCTTCTTAAGCAGACTTTAGATTTGTAAGATCCTATTCTTAGCAACTTAGGATATTAGCACGCTTGTTATTCTTGCCTAGCGTGTATTTAATCTTGAAGTTAAACAGAGCTAGAGCTTCTGCCTATTGTGCTTGTTAAGCATTTAAGATTTTAGTTATTATAAAGTACTCTAGGGATTAATAATTAGAGTAGACTTAGATCTGTTTTGTAACTAAGGTAAGTTTAGCTCTCTACTTATTAAAGGCTTGTAAAATCGCAAACAACTCCTTATTATGTATTTCCTAATTAAGTTTAGCTCTAGAGAGTACTTAGCTGTAGAATGCTATAGGGTACTACTTGTTGTTAGGGTGCTGCTGTGACAAAACCCTAGCGACAACTCTATTAGAGGCGTTAGTTTTAATCTTTGTATTGTAGTTAGGATCAAAATAGCATAGAGTTGGGATAGACAATAAGGCTTCCTTTAGGTTTTTAAAACTAGATTAGCATTAAGCAGTCTATTTAAATAGATTTGCTAGGCTTTGTAAGGTAATAAGGGGCTTAGCCACGCAAGAGAATTTAGGTACGAATTGTTAGTAAAACCTAGTAAAGCCTAGGAACGATTTCACACTAGTAACGGTGGTAGGAGGGATCTAGTTCCTAAGGGCTTGTACCTTCTTAGAGTCTACTTTAATTCCTTTGTTAGTTAGGATGTAACCTAAGTACTTAGTACAGGTAACGTGGAACTTGCTCTTCTTAATGTCTACTTGTAATCTAGCAATACAGAGTTGATTAAGTACTAGCTTAACATGTTGTTTGTAGGTTATAAGGTCTTTAGAGTAGATAAGGATGTTATCTAGATATGTGATACAGAAGTTATCTAGATATTTAATAAGAATATTATTTATATATTGTTAATAAGTGGCTGGTCTATTACATAGCCTAAAGGGTAGAACCTTGCACTTGTAACTACTGTAACGTGTATAGAACGTAGTGTACTCCTTAGAGGCAGGATCTATACAAATTTAATTAAAGGCATTCTAGATGTTAAATTTAGTAAATACCTTAGCCTTAGACAGTTGTGCTAACAATTTGTCTATGCGCAGTATTAGATAGGAGTCCTTTCTTGTAAGGGCGTTAAGTTTATAATAGTTAACACAAATGCGCAAATTCCTGTTTGGTTTTTAAACACAGAGTATAGGCAACGCAAAGGGGCTCTAACTGTATTTAATCTAGCTGTGCTGTAGTTAGTCTTACACAAACTTTTTAGTAGCTTTAAGTTCCTTAAGATTTTGTTTATACAAGGGCGAGTAGGAATTTAGTAATTAGCCCTCTAATATAATTTTGTAGTTATAGGGGCAGTGTTCTAGAAGGGTTTTAGCTTCTGTTTTGCTAAACATATTGGTATATTAAACATATTTGTCTGGCAATTGTTTGTTAAGCAGCTAAGCGTTCTTAGGGTTGTCTTAGGTACAACAGTAGTTAATAACGCAATTAATCTTGTATAGACTAGTAGTAAAAATTTGTTCTGTGGTTTTTTTATAGAAAAGTAAAAAGCATTTAATGAAAGTAAGGAAATGCGCGCCTCCCTAGGAGGTAGCAAGTTAGAGGCTTTTAGGTTAGGATTGTTAGTAAGGAACGGCATTTTAGCAATTAAATAACACCTCTCATACGATGTATTAAGTGATTTAGACTTTAGCGACGTTGGTACTCTGCAGCTTCCTATAGGTTGTCCCTTTGTTGTACGTCTTGTAGGACGTAGGCTTGTAGCAAAGGTTAATGTAGGGTTATTATTAATAGAGGGGCAGGGTCGTACGACCTAGGGTACCTTACTGGCTATATAAGCCAAGATTGCTCTGTATTAAGTTAGAGTTTGAAACGTTTTAACTATTTGATTCTAATAATACATTCCTAGGATCCTAGATTAATAATAACAAAGGGGCAGTTGCGTATCTTACGCCTATTAATAGTTAAGTGCAACTGAATGTACTGGTTTACTAGGGTTATAATCTAATCCTAGAATCCTTTAACTTAGACCTTGAAGGGCAACCTTTAGATAGGAGTCCTAAGTGCAGCAGACACTAAAGTAGCAATGTTAGAATTTAAAAATAAAAATCCTTAGGCACTAGTATTAACTAAGGAGTTAAGTTGTACGCCTAGCCCTTGGTTTAATAGAATAGAAGAAGTAAGGAAATAGGGGCTACTAAACAAATAAGATAAAGAGAGGTTAGATAGGTTATATTAGTTTAGGCCTAGGTGAAGTTGTCCTCCTAGGCGGGGCTGTTTCCCTTAGGTATTAGTTCCTCTTTAAAATCTTCTTTAGCGTTGACATATTCCTCTGTATCTACTTAGATTTCTTGTACCTAGGGACTAGGGTAATCTTTTGCAAAGTGACCTGTCTTGCTACAGTTGTAGCAGTTGCCTAGGGTTAGCTCTCTTATAGGTGTGGCTTGGGATAGTGTGGTCCTAGGTGCTGGAGTAGGAGTAGATATAGGAGGTTTCTAAATGCCAGGTGTAGGCTGATTTAGAGGTAGGTTGTTAGTCTAATGCTAATTGTTAACAGTTTAGGGTTAGGTCTAAGGCAGTAAGGTATTAGGTAGGGCATAACCAAGATGTTGTTTTCTTTCTATGTTATACGCTGTGAGATGCTCTACTATAAGTTTAAACAAGTTATCCTACTGCCTCTTGAATCCTAGGTTAGGACTTTAGAGGGCAGAGGTAACCTTTGTCTATATGTAGTGAAACTATTCTAACTTAGGTACTTGTCCCTAGATAGCAGCACTTAGGAAGCGCGCTTTAAAAAAGTAGAAACGTGTTATCTTTTCCTATTTAGAGTTGATTGAAAACAGCCTGACTTTTAGCTCTCTTATTCCCTGTAATAAAGTAGGAGCAGAGAAGCGTTATTATTTCCTCTGCGCTCTAGAACTAGTCTGTTTTATAAGACAAGTATTAGGGCTCTAGGTATTCCTTAGTGAGCCTAGAAGTATATCCCTATACTAGAGCTATACGAGCTCGTTCTGTAGGATAGTAATCTAAATTAATGTTAAGTTAGTCCTGAATTAAGGCTTGCTACTGTCTGAAAGTAGGGTCTTTTCTATTACTTAATTTGTTGATAGCTAGTGTGCGTTTACTAAGCCTAGGGTAGTAGACTAGGGTCTTAGACTAGAACCTTTTGGGAGGTTGCTAAGATTAAATAAGGGGAGACTCTGTGGTAGGCACAGGTACATCTTTGTAGGGAAGGGATTAGGCCTGAAGCTAGGCTACTTTGGCCCTTAGTTAGTTAACTAACTTATAAAGATTTACCTGTTCTAAGTCTAATTTAGTATTGCTCTTGCTAAGCGTCTAGGTGTTAGTTAATCCCTTAGCGGGCGCTGTTGCCTGTCCTTAAGTAGATTGTCTGATAGGTTCCTTTGAACCAGGGTTAGTAGTGCCTAACATTAGTAGTGATCTGATTTAGGTAGGTTATTGATAATCTCTAAGTCTTTATCTTAGCGTAATCTAACGCAACTTTTCTAAAGTAATCCTAGAACAGTAAGTCGCAGGAAGTTCTAAACCTAAAGGCTTTAGTTGTTAGGAGGTCTCTAGAATCCCAACTGTTAGATAGATAATGATTAGGACCTGTATAGTTCGTAACTGAAAGGGGTCTAAATCTGCTTGGTACACAATGACTAAACAAACTTGCGATATTATTTAGAGGCTGTTACTAGCTAGGACGAGTTTTTAAGTATAATGTAATAACACAGGATGATAGAAAGCTCTGGAATGCGTGTGTATCTGCTACAAGGTGTATAGGAGCACTAGGATAGGTAACACAGAGACAATTCTATTCCTATAGGTCTTGTACGAAGAATACTTAAAAACTATCTATCTATAGATAATTCTCCTTGTGCCTTTATACTGCTAGAATACAGGGAAGTTTAGAATGCTATAACCAAGTTATAGGCAGGAACAGAAACGTAAAGGAGCTGAGTTAGAGGTAAATTAGGGTGTAACACTTTTTAGAGACTGGTGCTTTACAACTTAAAGCTATATACTATAGCAAGTAGCTCTAGGTTATAGACCTTATAATTTAGCTTAGCAGCTTATAGCTTTTAAGAGGTAAAGGCAACTAGGTGCTACTGCTTATCTTTAAAGAGTTAGGAGAGTATACCTAATATAGCAAATATAGACGTATCTATCTCTACTTAGATAGGGAGCGTAGCGTTAAAATAGCGCAAGATAGGTGCGCTTAAGAAGTAGGTCTTTAGCCCTTTAAATAAGCAGTTTGTAGCTTTATTCTATTACTAGTCTTAGTTTTTCTTTAATAATTCTGTAAGAGGAGCTGTTTCTCTAGCGTATCCTTTAATAAAACGCTAATAGAAGTTAGTAAACTCTAGAAAGGATTACAACTCTTTAACGTTAGTAGGCTACAGCTATTAGGTAATAGTGCTTACCTAAGCTAGATTAGCGCATACACTACGCGTGTTAATAATAAAACTAAGGAAGTATACTATGTCTAATATAAATATACATTTCTATAAGTTAATAAATAGTTCTGCCTTATGTAGGGACTAAAGTACTAAGCGTATAGCGCGCTAGTAAAGCGCAATATTATTACTCCCTATATAGATAAGGATATTATCTAGGTAAACTATATAGATATAGTCTAAGTGCTTAATTAGGGCCTTATTAATATAGGCCTAGAAGCTTATAGAAGTATTAGTTAGCCTAAATAGCATTACTAGGTACTTAAAGTAACTATATTAGGTCCTAAAGGCAGTTTTCTACTTATCCCCTGCTTTAATCCTTAGCTAATAATAGGCGTTATAAAGGTCTAGGGTTATGTAATAACATGCGCCTAATAGGTAGTCTAGTATCTCTCTAATTAGTAGGAGTAAGCAACAATCTTTTATAGTAATAGCATTAAGACCTCTATAATCTACACAGAGGCAGAGTATCCTATCTTTCTTAGAAACAAAAAGTATAGGTGCTCCTGCAGGACTTGTGCTGTACCTAATCTACCTATTACTTAGTGCTTGTTCTAAGTATTCCTGTAGCAGCTTTAGCTTGCGTAAAGAGAGGTTATAGAGCAGTCTATATAGGGGTTCTTTCCCTTCTATAAGTAGGATTGTATAGTCTAAAGATTTAAAGCTAGGTAGAGTAGTAGTAGCTTTCTTGCTAAATATATTAATGTAATCTACTAAAGTATCTAAGATATAAAGTTCCTGCGCTATATGTGCTTTATAGATGTAGGTATTACATTCTAAATTAACGCTAGTAGCTTATAATACTCCTAAAAGAAGGGGATTAGAGTTAGCTTCTTTAAACTCTATAGAGGTAACTAGCTAGATGCTAGCTATAGTATATCCCTAACGCTAGGATTATAATCTATAATCTAGATAGATATGTTCTTATTAGAGGAAAGAGTTCCCTAATAGTAAGGGAGTTCCTTTCTTGTTAACTCTATACATAGTAGTAGACATATAACGCTTAACGCCTATATTATTAGTTAAGTATATCTACAGCGCATATACAGCGTACGTGCTTTAACGCTGCGTGCTAATCTATCCTAGGTATAGGAGTTCTGCCTCCTTAATAGGTAGCAGGTCTATCTTAATAGTAATCCTTTAGCTAATTAAGCTTACATCTACCTAAGAATTAAGGATAACCTATAATTGTTGTTCTAGCGTTATCTCTCTAGATACGTTACACGTGCGCTTTATGCCTAGTAAAATATGTATTAGGGTGCGCCTTACTGTCCCTAGGTAGCTAGTAAGGCTTAGCCTTTTCCTATCTAGTTAATTTAAACTAGGATCTAGTTAGGGTTAGAGTTAGTGTTAGAGTTACTACTTTAATAGTTATTAGCATAGTAGCTAGTCTTTTTGCACTTAAAGTAGGTAACGTTGCTCTTATTATGTAGGCCTTTGTTAGTAGAGGCGTTGTCTCCTTGCTTTTACCTCTTATGCCTCTAGGTACCCTTATAGCGTATGCTAGGTATATAGGTTAGTAATAAATAGCGCAGGTTGCGCTTAAGTGTAGAGCCTAACGCTACTAGGTCTTTGCGTGTAGCTAGTACCTAATAGTAATTAGTAATTGCCCTTTGTAATTCTAGCTAAAGCTTAGAGAATAAGTGTTAGACCTTCTATTCTTTAGTATAGAGGGTAAGTTAATCTTCTAAGACCTCTAAGTAGGTTGCAAAAGCATAGACTGTTTAGTCCTTCTACTACGCAGCTTAAGCGTAAGCTGTAGCTAATTCTAAGGTATAGTTTATAGGATTAGAGAGTAAGTCTAGTAGGTACTGTTTAAAGTACCCCTAGCTAGGTGTCTCTTCTTATGCTCTAAACGTGCGCTTAAAGTGCGTGTACTAAAGCTCCCTTAGGTCCCCTAACAGGTACTATATTACCTAGAGTATCCTATCCTTAGGGTTACTAAACTCTTATAGTAATAGTTAGAAGGCTACCTTGCAGGAGCAGAAGAACTTATAATGTTCTTTAAGGTTCTTTCCCCTATATTTAGCTAGGTCTTTAGGTTTAAGCGCGCTTTGTAGGTTAAGGTGCAAGCGTTGTAGATGCGTCCTGCTTATGCGTACTAGCCCTTAAGGTCTCCTTAACAGTCTCTACTATACTTAAGGCAGTGTAGTTCCCTATACCCTCTAGTTATGCAATCTTAGCTTTAAGTAAGCGTAGGCGCTGCAAGGCCTAAAGCTTATTACGTTAGCGTTTAGCAGCTTAAATGCGCTCTTAAAGCGTTAGAGGTGCGCTTATTATAGGAGTTAGGATCTCTTTGTTAACTAAAGAAATCCTACTAGAGTTATCCTCCTGCTAGGTTTAAGATAAGGGTAGTTAAGTCTCTCTTGTAGGTGCCCCCTAACTGTTTATTTAAGTAGTTAGAGCTATCCCTAGATGTTAGGTTCTCTTTTAATAGAGGTGGCACGTTATTAAGCAGTAGAAGGTAGAGGATAGTATTGTAGGTTAAGGATAGACAAATTGCTACTAAAGGAGTAGAGCAATTTACTTGCGTTATATAGTTACGCTACCCCTGTTCCTTAATTAGGCCATGCTAGCCTCGTAGGGAACTACTAGAACTTATTAGTCCTAACAATATCCCCCTTCTAAGGTAGCTTGCCCTAAGCTATAGATATTATAGGCTTTTAGGTAGAGTAGGTAATTATAGTCTGTTATAGATTAGACAGTAACAAGGTTACAGGAGAGTAGTGCTTTAGTATTTAGAGGTATTCCCTTAAGCTTATACGTAGGTTTAGGCAGCTCTACCTTTACCTTCCCTTTTACTTTTACCTTTACCTAGGAGTTGCGCTACTGCCTAGAAAATAAGTAGGGTAACGCGTTGCTAGTACAGTGCCTAGATATACCCTACGTTATCCCCTATTTTAGTCTATTACTCCTACACTCTACTCTAATTTTTAGTAAGTTAGTGCTTTTCTCTAGCTAGGATAGGTTCCCCTTTGCTAGTCTAGGATAACCCTTAATAGGTTATTATAGGTTGTTATAACTCTATAGGCAGCTAACTAGATTCTCTAGGCTCTAACAATTTTAACAGCACATCCCCTAGCCTACCAGCCTGCTGCACTGCACCCTACTGCCCCCTACACGTCTAGACTACTTAAGATTATAGATCTAAACGCTATAGGCAACAATATAGCGCACAATAGTGTGTAGTTATACTAGGTCTGTGTTTAATGCGTCTGTAGCTTTGCTGTAGGCTAGCATAAGCATTGTAGAAGGACTAATTATGTCTATATCTAAATTACCCCTACTAATGTTAACTTGTACAAGGCATAGCTGTTACAGATAGACTTAGGTAAGTTAGAGCAGGTTATGCGCTGCTTCTAATGCTTCTCTTCTAACTAGGAGTGTATTACTATGTATATTCCCCTCCTTTAGCCTAATTATAACCCCTTATAGGTTATAACTAACTCTAGTAGCTCTATTTAAAGCATAACAGTAACTTAGCTAAGATTTACAACATTCTCTAGGCCTTAGAGTTTAGCGTCTAGGACCTAGACTAGGGCATAGTTAATAATAAGCTCCTGTAGCGCCTATTAACTAAGATAGAAAAGAAAGCGTCTAAGTTTAAGCTTATATCCCTCTATTAGCCTATCTTCTAGGCCTATAGTTAGTAAGTTATCCTCTTTAAGTAGTTTTAGTCTATTATAGGTTATTCTTACACCTCTAGTAGCACTTACATCCCTTACGCTACTTACCTCTACCTACACACTAGTGCTATAGCTAATAATAAGGACCCTTACTCTAAGTTCTGCCTAGACTAGCGTTAGCGTAGCAAGAAGGCTGTGTTAGTACGTGCTAAAGCTAGTAAGCGCACCCTTAAGGCTGCTGTTACTAATAGGGTTGCTAAGGAGACTAATTTACTACGTAAGCAGGTATGTATGCTTATCTTATCTCTAGATAGACTATTCTAACTTATTATAGGCTAAGGTTTGCGATTATGCTCTAAACCCTAGTTCTAAGCGCAGAAAACTAGGTAATGCTTTAGTTGCAGAGATAGCTGCGCTTATAAGGGAGAAAAGCTTTGCTACTAGCGCTAAGAAGGGCTCTTTGTCTAAGAAGATTAAGACTCTATAGAAGAGGCTAGATAAGCATAATAAGGTTTAAGAGTAGTAAGAGCGCGTTATAATAGGTCTTAATAGACTATTATAGCTAGTATAATAATATAACTATAAACAATTTCTATAGTTAGATTTCCTTAGAAATCCTAGATATACCTAAGCCTTTAGCTTAAATTTAATAGAGTACTTGCTTTAATATTCTATGTTTTCTTCTTATAATGTTAGAAGCTTTGTGCCCTTATAGATTAAACTATTGTAATTTAGACTAGGTTCTTATAGTCTATAATAGATAATTATAGATCCTAAGAGATGCTTATAAGTTAGGCTAAGGTAATCCTAGAGTATAACGCTGTTAAACACCCTAAAAACCCTGTAGGAAAACTAGTAAAGGTACGTTGTCTCCTTAGGATCCTCTTATTACCTTTGCTTATCCCCTTCTTTTTTAGGGTTGCCCTTAACTCTTATAAGGCTTTTCCTTTGCATTTCTCTTAGGCTATATACCTTTAGATTTCTAAAATTGTTAAAGGACGTTACTAGAGATATTTTAACTAGGCTCCTAGGAGTTCTCTTCGTCTCTATAGCTAGTCTATTTAACTAGATATTCCTACTAGTTATGTTCTCCCTTACGTCTATCTAGTATAGTGTCTACTTTATAGACATTATTACTATACTTACGCAGTGTGTCTATAATTAGGACCTCTAGGTGTAGAATAAGACCTTTTAGATTATACGGCTCTAGCAGTAACGTATAGAAGACTAGATATACGCTCTATAACCCTAGAAGGTTAACTTTAAATGCTGTTAGACTATACTAGTCTACTATGCAACCTAGACCTAGGTATTTCTAGTTAAGCTTCTTCTTAGGTCTTGTTAACCTAATATGCTAATTTAATACTATTACTTAATTACTTACTTTAAACGTATGTGCTAAGCGTTTCTTGTCTACGTATAATTTCTAGTATTTGTTTATAGTAATAATTTTCCTCTTACACTCTTGTTGCAGAGCAATAACTTTGCTAGCTACTTATTCCCCTAGAGGCAATTCTCTGTTGCTATAAGCTATACTAGGCTAGTTAGGACTAATAGGATCTATACTATAGTATGCTCTAAATAGAGTAGTACCTGTAGTTGCATATATGCTATTGTTGTACACAAATTCTGCAACTAATATCTATAAACTCTAATTGTCTTGTTCTAGGCAATAGTAGCACTGTAGGTACTGTTTAAGTGTCTAGTTCTATCTTTTAGTCTGCCTATCTGTCTGTAGATAATAAGCAGAAGTTAACACCCTTCTTAAGTTTAGGTAGTGTTAGAAAGTATCCTAGTGTTTAGCTGCTATAAGTAGGCCTCTATTAGAGATTATCTTCTTTAGGACACTATGTAGGTGTATAACTTCTCTTATCTAGGATTAGGCTAGGTCTATACTGTCCTAATTAGCTCTAGCTAGGATGTAGTAAGCTATTTTAGTAAGTCTATACACTACAACTAAGATAGCGTTATATACCTAGTTGCTTAGGCAGCTTAGAGGTAATTCTGTAATAAAATCTATAGTAACTTCCTCCTAGGCTGCGTTTAGTAGAGATAAGGGTGCTAGGAGACTATATAGCTTGTAACGCGCTAGAGTTGCCTTCTTACATACTAGGTAGCTTTTATAATAGTCTCTTATATCCTTCCTTATTCCTTCTACTTATAGTGTTGTTAAAGCTTTTCTATTGTCTTCTTACCCCTAAGATGTCCTCTAAGTAGGTTGTTATAGCATTCTTAGAGAGCCTTAGACTTCTCTTCTAGAGTAGTTAAGTGCCTTAACCCCTTATAGACTATAAACAATTGTTTTAGGTTATTATAGTCTGTTTTAGTATTATATCTATTAGAGGTTGTATCTAAGGCTAGTTCTACTATAGACTCTTCCTTATAGTTAAGCAGATCCCTAGTTGTAGTACTTTCCTTTACTTAGAATTTTTAGAGGGCTTTAACAATTTCTAATTGTTTTTTAGACCTTAGAGATGCCTGTGTTGTAACAGCTAACACTAGGAAGTTATTCTTTCCTTTAGAGGAGAACAAATCTTAAAGGGGTTGTATAAAAGCTTTGTTGTACTTTAGTAAAGGATTCTCTATTTCTGCCTTATAGTCTAGTCGCCTTAAGGGTCTATCTATAGGATTAGTAGTCCCTAGTTAGTAGGTAAGGATAAAGTTAAACTAAGTTAAGGCTAGATAGGACTAAACCTAGCAATAGTTAAGGGTCTTATTTTCTATAAACTATTTTAGGTTCTTATAGTCTATAAGGATCTTAAAGTGTATACCTTTAAGGTAGTAGCGCTAGTGTTCTAGACTCTTAATAATAGCTAGCAGTTCCTTGTTATAGGTATTGTAATTGTATTCTGCTTAGATTAATTTACAAAAAAAGAAACTAATTAGCCTCTATTAACCTGTTCTGTCTTCTTCTAGCACATTTTAACTTAATATGCCTAAGATTGCGCCTCCTAACGCGTCTACCTCTACTCTTATTTTCTAACAAGGATTAAAGTAGGAGAGTATAGGAACTTAGGTAAAAGCGTCTTTAAGCTTCTAGAAAGCAGATCTGCCTTTTTGCTAATATCTATTTTCTAGCTTTCCTTTCTTCTTATTGCTAGACCCCCTTAGCAGACCCTAGGGTTTTATAAGTTATTTTAGTTAATAGTAAGGCTAATTTAGAGAACATATAGATAAATTGTTAATAGTAATTTATAAAGCTAATAAATACTTAAATATTGTAGACTGTTTGTAGTTGTAGCTACTCTTAGATTGTTTTTACCTGTTCTAGGTTAATACTAACCCCTTTAGAGCTAATTATATATCTAAGATACTCTATGCGTTAAGTGTGCTACTTACACTTACTAAGTTTAATATATAGCTTAGACTTACGTAGTCTTTATAGTACATCCTTTATATACTATATATAATCTTCTTTTATATTTAAGTAGATTAGGATATTGTCTAAATAGATAATACAACATATATTAACTAATCCTGTAAGAGCATAGTTAACGTATGCTTAAAACTAGGCAGGGGCGTTAGTTAGGCTAAAAGGTATAACAGTATACTTATAGTGTCTGTATCTAGTATAGAAAGTAGTCTTCTACTTATCTCCCTCTATAATACAAATCCTATAGTAGGCCTCTCTTACATTAAGCTTAGTAAAATACTTCGCCTAAGAGAGCCTCTCTAGTAACTCTATAATTAGGGGTAGTAGGTGTTAGTTCTTAATTGTAATCTTATTAAGGCCCTAATAGTTAACATAAAGTCTTAGGCTACTATCTTTCTTCTTAACAAAGAGTATAGGTGCCCCTACTAGAGACTTTAACTAATATATCTATCCTCTTGCTATATACTTCTAAAGATAGTTTTAAAGTATCTCTAGCTTAGTTACTAAGAGGTTGTATAATAGTTAGTAAGGTAGAACACCTTTAGGTGTTAGAGTTATAGACAGATTGTAGTAGCTATGCTCTAGAAGACTCTTAGAGTCCTCCTCTAAGCCTATATCTGCAAACTTAGCATATTCTAGGGGTAAATAACCTATAGGGTTATCTTCTAACTCCCTATAGCCTACAAAGTTAACAAGGCACGTATAGACGTCTATATTAGGTTCTCTTATGCTGCTCTTAAACTGCTTAGCGTCTTCTATAGCTACCTTTATAAACTAGACAACCTTATTATCCTTGTTCCTCTAAAAGAGCATACGTCTAGTAGCGTAGCTAATCCTTAGATAAAACATATTAATCTAGGGAAGACCTAAGTACACTAAGTATCTTTAAAGGTCTATTACTACAAATAGTACTTAATAGGTCTCTTTATAACTACGTAAATTAGTAATAGTTATATCTACTGTTGTAGTACTATACACTATTAATCTACCCCTATCTACGCCTTTAGCCAGCAGCTTAGGCAGGGGGTCTACTTAGAGATTATGTTCCTTTACTAGCATAGCTAACATTAAGTTTAGCTAGGAACCTCTATTAATTATAGCCTCTATAGGCTTAGAGGATTAAACTGTGCACTACATAGTTAATAACTAAGAGGGATAGGGGTAAAGGGCTTCCCTTAATTTCCCTAGGTTCTATATTTCCTAGTTTAAAGCTATATAGGTAGAAAGATATAGAATTAATCCTCCTGCCCTTTCCCTTTTCCTAAACTAAGGTTTAAGCCTTCCTTTAATTCTAAAGTAGTTTCCTTCTAGTTAGCTATAGCATCCTTATTCTTTAAAGGGCTTTAGCACTTAGCTATAGTGTAACTAGGCTTTCTGCAGTTATAACAGGTTAGACCCCTACCTTTGCCTTAGGTACCTACAGTTTTGTGTAAAGACAGTCTATTATAGTCCCTTTCAGGCCATTTTTGTCTTTTTAGGGGTTTTTATGTCCCCCTATCTTATTACTCTTATTACTACCTTTTAGTAGCTACCTCTTTGCAGGAGTGACTTTTGCCTCCTTGTCTAGATTCCTTCTGCAGTAGATAACGTTAGCATGTTCTTCTACTATTAGCAGAGTGTTGCGCCTATTAACTAGGAGTAGGAACAGGTCTCTCTAGATGTCTTCGCGCAGAGATAAAATGTACTCTATTACTTAAAGCTCTAGAGTTTAGGCTAAGCCTATTTCCTCCTACAAGGGTTAAAAGGCATCTAGCAGATCTATAGGTAACTAATTTAGCTTTTACTAGATTTGCTTAAGAGTTTTATAGGCTTACTGTTTCTATTCTAATAGTATTCCTAGAGCGTTTAATATAACAGTTTTAAGTGTCTCCTAGGTTAGTTACTAGGATAGAGAACTTGTCTGTTCTGTTATGCAATACAATTTCTATAGAGTCTTAAGTAGCTTAGAGAGGTACATTACCCTAAAATCTACCTTTTAGTATTCTTTAGTAAAGTTTATAGGCAAACATAGGAAATATAACTTGCAGTTACGTTCCTAGCAGTTATATTTAGCTCTTAACTTCTTGTTGTACCTTTAAGGTAGGTCTAGCTTTAGAAGGTTAGCTAATAGGCCTAAGGATGTTGTTGCGAGGGTCCTTAGTAGAGTTAAAGTTAGAGAGAGCACTAAGGTGTCTCCTAACTTATATTTAGCCCTTAGTTAACAGAGTTAATTAATCTTGCTTTGCCTCTAGGCCCTTTTTAACTAGGCGCGGAGGTCTTCTAGTTCCTAGTCTATTAGAGAACGTGGTAAAGCGTTCTAGACTATTGTAGGTGTTTGTAGTCTAGGAGGAGTTGTTAACTAGCCTCCTAGTCTCTGCTTGTTCGCTCCACCTTTAGCTAGTCTAGAGTTCTCTACAGCGTCCCTTTCTACTAAGGAAGGTAGGCTTTAGATGCGAGCAGTAGCAGAGTCTTCCTTAATAATAAATCTAGGGCGTACTAGTGTACCTAAGGGTTAACTGCTTTTAGACTAGCTTACTTATTAGCTCTGTTGTCTAGTCTGCATTTTAATAACGTGTAATAGTAAGCAATTTAAATGTTAGGTTCTCTTTTAATAGGGGTGGCACGTTATTAAGCAGTAGAAGGTAGAGGATAGTATTACAGGTTAAGGATAGACGAATTGCTACTGAAGGAGTAGAGCGATTCACTTGCGTTATATAGTTACGCCACCCCTGTTCCTTAATCAGGCCATGCTGGCCTCGTAAGGAACTACCGGAACTTATTAGTCCTAACACTAGACTATTAGATTAAAGAAGTATTATTATATAAGGTTCTAGTTATAGGCAATAGTACTTGCTTTACACTAGGGATAGATAGTAGAGGGATAGCTATAGGTATCTTTTATAACAAGAATAATACTTGTCTCTCCTAAGGCTAGCGAGCAGCGCAGGTTTTGCGCAGCTTTACCAAGAGCGAGACTAATACCAAATAAGGATAGCTCTAGAACACCACAACACCAAACAATTCTACCGCAGGTCGTTACAAGGCCTCTTAGAAGGCCTAAGGGGACTACATTATCGCACCTCTGTAATGCTTACAGTGTTGTTGTAAGTCTAGCTGCCTCTTAGGTTGTTTCTAACGCTTCTTCTTCTTCTTACTAAGCTCCTAAAGTAAGCTACTTATCTTATTGTAGGCGAGCTCTAGTTAAGTTAAGAGATAGTAGATAGTTTAACCTAGCTTCTGCGCACCTACACTGCGTGGATCCTTCACCTCTGCCCACAGGGTACTACATGCTTTAAGCCAGTCCTCTGCAGAATACGCTAAAGAACTAGAGGCAGCTGATATAGCAGTCTTAGGACTATCATAGCAGAATCTATTAAGGATAACGTTAGGATTTACTAGAGAGATTCCAGTCGCATTAAAGGCCTGTTCTACTAAGTCCTTAGTGAACGTAGATACCTAGGCAGGCTAGAAGAGGTTAAAGAAGTTAGCTTTTTCTAGTAGCAATAGACCTTAGGTCTGCTAGAGGTAGTTATTAAGTTTGTTACTATAGTGAGATAAGAGACTCTTAAAGCAGACTACATCTAACAGCTGCAGCGTCTAGGTACTGTAGGAAGGCAATATCGCGAGTATTATCTAATTCTAATAACAGTATTTAATAAAGTCCTAGGTTAGGTGGCTCCTATAGCTATCTATAATTAACAGCTAATACCTTAACTGCGCTTTTGCCTCAGTGTATTAATTAAACACCTGTTTAAGCTAAGCTAATCCTATATTGTTGTTAGTCTATCTAGAGGGTGATAAGGCGACGTAGATAGAGTGCTTTCCTACCTCTATATTAGCTACCTAGCAGCTCTGTATAGTAGAGTTCTTTGACGCAAAGATGATGCTAGGCAGAAGAGCTGTACCATCCGCACAGATTGTAGCCAGCAGGCTTACCTACTTACAAGAGCCATCTTAACGAGCCTGCTAAACCTCTCCTCTCTCATACTGACGCCTAGAGAAGATCCGCTTTAATCTACCCAGCACCCTAATAGCAAAGCCCTTCTCATCCATATTGTATGTGTGCTTAGGCCTAAGATAATATTAAGTAATCTTCTGCTGCAGAGCCTTAAAGTACAACTCATACTTGTACCCTAAATCAGCGTTGTAGCAATCTAAGTCTATACCTGTCGTCTATACGGATTTAAGACGATTGTAGTAACAGTAGAGGAAGCGAGTAACCTATATCTTTAAACAATGATCTGAGGCAACTAATGAGGCGAAAGTCTGTATCATAGTTCTTGTAGGTGCCAAATGACGCTTTCCCAGCTTCTCTATATACTTGACTAGGTCCTCCTCTTGTTAGTGGTTGAGTTTTTGGTTGTTGCGTATATTGACGTGTTAAGGGACCTGCACGCGTCAGTACGCGCGCGACAACGTGGTGCAGCTCACACTATGTTTTTCTGCAATCTTGGTATACAAAAAGTCTTCTCCTGGCATTAAACTATCTATCTCTGCAAGGGCATCGCTTAATCCAGGCATAGTGTTGAGTTGTTACGCGTTGAAGTATGGTGTAGATGTTACGCGCCGGGCGACCGGTGTTCCCGGGCGACCGGTGCACGGACACGGTAGCGTACATGTCCCATGGTGGTATGCGTCAAAGTCAAACATGGTCTTGCCCGACTATTGACGTGGTGATCAGAGGCATGGCTGCAACCCCCAAAGAAACCAGTTTGATCAAATTGCGGCCGACAAAAAGGAACTCAATTGACCGTGGGAGTGTGCCGTGGCATCCTACGATAAGCCAGGAGTCAAGCCCTCACCCACGCCATCTAGCCATCCATCCCGTCATCGAAATAAAACAAAAATGATTCTCGACGCCCCACTAGGTACCTTTGCCTCCGTGTTCCTTGCATTGCGCATGGCAGTCTGGCGCTTGTACCATCATCTCCTCAACGACGGTCACAGTACGACATGCATTGATTGCTGTGCCGATCCGTAGCTCGCTAAAGGGCTGTTCCAGACGGCCGGTGTCACTGCTAGGATATAGTGCGATGTGGAACTAGGGATCGTGGAAATCGCCGACACGATACCGGGTGTTATGCGATATCCTACCACGGCCTCGGTGTTTGGTTGCTTTTTGGGATCGAGCGATGCCGGCATAAACATCAAGGAAGGAACCTTTTCCTGAGCCATCTGATGGACTGTTTGTTTTCATAGGGACCGGAGAAAGAGCGAGTGTTGAGCTGCTTATGCATGCTGCGGATATTTTGTTTCAGTTGCGTTGCACATGGTGGGGTGAACGCCTCGGCTTGGTGGATATCCTTGAAATGTTCCGAGTCAACTTCGCTCTGACCTATTGCTTGCGTATGTGTTGGATAATTTGTGAAGTATAGGCACAAGTCCACATCGTAGGGAAGGAAGACCTGTTGACATGGGCTCGTTGCTCGATAGGCGACAGAATACACTGTCGATACGGCACTTGGAGGATGGAAGTATTGATGTATACGTATCTGCCTAAAATTACTTTTGAACCTACTAGACTTCTGTGAGCATAGGTCTAGTTGCTACTTCAGTCTCTGTTAGTAAGCTGACTTTCGGCCAAGCTACTCAAACTGTAGACGCGAAAGCACCTAATAGTTCGCTCTCATCCTAATAGGCTTTAGGCTCAATTAATGAAGCATTTTGCAAGATGGCGTGGCATGGACTCTGCGGGAGTGTCTCGATCTGGCAGTTTACCCCAGCATTAACCCAGATCTTCACACGAGCGAAATCTGAAGAGTGACATGCCAGTTGATTCGGCATGATGTCGAAAGGCAGGCTCAACCTGGTCGGAGACAGAGGGCGACTAGCGTATATTGGCCTTTCCAATCATGGCCCACTGAGAGCGCATCGTCAGTGTCCTTTACAGGCCAGGTCTCTGCAGCGTCAACGGGCAGGTTTCTCCACCGTCGGAGTGCAGCAATAAGCGCCTACATTCGCCCGGGCTTTGCAGTCCCGCCTAACACGGCGTCGTGCCGTGCCCGGAGTCCTCTTCTGCGTGCCACAGGCCTCAAATCGAGGCTACTTGTCTGTCCTAACCAACGCCTTAGCTGCGTTACCCCAGCGAACTGCTACGGGGATGTTGCACTGACGTTGCCAGGTCTGATGACAGGTTTCAAATTGGCGACGAGGAACGCCTGTCGAGGACACCGGCAACCAGCTCGAAAGGGTTGCACAGGGCTTTGCGCGCATCATAATACCTGCCTGGTATTATTCCGAGAGCCTTATATGGGTTTGTGGTGCGCCCTAATCGCCCTGTGATTTTCGTTGCAGCGTCTCAAGATCTGATCCGTTTCCACACTATCATCATCAACTCGTATAAGTCTGTGTCTTATACTACGGTACTTTCCTAATATGTTGTCACTTTCGTTCGTTTTAATACTCTTCTGCGCTACGTCACTGGTTGCGGCGAGTAAAAATGCTACAGCCTTACCGGCTCAGAACTCGACGACTCTTTTGCGCCATGCAACTCAACTGCTAAGCATAGCGGTTGTTGCGCCACAAACCGACCCACTGGCTCTTCCGATATTTGCTTAGACAGCGGCTTGTGCATGGTAACCGTAAGCGAGTATGTAGGTACTATATGGCAACTTGGATGTACGGATTCAACTGGAAAGGCCACCGAATGTCCACGACTCTGCCCTGGCGGTATGTACATGCCTGTTTCGAACTGCTTAGAGGACACCCGACTAACGTTCTTGCAGCGAATAACAACTTCGATGGCCTGAACGCAGTATCTGCATGGAACATACAAACATGTGACTTTGGTACCTACTGCTGCCGCGCAATCAACGATCAAAGGAACTGTTGTAACAATTCAACGGCTCCAAGAATCACAACAAGCTCAATTGGTGCGCTCCAACTTCAAACTGCCACTGCTACAAGCTCTCTATCCAATCTTGGAGCAACGTCTATATCAGACGAGGATATTTGCAAAACCGAGAAGCATAAGACAGTCGTTGTGGGCAGCGCTCTTGGGGGCTTCCTCGGCTCGGCAGTCGTGGTCTTGATAGGTTTTGTCTTCTGGATGTCTAAACGGGAGCAGCGACAACGCAAGTTAAAAGAACACTATGAAGAGCAGTTCTCGCAAACCTGGGCTTATCGAAAAGCGATGACGGCCAGCACGACCTCGATGAAAACCGACGTTCATGAAGAGTTCATTGGAAAGTCCAGTGGAAGCTAAAAGCTGAGGAGGAGACGATCGCATGTTCTTGGTAGTGATTTTGTTCCACGGCCGATGAGTTTACTATGATAATGGGTTACGAAGAGATTTCATTGGTTGGCTGGAATGGACATTGGTCTTCTGGTTTTTTGAGCGAATACCCTGTCTTTATTAGCAGATGTACGTTATAGTAGAGTTCAGAAACGCCATGTATAGGTTTCTTCTGACAAAGTTATCGTCCAGTTTAGGTCAGGTGGTTGTGAGGTGCTTACCATTCCTCGTGGGGTGGAAGCTGCGACTTTCGTTTAACCGGACAGCGAATCACGCATTAACACCAATAAATAGTTCCTATTCCTTCGAGTAATCCATCTCCTGCCTCGGCCGAGATCGCTGCGTTTGAGGGGCTAAAGCGGATGATCCGCCTATGACACGATCCGATCTGCCAAGCAGTGCGGCTCTGGATATGGAGGCTGAGGCGGAGATAAACCAAGAACGACGCTGCAAGATGAACCAACATCGCATTTCGCAGAAGATTAGTGCGCCCAGTATTGTCTACAAGCATGTGGAAATCATACAGAAGTCTTTGAAATATTTTATAATGTAGCCTACTTGTCGCATCGCACGCTGTGTTGCTGGGGTCCGTCAGCCTTACCTTACGGGCGTATCTTGCCCCCGTAGCCCCGATCGGATGGTCGGTGTTAACGACTAAACATTTAATACAATCGCGCAGACGCCGACCGAAAGGTCGGGAAATAGAAAATAAATAAAACAGTCTTCCGTTACCTACTTTATCCGGTATTCTAAAGATCACGAAACACCACTTCCATCTTGCAACCCCAAGACGTAGCTCTCTCACATCAACGACATATAGTACGCACATACTACCTTGAGGAATATCTTACAACATTGAACATCACTTATGGAAAAGGATCTAGAGGCCGGCCACTCTGGCCGTATCTCGCATTTCCAACGAGTCTTCCACCAAGGCGTTCTGAACGATGACATTATCAACCACACATACAAAGGATCAGGAACCGAGGACGACCCATTCATTGTCTCTTGGCTTGAAAACGACCAGGTCAACCCCATGAACTACTCGCTGACCCTAAAATGGTGCATCACTATGCTGGTCGCCGTCGCAACGCTGGCGGTCTCCTTCGTCTCATCTGCATACTCAGGTGGCATGACTGAGATCCTCCAAGAGTTCCACGTCGCACAGATCATTGGCACACTGGGAATATCGTTGTTCGTCCTAGGTTTTGCGATAGGACCGCTGCTATGGGCCCCGTTGAGTGGTGAGTGTGTCCAGCCATCAAGCGTGAGTGCAAGTCGCTAATGTTATACAGAAATGTACGGCCGGCAGTACCTCTTCTTCATCACCTACATGCTCCTCACTGTCTTCAACGCTGGTGCAGCCGGTTCTCAAAATATCCAGACTCTGATCATTATGAGATTATTGGCTGGTTCATTTGGCTCTTCGCCAATGACCAACGCTGGTGGAGTCATCGCTGGTAAGTTCAACTAGCTACTCACAGGATGTCACTAACAATTCAAAGATATGTTCTCCGCTTCCGAACGTGGTTTAGCTACGAGTATCTTTGCTGCTGCTCCTTTCCTAGGCCCTGTTATTGGACCTATTGGTAAGTGCTTCCCAGCAAACTCGACTGATGGGCTTGAGAGCAATGCTTACAGTCTATAGTTGGAGGCTTCGTTGGCCAGACTGTCGGGTGGCGTTGGATTGAAGGAGTCATGGCCATCTTCACCGGCCTTATTTGGCTCGCATGCACGTTTCTTGTGCCCGAGACTTATGCCCCAGTTCTGCTCCGCCAGCGCGCCGCAGCGCTATCAAAGAAGACCGGACAGGTATTCAAGAGCAAGTCAGACATCGAACAAGGCACCAAAACTGTTGGAAAAGCCTTCAAGACCGCACTTACACGTCCATGGATCCTCCTCTTCTGCGAACCGATAGTCTTTCTGCTCTCCATCTATATGGCTGTCATATACGGAACGCTTTACATGTTGTTTGGCGCATTTCCCATCGTCTTCCAGCAAGGCCGCGGATGGTCTTCGGGTATCGGTGGTCTAGCTTTCCTCGGAGTGATGGTTGGCATGCTTGTTGCTGTCGGCTACTCGATCTGGGACAACAAGAGATACAAAAAGGCTATCGATGCCTCGCCTTTTGGTTTTGCTGCGCCCGAGGCGCGACTTCCGCCAGCTCTTATTGGCTCTATTGCTATGCCTATTGGACTCTTCTGGTTCGCTTGGACGAACTCGCCAAGCGTCCACTGGATCGTCAGCATCATGGCTGGCGCCCCCTTCGGTTTCGGCATGGTCTTGGTCTTTCTCTCCATCCTGAATTACCTCATCGATGCTTACCTCATTTACGCGGCCTCAGTCCTTGCCGCAAACTCGGTACTGCGTTCGTTGTTTGCAGCTGCGTTCCCACTGTTCACCAGAGACATGTATGAAAACCTAGGCATACATTGGGCCTCATCGGTTCCTGCATTTTTAGCGCTTGCATGTGTTCCCTTCCCATTTTTGTTCTATAGATATGGCGCTGCGATTCGTTCGCGTTGCAAGTTTGCCGCAGAAGCTGCAGCGTTTCTGGAGAAGCTGCAAGCATCTTAGAAACCTAGACATATAGAGATGAATTCTATATCTAATGATTATCACTGTCAATTCCTCCTCTTCTTCTTCTTCTTCTTCTTCTTCTTCTTCTTCTTCTTATTATCCTTCTTCTTCTTATCCTTCTTCTTCTTATCCTTCTTCTTCAGGCAAGAGCCGTACATTAGCATCAAGAGCAGCGCTGACTAGTAATCTTCCGGGCAATGTTCCCAGGCGCAAGGTGGAGCAGACGAACGAACGAACCAAGTGTATACCTTACTTAGAGTGGCGCATTGGGTGAGTTACACGCGCACATCGAACTTACACGCCAAGGAATCCAGAAGGAAAGGTCAGTGAGTCACCGTCATTATTCAATGAAGGTGCACGAGTCCACATCGTACTGACTAACAGTGAACGGGTAAGAAGAAGAAGCGATGGAGGCTGCAGGAGACCTGGCACGTGCGCCTTGGCGCTATGACGAACTCGCTCACAAGCCACAACTCGTGCGCGGCTTAAGCTTCTAGCTTCCACTACAGAACGCTCTCTTACCACACCCCACCTTTACACATCTTGCTGGTACAACTTACAGAATGTCCGAGAAAGCAGGAACCGACAAGGTTGGAATACTATACCAACGTTGAATGAAGCTTGAGTTGACAGCTGCAGCCTCCAGAGAGTCCCACAACAGCGCGTGAGCTCGACTTCGACGACGACAACGATGCGCCTGCATCCTCTGCACCTGAGAAGGCTGCCTCGCCTCCACCAGCCTCAAAATCTCCCAAACCGGGCGTGAGGTTCTCGGAGCAGTCAGAAGAGATCCCTCCACGAAAGCCCCCGCGGCCTGTAGACCCGCAGGTGCAGGCGCAGAACACGTTGATTGAGGCTTTCCCTGGCATCGACACGAATGTAGTAAAAGCTGTGCTGGTTGCTAGCGGTGGAAAGGTTGAGCCCGCGTTCAATGCGCTTTTGAGTATGTGGTTGCCTAGACCTGTTTACGGAGGGTCGCTAATGTTATGTGCCAGGCATGTCCGACCCCAACTTCAAGAGCGAAGAGGCGCCACCCCCGCAGCCTCCACGACCGCAGCCTCGTAGTCAGCTCGAACAGGATGAGATGTATGCTCGTCAGCTCGCTGAACACTACCAATCCCAGGGCGGACAGCAGGGTCAAGGCGGCTATGGGTCACGCACACAAGAAATTGGCGCACGGCAGTCGCAGCCGTATGCAAGGTCGAACAACAACAGTAACAAAGATGAACGCGAATACAGCTTCTTCGACGGTATTCTCACTTGGGTTCCACATCAAGACTATGCATACTGATGCTATTAGATGACCTCCCCGAAATCCGCAAGAACATCGAGCAAGGCTTTCAAGAGACGCAAAAGACGGTCAACAAATGGATTACTAGCTTTAAGAAGAAGCTCGACGGCGAACCCGACGACTATGACCAATACGGGAACTCTGTTCACCACGAGCGAGAACATGGACATTCGTCCCAGAGTCGCCAGAAATTTGGCCCGTCACAGTCTGATCAGCTTTACGGCATTCGTAAATCCGCTGAGCAACGCCGGTCTGCCGACATGCGCCGGTCTGCTGACCATAACCGCTACGATGCAGACAACAGGGTACTAGGGGACGACTTCGCCCAGCTCGAGATGAGGGATAACGATGCTCAGCAACGATCGAGCCGTCCATCAGCCAATCCTGATTTGTTCAAGCCAACACCGCTATCGCCACCTCAAAGCGGTCCCGTTGATGAGGTCGATGCCTTATACCGGAACCCTTCGCCTAACAACCAAGGGCAAGGTAAGTCTGGTGGGAAGAAGTGGCAACCTCTCACGTCCGTTGCGCCGCACCCCGAGACTGATGACCACGATCCGTTCAGCCTTGGCGATAGCGATGACGAGGAAAATAAGACAAAGGATAGCAATCCTGAGGATACCGAGAGGCTCAAGAAGGCTGCTGAGGCTAAGGATGGTACGACAACGGGTGAGCTGAAACCCGCAACACGGAGTGGAAGTGTAGGCCAGAAGGATGCTGCTGCCGAGGCGCTGCTGAAAGATACGAAATAGTCGCTCACTGATGATGAATTGTAGCTTGGAACAAGATGATCTTCACCTCACGAGCTAGCAGATCCACTACGAATGATACCATTGTGTTTTGCACCTTCACATGCTCCCTATATTCTAGCCGTGAACGATAGCCCAGACTTCTACTTCGTACAGCAGTCCCTTCAGCGCCAGGCTCGCGACTCCTAACACTGTATCTGGTGGCTTGTGGCCATCTCCGTGCTGGTCCATAAATTTGATCCAAAACGGTGCCCAACCCCGTTCAACAACATCCTTCTCATTCAATGCATCGTCGCCAGAGTCATTGACAATGTAATGCCGTACATGAATGATGTCGCGTGGAGTCGCACCAACCGCTTCCAAGCACTTCCTCACATTTTCGTAGGCTCCTTTGACTTGCTCGATCCACTCAGCTTTGTAGTCTCCTGTTTGACCAGCGAGTGTCACAAGTCTTGATGTTGGCTGAATGGGTGTTACGCATACATGCTTGTACGACGGAGGAGGTTCGTGCACGCCTGGTGGGTTGAAGGCTTGGGGCTTGTTATTGTCCGTCATGTTGAGGGCAATTAATAAATGAGGTTATGAAAGGCTTGTCGAAGAATCTGGTACACAGTACAATAATGTTTGTAGCCCTCACGTTGTTCAAACTTCAGCAGCAGCAGTTAATAATCAATCTCTTGGGATTTGAGGGGTAATGTTCGCGTGAACTTGCCGCGGTACCTACTTGATGGAGCCTACGCTCTCAACGCCTTGACCATCATGGAGCTCTCGATGATGTCACGCGATATCTCTGTCCACTTGCTCCACTATTGTATGCGAATTGTATACTATGTTTTTGCGACGAAACAGCAGACAGTACATTTGAGCTTGAATAGTCGTGGCTGAATAACGAGCGGGGTTTATTGGATCGTCAGCGACCTAGACATTCACGGAAGCACGACAGGCGTTACCCGAGCGAATCAGGGCCACCATCTTGTAATCCGCGACTCCCGTTGCTAGCATTACATCATGCAATGGCATGTGCTTTTGCGGGGAAGCTCTGGGTGAAGCCTTAAATCAAGGCTGTCGCAAGGGTCGCAAGACTCTCGTCACCATCTCTCCCCTCAAGATGGCGTCCGGATTATTCTCCAGATCTCCCAATGACCCTACAAGACCTCCAGATGCTCGCATTCAGATTGGAGAGCAGCGACCTCATGACATCTACCTGAATGGAACGCCTCCAGCTGCTCAACACGCCTACGGCTATGTTGATAATACGCATTCAAAGACACATGTTCACAATGCCTCGTTATTCGACGTTGGCATCCTGAAGGATACTCTGGTACCTTCATTGACTCTCCATTCCGGTCTTGCAGTCATTGCGTACGGAATATCACGATACACTCAACGCGTCGAGGTCAAGGACTGGCTCTGGCCCAGCGGGCAGGTCGCTAACGCCTGGTGGTCTGCAATTGGCCGACGCCTTGCTGCAGGCCTGACATTGACACAAGTTCTCAACCGGTTATCATGGCATGAACGGGTTATGCTGACCGGAGTGACTCTCTGGGGTGGCCGACTTTTCTACCGAATTGCTCGCCGGTCGATCCAACGCGGTGAAGACGACCCGCGGTATGCTGAGGTCAAGAAGGAGGAAGGTTTCTGGAACTCAGCTTTCTTCAAGATCTTCATCCCGGAGGCATTTTTCCAGATGTTGATCAGTCTTCCGTTCACTGCCCCATTCAGGCACGAAGGCGCCGTCATGATGGGTTACCACCCTTACATTCAGGTGGCAGCTGTCGGTCTCTTTTCTTCCGGTCTGGCACTGGAGACACTTGCAGACTACCAGCTCGACCAGTACAAGGCAGAAGGAGGTCGGGGCATCCTTCGAGAGGGTGTTTGGAGCCTCGTTCGCAACCCTAAGTACATTGTCCCTCACCATCGCGAGCACTGATACTAACCTTCGACAGCTACCTTGGCGACGCCCTGGTACACATCTCGTTTATCGTCATGCTCTATGGCTCTGATATGCTTGCTCCTGTGGAGCTCCTCGGTCCAATTGCAAACTATTGCTTCCTTCGTTTCTTCGGTGGCGATGCTGAAAAGGAGAAACATCAAGAGCGTCGATACTCTGCTTCTCAGCCTGATAAGTTCGCTGAGCTGCAAAAATTCCGCGCTGACAAGAATGCGTTCTGGCCAAGCATGAACGAGCTCACTAACAAGTGGTTGTGGACTGTCTTGGGTGTCGGTGGGCTTGGTATTGCGGTCGAGCAGGCGCTGAGGACACTACACTAGGTTGACACTGGTCAATACTTAAAGATAACGGATTGGTTGACGGTTTAAAGCCCATTCTAACAGACATGCAATTTTATGTATTTATTCATGCGGAACTTGGATGCTTAATCTTCCTTGGCAAGCTGCTTCGTGGCGAAATTCAACCCAATATTAGTTGGAAAATGTATTCTGTCCAAACCTTGCCAAGTGCTCGACCTGAATGCCTTGACCTAAGGGAAAGCCATCGTGACTGGAAGAGAGAGAGGTGGGGGTTTGCTGTAGGGTTAGTGAAGAATGCCAGTAAGATAACATGATTATATGATATGCATACGGCCGGTAGCGTTACAGAAACGCTTCAAGTACCTAGCCCACCTTGTTTACCATCTATGCCCTCTTCTTTTACAGCTTGCTCTTTTCACAGCCTCAATATCTTCTAGCTTAAGTTTCTTCCGCTTGCCTGTCAGCTCATTCCAATCCCAGCCATCCTGAGCCCACCTTCATTTGAGGTATGACTTTAGATCTTTGTCAAGTAGTAATACACGTTTCCACTATGGCTCACCATCCTCACAATCCCTTATCGATTCCGATAGAAGATTTCGTAGCTGTCCAGAGCGTAGGGTCCCATCCCCGGCAAGTGTGCAATTTCCCAGCCCTCTCTTTCATTATCGAACTCTAGTACTTTATTCGGCTTTACATCCGTACCACATTCTTGATATTGATAGTGCAGTCTTCTATACCGAAACTCTCTACAAGGGGGTGCTGCTACCCAAGCATCAGCCAGCGAGGTGAAATGCTTAGCACGGAGATTGTGTAGACCGAGAGGCTATATTATCTCGGTGAGTTTGCTGATTCATGCCTGCGATAAATAGAACGATGTTGGATACAAAGTCAAAATTTGGAAAAGCACCGGTCGCGCTGCTTTGCCATGCATTTGATTCTAGAGAATAACCTGAACAACCAGTGTATACAAGCTGTCTTGGATGTGTTCCTGAATAAGACCATATCCCGCAGGCCGTAGATCGAACGGCAGATTCTCGGGTTGTGGTACAAGGGGGTGCCTGAACGGATTGGAATACGATTTTGCCACACCTAGGGTCTATCTCTTGTAAAGGACCACCAAATGCTCAGTGCACAAAGGCTCGTATTCCAGTCCGTTCAGGCACCCCCTTGTATAGTCACTGCTCGATTGGCCCTGCGTTATGGATGCGACACGCGTTCTTGACATTTTCTCTTGCTTTCAGGTTTCTTAAGAGCCTTTAGGAGGTTTTTGCTGGCTCTTGCTTGATCACACTTTATTGGGATCTTGTCATTACCATGACCAATACTAAATAAGAAGGAGATAAGGATGAATTCCTGATGACCCAGCACTGGAAAAGCCTTACGTATGCACCTGCTCCCTTGTGGGGCGACTAGGTTGGCATGAGCGCCATCGCCGCTCTCGGACACCGCCAACACAAACCTCGAACATTAGATACCGTACCATTGAAGAAATTTGGTTTATACGCTCAACGCTAGCAGGATGAGTAACAATTACGGGTGATCATTGGCACCCATCCGTCGGAAATCAAATTCCGAAATCAAAAAACATTATCTAAAGTTATCCAGGCTGTTCCGTGCCCAGCTAGCGTTCGGCGAATGTATCCAATATGTAGGATATGTTGTGAGCTTGTTGTGCTTTGATTTTCTCTCATTATTCTGTTGCATCTCTAGCAACTCAAAATGTGGAACGTACTGGCTTTGACTGCTTCGATTGCGTATGCACGCGAGATCAGCTTCCCATCCCTCTCCGGGTATATATCGGATCAAGCTGTGTTGGGTATAATCACTCCAGATATCACTCAAGCCAAGTTCGGAGGCCTGACGACATATGCGAATCTGCCTTATGTGCATTGTCTAGCTCAAGAGAGTGAGGAGATTGAGAAGTTCGACATCGCGATTTTGGGTGCTCCGTTCGATACTGTGAGTTTTTCTGTTTCTGAAGTGTTACCCGATTGCCTTAAAGAGAGCTTTGCGAGTCGACACAAGATTTTAGCCAGTGACCTCGTACTACAAGGCTATGAGCCACGGCTCCGGCACCAATCACTAACATACCGGCAGGGAGTGACATCACGTCCCGGAGCGCGGTTCGGGCCGAGTGGTATTCGGCGTGGCTCGCGAAGAATAGAAGCCAGTGGAGCTTGGAGCATATATACAGGTATGTTGCTATAGAGCTGGTCCCGGCTTTGTGGGCTGCTGTAGTACGAGATCCTATGTTTGGTGCGCATGGAACACGACATGACCAATATGTTGCGCTGCGGAGCGAACGTAACCCGCGCTGGTTGCCTGCAGCTAGTATGTGCCTCGTGACTCGAGTAGAGGATATGAAGTATCGATCGCGAGTTCGAAAGGTCATAGAAGAGCTTACAATGGATTTGATGACTGATGGCGCTCAGGACAAAACACACTTATCGACTGGGCCAAGATCGTGGATTGTGGAGACGCGCCGTTGACCTTCCTTGTGAGTCGACTATACCACACGAGGCTGAAAATGTCCCAGCTAAAAGGTTTTGAGGATAACACCGTCGCCTTGAAGCAACTTGACAAGGCGCACAAAGTAGGTGACACCACCTAGGTCATTTGGCAAGTAGTCCGTTTACTAACAGCGATTGTGAGGTGGTTTCGACAAGAAAAACCAATTCAAGCGACTTCACTGTTCCACGTATTGTAACACTTGGTGGAGACCACACCACCACATTGTCAGCTTTACGGTCCACGAGCAAGCATTGGGGTCCAGTCAGTGTGATCCACTTTGACTCACACATAGGTAGGTCGAGCCCCAATGTTCCGGAAACTTTCTAACGGTAGATTGTAGATACTTGGGATCCAAAAGTTCTCGGTAAGTCTACACACTATGCCCATATCTGAAACTAAAGAAAGACAGGTGGAGGCATATCGCATTATGCGTAAGTGTTATCGGCTTTTGCAAGCGCCTTGAAGTCTTGCTAAAGTGTTTGTAGGGGTGTCAATCATGGAACATTCTTACACATTGCTCATGAGGAAGGCTTGATCCGTAACACATCCATCCACGCAGGCATCCGAGCACCAGTTGCTCGTCCGAAGGGTGACGTGCGTAATGACATTAGATGCGGTTTTGAGATGGTACGAGCACGGGACATCGATCGCTTAGGCGTACCAGGTGTCATTGAAGCCTTAAAGAAGCGGGTGGCCGGAACGAAGGTCTACATCAGCGTGGATATAGATGTACTGGATCCAGCCTTCGCACCTGGTGAGTTGAGTTTCACATTTAGAGAGTGTACAGTTGTGAAGTCACATCTCGATGAGGACCAGATCGTCGGCGTACTGCTATGAATGCGTTGATTGATAGAGCTACAGCTACGGGTACCGCCGAGGTTGGAGGTTGGACTACGCGCGAGCTTTTGTCCATTCTTGATGGCCTCGAAGGACTGGAGGTTGTCGGAGCTGATGTTGGTAAGTGATTAGAAGCCGAAAACTTCAATTTCAAGAGACTGATAAGCTGCGTAATAACAGTGGAAGTTGCGCCAATCTATGACAATCCAGGAGAGACAACAGTGTTGGCTGCTGCCGAAATCGTTCTTTCGCTGCTCACATTGATGGTCAATAAGCCTGTACAAGCGGAATCATGAGTACTGGGCCATGCATGTGGAGATAGCAATTGGTTGGGCAGAAGCGAGCGGAAGCTCGGAACAGCAAGGTCGGATAAAAGGCATGTCCGATGAGATTGTGAAGACGCAATGGTGAAAGCAGCCAATTGGAGCAGGGCGACAGGGGCGATCACAAATCGTCACTTATCATATAATTATGTCAAGAAGAGTACCGAGTATCTTACTTACAGTGACATCTAGCCAATCATATATTTATATGGATTTGTAACGCGTTGAAAGCTAAATTAACTTTGTTAACAATCAATAGTAATCACTCTTCCCTACAGAACTCCGGGTACGGTGTACCATACTAGCGCCAAATTTTGCCGAGGTGGTCGGTGGGCAGCTACCTCCAATTGTTGAACAAGGAGACCTCACTCAAACAACACGAACACAACATGTCTAGTACAGAGCAGCCAAAAAAGAGAGATTTGCTCCGAAAGAGCCGGTGACTCTGAGCCAGCCTAAGGACGACCCAATCTCCCGCGAACACCTTGCAAAATGTGATGGTGAGCTACCCCGCTAGGAGCCGTGGCGGCGACATTACTGAACGTAAGATGGCAGGTACAAATGAAGGCTACCCTACCCTAGTCGCCATTAAAGTCAGTAGCCTGCCTTTAAAGGAAATGCTAGGGCAAGCGGCTTACAAGTAATTAGGGAGACGTCTTTGATGTGAGTGGAAAGGAGACATACGCACCCGGCAAGGGCTACCATGGTCAGTAGATGAGCGTATGCTGGTTCCAATTGCCTGCTCATTTGACTCAGTGTTCGCCGGCAAGGAGCCCAATCGTGCGCTCGGTATGTCTTCTTTGAAGCCAGAGGACTGTGTATCGGACTTCTCCACGCTGTCCGAAACAGAGACCAAGACCCTCAATGATTGGCACACCTTCTTCAGCAAAAGGTACAACATTGTCGGGCGTCTTCAGCCTGAGACTGAATCACGGATTTGATTTTCGCTGTTTCAATACGACACCGAGGTCAACTGAGCAGTTATGTCTGTGCCATGCATGACCATTGTCACTGCGAGCCCAACTCGGGACATTTGTTCGACTAGATGACAGCAAAGGCCCCCAGGTCACGAAATGAAGGCTTCACTTATGCAATTCATCTCTCTGGTGTTTGTCTTGCCCTTCCCTCCTAACGGACTTTCGAACCTCGTGTCGTTTTCCGTATACTTGGATATTGTAAGACTTTTCACGTTGTGGGGGCAGACGCAGTCTTGTCCTAGCGTGCATTTTGTAGACTCTTCAACGTGGTTTGCACTTGTTCAAGCTTTAGGAGCATGTTGAGCCTTTGGCTGACGTGAAACAGTTGGAGATGACATCCAGAATATGTCAAAGGTGATACAGCAAAGCCAAAGCCCGTTTCGTGGCTGAAAACCAAGAGTTCTACCATAGGACAGAGACTACATTAATCATGCCCTCAAATCGTCAAAAAGCAACTGTAGAGGATAACACGCATGTCGCCCCAAACGTCGACAGGTTGGAAGTACTCAAAAAAACATGTAAAGGCAGGCCGACAGACAGTTGAACGGTACCAGTCATGATTCCGGTTCTCATCTCCCTCCCGCTACGCCACATAGTGATTGTATATCTCGCCTCACACCACTGGCCTTCGTGTATTGTCGGTGCTTAGCGCAGTTCTCACACTCAATCTCATGTTGTTCCCACTGGCGCCTGATGTTCCAGGCTCCGAAGCATTGATGGCCAGGGTCGTTGCGTGCAAAGTGGCAGTATTGCTGCAGGCGTTTCTCCTTATGACCACAAGAGACAAAGTGAATCTCCTCATAGTAGCACATGATGATCAAGCGTCAGACTTGAAAATGTTTTCGAGGCTACAGCCTATGGCATCCGTCAGCTTAACATCATCATGTGGGCACTTTAGCTTACGGTAATGTGTAGTTAGTAACGGCTCAGAATGTCAATTTCGTGTCGGATCCGAACAAATTTTGTATGTGTAGCAACACAATGTTGAGGTGGGAATTCGAACTGAAGAAGTTTGGTGTTGGAACACTGACCATCAAGCAGTGTCGTCAGGTTTATAAGTCACCAACCTGCATAAACATGCTGCACATGTAGCAACCTAGAGCTCTTAGCGTATCTTTCGCTACGAGTTCCTTCTTCAACAACTCTGTAGCTTGCAGCAACATATGGCGTGACACATTTCCTGGACTGCCCTGACCCATGCATTATCGACTATCACAAACATTTCAGTCCCCACCTCCAGGTTCCGCAAAGATCCACAAATGACTTTCATTTGATTGGTAAGTGGAATCTTTCAATGGTGTCACGTCGTCTAGAGGCACTGGTATATCTAGACTTCTTCGTGGCTGTATTTGTGTACGACTTTGGGCTTGAGTGCTACCAAGACTATTTGATAAGCTATTCAAATCTCATTTTTATGGATGACTGTTGGTCCAAGTCCCAGCTCTTCCTGTTGTGCACCATTTCTGAAGACGTCGACGCACTGTCGACGCACTGCAGCGCAATCCGCCTCGAGTCATAACACCTCACAAGCGGAGGCGCATTATTGGCAGTGCATGTACCATCCATCATCCCGGATTCCGGCCACAATCAATCGGAATACAGATGATTTGAAGTTGCGATTGCAGAGCTCGTGTCTGCACCCGGTTCCATGCATCTATCCACTCTCACCTACTCCTGATTCAATTGTCCACGCGGTCATCATGATCTGCTCCACTCCGTTTTTACCCGGCTGTGCCTCTACCATTCTATCTCTACTTTGAAATGGGGTGATTGGAGGTATTGTGAGATCGAAAGAAGTCTTGCCACCTTCGCAGAAGTTTCCATGGCATGCATCCACACCCTTGCGAAGCGTGTGCTACGTCAATCACCAATCACATGCGACGTACCCTTTAAAGAAGGAGCCTAGCTGGCGCGTGCTTGCTTGCGGATGGAAGTTACCTGCTGGTACATGGATTCATGCAGGAGAATCCTGTTGCAACGCCATGCAGCTATTTTTCACCCACTATTACGAGCGGAACCGAGTGTTTGTTTCCCCACGAATGACTTAGGTTGTAACTTTCTCATCTAGGAGCCTTGATTGGCCAAGCTGGGTTGTATCTTTGGTCTGATACCGCACACTTGTGGCATTTCGCCAGTGGGTGGAGCTCTGCTTCTGCACACCTCGGGTGTTGCCGTTCCCTGACACTGATGCGTGCTCTCCACATACTGAAAGTTTACAGGAAGCTGGGTGTAACCTTCCGCTACCAGGTTCAAAATCACCAATTGACCACCACATTCGATTTGCCGTAGAGCTTGAAGTGCGAGTGGCTTAAGCCAACTGGGTGCTGTCACGCATTGGCTTGCTGGCCATAGCCCCTTGCTCGTCTGCTGTCAAGAATACCTATGTATATTGCAACCCTTCGTGGTACTGACCACGCCCATTCGTGTTCTATGTCTACTCTTGAGTCCTTCGTAAGCGGTCGCTCATGTACTACCACTGACAAGTACTTGAACATCCCATCGACAAACAGGGAGCTGCAGCGTACTAGGTTGTACATGGGCAACTACAGGCTCAGAAAATGCAGAGCCGCTTATACTGTTGCGACGAGAGGCTTATTTTGGCACAATCATCACCCTACGAATAAGTACTTACAGCACACAAGATCTCGTCAGACATTTGGCCTCCTGTACCATAAAATTTACTTCGTTCGACAGAACAGCTGTAGATCCTAAGTACTTCATAATAATTTGACAATAGTCTGGTTGTGGCCTGGACGGAGACACAATAAGTCGAGAACGACTCGATCAGGTCCTGGCAGAAGGATACTCCTGAGGCTCCTATTCGAAAAGGAAAGAAAACACTAGCAACAATGGGCGCAAGATCTTGGACTCGAAAAGTGACCGGACGGGGTCGCTGGAACAAAGCGAGGGATCTCACAGGTTGCACAGCATTGCGCACGAGTAACGTCTCTGCCTTTTTACAGCAGGGCACATCGGGACCGGGGAAGCGTGTTCTGTCATCCGGTAGTGGATACGCATGGACGGGCTGTATACACAATATTGACACATATGGTGTCACCATGACAAGCATAGAAGGAACCCTTTGCTGCAGTGAACAACACATTGCGTTAAGAAAGTGAAGGTTGCATGTTTATCGCTTGCGTAATCAAAAACTCTGTAATCAAAAGCACCTTGGGCCTTCGAAATACCACAACCGAGACGACTCTCACCCCGAGGCTACACTTGCTCATGCGAAGCCTCCTTTCGTGGGCTATTGACACGTGCCAGATGTCTTGGATATGCAACAAGACTTTGGTAAACCCGCCAAGGCTTCAGGACGACTAATTCAGTCAACAAGAATAAGTAGACCCGAATCACAGATGTCCCTAGCACACCAAACAAGTATCCTCAAGACGGAAACCTGGTCGCCTATCATTCTGTAAACACAAACAACTTTTGGCGGACTTGGCTAACCTGTATGACTTCACTCCATGCTGGGTTAACTGCACGGCAAATAGCAGATAGTGACAACGTAGACTGAAAAAATCGAGTCGTCGGTTCAAGCCATAATGGCACGAACCACCGAAAGTCATGGATCAGCCAGTGCACCTTGATTAGACTCGGCATCTACTATGGGTAACCGGGTCACACAGCATGTGGCCTCAGGAGATAGCGCGTAGCGATAAATTCGAAAGGGTGATTTAGTGGTTCTTTTCTCGGTATCACAGCAGACTTTTGACCCTAAACGCCATCGCTATGACCTGAACTCATACCCACGCATAACGAAGCCAGATTACTTGCCCGCCCGATTCGCCTTCCTCTTCTGCCTCTTCTGCGCAATGATCCGCGTCCTCTGCGCTAACTTTTCTTTATCCATGTCATCTGCTGCAGCAGGCTGCTTGCTCCCTTCCGCACCCGACCCTGGTGCCTTCTTGCCGCCATCCTTGCTCTTGGCCTTCTTCGTGTCCCGGCCTCCACCCGAGCTCGAGTCGCGCTTCCGCTTCTGTCCCTTACCGCCACTGCCCTTGGCGTTACCCGCATCCTCCTCCTTCGAGTCAGCCTCGCCCTTTGCCGGCTTCGGCTCACGGGACTTTTCCTCTGCAGCCGAGCGACGCGAAACCACGTTTGCGTTCTCGATAGCGAATTCGACAATAAGGCGTTTCCGCTTATCCTCCAGCGCCTCTTTCTGCGCTTTCTTGCTCTTCGGCATCTCACCCTTTACCTTGTAATCCACGGCATGACCGTTCAGCCATCTCAGCCCCATGAGTGCATTGCGGTGCGTGTAGTACTCGATGAACCCATAACCCCTACTCCTCCCTGCGCCTGTGTCTTCGCCTACTTTGCTACCCTTTTCGGTCTCGAAGACAACCTTAGCTTGCCGAACGATACCCTTTCCACGCTTCTTGCGGATCTTCTCGGCAATGACCATTTCCTCGCCACCACGCGCGATTTCTGCCTTCGAGAGCTTTTGGCGCTTGCCGGTTTTGGTGTCTTCGGCGAAACCGACAACAGCTTTTCGGGCGAGTTGCTTGAGATCTTTGGAGGTAATGCTGCGCGGGATGTTGCGGACGGAGAGACGGGTGAGCGAGAGGTGGAGGAGGGGTTTTCTTGGATTTGTTTTCGGCGGAGCGTTGCGCTATCTTCGCGCATTTTGACTTCAGAAGGCGAGAGTTGCGAGTATAGCGGCGAGTTTGAGGCGATGGTGCCTTCATTGAGTAGGTACAGACGGCGCTTGTCCTTGTCCCGGCTGAATCGGTTGGCAGCGCCTTCAGCGGTCAGGCGGGTCGCTTCATTCTTGTCGACCGCGCGGCTGAGGGAGAGAATACGTCCATCAATTGTGTATTTGCCTGTTGGGTCGGCATCGGCGTCTTCGAGCACGGAGTGCGTGGTCGTAATTGTTGCGCCGTCTTTGCGTTCGACATTCTTGGTGTGCAGCGTGACCTTTGGTACGCCCTTGAGGCAATCGATCATCTCTTCCTCGTTGAAAAAGGCTACGAAACCTGTGCCCTTGGGTCGCTCGGTATCGCGATCGATCACAACGCGTGCGTAGCGGATAGCGCCAAATCGCTGGAAGTGCTCCTTGAGACTATTATCATCAACGGTGAAGGGAAGGTTGCGGATGAAGATAACGTGATTCGGTCGCTGGGGCTTCTGCTCCTCGAGCTCAGCGCCGCCCTCTTCGTCATCTGAGATGTCCTCGTCATCGTAGTCGGTGTTGCTGTCATCTTCGTCGTCTTCGCTATCGTCTTCCTCAGAATCGTTGTCAGAGTGCTCGTCGCTCGACTTGGCGTCTGAAGCATCCTCCATGTCTGCATCTGCCTGCTCCTCAGCCTCGTCGCCCTCCTGCTCGGTCTTCTGCAGTGTCTGCCATGCGTCCTTGTCCACGGCCCAATCTACCGCAATGGGCCTGCCGTCGATCTCCCTGCCATTCAGCTCTGCCAATGCCTTCTCTGCGTTCTTCTTGCCCCGCATAGCAACGAAGGCAAAACCTCGCAACCCGCCATTAGGCTTTTTGGGCAGATTGATGAAGTGAGTCTTTCCAAAACTGCGGAAGTGCTTTTCGAGGTCCTCGGGCTTCTTGATGCTCCACGGCAAGTTGCGCACAATCAGCTTGGGCGTCTGGTTCTCCTTCTTCTGCGCCTCACGCTCTGCCTTTATTCTTTGGCCCTTGCTCTCGCCTTCTCCCTCACGCTGCCTAGCTTCGGCGCTCTCAATGCGAATCTTCTTGCCCTGCAGCTTTGCGCCATCGAGCTCTTCTTGTGCGCGCTGTGCGTCTTCAACATCGGCGAATGTGACGAAACCGTAACCCTTCGACTCCTTGGTGTCTTTGTCGAGAACGACGAGCGCGTTCTTGATTGGGTAAGAGTCGGAGAAAAATTCAGTAAGTGCTTCAGTGGTGACATCCTTCGCCAGGCCGCGAACAAAAAGCTGTCTGCGGGCGTTTGATTTGCGATCATTTGTTGGTGCACTGGCGGCTTGCTCGACGTCGGCGGTGGCAGGGACGGCCTTGGCGCTTCCTTCAGAGAGACGCTGCTTCTTTCTACGGGGTGCCATGTTGTAAAATAAGGGTGTAAGCTGCTATGCTTCGATATGCTGCTCTTCTCACCACCAGAAACTTTTTCTAACCCCGGCGCCATCTCTCTGCCGCTCCGGCGCTAGTTACGCAAAAAGAGGGGCTTTCCCGCCATTGGCTCGTTCCCCTTCACAGCTCCATCACTGCATCCTTTGCGCACGGGATGACGGCAGTGTTGCATGTCGCGCATCTTCACGTGGGCCTAGCTTGCAGCCTCGCGCTCCCCATAGAGCGCGACAACCATAGAATCCCTTCGTCTCGACCCAGCCCGTGCGGCTGGCATGCATTTGTGGGTTGCTCAACGTCTGTCTGACCGCTACCCGCAGCGCTCAACGCCGCCTTAGTGCTTGGAGAACTGCTTCCTTCAGATAGGATTGGCGGGTGATGCCTTATCGCGGGGTGCCTTCCTGTGTTGAGAGTAGCCTTTGCCGGAGCAGATACGAGTGAACAGGTATAAGAGGTAAGCCTTAGACTTTGTGGATAGTTGCTACTTGTTCGCTCTTCTATCTATTTTATCCCAGTATTTTTATACCCTATCCCAGTTGTCGGCCGCTTGGATTGGCCGTGTCCCCCGCACTCGACGGCAACAGTCCTCCTCTTTCCTGTACTAGTTGAGAGCGTTCATCTACGATTACGATCGTTCGGGACTCGCCATTACATATCTCATTGATTGATCATCCTCACTTTTGGTGCTACTCTCTGACAGCAGAGGCTTTCAGCAGCTGTCTTACTGCATTGCGCTAAGCTCCTGCCGAAAGCGATCTAGTCGCGCCATTGAAGTTTGGGTGTCACATATTGTGGAATAGATCTCTGGTGATAAACCTAGGAAAAAACGGCTCTCTATTTATATCAGGAAACCACAATTTCATTATGTCGCGACAAATGCCCGAGACAGAACCTCTCCTACCTCCTGAGGTATCCGCATCCTCCTCGTGTCGCACCACCGACAATACATCATTTCCACCCTCGATGGCTGCGGTATTGGACAAGATCGAGGAGGAGGTCAATAAACTTGACAACGAAAGCGACGCCGAAGATTCACAACCATCAGGGGATGGGCTCGGCAATGATGCCACGCTTTACGACAAGAAATGTCTGCTTGTTGACAGACAAATAGACGCATTTGGCATGGGTCGTTATCAATGGATGATATGGTCGCTCTGCGGCCTCGGATATCTTATTGACCTGATGTGGGCGCAAGCTTTTGGTCTGGTTTTGTCCCCACTACAGCAAGAGCTGGGTTTCGGCAATGAAGAAACCGGCAAGCTCTCTACTGCCTTTTCGATAGGGCTCACTGCTGGAGCGTTCGTTTGGGGCATTCTAGTTGATGTCATTGGCAGACGATGGGCCTTCAATCTTACAGTTCTCATTGCCTGTATATTTGGACTGTGCCTGGGCGTACCAGATGATTACAGCACCATCCTGGCTCTCACTGCTCTGACCGGCTTCGGTGTTGGCGGTAACATCCCAATCGACACAACCATCACTCTCGAGTTCACTCCTGAAAACAAGCGATACCTGCTTCCGTTGCTTTCCATCTTTCAGCCTCTCGGGGTTGTCATCTGCAGTATCATGGCATACGGTTTCATACCCGTCTATAGCTGTTCGCCAAACTTTTCAGAGGCAGGGCCGCTGCCTTCTTGTAAGAACGTTAACGATGAAGCAGCGTGCTGCAAAAAAGGTGATAATGTGGGCTGGAGATATTTGCTGTATGTGGGATCCCCACTTCTCATTAGCAAGATACATACTGATGCGTCATAGATACACCCTAGGGGCATTCACTTTACTGATCTTTGTTCTAAGATCTGTCATATTTCGCTTCCAGGAGTCGCCGAAGTTCCTGCTCTACCGCGGTAAAGATGCCCAGGCAATTGAGGTACTAGAGAATATCGCGCTGTACAACAAGACAAAATGCAGCCTAACCCTTGAGCAACTCCAAGCCGTAGAACGAGAGCACTTCTCCACGACCAACGGGAACAACTCGAAGAAAGACCAGTCCACCTGGACAGGCAGGATTAAGCTTGAGCTCGCACGATTTCAAATCCTCTTTTCAACACCCCACATGATCCGCCTCACTATCCTCGTCTGGCTAACCTACATTTGTGACTTCACCGGCTTCACAGTCGCCGGCTCCTACCTCCCACGCATTATAGCGCTCAAAAACGGCGCCCTCAATCTCTCGCTCGACTACACGTACCGTTCCTACATACTCATCTACCTTCCCGGTACCATCGGCGTCCTCCTCGGTTCTCTGCTCTACCGCACACCCAATGTTGGCCGCAAATACACCATGGTTGTTTCTTCCCTCTTGATGTCCGTCAGCATTTTTGTCTTCAGCGCCGTCAATAGCCCTGCGTCAAACATTGGGTTGAACGCCATGGAATACTTCTTCCAGTCCATGTTCAACGCCGTGCTGTATGGATGGACGCCTGAAGCTTTTCCAGCACAAATCAGGGGCACAGCTTGTGGCGTGGCGAGCTTCTGGGGGCGACTGTTTGGCATTGTGAGTCCTCTTATTGCGCAGCACTTGTATGCAAGAAGCAGGGATGACAAGGGGGATGTAAATAGTGTATTGTATCTAGCGGGTGGAGTGACGCTTGGGTGCGTGATCACGACAGCTTTGTTGCCGGGAAAATTACTGAAGAGGTAGGTAGCGTTGGGGGTTTAGTGATGGGACAGAAAGGAAGGCTGAGCTGCAGTTCTTAGTGTTAACGTACCTACGAGATGAAACGAGCACATTATACCAGGGCCGTCATTCCCTAGCACAATCACCGCAATTAGACTTGTTCCTGCTTTTCAAATGTCTAAAGGCATATAAGTTTCATTCCCTGCTTGGACAGCCGATATCTTCAAGAACAGTCACAAGATTTTCATCGAAAACGAGAAAGTTCATGTTATGGCTAATTTCTCTTGTCTCGTAGAGACAATCACCGCTTTCTTTCGAAGCTAGGTTTATTGAGGCATTTGAAGGCAACCTGGTAAACATGCTAGTCTTCCTCCGAAACGCCATTCGCCTCACAAGGTAGCTTGTAATCGCCCACATCTTGCCGCTTATATGTTCTTCCATGCAAGCTCCTCAACTACTTTTTGCCTCCGCTACCTTGTCGGTACGATCGATGAGTTGGAAGAAGACCTAAGAGTGAGTTCGAAGGGCCCGTCGTCACCAACTCGACTTTAGCATCAAGCGTATGTGACGGGATGGCCATGTTCATGACGGGGTGATAAGATCCTTGCTGAAGGCTTCCGAGTCAATACGAAGAAGAGAAACGCTGCCTTGGATTTCACTCTGTTTACAAGTACGAGATTGGTGTGGCAGATGCATGACAGTATTGGCCTGGTAGAAAGCAGATATGAGTATCCTGTGTTTAGAGGTATTCTGATACCTCAGGCTCCCTAGTATGATAAGAGTAGAGACTGTCATAGGGCCTCGGGCTTGTAAGCTTGTTTCCAGTTGTGCAGACATTTTGGTGTTTCAACCCTTTTTCTAAATTCGATGATCTGGGACCTAGAATCCAGTTTTGACTCGGTTCCGTTTAGACCTTAGGAGTTCAAACGCATTGATTATTCCATCGGCCTCTTCGTTGAGCTTCGAATGTTGGGTTAGATGTGCGCCCTCGTTCATCTTAAGTGCCTTGATGTCTCTCCTGTTACCAGAGTGTACTGCATGCCATATGCTCTTACAGATGCCTTCACCGGGGTACGCGACAATGCCGACAGCAGCAGAAGCCGTTTTCGAGGTGAACCCCAATACGCCTTTGCCAAGGCCTTTCGCAAATCCCAGAGCACCGTCCTTTTTGGCGTCCTCGTACGGCCGTACGAAAAGATCAGAGAACCCGTCATACATGCCGAAAGCAAAGTTATTCCCGGCTTTGCCAAAACCAGTCTGAATATTCATAACTTCGCCGTGATCCTTGAATTTCTCTCCATAGAGCTTTGGCACAGCTCGGAAGCCTTCAGCTGCTGCAAGTGGTAGATCGACAATAGTGCCTTTGAAGAGAGCCATGTTGAATTTCCCGAAGTTCTTTGCTCCTGCGATGGCCATTCTGCCAGCAGTTGCGGCTTTGTGGGCTGTATCGTTTATTCGTTGGGTCTTTGGCCGATTCAGTTCTTTATAGGGGTCGTACACGATACCTGTCGTTGCTCTGCCCATGTTCGTGACAATCGACATACCTGCAGAGCCGGTACTTGTGATCGGATCCCAGCGATTATTCGTGATATGTAGTGTCTGGGTCTCGTAGCTGGTGATGTTAACAGAGATTTGAAGGTTAGCTACCTGAAAGAACTTAGTTGCTCAGTTCATTAGGTAAAATGACTCCATTTTCGATAAGGATCTGTGCTGCAACTTTTGACAATCGGATTGGGGCTTTTTTATATACCCACGCAGCTGGCAAATCGTGGAAGATGTTGCAGGACATTGCCTCAAATGGGAGATTGGCGTGGAATGACTGCACAGCTGCTTTCACGCCTTGTTCGTCGGCCATCTGTGAGGAGATGTTCTGAGCTGCACACTTCGTCTCAGGTGCAAGGCAGAAATGAATTGAATCGGCCAATTTCTGACTGGATAGCGACTTATGTGGTATTGGCCTTGGTCCAGCACCAGCTTCGGCAATCATGTCTCCCCAGAATGACTGATCACCAAAGAAAGGCACCACGAAAGTAGGGCACGCGTTTTTTAATCCGCAGGCAGTTGTGCCTGCACCGCCGTGATGAACCACAGCTGTGACGTGCTGAAACAACCACTCATGATCGCAGTCGCCGATGAACAAAACGTTGCCAGCCTCGTCAGGGAGCCCTTCTCCTAGCTTACTCCAGCCTCTGGACACAATAGCTCGAACACCGCGCAGTTGCACAGCTTCCAAGATTAGTGAGGTGATTTTGGCAGGGTCATCAAGGACAATACTGCCAAAGCCAATGTAGACAGGTGGTGGACCGACTTGAAGGAACTTGATGATTGTTGCTGGAGGCTCGTAAAGCGGTGGTTCGCGAAAGAAAAAGCCACACACATCGATATGCGAAGGCCAGTCCGCAGGTTTTGAAACGAGTGCCGGCGACCAACAGTATGTGAATGGCACTTGTAGTGCCTCTGCAAGCGCAGGTCCGACTGTTGTAGGCACAGGTTCCAAGTCTAGAGTGACTCTGAACTTGTTGATCACGGCACCCAGACCTTGCCAGGTGAGAAACTCTACAATTCCGTACGATGCGTAATTGATGAGCGCAGGGTCGATTTTCCAACCTTAAATTTCGCTAGAGGATGGGGGAACGCCCTTGTACTACTCCATGGCATGGTGAACATTAGGTGAAGCGGGACACCAAGTGCTTGTGCACAGTGAATATGGGCGAAGCTAGGTGGGTTGGCGATTATTGCATCGGCGACGAATGGTTCTTGCGAGCCTAGATCTACATCCACACATGATTTCCAGCAACCGTTAAGAATCTCCGAAATCATGACTTGTTTGCGTTTGATCTCACCCTCTCGTAAACTCTTCATCGAAGGTAGCAGTCCAGGATTTTTGATCATGTAGGCCATGAGTTCTTTTGGGTCGCCTCCAATGGGATAAAACTCCAGGTTTGACTTTTTGACAAAATCTTCGAACGTGTTGTGAGTCGCTATTCGAACGCGATGACCGTATTTCTGCAGTTCTTGACCCAGCGCAATGAAAGGCTGTACATCACCACGACTACCCACAACCTGAATGACGATGTTCATGCGTATACTCCAGCCTCGATATATGGTAAAACGGCGGCTAGGCTCAAACGACTCCGTGTTCTTCTCAGGGACAAGCTTAACGAGCGTTTTGGTAAGCTTTGACTTCAGATCGATATTGATACGACCATCATCTAGAGATATTTGGATTAGCTGATGCTCCCCATAGATATGTTATACGTACTAGTCACTCCAGTATCGCCTGGCGGAAGTATTGAGCCCTCTGCAGCACCTAGCTCGAAGAATGGACATGATGCGCCAGCGGCTCTGATGTTACTATATAAGTTTGATGAATTCATTGGAGATGGTGCCTCGTAGGTGTGCTTTTGTTCTGAATTCGATCTACTTGGTATAGGTCTGTAGGGAGGAGCTGCACTTGACTGCATTCCGTCGTCATACTCCCCCACACCGGAATTGGCGCCTTTGCGTTGTCTGGTCGTTCCATTCTCTATGGGTTTGGATCTGTAATTTCATCTTTTAACTTTTTGCGGCTGCTATCACAGTATAAGAAGGCGTTCACTCAAGGGCCGGATACGGTCCCGGATACGCGTATAACGCACGTACCACTATATGAACTGATCTAGTGGACCGACACGCTGCTGCATAGTTCAACAAAGCATACGGCAACGACGGCGATCGTGGCTAATTCTTCGGGATATGACGTACATGTTCTGCAATTTGTAGAGCTTGTACCGAAGCAATTCCTGCACCTTCAAAGCGCCTAGTAGCCACAGCGCTAAAAATGTCCACGAACTTATCAATAAGATCAAGGTGAGCGACTCAATGTTGAATTGCTGTTCAATTATACATGTAGGTACCAGTGCTGCAGTTATAATCTATCAGAGGTGGATATAGCGCTAGATATGCTGACAGATCTGGCATAACTCTGATCCACATGGTAGGTCTAGCAAGCGTGCTCTCAGATTGATAATGTGAGGACTTCAGCTCGAACCCACTGAGCCACACTGCCCAAAAAGGTACAGTGATCCAATAGATGGATGGACTGAGGCTCGAATAGTATATACCCGTGACAGATAAGCCTTGGGGTTGCTGGAGCTGAGAGATCAACTTCAGCCCAGTTGTCAGGACTAGACTCTGCCCACCTAGCCATAACAGCCAAAAAGTTACGAATGATAACTCTGATAGTGATAACGTGGTTATTGCCGTACTAGGTCAGAGGTGGTCGCTGCCACATGCCTTGCTGCCACGTAGGCGTGGCACCAGTCTTCTGTAACCTAACTCTCTGGTTTATAGTCGTCCACATTACCGTCTAGTCTATTCAAATACTCCTAAGATGATGCGTCTAGTACCACCGCCTACCTGCATAAGCACTTTATCTGCGAAATGGTATTACTTGATTAACCTTACTAATCTATAAGCTCACTATTTCTCGTAGATTATTATTTACTATCCTTGATTAATTATAGACTAGAGGTTTGATATTTTTACTATACGAGTTACTAAGTAGAGCTTTAGTAATAACCTGCACAAATCTAAGTACTACTAAACAGTGCTTTATCTTCTCACAGTATTTAATATGCTACATATAATGTATTACTTGGCTTATGTTCCACATACGACCACAGGCGACTGAGAACAGAGCTTCCCGTTCGCTCAGCTGAACTTAAGCAGTCGACCGGCGGATTAGTAGTTAGGTGGGTGACCACTAGCGAATACCCGCTGTTGTATGTTTTTGCTTTTTTTTATTACTCCTGTGCTCTCTGCCTGGAGAGAAAAAATTGATATCTGCAGGAAATGTGTGGATTTCTCCCCAGTGGATTGAGGGTTGGGGCCGCTCGTTTTGTTAATGTATCTGGGAAACTCAGCATTGCCATTTTTTGAAGCATGTTGAACAACAGAGTCGAAACTGGCAGAAATGAGAAACTCTGCAATCTACTAGAGTCGTAGCAGGAAAGATAAGCTACGATAGTACCTGTCGATACATTCAGAATTTTCGGCCCTCTGCGAAGACTAAATGTAACGAGGATAATTGCATCGTATGTCCGATAAGCGCAGTGTCCTGCTTTAGCTGGTAGCTGAGGATTAAAGAATTATGAACCAAGAAAAGTGCCAAGCCGAGACCGAGATATCTAAATATACATTGTTGTGATTACAATGTTGTGTGCCATAAGCTGGTGCGAATCATATTTACGAAACGTGTTTGCGAAACATGATACATTAAGGGGTTCCGGGGCTTGCGATGTATGTTCCGGTCTTGGCGTAGTGAGCTTAACTCTAGCGGAGCAGACCGGATATGGGGGCATAGTTCTTGGCGCAATGTATCTGGGTTCGGAATTCAGGAAGGGTATATAGAGGCAGCAAGGTTCATCTGACGACTGTATTGCTTAGCTCAGGGGCATAGTGAATGGCTGCTTTCATAGTTTTGCGGTGAGTTGAATACAGGATGTGTAAGTTGAACATGCTGATCAGAAAGCTGCGAGCTAAGCTTTTCTGTAAGCTGCTGGGATTTCGGGGTATTGGAGAGCGGGGTCGCAGAGTTTGATAATATGGTACATAGTAGGCACATGTTTGTTGGGAAAGTGTGGGGGTACGAACCGAAGGTGCAAGAGCCCATATTGTCTAGCCCAATAAGAACAGGCTCAGCTGCTGACTGTCCTTGCTATCTCCCTGTGCAGAGTTGCAAACATTTCAATACATACTCCGTAGAGCATAATCATCCGCTACTGTGTGACCCACCCACAAAGCACATACCAACTACTATAGTAGAAATTTCCGTTGGATGGCATGTGCCCGCTAGCTTCATCGTGTCTAGCATCGGTCCAAAGCTCGAATGGTGTTTCCCCACACTTTTTCCACTTCAACAAGATGTAGAGATGAACTGCCTTGACCAACATGGTATCTAGATCTGTCATCAGAATCTTGCGTCATCTTCTGTGCTCACATTCTCACTCCCCGCAATAATATATTCTGTGCGCTTACCAGATTTTCTCATTGGTGGCTTTTCCTTATCCACCGCCAAGCTTCGTTTACATCGCTCCCAAACAATGGCGTCGAAACATAGATTGCTACTTTCCTTTTACACAGAAGAGAAATAAGCTAGCTGCATATGCAACTAGTATAACTGGGGTAAAGCTGGCAGGATTGACAGACATTCAGTCATGCGTACCAGGAACCTAGTCTACAGAGCACATGTAGGCGTGCGTGATGATTGAATTAACTCGCCCGCGGAAGTACGCCACCTCCTTGCGAATGGTGGATGAAATCGTATGCTTGAGATGCCTGGGAAGTTTTCAGTATACGCAACGGAGAAATTGTGGCATCCGATTGCCAAGAAGGTGTTCCTGTCGGGAGATATTTAAGGGGGTATTCCTGGAGATCATGGCAGGCAAACTACTCTTGGTATTCTCTTGGTATTACATCCAATCCGTTATATAAGAACTTCCTGCAACATCAACATCAAAATCGTACAGCAACCACCAAGAGTTGATCTCTTGCCATTCTTTCCGTTCTCTTCGACTTCCATTCATTCTTCAACCCCATTCTTTACCAATCATCAACATGCGTTTCTTCGAAGTCGCCACTATCTTTGCGGCCGCTGGTGCCGTCCAGGCTGCTCCTATGGAGAAGAGGGCCTCCGCCGTTGATGAGCTTGTTGGTTTCGCCGCTGGCACAACTGGTGGTGGTAGCGGTGCTGGTACAACTGTTAGCGACTGTGCTGGTCTGACTGCTGCCGCGAAGAAGGCCGGTGTCATCAAGATCAAGGGTACCCTCGCTGGGTGCGGTATCGTCAAGATCCTCAGCAACACCAGTGTCCTTGGAGTTGGCTCTGACGCAGGTCTTACTGATGGTGGCTTTCAGGTCAAGAAAGCAGAGAATGTCATCATCCGTAACCTGAAGCTCTACCGCGCACCCAAGGGAAAAGATCTTATCGATATTGATGCTTCTACAAAGGTCTGGGTGGACCACAACGACTTCTCTTCAGTTGGCATCACTGGTGAGAAGGACACCTACGATGGTCTCCTTGACGCTAAGCATGGCGCCGACTCGCTGACCTTCTCCTGGAACAAGTTCCACGACCATGTAAGTACACAATCATCTGCATCCGATCAACTCATCTAACTCCAATCAGTGGAAGGGCTCCCTCGTCGGCCACTCCGACAGCAACTCCGGTGAAGACACCGGCAAGCTGCACGTCACCTACCACCACAATGACTTCCAGAAGGTCAACTCCCGTCTCCCATCAGTTCGTTTCGGAACTGCCCACGTCTACAGCTCGTGCTACAACGGCGGCATCTCTGGAGTCAACAGCCGCATGGGTGCTCAGGTCCTCGTTGAGAACAACTCCTTTACTGGTGTCGACAAGGCTATTGTCACCAACCTCGACTCTAAAGAGGAGGGCTCTGCCAACGAGCGCGACAACATCTTCACCTCCTCCACCACCCAGATCACCAAGAAGGTAAGCTTCCGACTACTCTCATGATGTGAACATGATCTAATGCAAAGATAGGGCACATGGACTCCTACCTACAAATACACTGCCGATCCCGCTGCCTCAGTCTGCGGTATCGTTGCTAAGTCTGCTGGTGTTGGTGTCGTCACGTTTTAATGAAATCACCCGAGAAATAATTGAAAGCAACGGCCGTCAGCCTGAAGGGATACCCGAGAGCTGGGGGTCTGTGCAGTAGTAAATATTGGATGGAAGGTAAATATTGGATGGAAGGTAAATATTGGATGGAATCTCGCTCTTTGTACATACAATCATTCATGAATATATTTGAAATTTGCTGTTTCAATCAGGCCTTGATGTGCAGTGATGGTCGCAGCCTTCGCATGTCGCCAGCCTACAGGACAAAGTCCAACGCTGACGAAACCCTCTGCTGGTGCTGTGATCCTACTTCAAGGGAACCGATAGACAATCTCCAAGCTGCCGCATTTGGCAGCATGATCACTTCACAACTGTGCGTCGACCAAGTTGCCTCGCGTCGTCTTCAGTCCCACCACATACTTCGCCTCCCAAGCCTTACCCGCCTCACACACCTGCTGAGCATTACTATCTACCGCTCTGTACCTATCCTTAGAGAAAAATAACTCTTGTGCTGATATTCCACCTCAGTGTCTAGAAGTGCATGTGTGTCTTTCAAACAGCCAGCTCTTCCAGTGCGTTGATCTTTTGGGCTTTGGCAATGACTAGTGTATTCTAGTCCTCAATCGAAGTTGCTCGTTCTCGCCGACCGTGTTGGTAATCAGGGTGTTGACTTGAACCGCAAGGCTTTGTTTTGAACTGACTGTATTCTTGCGTCATGCGCTGGATTTGGCTCTGGAAAGCATTAGAGCTGACATGTCGCTGGTCAACTGTAGCAAACGCTAGCATATCTGCTAGACCTGCGACTGGTTTCAGATATTGAATGTTCTCTCTACGGGGTGTTGGGTCAGCAATCTCACGATCGCTGAAGAGCTCGATATCATTGTTTCCTGAGATACGCGCGTAATACAGTCTGACTGGCGTTTGTGGAAACCACTCTCAGGGCGGGGATCAACATGTATTGCATAATAATCTTGCCTTCTACGTATCCTCCATCGGAGGAGAGTGTTTGAAAAATGGAGGCTTCGGCGTTCACAACTTCCGTAAAGAAGTCCGCAAATTCGCGATTCGCCGAAGCTTCCACATCTTCGAGTGAGCCGGAAACAAAACAGCAAATGCTTTCACCTCGCTAGGCGACGAACCAATGGCGAAATTGTTTGAGCCTGCAAATCCCAGCACTAGAATCACTCATCCAATGATTTGAGATCTTGCATGAGGTAACAGGAAGACAACAGTGCTGTTCAGGAGATTGAGCTCATGTCAGCGGACAGAAAGTGATACAGGAAGGTAAAGTGAAAGACAGTATTTCGTGACACGTTTCGCCCAGTAGTTTTTGCTCTGCGTACCTCTGCTGGCGCTCAACTATGGTACGTGTGAAAATGGCGGGACTATATCCACGCGTGTATGCAGTACCAGCTCTTCATGGCCCTTTCAATCTGTCGTGTTTCTCTCATGTCAGGCTCTGATATGCTCTTCGGACACCGCAATATCTCACTTCAGAAGCGACGCTGCATAGTGTCCTGCATAAACTTCTTCAGTCTTTCATACTGTGCCCTCCACTTATCTGCCTCTTTCTTTGCTGCCACCAAATCAGCTTTCAGCTTGCCGCGCTCCGTTTCTGCGTCGGCTGGTCTGAGCTCGAGACTGTGGACCTGAGTAGTCAGTGCAGCCTTTTCGTAGTTGTCGGCTGCTTCAGCTGCGTTGCTTCTGGTAGTCAGGCTCTCTTTGAACATGGCAAAAGCCAGGTCCAGGATTGTAGATGCTTGTTAGCGGCTGCAGGGGGTGTAGTGGGTTCGCCGCCATGCTCAAGGCTGTAGGATTTTGGAATCATAGGCGCAATTGGAGCAGCTGTAGTTGCCTTCGGGATCGGTGTTGGAGCCAAAGCTCGGATTGGAGCGGTGATTGGGTGTCTCATGTGGGGGCAACTATGTCAACTATGTGGTTAGTAGCGATATTCATCAGAAGGTATGATGATCGTGGACGTACTCGAAGTCAAATGTTGCAGCGGTCTTCCATTCCCTTTTAGCTCCCTCCCTTTGATTTAATTGCTCAGAAATGTCACGACAGGCGTTCTGGAAGTGTTCCTTGAAGGCGCTGGTTCTGGAGCGTAGTCTAGTGCTCTTGATGTCTCTGATACATACGTCATAGCGTACGAAGGGTTCGAAGCGCGCCGCACCGGTTTCATCCAACATTAATGATTGTAGAAGCTCACTTGATGGTTGGTGGTGTCGCTGTGTACCTCGACATAGCCTTCCACAATGTGACCTAGACTGACAGATGCATTCTCTTCGATCCAAGCGTACACGGCTTTGGAGCATTGGCTCGTCAGAGAGCCTGCACAGATAGTTCTCTGGATCTCGTGTCTGTTAACTCGAACTCCGTTAATGAAACGCCCTCAAAAGCTAAGCCTGGTTGTCTTCCCGAGACTTGTCAAGTCATCGAACTTGGCAAAGCTATTTGGAAAGGCTGTTCGCGCTCACGTCCGTACGCTGTCTAGTTCTGCAACCTTAACGGCTATGCTGAAGAGTGAAGTGATGAAAAGGCCAAATCAAGGTTAGTCGCAGAAGTAGAGTATAGAGTTGCAATCGAGGCCCAGGCGAGGACCCTGGGAACTTGTAGCAAATGGGATTGGCCTTCATCTCGATCTGAACATCTTTGCACTGCTGAGAAATGTTAAAGCCTTTGCTATCCAACACTTTTCGGGTGTCAAATCTAGCCTCGTGCGAATAGGGCGAGTCAACAACTCTCATATCAGATTGCATGATATGATAGAGAACGTAGTAGCTTTTGTCGGTGCTCAATAACTATATTTCTTAACGCTCAACCACCTACGGCTTCAACAACAGCTTTCCAGTCGTCTTCCGCCCTTCGATGTCCTCAGTTGCACGCTTGATGTCCTCCAATGGGTAGACTTCGTGGATTTTAACGTTCAACCCGTCCTTCTCAATGAAGCTCCACAGCTCCTTGGCATACTGCTGGAATTCCTCGCGAGTGGCAATGTAGTTGAAAAGCGTAGTGCGCAGGAGCTTGATGTTCTTTGCTGACAGGCGGCTGCATCATGTTAGCACATTCGCTATGATTCTGAGACGTTTCAGCTAGGGTGAAGAAAGACTTACGCCAGAGCAAACCCAGTGACCGGTCCTGAAGCATTGCCAAAGCTCACCATCGTACCTTTCCTCCTGACAACGGCCAGACTGCTATCGAACGTATCTTTACCCACGGAGTCGAATACTGCATGCACGCCCTCTCCACCAGTGACCTCCAGGACCTTCTTCACAAACACATCTCTATCGTCTGCGTGGTATTCAAGCAACACCTCCGCACCGTTCTGTTTGGCAAGCTGCCTCTTCTCAGGCGTACTTGCTGTTGCAATCGTCCTTGCACCAACCGCCTTCAACAACTGGCACAGCCACAAACCCACACCACCGGCAGCAGCAGTAACAAGGACCCAATCGCCTTTCTGCACAGCATATGCTTCACGGATCAGAGTTATAGCAGTAAGACCCTGGAGGGATGACGCGGCGGCAATCTTGGTGCTGATGGAGTCCGGGATGGAGATCACGTACTTAGCGGTCGTTGCGGTATACTCGGCATACGCATTTTGACCGACGTAGACTACACGAGTCCCAGTAGTGAGTTCAGAAGGTGCATTAGGGCCGACTGCGGCAATGGTCCCGGAGCCTTCGCGTCCTAGAATGTAGGGAAACGAGGGGGTGCGTAGATGCCAGAGCGGAAGTAGCTGGCACGTGTTAGAAGAGTGCACCACCGGACTTTAGTTGTCGTATGAAGGAATTGAAATTGGGAAACTAGGGCTTACGTGTCAATATAGTTGATGCCAATGTACTCGTTCTTGATGAGGACCTCATCGCCCTTAGGTTCGGGGACAGGTACATCGGTCTTGTACTGCAGAACCTCGGCTCCACCGGTCTTATCAATGACAACCGCCTTCATGGTCTTGGGAAGGGATGACATATTTCTGAGGAATATAGTTCTTGGGCCTAGCTGGTTGCTCAGGGAAGCTAGTCTTGCAGATGCGATTGATGAGGAGGCGGATAGTCGGAAGGCACGAGTGGTGTAAGAAGCCCAGGACATAAGATGAAAGCCAAATTTAAAGTATCTAGTTGGAGCTTGCGTGCTGCGGAATCGTGGGTACTTATCCGGCGTCGCGGCGGGTGAGGTCGGCGATGATGGAGGTGGTATCCCAACGAGCCCCGCTTTCCGCGCACGTCATTCCACGGATGTGGAAGACGCGATACTCAATCTACCTTCAACTTGTAGCCGACAAAAACAGGCATCCCCTCAGTGAGACGTTGGCCCACCACGAGAGAGTACAAGCACTGCTCAGCTATCCAGCGACACTCGGGGATCATGCCATATCCGACCCCAACCTCGGAGCCGATCTCCTCACCATATCATGCTTCCCGATGTGATCCGGGCTAGCAGGCGCAGTGCATAGTGCAGAATGTGGCAGTAATAATAGACGCGAGGGGTTAGGACAAAGTCGATGATAGCCTGAGAGTAGAAGGGCGGCTAGACTGACAGTGCCGTGCAAAATCTCGTTGCAAACACCACCATACAGTCGCCTTACCAATCAAAAAAGAGTGATCAATGCTGTTGAGTTGGAATTGTAGCTACCAGCGTCCACACGGTGGAATCTTTCGACGCTGTCTGCATTCACAACAAACTAAACCATCTGCTCTGCTTGAACACATCTCAGCAAAACAGCCAAAGCAGAGGAATAGGTCAACAAACCGCCGCTTGTATTCCTCCCCAACAGCTGCACATGAGTTTCTTTGTATCCTGTTTCGCTTCATTGACAACACTTGAACGTGAAGCTTGTTCCACACCTGTGATCTTCCATAATATCTACGTCCTTCGAGTAAATCACCACACAGCACTCCCAGAAAACGAAGATCACAAGCTCTGACAAAGCCAATCACACCGTTTTTCACCACTTGGATTGTGTTTGCTTTCAACTACGCCACAAACCTTGTACGAGCCAAATGCCAACAACTGCAGCCCCCTCTTTACCGCACGGAAGGGTGAGGGGTCGGAGAGGTCTATCTGATCTATCCTGTTCCCTGTCTACTCCGACCTGCTAACTCCGGTCCGATCCGCCTACTCCGATCTGTCCACTACCTCTGCTATTCCTGAGAGAGAACTTCCAAACACTCGTTTTGGCAGAAGGAGAAAGGCAGCAAAGAGAGGGCTTAGCAATGAATACGAAACGATACCCCTAAGAAGAGATAGCTCTTGATAAAGAATATTTAGCCTTAGAATCTTAAAGCAGTTTTTTGAAAACAGAAAAACACAGTAGAATCCTCAGAGTAGACACGATTTGCGTATAAAACAACTAGACTTCTAAACTGCACAGATAGTAAGCAGGGACATGGACACATATCCAAAGCGCACGATACCAGCACCTCTCATTCAACACTCAATCATCCACCAAAGAACCCCTCGACCAACCCACACAACACCCCATGCAGCGACGCCAACGAGTCCAATCCAAACATGCAGTCCCGAGCCACCCACCCGCGAGAAGCCCCAACACAACACCACTGCCCATTTCAACGAAATACAACACAAAGCAATACGATGCACAAAACTCGGCAGATTGGTACAACACCCCTGGCACGCACAGCACATTAGAACCCGCACCCTTCCCTCACTCAAGCCCCAAGCAAGCGGTCGAGAGTGCAACGGCACGCACTGCTGTCATTTTGGGAAAGAAGTTCAATGCACGCAGCTGCAAGTCGTAAGTGGACTGACTAGCGAGAACGAATGCATGGATCTACTTACTCTCTACCCACCATGCCTCCGGAGCGAAAGAAAGAAAGAAAGAAAGAAAGCAACATGATGTTAGTATCTCGCCTTGAAGCAGCTATTCTACACCAGCTCGAAGTCCCCGTTCGAGATGGAGGACCAAGACCTCGCGCAGTAGAAGCTTCTCTTATTGACCGAGCGATCAAACTCACACCCAAACCAGCGCACCAAAAGCCTCCACACCCTGTCTGCGTTTACAGTGATTCCTTCACCCGGCTTTGCCGAAAACATCGCGCATATCCTCCAGCTCTTCGCAGTACGGCTCGCTCAGCCCGCTCTTCCTGTTCAGCAGCACGTCAGTCAGTTCCCTTGCGCGCGTGAAAGCCTCGGAGAAGGGAGATGTGGGAACTGGAGTGTTAGTACCATTTCCGAGCGAGAATGGCGCGTGGTAGTAAAGAGGGGATTCGGGGGCACTTACAGATTTCGTTGGTGTCGAACTCGACATCGCCGCCAGTGCGCGGGGCAGCCTGCTCTGGGTCGTCGAGGAAGATGTCAACCTCGTCGCTGTCGTCGACGGGTTCGTCTTTTATGAGCAGTTGCGTCTCCTTGGCGTCGCTGGCCCTGAAGGAGTTCGTGGGCTTGGGCTTCGTCTTGGGTGTCGACTTTGCGCGCTTCGGCTTCATGTACACGGCTTCCTCGTCCTCATCCTCGTCCTCGTCGGTCTCGGGCTTGGACTTGGCCGCGCCGGCTTTCTTCACAGGAGTATGCTTCCGCTTCGATGCAGTGATGGACGTGCCTTCGCCATCGTCTCCAGCGTCGAGCTTGGTCTTGCGCAGCGTCTTGCTCGGCGTCACGGGCGCAGACTTGCCTGGAGCTGAAGGCCCAGCGTCGCCCTTGTCAAAGGCGATCTTGAGACGCGAGTAGCGCTTCGAGCAGGCGGCTTTGGTGCTGTTGCAGCAGGTGGCGATGGCATCCCAGTCGTACGCCTGCATGTATTGTCAGTGACCCGTCCCGCATGCACGTATAGCTTTAAGCCAAGAGGCTGCTCACCCTGTCGCGGGCAGAGTGCTTGACCAATAGCCAGAGGAACTCGTAGTTTGAGCGTGTGGGCTCCTCGCCCTTGTCCATGGCCTGTCTGAGGCGAGACCAGCGCTTCTTCACTGCACCCTTCTCTAGCTGGAGCGCCTCGCAGATGGGCTCCCACTTGATCTGAACTCGAAGTGTTAGCACGGTGTAAGCGACATGTACTGGCGTGGACCGGCAAGGAGCGTACCGTGGGAGTGCCGCCAATGGTGAGGACCAAGTACAGATACTGGATATTCTCCTGGTCGGACGGCATGTTGGCGACTAGGCTGCTGGTGGCTAAGGCTGTGTTACGTTTCGCTGGTGTGGTACCAAGAAAGAAGATTGTCCAAAGATTGGTGTTGAAGAGAGGAAGGTTGAGAGCTTGAAGAGACCTGGCGCGCTAGGATCTTTAGCACGTTTGTGCGCGGGCGCAGAGGTTCTAGAGGTGAGTCAGATCCTTGGGTAGTATAGGTGAATGTGAAGTACGGCGATGGAGAGAGTAAGCCAGGCTGATGGCCGGACGGTGGGAAGGTGAAGTGACTTGGACGACTGAGTAAACGACATTTTGCATTGGACAGAAGAGAATAGTAGTTTTAGAAGCTTCAGGTGAGAGACCAACAGCTATTTGGCAGCTTAGAAGACCGAGTACATGACACTCACTGTACATCAGACACAAAAGAACCGAACGTGGTCAGGCTAATGTTTAGAATTTTGAGGAGCTTCAGGTGAGAGGCCAACAGTAAGCGCAGCAAGTTAGAGTGAGGGACTCACCACCTGGGGTCATTCCATCATTCATGAGCTATGCTTGCAACACACCCAATCCTACAGGCCCTTGCGGCTGTAATTCCCTCCCACTACTTTCCTCTGCAACATCGCTCCCCACCAGCTCTGAGAAATCCAAGCCCACCTCCCTCAGCATCGCAGCATGTTCCTGCGCTAATTTCAAACACCGGTTCCACATCTCTCCTTCTCTCTCGACACTACTCAGCTGCCTCTTCAGGATGACGTTGAAGTGATCGACGTGTTCTTTCGCCCACTTGACGCAGGCTGACATGAGCGGTTGCGGGAAGCAGGTCTGGAAGGTGGAGACGGTGTTTTTGATGATGAGGAAGTAGATGTAGGATATCTGGAAGATGTAGTCGGGGAGGTTGCCTTCGAACGTGCATTGTCTGGTAATCGTTAGCAAGAGACGAGCAGTGTGAAGAGGAAACCTATCAACATACCGGGAGCGCGCCTTGATCAGACTGCTTCGCGCTTCTAGATAGGCTTCTCGAGCGCGGTCTTCGAAGCCAAGACGGTTCACCCAAGTGACATGCTGGTTGATCGGTCCGTTCCACATGTTCCCCTCTGCGAGCTGGCGGACCAGCACGCTTGCAAGTTTGGCGGCGCGCTCGTTGACCTTGAACGTCACTATCGTCTTGGCCATGTCGTTGCCCCTCATGTTCTGTGACAGGGTCTTGAGTTTCTCGACTTTGGATACAGCGTTTTCAAAATGCTGCAGTGCAATCTCAATGTCTAGTTCATCGAGCTGCGTCTCTACCCAGCGGATGTTGCGCGTCTGGCCGTCGATGTCGACGAATGAGCTGACGTTGTGGCTCGCATTGTCATTCAGGTTCTCCAGGAGGTCGGTTTGGGCACGCAAGCCGGGTTCGCGGGACAGCATATGGTTGTAGCTGTCTTGCGCTCGGTCCTTCTCCTCGACCTCGGCTTCCTGGCTCTTACGCAGATCGTCTTTGGTCTTGCGGAAGGTGGACAGGAAGGTGATCTTGTCGCCTGTGTCCTCTTGCTTGGTGTCGTAGGTGAAGGATTCATTGCCGGCGCGGACGATGACCCGCTCTTCGGGGGCACGGGAGACCTGGACGTCCTGCAGGGGAAAGCAGCGCTGGGCGAGGTATTCGACGGCGGAGCGGTTGCGGTCGCGGTGACCAGCGACGTCGTTGCGGGCTTTCTTCTCGGCAGCGATGAGGAGGTGGTCATTGAGCAGAAGCAGACGTATGCGGCGGCGGGCCTTGAGGGTGGCCGAGTCCAGCTCGAACCACCTGCGTGACTTCCAGACGATGTAGCGGCCAGGGATGGGGGCAGGTACTTTTGCGAGCCCTCGACGTCGCGGTAGAGCTGCTGCAGTTGGCCGGCACGGATCTGGTTCAGGTCGCCGATGGAGCTCCTGTTGGCCCTGCGCGCGGTCATGGAGTCCCCGTTGGCGGCGGGCGAGGCCGAGGCGGTCTGCTCGAGGGTGGTGGTCAGGTCGGACATGAGCTGGCGCAGGGTGCGCATCTCGGCCTTGAGCTTCTCGGCCTCGTTGCTGATCTTGATGAACTGGGAGCGGTTCTGGTAGACGTTGGTCTGCAGGTCGACCGAGGTGCGGTGCTTGGCCTTGCGCAGCTCGTCCTGGTAGCGGCGAATGTCGTCCTCGGAGGCGTCGGCGAGCATCGAGGCGACGTACTGCTCGGGCTGCAGGCTGGGGTCGCGCAGGGCGCGCATGTCGACGCCAATGCCGCGGGCGTCGGCCCTCCTGTCCTGGCTGCGGTCGCGGGCCTGGCTGGGGTCGCGGCCGCGGTCCCTGAATTGGGCGGGCATCTGGGGCAGGCTGGGCATGGGGGCACCGGCGCCGGGGAAGTCGGTGGGCAGCTGCATGACCTTTTGCGAGTAGCGGCGTTTGACGAGGTCGGCCGTCTTGTCTGCGCGCTGGGGGCGCTGCTGGGGGTTGCGGCCCTCGTTGCGGCCATCGCCCTGGGGGCCGCGACTGCGCGAGCGACTCGAGTCGTGCGAGGGGCGGGCGGACGAGGACAGTGTTGCGGCGCCTACGCCAGGGCCGGTGCCAGCGCTGGCGGGCATGGGGGCACTGATCTGGCGTGGGGCGCTGATGGTGGGCGCATTCTTCTTGCTCTTGTCGCCGCGCTTCTTGCGCAGCGAGATGCCCTTTTGCTTGTCCGACATGGCGGCAGTGCGTGGTGGTAGGTTGTCAAGTCACCATGCAGGGTGTATATATCTGCAGTGCCTGTGTGCGTAGGGCTGTCAGGTCGCCATGCAGGACGTGGTTGTATATGTCAAGTGTCTCTGCAGTGGTTGTATGTCAAGTGTCGAGGCAGTGCGTCGTGTATATGTCAAGTATCGAGGCAGTGTGTGGTGGTATATGCCCAGTGTCGATGCAGTGTGTGGTGGTATAGGCCAGGTGTCGAGGCAGTGCGTCGTGGTATATGCCCAGTGCCGAGGCAGTGTGTGGTGGTATAGGCCAAGTGTCGATGCAGTGCGTCGTGGTCTAGGTCAAGTGTGCCGTGCTCGTACGCGGCTGTCAGGGCGGACGGCCGCACTGACCAGCACTGCACGCCACGCGTGCCGTCAGTCGTCCCAAGTTTCTAAAAAGTCATCCACATCTCCAAGCTCATCCCACCCATCGCCTCCCGCTCGTCGCCATTCGCGCTTCCGCTGTCCGTCCCCCCCCCGCCGCCGCCCTCACCGCACCCGCACACCCCCACCCGCACCATGTCTCAGCCGTCGGCGATAAAAACATCGACCATTGCCGCCATCAGCGTCGGCACCCTCGTCGCCGGCCTGCTCGCCTACGCCGTCTACTTCGACAACAAGCGCCGCAACGACCCCGAGTTCCGCAAGGCCCTGAAGAAGGAGAGCAAGCGCACCCAGCGCGCCGCCAAGGAGGAGGCCGAGCACCAGGGCGCCGAGCAGAAAAAGGCCATCCGTGACGCCGTCGCCCTGGCCAACGAAGAGGGCTTCCCCAAGGACCCGGAGGAGATTGAGGCCTACTTTATGCAGGAGGTCGCCCAGGGCGAGGCCATGGTGCAGAAGGGTGCGTTGACCACACCTACTGCCGACCCCCGACTGAACCACGATACACTGACACCCTCCAGGCGCAGACAACGTCGAGGCCGCCCTGTGCTTCTACCGCGCCCTCAAGGTCTACCCCAACCCGCGGGAGCTGATCAACATCTACGACAAGACCGTCCCCAAGGTACGCTACAGCACACAACACGCACAGCCACCCCCTTCCCGCCCCATGCTAACACCCCCAGCCCGTCCTCGACATCCTCGCCGAAATGATCGCAGTCGACACATCCATCCCCGTCGGCGGCAGCAAGACACCCTCCGAGTCCGGATCCGCCGGCGATCTCGAGTAGACAGACCACCCCTCCCCACCACCTTCCCCCATCTAGCATCTGGCCCATGGACGCCCTGCGCCCCTTCTTTTTCGGGGCTAGAGTAGAGCACACGTGCACCCATGCATCCACCCACCCCGGCGAGCGACTGACGGCCACTGTAATATTCCTGTACATGTAAATCGCTTCTTGCACGCCTTCTTCCTTTGCGCCGCTCTGGTCGATTCCGTCGCCGGTGTCCCCCTTTCCGCTCCAGCATGGACTGTCTAATGCAGTGCAGTGCAGTGCAGTGCAGTGCGCTTCCCAGGCGCAGAGCAGCGTAGATTGGCAATGTAATCACACACACCAAAAACAACACCGTGAACATGGCCGCAAGCCCTACTCCTCTTCTCCCACTCTCGCATCTGAGACCTGACGTCATCTGGTGACGTGATGATATGCTGCGACCGGGTCATGATGGTAGGGTAGAAGGATAGTAATCATGCAATGGTAGTGATGGATAGGCTGGTGAAGCTACTATACTACAGTTGACAGCCCGCCCATGCCATGCCCGTTCAACGCCTTGCTCAATGTGAGTGTGAATAGAACGCAAGCCAATAATTACAACACGCACTAAGCGATTCCCCGCAGCCGTCTTATCCTCATCCTCTCAGCACGAGCACGAGTTCTGCTCCTGCGGCTGGCTGGGGTTGATGTTGACGTCGATCACTAGTGCTGTTAGTAGAGACCCTTGGACGTGACAAAATAATCAACCTACTCTGGCTCTGCCCCTGCTGTCCCTCGCCCTCCATCCCCGGCAGCGCCTGCGCAATCCTCTTGAACAGCGCCTTCACGTTATGCCCGACCTTTGCACTCGTCTCAATAAACATGAGATTGTTCTTCTTGGCCTCCTCCTCTCCCTGCGCCGTCGTCACCTCTCGCTTGTCGTTCAGATCCGTCTTGTTGCCCACCAGCACGATGATGACGTCGTTGCCGCGCTCGCCCCGCACGTCGTCGACCCATTTGCGTGTGTTTTCAAACGTCTTCTTGTTGGTGATGTCGTAGACGACGACGGCGACGGAGCTGTCGCGAATGTACGAGGGGATCAGCGAGCGGAAGCGCTCCTGGCCGGCCGTATCCCAGAGCTGCAGGCGCACGGTGCGGTCTTCAAGGTACATGGTCTACACAGTCAGAGAGAACCAGGGGGTGCAGGAAGGACCGTGAGGGCGGGTGCAGGAAGGGCTGTGAGGGCGGGTGCAGGAAGGACCGTGAGGGCGGGTGCAGGAAGGGCTGTGAGGGCGGGTGCAGGAAGGACCGTGAGGGCGGTGAGGGCGGTGAGGGCGCACCTTGGAGAGGAAGTCGATGCCAATCGTGGCCTGGTACGTGTTGTCGAACGAGTCGTACATGAAGCGTGTGATGAGCGACGTCTTGCCCACTGCTGCCGTCAGTGTTCCATCCCTACATCACTTGGACGGCGACGGTGCATACCGCTCTGCTCGCCCAAGAAGACCAGCCTGGCGCGCGTTAGCATGCATAGCTCCTCCCGGCATGGGTGGCGCTCTAGGCACTCACTTGAACTTCTTCAGCGGATTCGAGTACCCGGATTGCGCCATCCTGCAGATTGTGTCGAAGAAAAGGCTGGTCCCAGAGTCCTCGTGTTCTTGGGCAGAGATGCAGGGTCCTGGGACGACGTGGGGTTGGGTGAGTGACCCCTGGTTGCTTTCCACCTGTCTTGGCACTGCTTGCTCGTTCCTCCGGCGGCGGGTGCGGGATTAGCGTTAGCGCGCCGACTAAAATTTGGAAAAGTCCATCGAGACGGCCCGGGTGGGCGGCTTTTCCATACTTCACAACACCACACCGAGACCATGTCAGAAGCAGCACCGGCGCAGTACAAGCAAAAAAGCCGCAAGGGCAAGAAGGCCTGGCGCAAGAATGTCGACGTGACGCACGTCTCCGCCGGCCTCGACGAAGTGCGGGACCAGATCACGGCAGGGTACGCCCAAGCCCACACCTGGATAGAGAAGACTGCTCATACGTGCACAGTGGTGTCATTGCTGAGAAGCCATCCGACCAACTCTTCGCCGTCGACACCGCCGGCGACGTGGCCATCCAGAAGAAAGTGCAATCGCGACACAAGCCCCTCAAGGTCGACCAGATCCTCGCCCAGCGCTCCGCCGTCCCTGCCGTGCCCTCGCGCAAACGTCTCTCCGACCTCGACGACGAGGGCAAGCGAAAGAAGGCCAAGGTTTCCGGCAGAGAGTACGACAGGCTGCGCGCCATCGCATACGGCGGCGAGCAGGTCAAGAAGGATGTAGTCCAGTCCGGCAACACCGCCGACTACGATCCCTGGGCCGTCCACGAGGTCGAAGAGGAACCCCAGTTCTCCTTCCTCGAGAAGAAGAAGGCCAAGGTCGAGCCCGTCACACTGAAGCGCGCCCCCGTTTCGCTCGCAAAGGACGGCAAGACGATCCCCGCCGTGCGCAAACCCGCCGCCGGCAAATCATACAACCCCAACTTCGACGAGTGGCAGGCCCTGCTGATCAAGGAGTCGGAGAAGGCCGTCGCAGACGAGAAGAAGCGCCTGCAGGAGGCCAAGGAGGAAGCAGAGCGCATGGAGCGCGCAGCTGCCGAGTCGGAATCCGATTCGGGCGAGGAGAGCGTGTGGGAAAGCGAGTGGGAGGGCTTCAGCGAAGACGAGGGCAAGACAAAAGCGAAGCGGCCCGAGCGCAAATCAGCAACACAGCGCAACAAGATCAAGCGGAGAAAGGACGCCGAGCGACAAGCCAAGCACGATGCCAAGATGAAGGCAAAGGACCAGCAGGTGCAGATGATCAAGGCGCTGGCAAAGAGCGTAGAAGAAAAGGAGAGATCAAGAGACGCAGCCAAGAGCATGGCGCTCGCCATCCAAGCCGAAGCCGAAGGCACCCTCGACGTCGAGGACGGCGAGGAGCTGGAGCTGCGGAAGAAGCAGTTCGGCAGGATTCCGTACGTATTAGCCCTCCCCAACGCTTCGTACCCCTCCACTAACACGACCATCAGCATCATGGAAGCGCCCCTCGAAGTCGTGCTGCCCGACGAACTGCGCGACTCGCTGCGCGCCCTCAAGCCCGAGGGCAACCTGCTCAAGGACCGCTTCCGCAGCATCATGCTGCGCGGCGTCGTCGAGCCCAGGCGACACATCCCCTACGCCAAGCAGAAAAAGTACACTGTCTCCGAGAAGTGGAGCTACAAGGACTGGGAGCTGCCTGCTGCGAAATAGAATCCTCTCCGTGGGTAGTAGGCGGGAGCATAGTAGATCACTTATATGGGCGGAGTATTATGGATACCCTCTTGGATTTCAGTTGACATTGTACCAACCGCATGCAGCGTGGTGTGTCAATGAGTGAAAGCGTGAATTGAACCACGAGTTTGGCTACAGCATGAATTCCAATCCCTTCTTCTCGCCTGCCCGGCCACTTTCGTCGAGGGGTATGCCGGCGTACACAACGCCTCCCCTCCCCTCCCTCGCCCTGCGATTCTCACGCACCAGCGTCCAGCGCAGCACCCCGCCAGAAGCGCCGTCGTCACCATGAACCCCGCACAAATTATCATACCTCGCACATACCACGGCCCCTCGTCGCGGGGAAGATACGAGCACCGACAAGCGGACCGCACTGCCCAATGACGTTTAGTATAACCATGCCCGTGCCTCTCCTGCTGTCGCTCTCCTGGTTATTGATTGTCCAAGTGACAATGATGGCTATACACGAGAAGAAGCCTGATACCGCTGGATACAGCGCAAAGTACCTCACAAGCGTATGTGGGGATTTCAAGTACCCGAGAACGGCGATGGTCATGTACCCCAGCGCGGCCAGCAGCGCATGTGCAACGATGAAGGTCGAGCGCGTCTGCAAGCGGTCAGACCAGTATGCCGTGGTGATAACAACGAAAAAGGCAACGAGGTATGGTGGTGCACTGAGGCCCTGCACAGTAAGGCTTTCGAAGCCCATGTCTTTGATTATCGTCGGGAGGAACACGGGAATGCTGCCAAAGGCGACGTTGCAGCTGAAGAACATGAAAGCTGTGAGGTAGCATTTCGGGTCTCGAAGCGTTTGCAGGACTTCGCTGAAGTTGACCCTGCTTTTCTTCTGAGTGAGCTGGTCTTCGTCGTCTTCATCTCCCTTCTCTTGTCGTAGCCGCAGGATTGCGACTTTCCTTTGCCGCGGAGTTAGCCACGTTACTGCACCGGGTCCGTCGGGGACAAAGCTCCATGCCCAGTAAGCTACAAACACGCTTGGGATGCCTTCAACGAGGAACAACAGTCTCCAAGGACTCAACGAAGTGTGACGGGCTAGCTTGCTGATGAGCCATGCGAGCACTCCAGCAATGGCCGACGATAGAGGACCGGCCGAGGTGTAGAGACCAGTCCTGAATGCTAGCTCGCGTCGTCGAAAGAAGAAGGATAGGTAGAATGGGACGCCAGGGCTAAAAGCTGCCTCTCCAATACCAAGTAGAGTGCGCAAGATGAAGAGGAAGCCAAAGGACGGCGCGACTGACTGGAGACACGCAATGCAACCCCAGGAAAAAATGCATATGGAAACGTACATATGCGGTGGCACTATACGGTACCTGTTTGGATTAGTACTAGCTCATATCAATGCAGGAGAGACGTGCATCAGTGTCATCCACTCGAACGCAATGTATGTGATGTGGAAGGCCGATACCAGCCATTGGAATTGGTTGGAGCTCAAGTGGAGGTCATCCTCCAGGCCTGCAATACGAGCATTACCAATGTCTACAATGCTGTCAGCCAAAGCTCAGAGTCCTCCAAGTTACCTTGTCTTGCAGACATACAAATAAATGTCACTCACTTGTCCGATCCAGAAAGCCTAAGCAGTATAGCAGCGCCATAAAGCTTACAAGCTTTGTGTCCAGTTTTCGCAGCACCGTCTTGTCCTCGTCTGGAGTGTATAGCTCATAGCTTTGTACCGAGTCGAATGATAGACGACGCGCATCATGCAGGTCCTCATCCTCGTCATCATCGTTGTTGTGCGGCGATGCAGGCGTGCGATGGTTGATCGGTTGCAGCTCATAAGAGTTCGGCTTGTCCAGCAACGGCAGCTCGTCGGAGGACCCTGAAGAGCGCGACGGCGTGGGACGTGGGGAAGTCGAATCCGTGGTACTATCGGAGGCTCCATCTGGCATTCGGCGGTTCGATGCCACAGTGTTGGACGGCATTGTGCCTTTACTTTGGGTGCTACATGTATCATGTAGGATTTAGCGAATTCACAATATCATAGCGCCATTGCAGTTTGTTTGAGGCTATCAGCGTGCAGCCCCAGCAACAAAAGGGACGTATTGCGAGAAGAGCTCCTGCCGACCTTCCGAAGGGAGGGATCACGAGTGACGTGCGCATGTCCGTGCACACTTCCCCAGATTTGAACTTCTCCGAAATGGGATGGAAACGGACATGTTTGATTCCAATTGACGACGAGATGTTGGACATTGCATGCTTTATCTAACTCAGCAGCCTACTCTCCAATCGATAAGTGCCGGACAAAATGCTTTACTTAAGCTTTCCTACGGTTCACAATTTTGACACTCTCTCACTCGCCGCCTTCCAATCCTCTTCCTCGGCAGTATCGATGCCCTGATCGGCCAGCTTCTGGATGGCCTGCTTGGGATCTCCATCTCCGTCGATCACGTCCACCCAGCCAGTCACGCCTGTCTCCAGGGCTGCAACGATGGCATGTGCTGTAGTGTCGCGGCTGGTCTTTCCTCCGGTCCCAATCTTCCCAACCTTTACGCCGCCGGCCTTCTCATCAGTCAGACCACCAGGCCTTAGGCTGATGCCAGCGAAACGCTCATTCTTGGGCACGCCATCCTTGGCTTCCTTCTCGAAGCGGTCGCGTGAAAGGATGGTCAGAACCTCGTCTGCCGCGACCTTCGCCTTGTAGTAGGTAGGCAGAATCTCATTGTTGGTCTTCTGTGCATTTTCCCAATCAAGGTCGCTCCACCAACTTGGCCTGCCCCTTCGGCTCGACAAGTACGACACTGTGAGAAACTTCTTCACGCTGGGTGTATGGATGCTAGCCTTCGTGAAGGCAATAGCCGCGTCGTGGTCAACGGCAATCGTGTTTGAAGCACCGCCTTTACCGCCTGCACCGGCACTCCAGACCACCCAGTCCGGCTTTACGCGCTCAATGATCTGCTTCGCATCGGCCTCAGTCTTGACATCTGAGACGCTGCTAACAAGTACATCGAGCTTGCCAGGCTGGCCCTTGCCAAGCACTTCGATTGTGGGTTTTTGGTCTGCTGCTCGGATGACTGAAGTCACGTTCCAAGATCGTGAGGAGCAGAGGTGTGAGGAGCTGCGAGACCTTGCCGTGACCGCCGATGAGCAAAACGTGGTGGGACATATTGTGGAAGTTGAGAGCTTTTGGCCGTTGTGAATGGTAATTAGATGTTGCGAAGAGGGACTTCAAATGGCATATGCTTCAATGCATTTCTCTGCTATAAGCGCCTTCCTGAACAATGTCGAGCGATGACGTCGTTGCCTAAAGTCCGGCTCGGCCCGACCTTGCTACTAGAACGATTCGTCAAGCCCGAAGGCGTGACGGGTCCACTTATAAACGTATCGACTGCTTGAGAGACAATGGAGCTTCACGTTGTTTCGCCATTCTCTATTGCAAAGTGCTGACAATCATCTCTGCCAAGACGTGGTAGGACTTCAGCTTCTACCTTACGAGTCAGCCTTCAAATCCATCTGAATTCACAGGCAGCCTAAATCTGCCAAGTACATTTCGCCGCGTGTCATCAGGCAGCAGTGTATCTTAAGTGATCGTGTCGCACGCTTCTCACTTACTAGCACCACACAATGGCTTCTTGGACGAAATCTGAATACGAAATGTTCAAGGGCCAATTCTTTCGGCTCCCGAGAGAGCTGCGCGATCTGATCTATGCCAATATTTACGCCAATTCAGCACCAGTGGCTATGGAGAGTATTGACGCAGATCCAACAAGTATGGTACTGTTCGCATCTAAAGGGCACAAGATAGACCCGGATCATGCAGCAGAGGTCCTAGAGGCATTCTACACCCATAACGCATTTAGTATCACCTTCCCGGATCTTGCCGATAATACTCTTATTTTTTGGCCTGTCCCATGGAGTCCGCATCCGCAGTACCACAAACAAATTCGGACGCTCAGCGTTCACGCACAAGAAGCGGACCTCGGCCCAGATAAACCTCTGGCGTACTTGGATGGGACGATTCTTAAAGAGACGCACTGGGAAAGCCTTTTACAGCTGCCACGACTCGAGCGATTAACTATCTACTTACAAAAACGGCATAATCACTACTTCTCGTGGGCGGATTTTGGCTCGGTCCTTATCGAACTGCGCAAAAGACTGCCCAAACTCCAACTGTCGTTCAGCCTTTCCTTTGACATCCTGCTGGAGCGATATTGGACCGACCCAATTTGGGAAAACTATACACAGCCTGGCAACGTGGCGGAAGAGCCCTACGACCCAATGGGATTCGTCGATGTGACAGAACTAATTGAGGCGCCCACTGAAGAGGATTTCCAGTACGTGCAGGAGCATTGCTCTGAGCAAAAGGGAAGTCCTGGCAGGGATATCTTGCTAGGTCTCTTAGATGAGACAGCACCGCAGCGGAGAGCGCTAGCATTGCATTATGTCGTCCGAGAGCCGTCTTTGCTGAGGGTTCGAGTGATGGAGGACTACTGGGCTAATAAGGAGATAATGAGAGTCAAAGCAGACAACAACTCCGCCTTAGCATAGATACTGCTAGCGGTTTGCAGTGGCGCAGACGGACTGCGACTCGGACTCGTTGCCAACCGTCAAAGCAGTGCTTGTAGAAGCGCCCAAGAAATTCTAGCGATGACATCGAAAAGCTAGAAGATACACCGTTTTAGAGGGTAACATATCTTTTTCTGTGAAGCGTAATTGCACCTAAGAGACTTACAGGTACCAGTTGACGAACTTTGAAATTGAATCCCGTCTCGTTTGTACCTACACATAGCATACCTACGTCATTGCACAGCTTTGAATGGCCTTCACCTAAGTTTCTTCTAGCTCTGTACCGCCTGTCAGTACAGTTCCCCAAATGCTACATTCATTTGGTATTAAACTCATTGTTATTCACCAATCTCCTCCAACTTCATAAACGCTTCTGCCTTCGATCGATCGTGTTCGACCCCAAGGTCGGCTTTGGCACAATATACGAAAGGCTTCTTGTAGATCGATCTAACTACACTGGGAATTTATTATAGAAGGTCCAGGGTGCAGCAGTATTGACGCATGTGGGGTACCAGCAAGATGACCTTAAGCATTCGGCAATGGCTACATGCATTCCAGTGAGCTTAATCGCGTCCAGCCGTTCATAGAGTTTTCACTAACCAGTCATCATGGATGAAGAGCAATTTGAATGAAGCCTATCGACGACTCAAGATCACTGATGATACAACAACGCCAGTCATGGGGAGGTTGCAGACCTACTAGATTCGCCCCACCACGCACGAACGAAACCAGCAGAAGTACAACTAGCAGAACCAGAGCTTCAGGGTGGATTAAAAAAACGATGCAATCTCTGAAGGCAGTGGTGCATGCTTCCTAGGTGGACGAGCAGCGCAGTTTTGGAACAGAAATTGCACATCTGAAGGTAGAGAAAGAGGAACTTGCGCTCGCTTTCACGCTGTAGCATATTTCGATGATATCGAAGATATTTAGAATCTCAAGAAAGGGTTTGTAGATTCAGAGAGCAAGGTTGCACATTTGGCTTGCAAGGACACAGTACTGGTGGAGCCGAGGGCTGGGTTGAAGGAGCACAAGACGCTCATTACTGAGTTGGACCATTACAAGAAGAGAGTGCGGATTCCGGATAACAAGGCGTAAACCACTCAATGCGGAAAATAAAGAAAAAAAAAACTATAGAAGAAATAGCCTTGAAATATAATGGAAGCTGCAAGTGTTCGCAGGCAGAATACCAGCCTTGCTTGATGTATTAGGTGGGGTGTGCAGAAACACTCAGATTTAAGGTCCTGGACATGGCTGCGCTCGAAAAGCTGCGCATTTACGCAGCATTCCGCGAGTCTTGAATCTCGTCAACAGTGCTGCGCACTGTGAGTAGGACAACGGGTAGAAGTTAATTCTGAGTTGCAGAGATGGTGGAAAATTGAAGGAGTAAGCTAAGGGAGACACAGCCAATGAGGTTGTGGCAGCAATGACGTCCGTTTCGGAAGCTTGGCTTTCCAATGGCAGCTCCGCAGCAACGTCGCAACCTCAACGGCAGTCACACATCACCATCTCCATCTCCAAAGACCCCGTCATCCCTCCGCAAAGCTCGTATCACCGGTCGCCAAACTGCGGTATCCACACCTCTCCAGCTCCAACATGGATTTCTCCGACATCTTGTATGTGCATGCGATCCTGAAGCTCGACCAAGCTTGAGCTCTGCTCTAGGCAGCAGTATCTGGTGTCGCAATTGGCATTGAATATCGCATAGCTAACAGTCTGCAGTCGCATGGTGAACTTCGCCGTTGCCGCCTTTATTGTTCTCGGTGGTATTGCGAAACTGTTCCCTTTCAACGACTTGTGAGTACACCTGTTATGAAGGATTCATCCCAACCACCACGCCTACAACAGGCACACGTGCCACTCGCGTCGCCGCAAATCACACCAAAATTTCGAGATACACGACACTTGTAGATCAGGATGCGGTTATGAAGAGAGGAGCGGCTGTCAAACCTGGTACTGATGTGCCGGTGACATCGTTCTTCAGCAGCGCAATCTGATCGACAAATGCCATCTCTGGGACTATACAGAAGCGAAGGCACCTCGGTGCGGGTGGTTGCGCAGTGCAAGCGCAAGAGGACCACTTGTAGCTTCGTGCGCTAGGTCGTGATAAACTCCAGAAGGACGATGCTGACAGGCTGTGTAGCTCAAACATTATTCTTGGTGTTTACCTGATAATCTTCGGTGCCGGTAAGAGCTGGTACAAGGCGTCCAATAAGGCGCAAAAACTCATGTGACCACAGGTACTGCGCTTCTTGAGTTTCAGATCCCTCAGCAAGTCGCTCGTTATGCCTCCTTCATGTTTTCCTTCCTCGGGCGTGGTATCTGTAAGTGAACGGCAACTCGTGCTCCATGTTGGACACTGATCGCCTGCAGTCTATGTATTCATCGGCTCCGTGATCGTTGGCAACGGCTGGTTCCGCATTGTCCCAGGTACCATTGTTGGCATTATCGGTCTCGCCTACGCCGTCTTGGAGTACATTCCCTCGATCGAGCCCCCAGCGAACATGCGGTACGTTCAACTGATGGTTAAATCCACCATTCTATACTGATACTGCAACAGCGATGCCGACGCCGGCTGGGGCGCTGAGCAAGTCTAAACCCTTGAAACCATGCGCGAGGAGGGCGATCGACGAATCCCCGAGCGCGTACCTGGAATTACTAGCATTTGAGCCTCGGCGATTGTCCGTTATTTTCTTCTTGTACTAAAATACGCGTTGCATGGGGTGGCCGGTCTGGCCAGGCGGATTGCCATCGACGTCGGCAAGACGCTGGCGACATAGTTTTGGTGCGGCGTCAGAGATCCACTTCAGGATTAATGAAGCCTTGAGAGTTGGCTGGGAAGACTCTTGTCAATTTTGGAGCCTGCAGTTTGGAGCGTTTGTATACCATTCGTAGCTACGCATCCTTACACTTTGGTCACACGTGCTCGCTTGTCTTAGTGTCCGCGCCGCATGAGCTGGGGTCGGCTTTAGTTCCTAGCGCATTGGCCGCAGACGGAGATTACTTGATCGGATTTCGCTGCCTTACGAATCGTCACATCGTGTAGAAGATGGGATAAGACCTAACGCTATATGGTGCAATATGATGTACCACATCCCTGTGCTATGTCTTGGGTCCTGCCACGGATGTGTGGATCCCAACGAACTGCATGACTACACATCTCTCGGCAGGGTTTTCGTATATTGCAAATAGGGAATCTCGAGGCGATCGGCTCTAGGCCGGCGGACAGGCGGCCCAGCTGCAACGCTTTGTTGGTCCGCGGGAGTCAGCTTAACAGGCTTTTGGCCTGCTTCCTCTCGCATTACCACGGCCGAGCGCATCTATTAACGTGCTGCAAAGTCGCAGAATACGCGCGTAGGGGTGCTCCTTGATCAGATATAGGTATTAGCCATTTTCAAACCGAAGCAGGAATGGGTTTTGGCGTGGTATCTAGTATAGGCTCCTGCGACGATTGTCCAGGGTCGCGCGGAGCTAAGATCCGCTTACTTTGGCCAGAACACAATTGGCTGCAAAGCACAAGGCGGTGAATGAATTTGGCTATGCACCACGAACTTACGACCCCAGCAAGGCCACTCCAATGACCATTGCAGGCCGGGTTACGACGAGAAGTAATCCCGGAGCGCATGACAACCTCCCTTGCCAACTTCAGGGCCACAAAAGCAACCCTCCGTCCGTACAGCGTGCCACATACACCTAACCAAACCCAAGGGTCACCCGCATATCACCTACAGGTCACGCTTACGCCACTGCGCCTTACGCCGCGTGCCTGTCTTTCGTTTGGTTATCAAATTAACGGAGAGTTTTCGTTTCAAAGCAGCTCTGCCCTCAGCGTTCAAAATCTCGCCTTTCTTTCCCTGGCAACACTGCGTTATCACACCATCAGACCGCGCGTATCCCTTGCGCCTGCCTCCCAGTGGCAAGGCCACTGCCGTAATGGTGCATCCTTCAGGCAGCGGAGGCACGTCGCTTGCTCCAACGCCCACACATCCACATCACTTACCGCGAGAGTCAAGTAGAGAAGAACTGGAAATGGCCGAGAGTCTCCGACGTCTGAATCAGGTTCAAGATGCTCACATGTCCAACACGGGATCACTTCTGAGAGAGCAACAACAACCAGGCGCACCGGGTGACCAGAAATCCGAAATTTACCATTCTCTCGAGGATGCCGTACCTATTGCAGGCACATCAGCATCGCCGGCGCCTTCAACATCGTTATCGTTACCGCCGCGGAATGCCGGCGAAACTGGCGCGCCTATAATTGGGCAGGTCTGCAGGTATGTTACTTCGTTCGGTTTGAGATCGGCAGCCGGAACAGGCCCAGAACTCAGGCACCCACCACATGAACGAGGATACTGACAGAGTAAAGCAACTGCAGAACGACCCAAACACCGTTATGGCGTCGTTCACCGACAGGCGAGACTGTCTGCAATGCCTGTGGACTGTACATCAAAGCGAGAAACCAGCAACGTCCGGTCAACCTGAAGCGCAACACTCCTTCACAGCCAACTGTCCCATTGCAACAAAGCTCAACACCTAACGCCAGCGCCAATCGAGAAGGTTCTCCTGGAAATCCTGCTGCATCACCCCGAGTTGCGACTTATGTTGCTGCGGACCAAATGGCTGCGGGGACATGTCCAGGAGGAGGTAGGTGTAACGGCACTGGAGGTCAGCAGGGTTGCAGTGGCTGTCCTGCCTTCAACAATCGTGTGTCCAAGACGGCAAAGTTTGCATTGCAGCAGGCAAATGCTTCGCCGAAGTCCGCAGACGGCACGAACGAGAACAGCACACCCGGCCCATGTTCAGGGTCCGCATCCACGAATGCGATTCCGGCGTGCCAAAATTGCGGTACTACAATTACACCACTTTGGAGAAGGGACGACGCTGGCCACATCATCTGCAATGCATGTGGTACGTATGACGATAACATGATCTCGCTGTGAACGCTTGCTAACGATGTTGGACAGGGCTCTACTACAAGCTGCATGGCGCCCATCGTCCTGTTGCAATGAAGAAACAAGAGATCAAGCGCCGCAAACGAGTTGTCCCCGCTAGCGAAACTGGCTCGCAGGCCGCGCCGTCCGTCGCCAACTACTCGCCTTCGCAACGCACATCGCAAACACCTGCCCTCGATGGCTCGACATCTCCTGACCCTGTAGAATCGCGCGAACAGTACACACCTGAGCCCCGAGGACCCCTCGCAGTCGATTTCACCCACTATCATAACAACAATCATCTCAACGTCACATCGAATCCTACCACGCATACAGGCGCACCATCGCCACGGAAACGGAGTCTTAGTGCTACCATGGATCCCGACGAATTACCATCGAAACCCGCAAATCCAGTACCACATCGGCCAAATGCTATATCGTCTATTCTAAACCCCCACGTGCTGAAGAGACAAATATCGATCCGTCGCTATCCGTGCCTTTGCGACCATCAAGCGGTTCCTCACCGAACCTGACTACGACACTAGAAGACAAAGCTGCTCGAAGGGAACGGTTAATACGCGAGTCCGAAGCTATGAAGAAGGAACTGGAAAGAAGACAGAAAGAGCTGGCTGAACTGGAACACGATTAAATTGCTCAGGCATTTTTTGGGCACGGCGAAGACAAAACAAGTTTGCCTTTGGGTTTTGGGGAGCAGTATAACGAATCACGAAAAGCGAATCTAGCCATAGGCGGGAGGGAAGGTGTTTGAATGCAAATGCCTGTACGATACAAGGCACCAGGACTCATATCTGTATTTCTTAGCAGATGTCAGGAAACGCCACGCCTGGGGACGAGCTGGGTACGGGTATTGCTAGAAGCTGAAATGCCTCGCCATGCTGCACTTGGAAAAGTCTTTGACATTTTTCTTTGGCAGACTGTCAAAGTCTACCAATATCCATCATGCTGATACACCGAAACTCCTTCTCGCACCATCACTGATGAAGAGGCCCACGATGTTCTCATTAAGCGGTTTACAAGATGGAGCATCCCTACCATATCCCACGTCTCAATCGCCCGTCCCACATGGTGGGCACTTGGTTGAGTGTTGAGGCGCAGATGGCTCTGGGGGCTGTCCGTGGTTCCTGGATTGGGAGGGAGACAGGCGGCCAGATACTTGTTAGTGTGGGTTGAGCCTTGGTACAAGTGTGGCATTCGATTTTCCTTTGTGAAGAAATCGGAAATGTAGATTCGTGCTACAATTACATTTCTGTTCCAAAGTGCGCTATGATGCACTCCCTCATTACATTGAATCCATACATCCTCTGCCCTGCCAATACGCAGTGTTCAACCATCAAGTCAACTTGGACCTACCCATCAGCTTTCCTAGCCGGCTGTGCAAAATCGCCCGACTGCGAATCGAGACTCCCTGAGTCTATATACATATCCTGCTGGACTTTCACCATGGCAGTTTCCTTCACAACTGACCAGCCAGCGCCATGTGCCTATGGGTGGAGCGGCTAACGTGCAGGATGCAAAAGCCTGAATTACCCAGCTGCGCAAGAGGGAAAGGGAAACATGCAATCACTTCAGTGACGCGATGCTGTTTGTTTGGGCGGGCGAGCGAATATAGATCTAGAGCCATCATAGGGCGATGGGGGATATCGAGAGACTTGGATAGACGGTCTGTGCTGGGGATTGCTCGAGGGTGGGTGCGTAGAGAGAGAATAGAATAGCGTCTGCGAGGCTGGAAAAGAGACATTGGCGTCGAATATGCGAGGGCAAGTAACATGGAAATAGTATTCAATTTACTTGAACCCCCCCTTTTGGTTCAAATGATTGCTCAATTCGCGGCATTTCTAATCTTCGAGGCCTCGACCGCTCGCTCCCAGCTCGTGCGGTAGATGAACACGCTCTCGATCAAACTGACCACGCCCAATGCTACCGCTGGCCCGGCCCATAGTCCGTACAGTCCCCATCCGGCGCCGAAGCCGGTGCCGAAACTGATGGGCATGCCGATGACATAGTATGCGAACAGGCCTACGTAGCCTCCGATTTCCTGGCGTCCCAGCCCGCGTAGAATGCCGTTGCAGTTTGTGGCCAGGGCGTCGAAGACCTGGAAGGTAGCGCACAGGGGGAGCAGTTTGGCGACGAGGTCGATGACTTCTTCGTCAGGAGTGAAGAGGCGGGGGATATAATTGCGCAGCAGGCTCAGGAGGAGGAGGTTGCCAAAGCCGACGATGATGGAGGCTACGACGGCTACTTTGGCTGCTGTCTTGGCGGGCACGGCTAACGTCGCGCCGATCAGGTTCGCGATGCGTGTCGACGCTGCCACGCTCATGGGGAACGGTATCTGGAACGTGATTCCTGTGATGCTTCCTAGCACAGATTGGGCGGCGAGTTCGGTCTCGCCGAGCCAGGAGGAGGAGAGGGTGAGCACTTCAAAGGCTAGGAACTCTGCAAGAACCATGACAAGACCTGGAAGTGCGAGTTTGATCATGGGCATCCAGTTCTTCAGGGCTCGGCGGTCGAAGCCTCCCCAGCACTGGTAGCCGTCGATGAAGCGGACGTACAGGAAGAGCGCGACAGGAAGGATGTTCTCGGTGATGGAGACGGCGATTGGCGCACCAATAAAACCCCAGCCCAGGTGCCAGACAAAGAGCCAGTTTAGGAAAGCGTTGAGCGGCGCGCAGACGAGCAGGATGTACATGTTTACGCTGAACATGCCTTGAGCTTGGACGTAGCGTTTCCCACTCTCAAACGCCGCATAACCCGGTGCGCCGAAGATGAGGACTCGCAAGTAAAGACCTGCAAGGCGCGCAGTTTCTTTCTCAGGCACGATGAGGGACAGGATCTCAGTACCGAAAGCCCAGATGATAGAGATGGGGATGGTGATGAGCATAAGGAAGGCGAGCATACGCTGCAATTGCAGGCCCACGAGATGCGGGCGACCGGAACCATAGGCTTGTGCGCAGAGTGTGTCGAGGGAGGTCGCGAGGCCTTGGTAGACTGCATATCCTGTTATGGAGGCTGTCATGGAGGCGAGAGACACGGCACCCAGCTCAGTCTTTCCAATATGGCCGACGGTGAAGATGCTGGCCACGGGAAGACTGTACTGCAAGAGGAAAGTCAGGATCAAGGGTGCGGAACTCTTGGTCAGGACTTTGGTTTCTCGTTTCCAGCTCGTATTGATCCTTCCGGCCGCGACTGCTTCGTTCCATTTCTTGTTGATGGTCTTTGGTGTGTCAAGACCTCCGTACGGTCGATCTGGGTCGCCTCCATCGTTTCCAAGCAGCGCGTCGACCTCAGAAGCATCCGCGCGATCGCCAGATTCTTCGTCTGGCGTACTGCGGACCTTTCGCAGTATGGAGAACGAGGCCTTGGGACCAATCCTGGTAGCTGGTCCTACGCTTCCTGATCGGGGGTGTTTCGGTAGAAGCAGATTATTATCGCGGAGCAAACTCCGTTCGTCGTCCCTCACAGCTTCCCGCTCTTTCCTTGATAGATAGCTATGCTTCTTTGCAGAGGTCGATAAGAAGGTCCTTTCGGGTACACTGGATGATGCAATTGCTAATCCTCGAGGGCCGGGGTTGACGTAGGATGGTCGGCGATAAGCATTGATCATGGAATACTGGCGAATGGTCGAGGATCCGGAAGATGATTCATCGTCTACATCCGTATCTTCAGGTTCGGAGGCTGAGTTGTCTTCCTCGACATCTCGGGCAATTGCTTCTTCAGCAATGTCGGTGGCGTGTGCAAAGCCATCCATTTGCGCGGCGACATCATTTGCAAATCCGTTGACGCCGGTGGGTTGGCCGGGCGGTGGGGATGGAGATGGTGGGGCCATTGTTCATTGAGCCCGCCAGAGTCTGCCTCCACCTCTTGAAACTGGGTTGATATCGCAAAGAGGTGCAATTGCTTGGAAGCGAAGATGAGCAGACGGAACAGGGTCTTTAAGAATTCGCGGGTGGAGACTAGGCTGATGCCAAAGAGCCAGTTGGCGTTGGTGCGCAAATGACCGAGAGCAGTAGGTCGAGGCGGACCAGCTAGCGTGATGAAGTTAGCCTCGCGCCCTTTTATGAATGAGTGGTCTCTGGCACGACCAAATGGGCGGTGGCTTCATCTTGTTCGACATGTCGCTGCGAGTATGACTGTTTCTGATCCGAGGCGAGTTGGTGAGTGGATATGCGTAGAGGATTGCAGCCGACACTCGAGTGAGGCGTTGGTTTGCTTGGACGAGCTTTGAAGTGGCGCATTATTGTTTTGACCAGAGATGGCTTGGGTGGTGGTAGGTGGTAGTCGTTGCAAATGGCTTTGCGTTACACACGCTCATGCAACGGCGGAGAGCACAGAGTTTTCTCCCTCTGGGCACACTAGGGAGGTGGATAAACAAGGGTATGCGTATACGGATAGAAAAACTACATTTCTAGCTAACGTCCTCCGTCACCAACAGCGGGGTGCGCTCGCTGTTCCCATTCGCAGCGGCTTCCTGTTGCAGCTTCTTCTGCGCCTTCCTGTCCCGCCACATGAAACCCAAACTCATGGCCAGCAAGCAGCCCTGCAAGCAGCCTGTGAATATAAACAACCCCCATGCACTCCAGCCGCCCGTGCCCAGCCTAGCATACAGACTGGCTGCAAAGACGAAGCTCCCCGGCGTCTGGATGCACATCATCAGCACCGACAGACTGCCCGTCTCCTGCAGACGCCAGGTGGTGATGATCTGGGGAATGTACTGGATGGCCGCCAGGGAGGTGGCCAGGAGACCGAGGAAGTTTGCCCAGCCGCGGACGTGGGAGGGAAGGGCGTAGACGAAGACCACGGAGCCAATGAAGGCGACTATGAAGAAGGCGAGGGACAGGGCGAGGACGAGGACGGCTTCCTTCCAGGTGGGTAGGTTGGACGAGTCGCTGTCTTCGGCGTCCTGGTCGATGCCGGGGATGGGAGGACGCGGGAAGAAGATGAGGAAGAGGAGCATGCTAGCGCTGTGTCAGTAGAGGGGAGAGGCGGAGGGGGAGGGGACGTGTACATGAAGAAGAAGCAGGTCCACTGCACACCGATCTGTGCAATGCCGAGCAGGGCGGCTGCGCAGGGAAAGCTGCCAATCTCCTTGCAGCAGGCCATGTCGGTGGTGCTCTCGGGCAGGGTGAGGATGTTGGCAATGCTCGCCGTGCCCGAGACGGTGCCCAGCAGGACGAAGAGCGGGCTGAGGCCGCGGGAAGAGCGCCGCGATATGATCTTGTAGTGCTGCGGCAGGTAGGAGACGAGGATGCCGATGACGAGGAAGCTGCACGGCGGTTAACGATGCCTGTACGTGTTGAGACGGGTAGTCTTTTCGTTACATGGAGACGGCGAAGTTGACAATGTCGGGGTGGGCCAGCTCGCGACACCGCGCATGGTCTCTTGGCTTCAGCAGGGCGTGCATGGCGTTGGTGTTGTGGTGTTGTGGTTGTGGTGTTGTGGTTGTGGTGTTGTGGTTGTGGTGTTGTGGTTGTGGTGTTGTGGTTGTGGTGTTGTGGTTGTGGTGTTGTGGTTGTGATGTTGTAGTGTTATGTTGTGGTGTTGTAGTGTTATGGTGTTGTGGTATTATGTGTTATAGTGTTGTAGTGTTGCGGTATTATGTGCTATAGTGTTGTAGTGTTGTAGTGTTGTGCTATTGTGGTGTGGTGCTGTTGTGCTCATCGCTGGACTCGGGAGCTCATGACCTGCCGGTGACGCAGACGCGACGGCAGCTGTACGCGACCCACGCTAGCTGCATGCCTCGGCCCGCAGTCGCATCCCCGGGTCCGCCTTGACCTTCACGCTCACCTTCACGCTCACCTCCCCACCTACGTCCACCCCGTACAGCCCATCCCATCCCATCCGCAGCCCCTCCCCAGCATAACACCAATACACATCCCCTACCCACAGCAAATGCGCCTCCCTGTATAACACCGCACCCCGACCATGGAGTTCCTCCCGGCCCTCCAATCCGGCGTCGACGACCTCAAGCCCTCCCTCTTCGAGCTCCTCTCCGAACAGCAACTCTCCACCCTGTTGCCCCCGTCGCTGCGCTACCTCGTTGCCGTCGCCACCCCCGCTACCCGCGCTACCTGCTCCCCGTGCTCAACTCGTTCGATGAGGTGTACGCGCTCGTCATGCTGCTGGTGGAGCGCCACTTCCTGCGCACCTACGGCGGCTCCTTCACCGAGAACTTCTACAGCATGAAGCGCGCCCGCGTCCTGCGCGTAAAGGGGGCGAGGTGCCGCGCGCGCAGATGGGCGCAGGCGAGACCGTGAGGGAGGCTGTGAAGCTGAGCAGCGCCGACGTGTGGAAGAACCTCGCTGTGCTCGTGGGGCTGCCGTGGCTGAAGAGGAAGTTGGATGAGAGCTACGACATGCACGCCGCACACTCGAACCTGCTCGGGCCCGGGTACAACCGCGAGCGCGACGGCCTGCCCACCGGCGCGAGCGTGAAGCAGAGACTGCTGTTCTGGTACAAGTGGTTTCTGCGGAACATCTACCCGAGCGTCAACGCAGCCTACTACTTCTCCCTGCTCCTGTTCAACATGGCCTACCTCTTCGACTCGACCAAGTACCACTCCCCTTTCTGTGGATGATAGGCACGCGGATCCGCCGTCTGGGCACTGCAGACCACGCCGCCATCGAAGCACGCTCACACTCAAACAAGACGCCACCTGCGAGGCCTGGCGAGGGAGGCAGCCTGTTCTCGCCCCGCAACCTGGCAAGGAGCGTCCAGCCACGGCTCCTCAGCTCGCTGAAGATCCTGCTCCCAACAAGTATCTTCGCCTTGAAGTTCCTCGAGTGGTGGCACGCCTCCGACTTCGCACGCCAGCTGTCACGCAAAGCAGCAGAGAACATCGAGCTACCACCGCCCATACTCCCCTCCCTCCCTCCCTCCGCCAACAAGCAAAACTCAAATCACGCCACCATGACGGGTGAGCAGAGCAAACCAAGGCCCATCGACCCCCATCTCCGCCTCCACACTCCTCCCCATCCTTACCGTCCCGCTCCCTGCCGACTCCACGCTGTGCCCCATCTGCTGCACCCCGTCACAAACCCGACGGCGAGCCCTACCGGCTTCGTCTACTGCTACACGTGCATCCACCGCTGGCTCCAAGGAGCGCACGACCGCCAAGTCGCCTTTATGGAGGGCGCCGCGGGCTTTGCGCGGGAACACGGCGGTGGCGATGTGGAGGTGGAAGAGTGGACTAAGGAGGAAGGGAGTCGCGAGGGACGGTGGGAGAGTGGGAAGGGGAGAGACGCCGTGACGGGGCGGAAAGTGCTTGGTGGGACCGAAGGCCTACGGAGGGTAGTTGTCTGAAGAAAGCCATACCATGGGTCAAATGAAATTGGATTCAAAATACCGAATCACGTCCATCCATCCCACCGCCACGAAACAAAACCACTCATCCCCGCCTACCTCTCTCCCACCCGGCAACTCCCCGTGGCTCCGCATTCAGACCCCTCCCTATCAAACCCCCTCCCCTCCAACCACCGAATCTTACGCTTCCTCCTCGAGCTCTCAATGTGTCTAGGCACCGCCTTAGCCTTCCTACCCACCCCCTCCACCCTCTTTTTCACACCCACGACAACCGTCTTCGCCAGCCGGTCCGTCGCAAATGCTGCTTTGTCCAGCAGCGCGCCCTCGGGCACAAACGGGTACAGCACCGCGCGCGCCCAGAGGCTGGGTTTCTTCTCCTCCCGCTTGAATAGCGGATAGGGATCGCGCGGTGCGTAGGGAGGCGGCAGATCGTATGCCTCGGAGAGCGGTGGCCGGAAGGCGGTGCGCTCAGTGGCGTGCATCGGGTGCGTGCGCCGCCGGACGTGCCATTGGCGCTGCAGCTCGCGCAGCTCCTGTTCCCGCGATGCTGGGCTGGGATGGTGGTCCATGAGGGCGGTGAGTCGGCTGTCGGCTGTCACGCGCCGGAAGAGTGGACTCGGCGTTGCCGTGTACCTGGGTAATGTGTCGGGCTCGAGGGCGACTGGGTCTTCCGAGTCCTCCAAAATCATGCCATGGCGCCGTGTGTCATTGAGTAGTCCGACAGTCCGCCTATGGCGCCGCGGCGGCGGAAGCTGCGTTGCGGCGTGGGCGTCCACAGCGGCGGTGGAGTGCGTGTGCGAGTTGTGGGAAGAACGCGTTGAGTTGCCCGTGCAGAACGACGGAGTGGCTGCGCTGGAGGAGTGGAAGGGGTTTCATTGAGCGAACAAGGTTGCTGCAAAATTTGCGTAGCGATGCGATTCGGGTTCAAGGGTAGCCTGGAGCTGTTCAACGGCATGTTCAAGTTGACATAGAGTTGACGGCGGCGGCTGTTGCTGCTGCGGTCGTCGATGGCCTCATTGCTGCCATTTCTTTCTCCTGTGTTTTCCCGGGCCAAACGACAAATATGAATCGTGGACGGAAACAGTGGGCATAGCGAGTGTGAAGAAGTCATAGCGAACGACACTGCACGATCATGTGATCATTGCGTGATGGAAGAAAGGACAAACAGGTAGATGGGGAAGGAAACTGGACGTCAAGACATCTAGGCGGGCTGGTATCAAGTCATGGTGCAATGATGAGTGCGGTCCTTTGCAGGTACCAGTCCCGCCCACGACGCTGGAGCAGCGGGGAGTGGTTCAGCCCATCACATGTTCGATCGATTGTTAGTTAAAGGGTTGAACGGTCGTACCGTAGAAGCGTGCATTGAGCGACTCTAGGTCCAATAGCAGCATCAGACTAGCAGCCCGATGATAGCTATCCACTGTTTGGAGTTGCATCGAGCGTCTTTAGGCGAACAAGTGGCCGCTTGCGGCAGTAGGGTTGTTGTTGAGGCGATCGCGGGGAAGCGGATGGGAGATCGTGGATGGGTGCAGTATCGGCTATTCTCCCGCAACAGCTTGCCCCTGTTACTCCTAAAAATCTTGTGTGCTTGTCAGTTCTTATCTCTTCGGTGCAGTGCTTGTATGCTGTCTGTACGAGTCCCTACCTCAGCCATTGCAACCACTTTCAAAGACGCAAACCGACACAAGGTCGCTACTGAATCCATCCAGCACATCCATTCAGCCCTGATCTAGCGCTTGTGTCTTTCCTCATGGAACCATTGACGATGTAACACTGCATTTGAGATACCCGCTGCCTACGCTTAAGACGACGTCGGCTTTGTGTAATGCTGGACCGAAATTTCGCCGAGTCTAGCGTGAAGTTCCCATTCTTCACCACCTTCCTTCCTTCACTAGGCACAAGCATGCCGAAGGCCATGTCAGATAATGTGAGGCTTGCAGTCACTGATACTCGCCATAGCTGCCGTCAATTTGCAATTGTCGAGTCGAGATGCTGGAGGGATGGCACTGGGTTGTGGTAGTGCAGCATATGTTCCTGAATTAGTGTTTGGGTGATGTATTTTTCGTGAGCAGAGCGACGAGTTGTACATGCTCCTCATGTGGGAAAGCGATGACGTAAAAGAAGGTTGAGACAAAGTTCGCGAATTGTCTGCATGGACTTGAACAATCATCTTGTAGGTTGCAGCACGATGTTGTCAATGAGTCGAACAGCGACTTGGCCGCCTCCCAGGCCTAGCTCTTCGCCTTCTTGGGGCTCCTCAATGGGAAGCATCTTGACGGCACCGCTTAGAATTGCGCCCTTCGTCTCGTCCACTTTCTCTAGTTCCTCCATTGTATCAGGATCTGCAAGACTGATGTAATCCACCTGGAACATGGCTCGCTCGCTAGGCTCCAGTGCTTCCTGCTCGTGCTGGACCCTGTCTCCATGGTCGACTGCAGGCCACAGAATGTCACCGCGCAGGCGCTTACCGTCCTTGTACTGTGCCTCTGCTTTGCGCAATGCTTGGCTCAGTACGATACCTACGTTGCGTCGGCGAGCACCAAGGTACACGTTGCGCGACGACAGCGCTAGTCCATCTGGTTCTCGCGATGTGTCGCAAATGCGAACTTCGGTATCCAGATGGAAGTCCTTGACTAGCTTCTTGATGACGACAGTCTGCTGGGCGTCCTTCTGGCCAAAGTATACCCTGTCTGGTGTGCAGATGTTGAACAATTTCATGCACACCGTCGCTACACCACGGAAGAAGACTGGTCTGGATGCGCCCTCCAATAGCTGTCCGAGCGGGCGCATCTCAATGAAGCTGCCTACTCCAGGTATGCTGCTGTCTGGAGGCGAGGTAGGATACATGGTGTTGGTGCTCGGTGCAAAGACAGCGGAGACTCGGCCCTTGCCCTCTCTCGCCAGCTCTCTGTCCAAGTCGCGTAGCTTCTCCATATCCGTCTCCCATGTCTTTGGATAGGATGCCAGGTCTTCATTCTCGCCGAACTGTGTAGGGTTCACGTAGATGGTGACCCACACGTCGGTGTTCTCGACTGCCGCCTGCCTTACCAGCGACATGTGGCCCTCATGCAGTGCGCCCATGGTTGGGACCAGGCCCACGGTGCGATTACCCAGCAGAAGATCGCGCCGAAATTTGCGCAAAGGCGCAACATGGTGGAAGACTTGAGTCAGGTCGTTGACGGCAAAGGCGCTGGCGCGTGGTGCAGTTGAGCATAGGTAGCGGGTGCCATTGCGGGGGAAGGAAGCTCGAGGAGCCGGTCCAAAGCCGCGAGCAAGACTGCAGCGTGCTGTAGGAACTAGATTGCATTAGCCGCATAGTCCAGCAAGCGTGTGTGGTGGTGAAGTGTACCGGCTGCTGTGCGGAGGTGTGCCATGAGGAGGGATGCAGGGCGTGCGGCCATAGCTCTTTCTTGACAGCGTTCAAGTTGCCAAGTCGTGGCAGTCGCGATGGGAGAGTCGCCCGTTCGCAGCGGATGAGGGGGAGAAGTTTGACAGGCCCATGTCCAGCATTGCGTCCAAAAGAGCAAAGACGTCTCTGTTCTGCCGCGTAGATGTCGTACTATCAGGCATCACGTGCCCGTTGCGGCTTGCGGCTCCACCTGTGGGCTCCTTAGCGTCGACCCACCAAAAAAGTTGGTGAATGCATGCGCCAGCTGAACCCCACCGCCGGCGTGCAGTACCACAACACAACACACAACACACGCCACATACCACATACCACACACCACAAGCAGACATGGCCGACGATGGCATGCTCCTCAACTTCTCCATACCCGAGAGCGGCATCATTGCGAAGCCGAGCATAAAAGGCGGCTCATGGAGAAGTCGCCTCACTGCGAAGAAAGCGGCGCAGAACTGGCACACCAAGGCAACAGCACGACTCACTGGAGAGGTGGTGCCTAAGAAGGCCCAGGAGGGAAAGGGCACAGATGTGAACCGCACAGAGCTGGGCCCTAGGACAAGGCGCGTGTCCAAGAGCCCAGAGCCTGCAGAGCAAAGTGAACGGCCTGTGAAGAGAGCGCGTGTGAGTGGAGACTTCAAGCCGAGAGACACAGAGAGGGCAGCGCCGAGCGACTTCAGACCGCAGGCAACAAGCAGTGCGCCCAAGCAGTTCCAAGCGAGGCAGGAGGCACCCAAAAAGGGCAGCAAACAGATCATCTCGTCTCTCTTCACGTACAACCCCACTTCGACCACCAAGACGCAGCCCGCTGAGCGAACCGCCGAAGACGATGCGCCCATTGAGCCTTCCAATGCCCCTCTCAGCAGCGAGCTGAACACGTTCACCTCCCTCGCTATATCGCCGACACTTGCCACACACCTGTTGAACAAGATGGGCATGAAGGCACCCACAGCCATTCAGAAAGCTGCAATCGCACAACTAGTCAAGGACGACTCGGATGCATTCATACAGGCCGAGACGGGTTCCGGAAAGACGCTGGCCTATCTGCTGCCCATTGTACAGAGACTGATGGAGCTCTCGGCAAACATGAAGAAGCGGAAGGATGCAGGTGACGAGGCCGTGCAGAGGAGCTCAGGGCTGTTCGCTATTATCCTGGCGCCGACTCGAGAACTGAGCAAGCAGATTGCGCTTGTGCTGGAGAAGTTGCTAGGATGTGCGCATTGGCTTGTAGCAACCACAGTCATTGGTGGGGAGAAGAAGAAGTCTGAAAAGGCGCGGTTACGCAAGGGTATCAACATTCTAGTCGCCACCCCTGGACGACTCGTCGATCATCTCGAACACACCGAAGTACTGGATGTGAGCAACGTAAGGTGGCTTGTGCTGGACGAGGGTGACCGAATGATGGAACTCGGCTTCGAGCAGGACATGCAAAAGATCATCGGTCAGCTCAACCTGCGAATGCGAGCACACAAAGAGGGCAGATCAGTAATTCCAGGGTTACCCGAGAAACGAACGACCGTCCTCTGCTCCGCTACAATGAAGATGGATGTGGAAAGGCTCGGCCAGATCAGTTTGAAGGACGCTGTGCACATTAAAGCAGACCCCGCCGATAGAGACGAGAACGCCGTGGAAGAACGAGAAGATCAAGGCTTCTACGCGCCAGCTCAATTGAAACAGTCATATGCCGTTGTAGCTCCCAAGCTCCGGTTGGTGTCTTTGTTAGCCTACCTCAAGCGCACGTTCGCACGGAAAGGCTCGGTTATGAAAGCCATCGTCTTCATATCCTGTGCCGACTCGGTCGACTTCCACTTTGACCTACTATCAAGCAACCTCGAGGGCGACAAGCCAGATAGTGTTAAGAAAGACACAGCAGATGAGGATGCTGACGCGACAGACAAGGAGAAGAAGAAGGCCATCGCCCAATCGGATCCTACAAAACTGGTTGTTACCCACGCCGAATCTCCCATTCTATCCTCGAAGACGCACACAGTCACAGCCTACCGCCTACACGGCTCCCCCAACAATCTCTCCGAACTTCCACCCTCGCACACTTCACCAAGAACAATGAAGCATCCGTCCTCATTGCCACCGATGTCGCATCCCGCGGTCTCGATCTTCCCAACGTCGACCTGGTTGTTGAATTTGACCCTGCCTTTGCCCGCTCCGACCATCTGCACCGCATCGGACGTACAGCGCGTGCCGGACGTGATGGCCGCGCCTGCGTATTCTTACAACCAGGCTGCGAAGAAGGCTACGTCGAAGTTCTCAAGTCTGACCGCAAAGACAACGAAGCAGGCGTACATCTCATCCGCCAGGATGCCGATGACATCTTGAACAAGGGACTAGTCACGACTGGTATCATCGAAAAAGGCGCATACATGGAGAAGGCCACAGACCTACAACTCGCCGTTGAGCGGTGGGCACTCGCAGACCCCAAACGCCTTGAGGCAGCCCGCCGTGCATACCAATCCCACATTCGCGCCTACGCCACTCATGTAGCAGACGAGCGTGTCTACTTCGACATCAAGTCCCTGCACCTGGGTCACTTGGCCAAAGCCTTCGCGCTCCGCGAGAGGCCGAGCGGTATGAAGGTGCCCGGCCTGCGTACCGGTGCTGGACGAGAGGATAAGAGGCCTGCAAAGGTTCGTGGCGCACCGAAGATAGACGGCGCGAGTAGGAAAGCGGACAAGGTGCAGCCGAAGAAGGGCATTCAGGATCTGGATCTGCCGCTTGGTGCGGATGAAGAGGAGAGTGCGAAGATGAGGAAGGCGGTTAGAGCCAGAGAGAAGTTCATGAGGCATGCTGGTATGGCGTCGGAATTCAATCTGGGATAATGGGAATACAGTTCATTCTGCGCCAGTTCAAATCGATTATATTGCATTGCGGTATGCCCGCATTGTACGCCAAACTTTGATGTCTCGCGCAACACAAGTAAATACTGAGCTCCGTCATCCTCGGGAGTGTCCGCACTTCGTATCCCCCTTTGGAAGCTCCTTCTATTCAAGACGAGTCGAAAGTGATTGTGGAGACGTTCGTCATTGTTTAGGCTGATGATGCAGGAAGCTGATTGGTAGCATGCGTCGACATATGAATACGAGCAATATAAAAGTCGGAGATCGCCCGTTGCATGCGGGGAACCTGGAGCACGTCGCAGTGATGTCGCTGTGTTTATATAGCTGAAGCTGGGCGACGTCTGGTGCTTTGACACAGTCGTGTCACTATCTAGCCACAATGCGGTGGATTCTCGTACTTGCAGCAGCGATTGCTGTCGCTGCAGCTGGGGCCGTTGAAGGCGTCTCCAGCGGCCGAGTCTCGACTAGGCAGACTCCCAGTTTACCAAACAACTTCAAATGGGACTCGAGTGGTGCTCTTGTAGGACCTAGGAGTGACGGGCGCGGTATTGATGGCATCAAAGACCCGTCTGTCGTCTTCTACAAGAACGCTTACCATGTTTTCGCCAGCACGGCGCAGGCTTCGGGCTATAATCTTGTCTACTTCAATTTCACCGACTTCTCTAAGGCTAGCGCCTCGACATTTTACTATCTGGACCAGTCGGCAATCGGCTCCGGATACCGCGCGGCTCCGGAGGTCTTCTACTTCGCGCCGCAGAAGCTATGGTACCTGATCTACCAGAACGGCAACGCAGCGTACTCGACGAACAAAGATATCAGCAACCCGGCAGGCTGGACAGCACCCAAGGATTTTTACGCCGGCACACCGCAGATCATCACCGACAACATCGGCGATGGATACTGGGTGGACATGTGGGTGATTTGCGATGCGTCGACCTGCCACCTCTTCTCCTCAGACGACAACGGACACCTCTACCGCTCGCAGACGCCAGTGAGTAGTTTCCCCAATGGTATGAGCGAGCCCGTGATCACGCTCAACGATACGCGCAACGCGCTTTTCGAAGCAGCCAACGTGTACCACGTCGGTGGGGGCAAGTACCTGCTGCTCGTCGAAGCCATCGGCAGCGACGGAAACCGGTACTTCAGGTCCTGGACGAGCCGAAACCTGGCCGGCCCGTGGACGCAGCTGGCAGCCACCGAGGCGAATCCATTCGCGAGGTGGAACAACGTCGTGTTCAGTGGCACACCGTGGACTAGGAGTATCAGTCATGGGGAGGTCGTGAGGACGAATATCGATCAGACGTTGACTATCAGTCCGTGCAAGCTGAGATATCTGTATCAGGGACTGGATCCGAGTGCCGGTGGAGACTATAACAGCTTGCCGTGGAGGTTGGGATTGCTAACGCAATCGAACTCCGCTTGTTAAGTGTATTGGAGAGGAAGTGGGTGCTGCTCATAGTTGAAAGGGATTGGAGCTGGACTATGGGTGACGTCCAGCGTTGGCTGAGAGTTGCGCCTAGAAGAAACCTAGGGTTGGCATTAGATGATTCCAAGGCGTGAGTCCTCAAACCAGATGAAGCAAAGTTGTTAAACTCATTGTTGTTGATGTGAGAGTGTACGGACAGGAGGAAAGTGCGAACTTTAGCGCATAGACGCCGTTGCACCTCCTCCCTAAACTCAGGCCATCACAAGGTTTAATACAACACGATCGAAATGGTAACTTTAGACTCCTGTTCAATGATCACTGCACCTCGATACTGGGGCATTCACATTAGTGTAGCTTATGTCTCCTAGAAGAATCTTCAGCCCCCTCGGAGATGAGAGGGGTTCGTCCAATCACACCAGTTCGGCTTCCATCCCTACCGGTACCCGCGCGATAACATTAGCCTCCGTCTATCCCCTTCAACTCTCAACATTCCTGTGGCGTACAACACGCAAGGTCCCAGGTATGGAAGGTACATCTGCATCTAGCGAAAGTCAAGCAGGCTTACGGGCGGTATGTGTGGCTAATGAAGTCTTAGTACCAAATATCACACTGACACTGGGCTAGTGTGACCAATGTAGGGCTCGCAAGGTACGGACCTTCGGCAGGATATCCGATAACAAAACGCCACATTACTGACCCTTGTACCTGACAGATACGTTGTGACAAAGGAAGGCCCTGTGCGAGCTGTCGTGCTTCGAACCTGGTCTGCCAGGCATCCGGTAATAGGCCTAAGGAACACCGACAACGAGTACTCATCTCCAGCAAATAGTGAGTATTTATGTCTCATAGCTGACGTCGTTCCGTTTTCAAAACTTGCCATCACATTTTTTGGCATGTGCATGAAATCTTCTCATTGAGTACTGTTGCCCGGTTCTGACATGGGTCAACCTTTCACTTAAGCCAGTCCATACAAGGTCAAAAGTCTGACCTTATGGTTCTAGTGAGTCGAAGATCGATGCGATTGGAGATCGGCTCGCCGGTATTGAAAGAACTTTGCATGACATGAAGACAACTTCATCACAATCGGCGACGCCACACAGCCACATACAGCCATCATCGTCCCCATCAGTAGGGAATTCGGTCAGCGCTACCCCTGCTCCTATACCAGCCTCCAATATTCAACACTTCGAAGGAAACACATCTCTCAGCGCGTATACCACTTCTACAAATGACCACCTACAGCGAGCTCTGCGCAACAGCCAGCTATTGCTGCAAGACCCAGAACTCGCCGCCGCTTTGACATCCCTGAGTCAGATAGTATCGACACAGAACGTCTACCCTGGAGAAAACGATATCCCAGTTATTGAGAGAGTCAAGAAGAGTACGCAACGGTACGATGTGCCTCCCGCAGAGGTAGTCTCGAGAGTACTTCGAGAATGCGAAGAAATTTACGATACAGTTATCGGTCTCTTCTATCCAGTTAGGCCATACAAGGAGATTGTGGCTCTCTGCAAGGAGCTCTACTTCAATATCGATGACATACCAGTGGCGAGTCTCATTGTGGCGTTCGGCAGTCTCTACTTTGTCTTCAAGTGCTATCAGTTCTTATTCACCAAGAATGACCCACGCCAAGATGAGTTCCAACTGTACACTAAAATGTTTTTAAGGAACATGATGGATTTGATTAGTCTCCTTCCTGTCCTCATGGCACCCACCGTTGATAACCTTGAAGCTCTGTTACTCGGAGTAAGTGCATGGCGCGTCTGATTACCTGTGTTTAGTCAAGATGCTAACACCATCACAGGCCTATTATGCTGTCGAGTCTTCTAAGCCTTCATTGTGCTCTGCGCTTATATCGAAGGCAACCCACCTCTGCCTCACTCTAGGTTATCATCGCGCAGACTCGATGGTCAAAGATTCACCAGAAATACGCGGACGAAAAGTTCACCTTTTCTGGTTTCTCTATACCATGGAAAAAGGTCTTTGCCTTCGTCTTGGTCGTGCATCGTGTATACAAGAGTACGACATTGCCGTTCCCATGCCTCTAGTGACGGGCGACGAAAACTTTAGAGCTCGTGAAGGCTTGATCCGCTTCTGGTGCAAACTTGCTGGGATTCAAGGACGCGTGTACGAGGATCTCTACAGTCCTCGTGCACTGAAACAGCCCAGGGCGTCAAGAGCTGCTAAGGCCGATTCGCTCGTCTTGGCAATCAGACAAATGTGGGTTGAACATGAGCAGATTGGGCTTATACCGGGGACACCCGAAGAGGCGTACGATGTCTTCATGCTGGGCGATAAAGTCACATTGTCTACCACACTCACATTGGTACTCAGAGCTGTGCCATCAACTGACAGTCAGTCAATGTCCTGCAGTCAAGATTGTCTTGCTGCAGCCAGGCAAGCAATGCAACTTCACCAGACGTGTACGACAAAGTTTGCGACCATGACTGACAAACATGTCTTCTTGGAGTACCTTCACTGGACTCTGCTGCATACACCATTCACTCCATTCCTGGTCATCTTCTGTCACATCATCGAGACACAGTCTGCCAGCGATCTGGCGATGCTTGGTGACTTTCTGGAGACTTTACAGCCCGCTCGCGGCACATCGAGTGCCATCGAGAAGATGTTCCTGGTGTGTGATGTCTTCCACCGTGTTGCTAAGCTCTTTATTGGAGCGGCTGCTAGGAATCCCAGTTTCTCTAACTCTACCACGCCTGACCAGCCGACACAGACGCAGCTCAGGAAGGAGCTTAATCCGTTCATGACAAGGATTGGTATTAACAACACTTACGATGCCGGATTTAATGGCAACGAGTTCGATTCCTATACCAATCCTGCTCAGTCGAACACCACATACGGTATGGACACCTTTACCCCCACTGGAAACATGGGAGAATGGTTCTCAGAAGATCAGCTTATCACAACACTACTTGGGAATGACTTCAACTTTGTAGACCCGAACATAGCACCCATAAATAATGGCGGGCAGTTCATGTGAAGCTCACCCAATACAAAAACCGCTATTGGTGGTGTACTATGGGCACCAAGAAATACCACCACTTTAGAACATCTTGTTTACCCCACTCCACTCAGGCTCCGCTAGATGGGATATATACACGACTCCGGGCCACGAGGCCATTGGTGCTTTCTCTGGGCATCTTTTTGCCTGCTTTACAACCGCGTCGCCAAGAACTTTCTCAACCTCAGCTCTTTCTAATTCCTTCTCTATGTTCTCCTTCAATGGTACCAGCACATTCCAGGCAGAACTATTACGCCCAAAGTCAGTAATCACAGCAAGTCTGACAAGCTTCGACAGCTCCCTGATTCTCTCTGCAATTTGAGGACTTGTGTGGCAGGCGATGGCTGTCCAGACGTCGTGCTTGTCAGCCTGGCTGACGTTAAACTGGTCCAGATGATTCACCGCCGCATCTCCGCCTTCTATCTCAAAACGCTAGGATCCGTCATACTCGTCGGTTGTACCAATGTCGTGGAGCAAGCATGCAGTGAAGAGGAGGTCGTGCTTTGCGGGGTCGGTGGCATAGATGGATGCCGAATGTTCGGCGAGAGCTTTGGCATACAGATAGACTCGCATGCTATGACTGAGTATCGATGGCGCTAGTAGAATTGAGGCGTGTTCGAACGTGATTTGGGAGATGGTTGTTTTGGGGACGTTGTCAGTGTACGCACCGCTCCAGTGCGCTGTTGCGCTTTTAGCTGTTGCAAGGTTGGGCGGTGGACACATTGTGAGAGACGAAGATGTCGATAGTTCTAAAGAACCAAAGATTGCAGTAGATAATATAGGGTTTTGTGGTGCTGGTATAGTAAGTCATAGATAATTTTATAACCCTTTGAAAACATTCTCCATGCCTTACTGCTCAATCAGGCAAGTCCAAGAATAAGCGAGCCTCAGTCTTACTGTCTCATACTTTCCATGCTGATACAGCAGGGAAGGACCGAAGTGAACTGAAGGCATAGTGACACATCGCAATTCGTAGGTACGGAGTTAATACTTCTATACAGACTCTTATGGGCTCAGTCTGTCAACCTTCCACTCTCCTTCGCCATTCTCCTTCACCACCCATTCATATTTGAACCGGTCATGCAGACGGCTGGGTCTACCCTGCCAGAACTCAACAACTTCGGGAATCACTCTTAATCCACCCCAAAATTCAGGGACTGGGATCTTCTCCTTTCCCTCGAACCGCTTCTCAACATCTTCAACCCTTTTCTCGAGCTCCTCCCTCCCCTCGAGCACCTTACTCTGCTGACTCGCCCAGGCTCCGATCCGGCTACCTCGAATCCTCGTGTCGTAGTAGACCTGCGATTCCTCCGACTTGAGCCGCTCAACTCTTCCCTCGACTCTGACCTGGCGCTCGAGTTCCCTCCACCAGAAAGTCAGCGCTGCATGCGGGTTGCTGTTTACGTCTGATGCCTTGCGACTGGTATCCCAGTTGGAGTAGATGACGAAGCCTTTGGAGTCGAGTTCCTTCATATAGACCATACGCGCGGATACTTTGCCGCTGGGGAGCTCAGCCGTGCTGAAGGTCACAGTTTCTGGCTGGTAGACACCGGCTTTCGTTGCTTCCTCAAACCAAGCGTGGAATTGGTCGGTGGGTGAGGGGAGGAGGTCAGCCCGGTCGAGCGCACCTTTGGTGTATTGGGTTGCGTGACCGGGATCTTCCGAGTTGGAAGTTGGTGCGAAGATCTTTTTGGAGGAGTTGTTGGTCGGTACGGGGTTGAAGCTGAGTGTAACATGTTTGCGGAGGGCTGTCTCGACGGCCCCAGGCAGATGTTAGATGCACCAAAATTTGCAATCAGTTTTCGAAGTTGAGATGGCGCACTCCGGGCTAGCATAAGTGTGATCTTTCGTCTCGTGGTTGGAAAGAAAATGTGGATGGTGGAGTGGCGTGACTGGGAAAAGGTGAACGAGCTGTGATGGTGAGTCTTCACGATCGTGAGCAAGCGGGGTGACGTAACTATCTAGTATGTTCGAATCTCGGAGCCAAGATCACCAGCAAGTGCTACAACAACGATACTGCAGTATAATGTGAAGTCGCAATTGTGCTGCAACAAGTGAACTTCGACACGTGCAACGCTTTTGTCTTGTGTGCAACTGGTACATAGTGTGGCGTCATAACGCGGTTGCTTCATTGGCCCGCGAGTGAACCGAAACCCCGCCTGTAAAGCTTCCATGTCATTGCAGCGCCTTTGCCGCTTCGACCTCAACCTGCGGGACTTGACACAGCCATGGGTACCGCATCGAAATCATACCAGTACGATCTAGGAACCTATCACCGGAAGGTTACGACGGCAAATGCAGAGGCGCAAGTGTGGTTTGATAGAGGCCTCATTTGGAGCTATGCCTTCCATCACGAAGAATCGGCGCGCTGCTTCGAACGTGCGATTGCTGAAGACCCAGAATGTGCGATGGCATACTGGGGGTAAGTTCGATCTGGAGTACCTGTATGGGACTGATAAAGGAGCTGACTTGAATAGCTTGCCTTCGCTTTAGGCCCAAACTACAACAAGCCGTGGGACCTCTTTGACGAAAATGAGCTGAAAACAACTCTAGAGGCGATTGAACATGCACTTACAGAAGCTAAGAACTATGCGCCGAACTCAACGGAGCTTGAGCAGGCACTCATCGAGGCGATCCAGTCCCGCGTGCCGAAAGGGCTCAGAGAGCCTGATTTCAAAGCGTGCAATGAAGCCTACGCTAAAGCTATGGAGTCGGTGTATAAGGACTTCCCCAATGACCTCGATGTAACGACTTTGTTCGCCGACTCTGTTATGAACCTGTCCGCATGGAACCTTTGGGATTTGAAGACCGGCGAGCCAACTCCCGGATCTCGCTCAATGGAGGTCAAAGGGTTCCTTGAGAAAGCACTTGAGCACGACGATGTATATGAGCACCCTGGCATTCTCCACTTGTATATCCACCTGATGGAGATGAGCTCGACGCCTGAGGTCGCACTAGTTGCCGCAGACCATCTTCGCAACCTCGTCCCTGATGCGGGGCATTTGGTCCACATGCCGAGCCACCTTGACATCCTCGTAGGGGACTATCGACGGGCCATAGCTTCCAATGCTGATGCCTGCCTGGCTGACGAGAAGTACCATAACGAACACGGCGGAGATAACTTTTACTCTTTCTATCGTATGCACGACTACCACACGCTGATTTATGCCGCCATGTTCGCTGGCCAGTTCAAGGTTGCTCTGGAAGCGGTGAGCCGGATGGAACGATCATTGCCGGCATCCCTCCTCAGCATTAACAGTCCGCCCATGGCAGACTGGCTTGAGAATTTCTCCTCAGTACGTGTTCACGTGCTTGTCCGCTTTGGCCGTTGGCGGGACCTGCTTGCGCTGCCTTACCCAGAAAACAAAGACCTGTATTGCGTGACGATTGCGATGATACATTATGGAAAAGGTGTAGCACATGCCGCCACCGGAGACGTTGAGAAAGCCCTCAAGGAGCGTGCAGCTCTCAAAGAAGCAGTGAAGCGGATTCCGTCGTCCCGCATCTGTGGAGACTTTCCGAACCGGTCGAACATCGTCCTTCAGGTCGGCGAGGCAATGCTCGATGGGGAGATAGCCTATCGGCAAGGTAATTACGACGCCGCCTTTAGCCATCTTGAGGAAGCGATCAAACGCGACGACGCTCTCACTTATGCAGAGCCTTGGCCATGGATGTCACCGACACGGCATGCGTATGCTGCTCTCCTGATGGAACAAGGCAGGGTTGAAGATGCGGCTGCCGCGTACAAGGCGGATCTAGGGTTTGACGATTCTCTACCAAGGGCAAGGCAGCATCCAAACAATGTCTGGGCTTTGCATGGATACCACGAATGTCTTGTCAGACTCGAACGGAGCGACGAAGCGGGAATAGTGCGTCAACAACTTCGCTTAGCTGAAGCTGTCGCGGATGTCACCATTGAGTCAAGCTGCTACTGTCGCAACGCTGGGAATGCTTGATAACAACCCTTGAAGGGTCCGAATAATAGTCATGCATCAGCGGTTGTGTACTGCCGGAAGGGCTTCTCGACTCGCGCGGATTGTTTGAAGTTACTAAGCGACATTTACCCCTCACTAGCACAATACTCCTTTCCCTTCAGTCTTGTGAGGCGAACATTGTCATTAGGAAAAGCAATTGTGGCCTATTGATGCTCATGTTTCTTCGATCCGACAAAGCTGACCTTCAGCCCCTGAAGAAACTTTGAATGATGCTGTCGCCCTCATCAATCTGCTTCCGCATCCGAGGACATGGTCAGTCTCGAGAGCCAAGCGGGGCAACCTCCGTACCAATGTTACTACCTCTTCATGCATTCGACGGTCCTGGTACGTGCACATTAGCATAGGCAGCCTATGAAGACTCACAACTGCTCTTTCATCTGTCATAGATACTGAAGGTACATCACCTTTTGCTAGAAGAGAGCTGTTAGAACTTTTTAATCAACATTTAACAGTTATAGCTATTATAATTGTCAAAACAACCGTACTGTTTATCTGTAGGGCTGGGTTAGGCCCCCACAAGAAGTGCCGCGGCGCTACCCCTACCACGTCCAAGCTGGCATTGTGGCCGCGAGATCCGCGTGTCCTCCATGTGGACATGACAGATGGATGCCTGCCATGGTAAACAGCCGCCTTGCTCTGCACGATCTGGTGTCCTCGCTTAACCCACTATTGTAGCCCAAAACGGGAATCTGTCCGACGGATCACGGATCCTTCCCGTCCCTGTCGCCATGCAACCAAACCTTCCATGCACCGGTTTACGCCGTCTCACGTCGCGCCACCACGCCCTATCAGGACTTGATCGCGGCACAAACACGGGATGTTTCTTTGGGACCGAAAAGCTGTCAGTCACGGTTGCGGCCGCGAGCATCCGCGATGGTGGGACTCGATGCAACTTTCTCCTTGTTGGGCAGGATGCATCCCTCCATGGGTTTTCAGAATCCGGAGGGCGCCTCCGAACCCTGACAAGAGTTGAAATACTATGTATTGGGATCAACTTTGATCTGTCGGTTTGTCAGGGAACTCACGGTAAAGATCACCAGCGGCAGGGGCATTGATCCCGGTCCTGTTCTCCTTAAATACACCAACTTATATGTAGATCGCGCTCGAGGTTGCAGTTAAAGCTGTGTGCCCAAACCCGGGCATGCTTCCTAATTAGCCTTGGGCGCTGGTGTATCCCGGGCTGCTGTGCCGCCTTGCCCCTGGTTTTTCCCATGTTAAATCAGTCTAGGTTCATGTATCCAGGGTGAAGGGTTCGGACACCTAAATGCTTTAGTCTTTCCTTCGGCATTGTGCCTGGTCTTCTTAAGAATCCGGGGAAACTGAGGTTTGCACGTCAGTGGTATTCATCACGTATCATCAATCATGGTTGGGAACCGAGGGCCAGAGCTACAGGCGGTATGTTCGACGATGGTGTCGCTGTCATTTGTGTCAGTGGTGCTTCGAGTTTACGTTCGGAGTCGTATCGTGAAAGCTTTTGGATGGGACGACTTCTTCATGGTCCTCGCTCTTGTAAGTTGGTCCTGGGACTAGCCACAGACGAGTCATATACTGACCACCATAGTTGTTCAATGTGATGTTTGCAACTTGCGCAATTGGTGGCATCCATTACGGTACTGGTAGACACATGAAGGATCTCAGCGATGAGGCGACTCTCAAGGCTATGCGAGTAAGTGCGCCAATTCATTATACTCTGATTCACAACTAAATAGAGTAACAGTATTGGTGGTACTGCTACATTGCCTATTGCTGGGCCATGATTTTGGTCAAAACCTCGATTGGTCTTTTCCTACTTCGCGTCACGATCAAGCCACTCCACCGATGGATCATCTATATCGCCATGGGTCTCACTGTTTTGACCGGCCTGGTCTTCTTCTTCGTTACTCTCCTTCAATGTACACCCTTGTCGTACTTCTGGGACAAGAAATCTCAAACAGGGTCGTGCATCAACGTCGACATAATCGTCGCTCTTACTTTCCTTTATAGCGCCGTTTCCGTCGTTTGCGACTTCACATTTGCTATCCTTCCCATCTTCCTCGTATGGAACTTGAACATGTCTGTCAAGACAAGGGTATTGCTTATTCCTATCCTGGGAATGGCTTGCGTAGCAAGTGTTGCAGTCCTCTGCCGTATGGCGTACGTTGAGGATTTCAAGAACCCCGACTTCCTATGGGCCACTGTGGATATCGCGATCTGGAGTGACGTTGAACAAGGTCTCGCGATCACTGCCGGTAGTCTTGCAACCCTCCGCCCACTATACCGCATATTTGCAACACACTTCGGCATAAACACAACGGGAAAGGGCGAGAGTGGTAAAAACAATGCACCGCAGTGGTATGGTGCACCATGTATGGCCAAAGAATCAAAGAGGAAGAATACGTTTCATTTTGGTGCATTGTTAAAGACCGAGAAAGGAGTCGAGAAAGAGGAAGACTATGGCATGGGAAATCTGCAGCCCATGCGCTTGAGGGATGACCTGCTCGACGAGACCCAATTTGAGAAGAGGGACAAGGGGTTCAGTTCGTGGACGGTATCAGCTGGCCGCAGGAGCTTCGATGAGGAGCATGTCGTGCCCAAACTACCGTCAGGACAGATTACGATGCAGAAAGATGTGGTTCAGGAGTCGGAGAGACGGTCATTCTAATCACCAAAAAAATCACAATGACAAGTACGAGCCTCAAAAGATGCGAAAATACGCACATCAAAATACATTACATTAAAACAGTGTTTGCACAGTCTTTCATTGCGAAGATACCCGGATTTAGACATGATATAGACTATGTAGATAATTAATCAACCACACACTCAATCTCATAGTCAACTCTAGCTTTACACTTTCTGGTGCACAGTCTGAACATCACAATAGAGTTTGAGCTCATCTTGGACTTGCGCTGTACTTGTTCCGGAGGAACTCTTCCACTTGTACATCAGTCGGCCCTTCTGAACTTTCGGGCGCTCTCGTGGAAGGTGGTTCGGTTCTTAGCCGTACCGAGGGAGTGGTTTGTGCGGGAGGATCAATGGGGTGCTGGGTCGGCGCCTCTTCTCCAGAAGCTTGTTGTGGAGGAACATCGTTTGAGAGAACTGTCGGTGCGGCCTCGCTTTGCGACTGTGCTGGGGCTCCAGTAGTGTCCTTGTGTTGAACTTCTCTGGGTGTGCCCGTTCGCTCGTTCGTCGGAAGTAAATCGCCGTGGTAAGGCTTTTGGACAGTCTGGACAGCCTCCTTGTCCACCTTCCAAATACCGCCTTTGCGATCGATGGTAAAAGATCTGGGGTCGTGCTTTGCCAGGGTTTCGAAGACATCGTCATGCCCAACGTCCTTGAAGAAGCGGCTTTTCCAGCTTGTTCCATTAGCAGCCTCGTCTTTCCTCATCTGCCGTTGACCTTGTTCGACTATTGACTTCGAGTCTGCAGCACCCTTCATATCACCTCTTTTAGGGCGGCGATTACATCACCCCACGCTCTCCGTGATTCCCATGGGTCTTGGTCAGATATGTCCTCAACATGTAATGGTAACGACTTTAGCGTCGCGAAGTCGAGTTTCTCAATTTGCTTCCCTGATCGCACATCCTCAAATGTTGATTCGCCATTCCAAGCTCCTTTAGCCTCATACAAAGTCTCCTCTGGACGGTCAATATGGAACAACTTCGCCCCGAACCCGTTCTTTTGGCCACCACCGAAGAATGACTTTCCTTCGAACTTGATTTGCGACACATATCCAGTCGAAGATATGAGCGAATAATCACCTTGCAATTCTGGGTATGGCTTGCCACCCAGGAGGCCTTTGACCTTGACGTTGGGGACCGGCATTAGGTAATCCTCGTCATATCTGTCGATATGTAGGATAGCATAGCCCTTTTGCTTTATGCTGACGCTGCCGGAAAATGTAATTTCCTGTTCCGTGAACCCTTCTGCCCGGACACCATGCTTGTCGTTCCATATGTAGCAAGCTGTGATGGGCGGATGATGGCTGACCTGTTCAGACACAAGTCGCGTCTCTCCAAGCTCTTCATCCTCCCACTTGCCCAAGAACAATTCGCCCAAAAATGCATTCAATGGCTTCTTCACCCCTTCCTGCTCGCTTTTACCAGAATATTGCTGGTTTCGAAGCGCACCCATGAACGATTCCAACACATTCAAGGCCCTTTGCTCCTCGGTATCTCCCCATGCTTGTCGAACGAACAGATGTGCATGATCACACCAGTACTGTGGGATCTCTACGGTTGAATTCTCAGCTAGAAGGAAGGGAGGTGCTGTGATGTTGGAAAGATCTCCAGATATTGTTGCGATGGACGCGAGGAAGTCTTTTAGTGCGGACCTGTTCGTAGCAATTGAAGTATCTCCCATAGTGTTTTCTTTGGATTTCAGTGTAGACAGATTTTGGACTTGGAAATATTCACGCTTTGGCCCTTGTAATATGGGCGAAGTTGGCTGCATCGTCACTGATGTATGGTGTTGTTGCTGAAGCGCCCAGTTCAGATGGTCGATGACGTCGTTCAACTGGTTGGCGCCGAATCCAGCTGCTGCGCCTTCGCTGCGCTACGAATCCACCAACGTGGCCAGGCGACCACGATCTAACTCTCCAAACTCGATGCGCGCAATATTTGCTGTTAATAGGAGACATCTAGCAGAACCATTCTTTTTCTAACGACAGATTGTCGTCGAACTTGGCAGCCTTCAATGCTCAGCCCTTTCAGCGACAGCAACACGTAACGCAAAACAATCCACCCGGCTAATTGATCAGAGACGCATGGACTTGACATCTTGAAAAGCCATTTGCTCACTACTCATTCTATTTTGAGAGGTTGATGATGCTCCGGACGTCCCATGACCTGGAATCTACTGACAGCACAGCAATGGTGTTTAGGAAAGGGTCCTGAAGAGTCCGAACGGAAAACAAGCTCCGCGATGGGTTTCCAACTTATGGAACTACAAAGGCCTTTTCTCTGTTATGAAGGGCGCATTCTAGTAGGCTAGGAAGGCCAAGCAGCCACATCCCACGTTCTTGCCAACAAGCTCTCACGAAAATATAGCGAAGCTACCCTATTTCTTCTCGACGCCGTGAAGTGCCCATATCTTCGGCTCATGTCGGACCCAAGAAACGTCTTAGGCTTTTGGCGGTCACCCTACCTTTCCCCACAAAGTCAGACCACCTACATACACATAGAAAGCTCCAAGACAAGGATTCCCCATGGATGTGGTTAGCTTGCCCTTGGCACTCCTTCTGATCAAGTTCTAGCGCTTTTGTGATGTGGGTTATCTTCTCCACCGATATCAGATAACGATTTACAGCCTCGACGCTTCATCGGCGGCTTTACATAAACGTTCTTTGCGGTACTGACTCTCGCGTGTGAGCGGGCTTACTTGGCAACAGTAAAAGTAGGACGATGACGATAGCATGCTTACGCCTCCCGACGGCGAAAGATAAGAGCCTTGGTAATGAGCAAGGCAGGCAAGCCGGCCGAGTAAGAAGAGCCGTGAATTGGAGGTATAAAACGCAATATGTCACAGCGATACTCGGATTTAGATAACATACGCGTTCACATCTCAAACCACCAAGATGAAGGGCTTTACACAGCTTCTCCCAATGCTTACTTCTCTGGCCTTGGCCTCGCCCGTTGACCTGACCAAGTCTGGATTACACAAGCTGTTCATCCGCCAGGACATCCAGACTCCTATCAATGCTTCTCTACCAAATGTCACCATCTTCGCAACAGGAGGCACAATAGCCTCGCAAGGCTCCAGCAACACCCAAACTACCGGCTACTCAGTTGGCCTCGGTGTCCAGCAGCTGGTTGATGCAGTGCCCGAACTTCTCAACATCTCCAACATCGCCGGCTACCAAATCTCCAACGTTGGATCTGGCAGCATCAACGAGACCATTAGCTTGAGATTGGCACACATGATCAACGAAGAGTTGGCGAAACCCGAAATCTCCGGTGTTGTAATCACCCACGGCACCGATACACTTGAAGAAACAGCTTTCTTCCTTGAGTCTACTGTAAATTCCAACAAGCCTGTCGTATGCGTCGGTGCAATGCGTCCCGCAACAGCACTATCCGCTGATGGACCCCTAAACCTTTACCAAGCCGTAGTCCTCGCCGGATCCCCTGCTGGTCGTGACCGCGGTACCATGATTGTGCTGAACGACCGCATTGGCTCAGCATTTTACACCACCAAGAACAACGCCAACAGCCTCGACACTTTCTACAGCACCGAGGCCGGGCAACTCGGAACATTCGTAAACCAAATCCCGTACTTCTTCTACGCGCCCTCGGAGCCAGTAGGTCGTGTTGTATTCGACGTTTCCAATATCACCGACCTCGCCCAAGTGGACATTCTGTACGCACACCAAGACATGGATCCCGCGCTCTTCAACGCCTCTGTCGCGTCTGGAGCCGAGGGCCTCGTGTTCGCCGGCGTGGGAGCGGGTGGTATGTCTGACACTGCAAGTCTCGCGGCCGAGGAACTGTTCAACGCAACGAGCATTCCAATCGTCGCATCGCATCGATCGGCGGACGGCCTGGTCCCGCCCAGCAGTCCAGGCGATTTTACCATCTCAAGCGGCTTCTATAACCCCCAAAAGGCCAGGATCTTGTTGCAGCTGGCCATCACGCAAGGCTGGAGTAATGAAAAATTGCCGACGCGTTTGCGAAGAGTCTTCCCACCCCATGAGTGGAAGTGTAGCTAGATGATAATAAGACATAATGATATTTAATGATATAAACATTACAAATAGGTAACTGCGCCACTGAAGTCCAGTTAGGACAACAAGGGTCGCTTAGCTCAGTTGGTTAGAGCGTGGTGCTAATAGCTTTCATCCTTGATACGCCAAGGTCGCGAGTTCGACCCTCGTAGTGACCATCTTTTTGCCGCTCCGTGGTGTTGGAGATCTTATTTACTACATATAGGTACCGAGTCGAGGTGAGTCTACCAGTTTCCGGATGGCCGCGGTTCTCACGTTGCAGAAAAACTGAAATGTAGGAGCTCCCAGTCCTTACTATGAAAGCAAAGCCTGTAGATCTCTAGTGGTTTTGAAGAAAAGACGAGTAAGCAGATCGTAGCATTCTGGGGAATACTGAGGAATGTTGAGATCAGCATAGAACTTCAAAAGTGATATATTTGATACTTTTGTGAATCGTGAGATAGATTAGAAACGCTTGTACAACGCCGATGTATGATCAAGCCCTACCCAAAGCAGTCATGCAACTGTATGAAACCATCAATCGTAACCATTGATCAAGTAAACCTGTTTACTCTCCATCAGACTCATCTTCTGCGGTCTGTAGTTATGTTAGTCAAGGCTCATAGTGCCCAAAAATTTAGATCACTTACGTTGTCGTGGAAATTGGTTCCGTGTGTGGTCTCGTTGATGTACCCCTTCCTGATGACGAAATCACCGAAGCGCTCGCCATCGTTCCTCTCCTTAGCGTAGTGCTTAATCATTGGCTGCATGATCTCAAGAATCTCCTCTTCCTTGATCGAGCTCCTGTACAACTTGTTCAGGCGCTGGCCGTGGTAACCACCACCAAGGTACATGTTGTATGCGCCGTAGGCCTTACCAACAAATGCGACCTCAGCAAGCCAAGGACGCGCACAGCCGTTGGGGCAACCAGTCATACGCATGACAATGCTGTCTTGTCGAAGACCAGCCTCCTCAAGTGTACCTTCAAGCTTAGAGATGAGTACGGGAAGGTAGCGCTCAGATTCAGCCATGGCGAGACCGCAGGTAGGGAAAGCCACACATGCGGAACTCGACAGCCTCAAGCCAGAGAAGTGGATGTTATCGAGTTTCCACTTCTTGAGAAGCTCCTTCATGGCCGGGAGGTCATCATCATGGACGTTGGACAGGATCAAGTGCTGGTTACCAGTCAACCTGAACTCGCCCTTGTGTGCCTTGGCAACCTCGATGAGACCTGTCTTCATGGGGAACTCAGCAGTGTCCTCAATACGACCGTTCTCGATGAAGAGGGTAAAGTGGTTGAGACCGTTCTCGTCTTTCTGCCATCCGAATGTGTCGACGTTGCTGTCGAACTTGAAAGGCGCAGGGTCAGCAAACTTCTGGCCCCAGAGCTCTTCAACCTTGCCACGGAAGACATCGACACCCATGTCGTCGATAGTGTACTTTAGACGGGCGTGCTTCCTGTTCTTACGGTCACCGTGGTCACGCTGCACCAACATGATCTTCTCGCAAACAATATGAGCCTGGTCTGTGGGAACGTAACCGAACATGCTGCCAGTTCGGGGGTATGTCTTCTTGTTGTTGTGTGTGACACCCATACCACCACCAGCAAGGATGTTGAAACCAACAAGATTACCGTCAGCACCCTTGATAGCAATCAGGCCAACATCGTGAGCATAGACATCGGTGTCGTTGTGGGGCGGAATAGCGATGGTAATCTTGAATTTCCTGGGGAGGTAGAGAGGACCGTATAGCGGCTCATGGTCCTGAACGGCCTCACCAGCAATCTTGCGCTTCTCCTTCGTCTCGTCATCCTCAAGCCAAATTTCGTGGTACGCGCTGGTGTTGGGCAACAGGTGGTCGCTGATCTTTTGGGAAACAGCATGGACCTGTGCGTGGTAACTAGAGTGGGTGGGAAGAGAACTGCACATGACGTTACGGTTAACATCACCGCAGGCAGCGATGGTGGTCATCATCGCCTTGTTGATGGCCTGCATCGCTGGCTTGAGCTTGCCCTTGACGATACCGTGGAATTGGAAGGTTTGACGAGTGGTCAACTTCATGGTCTCGTTACCAAGCCTGTTGCTGATCTCGTCCATCTGCAGCCACTGTTTAGGTGTAGCTACACCACCTGCAAGTCTGCATCGAATCATGAACGAGTAAGCTGGCTCAAGGCCTTGTGCCTTGCGCTCGTCACGTAGATCACGGTCGTCCTGCATGTAAGTTCCGTGGAATTTGGTGAGCTGCTGGTCACTAGCAGAGATAGCACCAGTGGATGTATCTGCCAGGCCCTCCTCAATGGTACCACGGAGGAAGTTCGAGGCAGCCTTCATGTCCTCGTTGGTGATTGGCGGGGGCTCCTCCGGAAGACCTTCAACATTATCAACACCAAGCGATTGCCAGAGCTTAGGTTCCCATTCCTGGTATGCCGTCTCGTACGCATCGGGGTCCTGGTCATCACCAAGACCGACAGGTGCGAGCTCCTTGCCACCAAGTGTGACCAGGCGAGCGTGCAGGTCCTTGGCAGGTTTATTGTAGTAGATCTTATCTTCCTTGCGGGGCCAGTAGTGGCTATCACCAAGACCGAAGGTGGAGAAGTTGACAGTGGCAAGGTCCAAGTCTGTAGAGTCCTTGATGGTCTCCCATGTGGTTCTTCCGTTCTGAGGAAACTCACCCTGACCAGCAACACTAGTGATGAAGACGACGTTCTGCTCGTTGGGTAAATCTTCGAGAGGGAAGTCGTCCATAGCCATGACCATGGTCTTGAGGCCTCGCGCCTTACCGCGGTTGCCCAAACGCTTCGAGACCTTCTCGGCGTTACCGTTGTCGGAAGCGAAGAGAATGGTCAATGGGTCACCAGCAAGACCGTCAAGGAGCTGGCTGTAAGCATCCTTAGCCTTGCGCTTCTGGAGCTGCCTAACCTCGGTTCCGAAGTTACCAGACACGTTGGAGGCAAACTGAGGGTGCCTCTTCATGACCTGAGACATGTAGTTGTCGCGAGCAAGAAACTCCTCCAGCTCCTTCTTAATCCTTTCGGAATCAAGCTGGAAGTTGGGCTCACCCTTCTCGTCACCCTTGGGGTCCCAGCGGTACAATGGCCAGTACCCAAGGTCAACAGCCTTCTTGGTTTCTTGCAAAACGGTCAAAGGCGAGTCATCTTCCTTCTCGTATGGCAGGTAGGCGAGAACAATCGAAGGACCGTCGAACTTGTCGGCCTCGATCATGGCCTCAAGGACCTGGGTGTAGGAGCTGTACACAGCTACAGAAGCAACGTAAGCGTTACCAAAGTTCATGGCGTACAGACCAATGTCCTTCTTCCTGCGTACAGAGTCGGCAGCGGCACGCTCGGAATAGGGAGTGGAGTCGATAATGAGCATGTTGACGTTCTCGCCAGACTCCAGGACGTGGTGAACACCAGAGTTTCCGAGATCGTATGCCCAAGCATCAGAGCCTACCAACCAGGGCGACTCCTGGTAGAAGAGCTTCTTGGACTCGAGGAACTTGCTGGCAGTGGCTGAGCCATCGGTGCTCAAGCGTGCGATGACCTCAGGTGCAAGGTCGTTAGCCTCCACAGCGTTGTTTGCGCTGAGCGCCCACTTGGACAACCACTCTTTAGGTGCGTTGGTGATGAAGTCGTTGCTCTTGGAAGCAGATGCAGCCTCATCAACAAATCGCTTCCTGTGCTCCTTGCGGGCGATGAGAGATCCAAAGCCATACTCGGGGCTTGCTGAGATCTCATTCGAGACGCCAGCGTTTTGAGCACCGAGTTGGTTGGCGACGTGAAGCTTGTCACCAAAGACCTGGTCTAGAATCTTGACGTAGGCGTTCTCAAGGGTAGGCTTCTCGAGCTTCGCCGGCTCAGCTTTTGGGCCATCCATGTTGCCGATTTGGAGGTTCTGGAGAGGTGACTCGCTTGTAAGGTTCTGCCATACGCCACGCAGAGCCTGTTGGACAGTCTTCTCGTCGATGAAGCCCAATTGGAAACCGACAACGGCGGGTGATGCACCACCGGTCGACTTCAGCGACATCAGCAGATCCAGAAGGACGGGTCCCCACTTGGTCGTCTTGCGGCGAACCTGCTCTAGGACAGCGATCTTCTTGATTGACTTGGGAAGTAGTGGGGCAAGAGATGCGCCTAACCATGGTCGGTACATCCTCGCTGTGATGAGACCAGCGTTAGCGTAGGCTTCCGAGTCGTCGGCAGAGTCGAGCTCGGTGGCAAAGATGCCAGTGTCGGCGCCAAACAAGAAGATGGCAGCTTCCTCATTGCCAGCGCCAGTGTAGGAGAATGCATCGTAGGTACGTCCGGTAGAATCCCTGATGGTCGTCCAAATCTGTGAGGCAAATCGGTAGATGTCCTCTGATGAAACTGGCTTGGAGACCAATGACTCAACCGTGGTCGCAGAAGAAACCGAGGCACCGCTCTGGCTAGCATCACGCTGTGACGAACCAGAAGAGGAGTCTGCGCGCTGGCTGTTCCTCTCGGATACTGGAACGGATCGCAGCTCTGTGGAGCTCAGGGTGTGGCCTCAGTGTTTTTGCTGTTGGATGCCTGGCTGCGAGCAAAAGAGACGGTGGCGCTCCTGCCGTCATCGGCGTACAGAGAAGTCTCGTTTGACTTCGTGTTCCGGTAAGCTGCGGCAGCGTCAAGGTCAATGACGCTTCGAACAAGCTCAACATCTTCGTGTGTGATTGCCTTCTTGAAGGCAGACGCGCCTGAGTCGAAGAAGTGGATGACACCCTTGCCTGACCTGACAGCCAAAGCATGTGCTGTCAAGGCAATGTCCTGTGCCTCCTGCAATGTCTCGGACTGCAGGAATGTGAAGCCAGACTGCCTGATGGATGTGATATCAGAGAAGTCTGGGAAGCCGGTGGGCTGCACAGAGACGTGGAGAACGACGGGGTATTGGGCGAGCTTATAGAGGTGCGGTATCGACTTCACCAGGATCGAGGAGGTGGTAGTGACACTGGTGAGCTTGCCAGCACGGATGGGCTGGAAAACAGAAAGAAGAGGGTCTGCATTCTGGCGGACAGAAAGGAGCTAGGACTTGTCAGGTGGCGCGTCACTTTTGGTGTTTGGAATGGCGAAATGACAAACCTCTGGCTGCTGCTTTGCAACAATGGAAGGCGCGTTGCTCTGCTGCAATGTGCGCAGCGCCTTGGAGAACTCAGAGTCCTCCTTCAATGAGGGCACAACCGACACAATCACGTCGGAGGCCAAGTGTGCAATGCGGGCGACTGTGACGAGTCAGCGTTGGTTCATTCGTAATATTGCCCCAGAGTCTCCATGGCAGCCGATATCGCCGGGGTGCAGCAGAGTGGTGGGGTGGTGAGGCGGGGCAAACATACCAGCCTCGCCGGCAGTCGAAATGGAGCCCATTGTGACTGCAACAACACGGTATCTAGGAGCAGTGGAGGGATTGTCTATGGGGAAGAGGAGATGAAGTAGATGGTTGGACTCGGGTCGTCGCCGAGGGCCCTCGTTGACGGCAGCGGCAACTTGTGGCCAAAAACTTCTAGAGATGCCGGTGTTCGAGCACGCCATCCTTAGTGCATCTTCACAGGGTCTCGAGTACCTCCACAAGGCCTCATCAGCCAGTAGTCTTTCGTCTTTTGGTCATTCGCCATTGGTCTCGGTCACCTCTGCGGCTGGATCACGTTGTCACCGCGCTCGTGACGAGGCTACACTGTTTGGTGATGTGTTCGACGTGGGACACGGCACGTGCTACAAACGTTTCGGCTGCTTGCAGCCCTAAACGTTGCTGGTGCCACCAAGACATCCTTCGGTTGCGCTTGTCCGCTTTAGATGTACCGACAGCCGGTTATCGATTAGACATGCACCTCCGCCGTGCGCCTCCTGTTACGACGGACACCTGCATCTAGATGTCATGTCTTGAAACGTGTCTGCATCGACGCTACCTTGTCTCTTGTAATTGCAGAGATTCCTGCAGCTCATGTCGAGCCTTGTGCACCTCTTGCAATGAACAACACAGTACTTAGATTTGAAGAGCCCCTCGTCACCGACACCCCGCGACCGTTTCCGGAGCAATGCGCGCGCATACATGAGCGTATAGACACGTTCCTGGATGCCAAAAATGTCTCGGACCGTGTCAAGAGCGTTCAGGAGCAGACGCATACTGCGCTGGCTGTCATAGAGAAGGCGTTGGATCAGTACAGGTGGGTGACACTGGTCGACGTGGGGCAGGGTGGCACCCCTGAATGAGGTACTGACATCAACACCAGTCTGCCTGAATTGTCTCTTGCATACAACGGCGGCAAGGACTGCCTTGTGCTATTGATATTGTATCTCTACGCGCTTCATAAACGTGGCCTCGTTACCTCGAATCCGTCCTCAAATATCGAAACCACTGTACAGTGCGTCTATATCCAGGATAAGCACCCCTTTAAAGAGGTGGAGGAGTTTGTAGCTGCGAGTATCAAGACGTACTCGCTTTCTCTTTTGGAGTATGCGAAGCCTATGAAAGAGGCCTTTGCCGATTATCTGCGCGACACACCATCTGTCAAGGCGATACTCGTAGGCACACGGCGGACTGATCCACACGGCGAACACCTAAAACATTTCGATCCTACAGATAAGGGGTGGCCAGTATTTGTGCGCGTACACCCTGTCATAGACTGGCACTACGTAGATATCTGGACAGTGAGTGCTCACACGCCCACGCACCCTAAAGTAGCTTTGAAACTGACTGAAGCAGTTTATACGATGCCTGAACATACCGTATTGCTCACTATATGATTTCGGATATACCTCCTTGGGCGGGACTACGGATACCCATCCGAACCCGATGCTCGCACGGCAGCCTTCGACGAGCCAAGTACCACAACTAAGCCAAACAAACGGATCGCCGAAACCAAAGTTCAGACCTGCATACGAACTCATTGACGACTACGAAGAGCGATTAGGAAGAGACAGATAGCTTAGTTCCAAAACATTATATATCCCAAAACGCAACTTCGAGTACCCTACATTTTACGTTTCATTAAAGAACAACAGCACTTTTCGCAGCAAACCACTTCGATCCGAGCAAGCTGCACGAAGCTGAATCGGCTACTTTGCGTACTGCAACACAAATTTCAGGCAGCGCTGCCCAGTCATGCTCTTACACAGTCATTCCAAGCATCATGAATACCAGCCTCGGAAGGTGGGGTGAGCTTGGGCCGCGGCAGAGGTTGGAATTCTCTCGAAGCTTCAAGCATCCCACCTCAACCGCGAACCCTTTAACCCACGGCTGTCTGCAGACATCACGACAGCAGCTGACATGCAGTTACCCGTCAATTAATCCTGCATAACTAACATCAAACTCAAAACATCGCAAAATCGAAACCATGTCATCTTTCGGCGTCATCGTCTCCGGCCGCCCAGTCCTCACCGATGCGCAAGTCATATCACCCACACAAGTCGCATATCAAATACCCTCGCAACCGCCTTTTTCGCACATCATCATATTTCTGCTCCCAGGTACCACATTACCCGACGGCACCGCTGCCGCTGTATACGCGCAGCTCCCCGGCACCACCGACTTCAAGCTGCTCGGCGCAATCGCGAACGAGAAACCCAGCGCAATTTTCAAAATCAACAACAAAGCCGGTGGCCCCGCAGGTGGTGGTCTAGGCGATGAGGATGTCATGGTCGACGAGGCGCTGGCGAACGGTGCTGCGGCACCTCTGGCGCTGGGCATAAGCGTTGAGCCTGCGGCTCAGGTCGCGGCGAGCTTGGAGCAGAAGAAAGCGCAAGACGCGGCATCGACGGGCATTGGCGCAGGAACGGGGGCGAACTGGTTCTGCGTGGCCAGAATACAGTCAACCAGAAGGTGCTCGCGCAGCGGATCATCAAGAACTGTTATGATTTCCTGACGAGCTGGGGCACTGGGGATACCGTCCCGCTCAAGGCGTTTCAGGCGTGGTGGACAAAGTTCGAGGGCAAGATTGAGAGGGATCCGGGGTTCTTGGAGAGGAGTGATGGCGGCTGAACAACCCGTTCAAGAACACAAGAGGCATGCATTAGCACCCCGCACACCGTGTCATGATAGCTGGAACCTCGTCGGCCTGAAGTCGGATTAGAGTTGCCGCGTGGTAGACCTCGCCGCCAACTGCAGCACTCGTACGTTGCAACCCTCGGACATGCACCTTCAGCGCCCACGCCCGGTCATGTATATTCGTCAGCCTATTTTGACAATGTGGAGATTAGAGAGGAAACACTCCCATACGTTTAGAAGAACATGGGAGCAGGTTTACCCCAGGGCTGCCGTTAGACGACATGACAGCGACACGTGTTTTGCAGCAACGCTGGATGATGTGTCGAGAGTCGCCGCGCATTTTGACGGAATATATGCGTCGGAGCTGGAGATATATCATATACCATCAGAATCGATATAGTAACACTACGAAGTTGAGCTTCAGCTAACTATTGCAAACATTGCGCGAGCATGTCGCTACATTCTGAACCCATGTACAGCACTCAGCCACCGCTGGTCCAGCAGCCCACTTACCATGTCCAGGATCCGCCTCCCTCCCATCAGGGCCTGAAAGTGCTTTGCTCTATCTTCTGATTCCATCAGGAGGAACATGGCCAGCCCGGCAGCCTCGACGGTTCTCTGTGGCTCGTACGAAGGCGGCGAACTGGAAAGTAGAGGGAGTCGGACGACGGTGGGTACTTTGAGGGAGGCGATGATGAGCTGTGCAGCGAAAGGATTGAGGCCTGCACGGCGGAGGAAAACCTCCCACTGCCGCCCGCCGTGTCAATGCTGGTGTAGTGGGACAGCGATAGAGGAAGACTTACCGTCGTTTCCATAGCAAAGAGCTTGATGTTACCCATATCCTTACCGCCGCTCGGCAGTCCGTATTTGCCCATGCTCTCCACGATGGATCTTGCAAGCGCTTGCTCCCCACCCTTCACATACTGGATTACTACGTCAGCCTCAAGCTGGGCTGCGAATGCTTCAAGCCCCTTTATCGACGCCGTGTCCCGCGCGTCTTCTGGCCTGCTGTACCCGAGCTCTTCTCTTAGACCTTCGCTGATCAGTACAAGCAGCCTCTCGTAGCGGGCTTGTAAGAGGGATATGCGCTCTTTGACTGGCGAGTGCAGTGCTTGTCCAGGGAGCGGGAGTTGCTTGATTTGCTGCAGGGTGGTGTGGATAAGGCCGGTAGAGGGAGAGAGGATGATGTCTGCTTCTAAAGCGGTAGAATGCGGTAGGGCATAGTCGCGGTATATGAGCTCTGCTTTCAGGTATAAATTCTCGACTTGCCTCATGAGTGGTCGGCGCTGGAGGAGGATTGACGATATGATGAACGAGCAAGGCGGAAGGTCAAGTGCGGGTGGCAGCTCAGGCATGGAGCTCCTGCTCTGGAACGTCGTTATATGTCTAGTGCCTGGAACGAAGGACATTTTTGAGTCGGCGGATGGCTCTCTTGAACGAACTAGCACGCCTTGAATAGGAGGAGCGAATGGAATATCCGTCAGGGCGGTAGCCTTTGTAAGTTTGGTTACTTTGCCTTGGGTCTCCATGAACTTGTGCAATGCTGTAGATGCAGAAAAGCCTCCAAACATGAGCTCAGTAGGCACCACCTTGGGTCCATTTGCTCCATCAAGTTTGGATGTAGGCAATTGTGATTGGTGCGGGCGTGTGCTGGCCAATATTTGGTGTGTCATGCGAGGATCGTGAGGCATGGCGGGTTCGCTCTGCCAATGTTGACTACTGACTGGTTGGGTGTAAGCTTTCGCAAGCAGCCCCCTAGTCGCGGTCTGCTTCCGCTTGTGTTGCGTCCCCGGAATCTCTTCATGATATTCAATCTCCGTCTTTCCTTTGTGAACCAAAACTTCCATACTGTTTTGTTCCTCGACTTCAGCCGGATCAAGTCCATCACCGTCATCGCTCTCCTCGTCGAGGATCCGGAGCCCTTCTCTCTTCCACACTTCGTCTGAGCTCGTGGCTATGGCTCCTGCAGTAAGCTCTGCCTGGATCTTGTTGAACTCTAACTCACCGTGCAACTTCTCATTGAGCTTGATAGTCGATGTCGGTGACGCGAACCATCCCCAGCTGAGTTCAAGGTCTGACACACCACGCCACGCAGATGCAGACTTGAGATCATTACGCTTGACTTGCTGAAGGAATCGCGCCTGTGCTTCTAGCTCTGTGGCACCTGGATGATGATTGCTGCCCCATCGCTGACTGTACTCATTCCATGGTGCCACGGGAAGTGACATGTCGACAAAAGGTACTTCTACTCGAGCAATTGTGTCAGCTCCAGTCAGCTTCTCATTCTCAATTCTCCGGTTTGCCTCGTTAGCAAGTGGTCCAATCTCTTTCAGGAGCTCATCAGTAGTACCGAGGGTGTTGATAGTGTCCGGATCATGCTCGTCAGTCCACGGTTCCAGACTCTCGCATACTTGAATCATCTCCGCAAATGACACTGACTTAAACTTCTTCATAGGAGAGTCTGATAGGATTGGCGGCATCAGCGGTCCTTCTACTTTGAGATCCTCTGCTCTGCGCTTTAGGGTCACTGGGACACAATCTGAAAAGTGCGGACTGACAGCTTCTTCAGTACTGAGGAACACATCAAGGCCAGCTACGTCGAGCAGCATCGAGTCACTACTGCCAGAATGGTGGCGTGCGAGTGAATCTTTTGCCATGATCTGTTGCTCTAGCGCTTTCGCTTCAGCCGCAACTGAGCCGCTGCTCTCAGGTGCAAAAGGCAAGTGGTTTACCGGCGAAGATGGGATGTAAGGTGTCAATGGAGGCGATAAGGGTAGCAATGGTGGTGTCAGATGTCGAGTTGCCAGTTTCTAGATGTATCAGCATGCATGGTCAGCATTCGGCGTTCACATACCCTTCCAACGTCTAGGCCTTCTGCCACGATATTTTCGTGACTCTCAAGCATAGAGTCGTCTCTCACCGCGCCTTGCAGGAATTTAAGAACGTCTCTCGTCACCGCGAGCTTCTCGCCCTTGATCTTGGCATCGCACTGCGCTGGATACGCAAAATATCTCGCGGGCCACCCGAAACCTTCATCATTCTCGTCGTCCAGGTCCTCAGAAGGGATTCGCTTCCTGATTTCCCTCAAGTCAGGCTCAAATCTTGTACCAAATCCGAGCATGTCAAGTTCTGCATCCGTTGGTAAGACCGGCAACTCCTGTTTCAGATCAACAATGCGTTGTCGCCCATCTATTGTCAGTATTTCGTAGGCTGGATGCTCTTGCATTGTCACGATAGACTTCAAGAGCAATGCGACGTCTTTGGTGATAGTGAATTTTTGCTTTGTTAGCTTAACAGCCGCCGTGACGGCATTAATAAGATCGTCATCAAAAGAATCCCGAGAGTTCGGACCAAGCGTTGAATCGAGTGAGAGGCAGATATCGGCGAGTCGAGGCAGTTCCGTGGTGTAGTCCACGCAGATGCCTTGTTCTCGCGCGTACTCAAGAACGCTGGGCTCGTCGTCATGTTCAGCAACGAGTAGTGGATCGGAGAAAGGAAGATCTAGCTCCATGTCGCACAGAATATCAATATGAAGCAAGTCATACTACTGATTCATGGTGATGAGTCGTGCAGCAGCCGAGCTGATGTCTGCACGTCGAAATAGATCGCGATGAGTCCGCGCGAAGTCGCACTTTCCTCTCCTTCTCGCGCTAATGCGCGTCATCACATGTCCAAAATGTCTGACTGCCAATACCTCAGCTTTGCAATGTTTACAGTCCTTAAACAGAGCACCAGTCAGCACAAAATGAGTGGCAAAACCCGGTCCGTGAGTGTGAGAAAGCTTGTATCTCGGACAAGTCTTAGCATACGGTGTTTCGAGTCCTGTTTCGGACAGACGGACAATGAGACATGACAACTTACGAAACTGATAGCAGAGGGAAAATGGGGAATTTAATGGGTTACTAATTTGAAAGTATTTTGGTCTTTCTTTACCCGCTATATGTTCAAGTTGTATATGGCGTGATTTTCATGCAATGAGAGCTATTATGCATATTATCCCTGCCAGTGACACCAGAAAACTATCATTATGTACAGACCCGAATACATCCATGTCTTATCTATCAACAAGCACTCGACGAGTGAGTGAGTGAATGGGTATCTGTGTTTACCGTACAGCACGCTTCTGGCCGAAGCCGAGAGACTGGTTGCCACCATTGAAGGCAACGAGCTGAGCCCTGAACATGGTGTCGCCATAGATCTGAAGAGGGGCACCCTGGTTACCCTGGACACCACCGAAGCAAGTAGTGTTGGCCTTGTCGACTTTGGCGAAGGTGATCTGGTTGCCGGGGATCTTGGCCATATAGGTGTCGCCAATAGCGACGGACATGTCAGGGAGCTTTGCTCCACAGGGGTAGATGTAACCACCAACCTGAGCATTGAGTTGCGCACCCTGAACCTTAGAGTAGTAGGCATCGGCAACCTGCTGGTCGACGAGGAGGAGAGAAGTACCAGTGTCGGCGATAGCGTTGGAACCCTGGGGGTTCTGGAACATCTGATCACCAACAGCAAACTTTGTGGAGGGGAACTGCCAGAAACCGGTATCGGCCTTGACGGGGATCCATGTCATCTCACCCTCAATCTTGGTAGTATCGATCTTGCCGAACTCATAGACACCTGTGCCATCGGGGTTAAGGTCGGCCGTGAAGACAGGCATGTCAAGGTTGCCCATGACGTTGTCGAAGAAGGTCTTCTGGGGTGTCTTCTTGGTGCCGTCGTTGACAGTGTTGAGCTTGGAGAAAGCAAGACCGACAAGACCGTCAGTGTTGGTGTCCTGAACAAAAGACTGCGAAACCTTGTTGGCCAGCTCAACGGTCTGGCCCTCGACCTTGACACCTCCGATAGTGACAGTGTCTGTGCCGACACTTCCAGCAGCACCAGATCCGTCTCCATAGCTGATCTTCCACTGCGCACCCTCTGTCTTCTTGAAGGTGGTCGACTTGGAGGCGTCGAAAGCAGAGTGCTGACCAATGGATGCGGCGTCAAGCTCAGTGCTGAACATCCACCTAACAGACACATTAGTGATTGAATACAGGGAGCTGAACAGAACTACTTACAGATCAGAAGAGCCCGAATCAAAGTCCAGGTTCAACATCTGACCACCGACATTGACTGGCGAAAGGAAGAGAGCAGCGTTCTGCTCGGGGTTCGCGGCAACGGTTCCCGTCTTGTTACCACCGGCAGCAGCGGTAGTCGCGTTCATGCTTGCCTGCCTGGTGTATGCGACAAATTTTTCCTCAACCTTGAAGTTATACTTCCTGAAAACCTTCCTCATAGCAGCGGGGCCATTCGGCCCAGTGGGATGGGCAATGTTCAGCTGGCGCGGGACCTTGAAAGAGCACTTTGTGAGACCTTGTCTCCGAACTTGTGACGGCGCGGCGAGCGCAAAGGCTGCCAAAAGGGCGAAAACGAGGAAGAGGCGTGATGAAGGCATTTTGCTTTTGTGAATGCTGGCCGGCAGCGGAGACGAAGAAGCCTGAGGTCTGAAAAGAAGGGAAATGGTCTGTTGAATATATCGAAGGAAAGAACTGAAAGCACTACAACTCGCTGGAAGGAATAGATCAAAGGCACGGCCTGATGGGAAGTCCACACAGCGTTCAAGCAGCCGGTAATGAGGGTTCTTTTAAAGAATATCGTCGAAACAAGCAAGGACAGGTGCAATGGAATCCTGAGAACCCGATGAAACTCACAGAGGTCAAGATTCGGTTGAGGGCGCTAAGCCTTGCCCAAGACATCAGTGAAATTCCTGCCGCAGCAGATCAGATGCTGCGTGTGCAACATACGTAGTGACCCATGTGGGGATCAAGCTTAGTTGCTGTCAGGACTCAGGCATACAGTCTGGAACTCGTCCTAACGGAGCTAGCCTTGTGCCACATGCAGACTAAGAGGCTCAAAGTGCGAAGTACCATTGGACAATAGTGTGCCTGACGGTAGCCCGTCACTTATCGACGGCCCGTGGAGCTCTTACGCGTACTGCCTGAGTGCGCCTGGGTGGTGTTGAGGAAATGTGGAGGAAACTAGTGTGCGGATATGGGTTGCGGAGTCGTCTAGCGAGAACGTTTCAGGCCCGCGGCACTCTGCCAATGCCGTCACGGTTGCAGTACTGTCATGGGGGTTCTGACGAGAGGATAAGAGTTGAACGTGTCAACTGGTAATGGCCATCTAATCATGTTAGCTGGCTGCATCTCCATATTGTTTTGGGTTGTCGTAAAATCTCTTCGCGTGCGCAGGCGCTCTCAACCACACCTCGTAGCGGCTGACGACGCGCTGCACAGGCCTCGGACACGCATGAACATCAAAGCTGACGAAGCCGACGTACAGTGTTTCGGAATGCCAAGCTCCTGGCGAGCCACACGGAAAGTTGTCGCGACTCTGAAACTGCCGGGGGAGTGCTCCGTTCGAAGCCTCGTGGATAGCCGAGGAGGTGGTGCTCGCCTCAGTGTGGCTCCGAGTCTGCGACCCACAAAGGTCCAGGACTCAGGCACACACCCACATTCACCAGGCTTCGAGACAAGCAACACCGCAAAGCTTAGCTGTCAAGTCCCTGCCAATCCACCCCATACGTTTCTACTTCAAACGTGTTTCGAGTGTTGCGCCGCCATCTCTCGACGTCTGGACGGTGGGAGAAACAGAGAGTGTTGACAGTGGCCATTCAGCGGATGTTGCTCCTGTTCTGAAGCCTTATAGATAGCCACTCATAGTTGCTGCAGCATGCGAAGCCTAAGGGAACAGGGGTGAGTTTTCGGCAGCAGTGCAAACCGGGTGATTCTGTTTCGAAGCTGGGAATGGGAGACGCGGGTTGCTTTTTTCGGTGCTCATAGACTTGCGGATGTTCAGTGAGCCATTTCACTGAGCGCTTGTGTTGTGATGCAAGATGAATGCGGATGCGGCAGCTGTGGGTTGGTCACGAAAGGCACGGCAGTGTAGGGGAAATGCATGGAAACAATGCTTGAATGTGAGTGCTAAATAAAGTCGCTTTTAAGTATTTATATCGCAACGCCATAAAATCCCTGCACCACTTCAGGGTATTCAGCATCCTTTATAAATAGGGGAGTACTATGTGGTGGACAATCACTTTGCAGTTGAGTGCATGCCTGCTTCCGTCGCCCTTTCTCGACTGCTTGTTTGGCGTCAGCAGCAATCGATGAAGTGCTGCGATGTCCCAATGGGACTTGGCAGCTGAAAGCGTGGCCAACTTGGTTGCCTTGCTTGAATCACACAAGGTGACTTGCAGCAGGCAGCGGCTTCCGCTCAAATGAACCAGTCAGTGAGTGCTGTGGCAGTCTCATCCGAGCAGTTCGACATCAAGACCGATAGCCCTCATAAACAGGTTTACATTGGCCAAGCGAGCTCCAGCCATCTCCATAGGCAGAGCCTTGCTGACAGAGACCGTCTCCATGACGCGGTCCTTGACACCAATAACTAATCTCTGCTGTTGCTCGGGGCTGGCACCTACACCCATGGCAGCCAAGAACTGCCAGATATACATATCGTCGGTGTCGTTGATTGAGCCAGGGAACAAGTAAGGCAGCACCGGCTCAATCGTGTCGAAGAGGCGGTTGTAAAGCACTGTCCACTGGTCCCAGTCTCCAGTATCAATCTCAGGAGCCGACTGCTTAAGAAGCTCTGCACGAGAGATCAAGATGGTCAGGAGAGACAGGCCGATCTTCGTGCGCGCAACGACATGGAGGTTGGTACGATCCAGGATCAACCCAAGAAGACCGATGATGATGTTGAGTGGCGACTCAGAGATGTGTGCGAAGAGCGGGGGCATCACGGTCTGCGAGAACAATTCAACCTCTTCGCGGATAGCAGCGCTCAATGGCTCGTCTGCTGTGCCAATTGCATGCCCAACGACAGCAAGACCGTCAAGATGAACGACGATCATAGTAACGACTGTTATGCGCTCCTGCTCGTCGATGTGGCGGAAGAGACGAGGAATAACTTTCTTTCCCTTGGCGTGCGATAAGATTTGTATGAAGGGGTGCGCCGCTTGAGCGTGCGGGTTGATGGGTTCCATGATCTTGGTGGCTAACCAGAGCTTCTTGTGCAACAACTCGATCTTCGAGCGCCACTCCATGTGCGCTTGGATAGCCTCGGGATCACTGTTCTCGTTGATAGGAGGTGGCAAAGCTCGCTCATGATCCTCCATCTGCATCAATGTGAGATAGATAGCCTCGATGTTGCGTAGAGCGTCCTTGCGATCAGCGATCGAGGTCTTGGGTTTGGGCTTGTCCCCGGTCTCTGGGCGCTTGATGTTGAGGAGGGGTCGTGGTGTCTTGGAGTTACTGAAAGCAATCTTTCCTAGACTGCCTTCGACGACAAGCTGCTTCGCCTTGGGCCTGGCCTTGGCGGCCTCAACCGCACGCTGGATCTGCTGCTCCATGCGCTGTATGTGGTTATCACCACCGCGGCCGTGCCTTCGGTTACCGAACCTGTTATTGGTCTGGAAGAGATAGGTCTGAGCAAATTGGCTGGCCGGCTGCTGAGGGTTTTGGCGTGGAGCACCCCGGATTTGACTGAAGACTTGGTAGTAGAAGTCTTCAGCAATCGCGGCCTCTGGACCTCTCTCTTCAAGATTGCCCGTAGCAGTCATGAGCTGCTGCAACTGGATGCGAGTGATGAAGTTTTTGTCTTGAGGCGTCATCAGACCATTATCCTTGGCCAACTGCGCAATTTTGTGGTTACGCTTCGCACGCTTGGCATCTTCTTCGAGAAAGGCTGCACGTTCGGCCTCGGACAGGTTGAGCAACTGTTCCGGATGAGTGATGATGGGGAATGAAGCACCCCTGTTGTGCTGTCCAGGAACACTTCCAGCCATTTGCCGTTGAGCAGGCTGACCGGGCTGAGCCATTGGTTGGCCGTGGCCAGACAAGCGGTTGGGGTTCTGGAGGATTTGCCGAGGCTGAGTTGGCGGGCCTTGGGGTTGAGTCGCTGGTGAAGCACCTCTCTGTTGCTGTGCAGCTGGCTCAGGCTTTTGTCGCTGCAAGATGGTGGGCTGCTGAGGCGTTGGCGTTTGCACCGGTTGACCAGGAAGTTCAGCATGGAATTGCTGCTGCTGATGAGAAGGACCCTGTCTTTGCTGGAATTGCTGCTGCGGGGGCTGCTGGAACTGCTGCTGTTGGGGGCGCTGCAAGATCTGCGGAGTATGCTGGCCAGGGAAGCCGGGTGACATGCCAGGCGGCATGCCCTGGATACCAGGCATACCAGGGAATGGTGGCTGGCCCTGGTAGAACTGCTGCTGCTGCTGCTGCTGTTGCTGCGGGTATTGTTGAGGGTAGCCCATGCCTGGAGGCGGTTGGACTGGGGGTGTAGCTCGAGCTTCGTTGCTAATGCCGTGGCCACGCATCATAGCCTCGACCTCGTCCAGGCTCATCATCTTCCTTGAGGCACCGGCGGGTTGGGCAGGGCTGCTTGAGTACTGAACAGGCGATGGCTGGTACTCGGGCTGCTGCTGGCGTTGAGCTGCGGGCTGCTTTGGCTTCAGGCCCCAGATGTCAGCACGGGCCTCCAGCTGAGGGATGTACTCAGGGTCCTTGTAGCTCTCGTAGCCGGTCCTGACAGGTTTTGAGGCTTGGGGGACGGGCGGTCGCTGTTGCTGCGGGGTGGGCCTGGAGAAGCCCTGGCGGGCCTGGTAGAGCATCTGCTCCTCGTGCATCGTGTTTGAGATTTTTGACGTCTGGCCGGCGAAGTCGAAGTCCTTGCCGACGCTCTGCTGGGTGGCAGGTCCGTCGCCGCCAAATGTGTCGTCGTTGAAGGCATCGTCGGCGTCGTCGAGGCGTCCGCCGAGGCCTTGGTATGTCTCCTCGAAGTCGATACTGCGCAGATGTGTAAGCAGGGATTGATTGCCATGGCTATGGCCATTGCCATTGCCCGCGTTGGCGCAACCTACACATCGTCATCGGCTGCCCCTCCACTGAAGCCAGCAAAGGCATCGTGCTGCCCAAAGCCTGGCGCGCTGGCCTGATGGCCGCGGTCCCTTGGCAGGCTGGGGTCGAAGCCGAAAAAGACATGGTGGGCGGTGCCCGTGTGGTGGATCGTGTGTGAGGTTACGCGCGAAATGTGGATGAGATAGGTACTGAAAGGGCTGGCTGTGGACTGGACTGGATGACGTTGAGCAAGGCCAAGGCAAACACAGCTGGTGGCGGCCGTGTCGCTGAATGCGAGAACCACGAAAAACAGCACACAAACGTTGCACTATGCAGCTATACAATGCGATGGGGGTAGGGGCACAGGCAGTCGAGCCGTCGTCGAGGTCGTGGTGAGCTGCTGTCTGCTTTGTGCTCCTGCTGCTGCTGCTGCTGCTGCTGCTGCTGCTCCACGGCAATCTCCGTTCCCGCCGGCCGAGCACTGAACAAGTGGCGCCTGCACGCCAAAGGGTTGGGTCAGCCACACCAACTAAAGCACATACGAGGGCGACGTCTCTCCTTTTCGACCTCGTGTCCTGCCAAAGACTCTACACCCAGATCTCCCCCTCTGCACGTACTCCCACGGCTGGTGTGCACCGCTCCACGTGCCTGCTGTCCCCAATTCCACTAGCATCCAGAAGGCGGCATTCTGACCACCTCCACCACCACGCCAGTCGCAACCAGGCACCCAACACGAAAGAACAAAACCCACGCCTGAACGCCAGCAGCGCGCCCATCACTCCAGCACACCTACCACGCCATGGCGGGCACACAGCGCTATCTCCGCTACATTGTCTTTGCGCTCTTCGTAAGACGGCCGTTTCTACTTTCACCATGACCACGCACTGACCCTTCCCTTCGCAGGCCCTGGTCCTCCTCTACTTCATCGGCTCATCGTCCTCAGTCCCCTCTGCGCCGAGCTGGCCGAACTACAATTCTGATGCCAAAGACACACTGACGTCCAGCACCCCGAGCACCCCCGAGTCCCACGATGCCGCCACGAGCCCTCAGGCTTCGCACGCTCCCGCAGCGGCCAAGCCCCCGACTACGCCCAACGACCATGAGCTGCCGCCTGCCACCATAGCCGGCGAACGCATGAATGCCACCTTCGTCACCCTCGCCCGTAACCAGGACATCTGGGAGATCGCAAAGTCCATTCGCCACGTCGAGGACCGCTTCAACCGCAAGTTCCACTACGACTGGGTCTTCCTGAATGATGACGACTTCAATGACGAGTTCAAAAAGGTCACTTCTGCTTTGGTCTCCGGCAAGACCAAGTACGGCAAGATCCCCAAGGAGCACTGGTCCTTCCCCGACTTCATCGACCAGGACAAGGCCGCCAAGGTCCGCGAGGAGATGAAGGAGAAGAAGATCATCTACGGCGACTCCATCAGCTACAGGCACATGTGTCGCTATGAATCTGGCTTCTTCTTCCGCCACCCCTTGATGCTCGACTACGAGTGGTACTGGCGCGTCGAGCCCAGCATCGAAATGCACTGCGACATCAACTACGACACCTTCAAGTTCATGGCCGACAACAAGAAGAAGTACAGCTTTACCCTCAGTTTGTACGAATATGTCGAGACCATCCCTACCCTCTGGGAGGCCACCAAGAACTTCACCAAGAACTTCCCGGAGCACATCGCCCAGGACAACTCTCTCAAGTTCATCAGCGACGACAATGGCGAGACCTACAACCACTGCCATTTCTGGTCTAACTTTGAGATTGGCAACCTCAACTGGCTCAGGTCCAAGGCCTACCTCGACTACTTCGAGTCCCTCGACCACGCCGGTGGTTTCTTCTACGAGCGCTGGGGCGATGCTCCCGTCCACTCTCTAGCCGCCGCACTGATGCTGAAGAAGGACGAGATTCACTTCTTCAACGACATCGCTTACTATCACGTTCCGTTTACCCACTGCCCCACCGGAGAGCAGTACCGCCTTGACCACAAGTGCCACTGTAATCCCAAGGACAACTTTGACTGGAATGGCTACAGCTGTAAGCTTTCCAGCATGGATGTGAATAAACTCGCGCTAACACTATCATAGGCACAGCACGCTTCTACGAGCTCAACGACATGAAGAAGCCTGAAGGGTACGATAAGGAGCAATAAGCCTTTAATATTCATACCCCGTTTCACCGCCGCCTTTTTCCAACCGTGATCCATTTTTTCTCCGCACACACATCTGACTTCTGGTCGAAGTGCACCGCTCGATGCCTGGGACGTCACATGGATCATCTTCCAGTATCTTGCCATTTTCATTGCAATTGGAACGGTCCTGGGCATATACCTCGGCAGACGGCGGCAGAACCGCTTCAACTACGAATGATAGACGAGGGGAAAAAGACACTTCACAATATGCCTGTTTTTTTGGCTCTATAGGGATGGTGCACAACCTTGGCGTTGACCTGGCATCGGCTGACCATGGCTTAATGAAAAGAGGTTGGCTGGTTTTTTTGTTGTATATCGTTATCATCGCATGTATGCCCATAATGTACTCATACTACTTATCCAACCAAGTCTCAGACACTCGTGTTGATCGCACTGTAGGCTTTGCACAGAACCTTGTGAAGATTACAAGAAAGCAAAGGGCGGGCTTGCAAGCATCTTCTGGTGGGTTTGGCAAACTAGCCTTTTAAGTTACCTAGACGGTATCAACATCACACAACCCTGGCTGGGAAAGGGCCATACACACATACACACACACATATACACACACACATATACACACACACATACACACACACACACACATACACACACACACACACACACACACACACACACACACACACACACACACACACACACACACACACACACACACACATGCATACAAGGGAAAAAAATGTTGAATGACATGTCATATTCATTTGTGCTTTTGATGCTTCGTATCGACACTCATGCCTTGCAGCAAGGTGGTCCAAGAGTAGAAGTGTTCATGTAGGTACCGAACTCGCTAAAACGCTAGAGAACAGGAAAAGAAGAAGAAGCGAAAAGAAAAGCCAAAGGCCGTGCGTTTTGAGAGCGTCCAAATAGACAGGTCGTTGATGAAAGAATTGGCCGAGACAGATTGTGGCAGACGCTCAGTCGTTGTAGTTGACGACGCCAGAGCCGTCCTTGTTCGCTTTGGGCACGCCATAGCGCTCGCTCAGATCGTCTTCTTGAGACTTGCCAGAGGGGTCGAGGAAGGGCCGCTCGGCCTGGTTGCAGACGCGCACGGCGTGGCGGCGGTGCGGCGCGAAGCCGTATGTGGCCGAGTGGTTGGTAACGCGGTTGTCCCAGAAGGCGACGTCGCCGGCCTGCCACTGGAAGCGTGCGTGGAACTCTGGGCTCGTGGCGACGATCTCGTTGAGCAGGCTGATGATGTGGTCGCTTTCTGTCTTGGGTACGCCAACGATCTTGGTTACGAAGCCTGGGTTGAAGAAGATGCTCTTCCACCCTGTTACCGGGTGGGTGCGCACGAGTGGGTGCTCGGTCGTTACGGGTTCGCGGCGTACGGTACGTCCGAGGTCGCGTGTGCCTTGAGCTTGTAGGTCTGCAGAGTGCAGCGCTGTGAGCGACTCGAGGTACTTCTGCATGTGGGGGACAGCATGTCGTAGGCTGCGTATTGAGAAGACCAGAGAGTGTCACCACCGCCACCGCGAGGTGGGCCAGTAAGGACCTTTAGAGATGTGTAGGAAGGAGGCTGGACTTCGTACGTGACATCGGAGTGCCACAAGAAGGTGGGGGAGAATAGAGAGCGAAGGTCTGGGGATCCTTCACCAGTGTATACGACGTGCACGTCTTCAAGGCCTTCTTGACGAGGAACGGCGGTAGTGGCATGCTTGTGCAGTCGGCCAAAGTACTGACCGAGAGCTCGCTGCTCGTCAATGCCAAAGTTCTTCTGGTTACGGAAAAAGACAACGCCTCGTGTCGCGATCAGCCTTGCTAGATCGTTCTTTTGAGGATCAGTGAGGTTGGCAAGGTCCACGCCGTGTACCTCTGTGCCGATCTTGGGGTTGTAATCGAAGACCTCTGTAGCCGAGGACAGGAGGTTTTTGAAGTTGACGTCGCCGAGGCAGCCCTTGTCGACATAAGGAACCTCCTCCAGCGCAGGCCATGTGATGTCGGGAAAGCGTGGCCGAAGGTGTTCGAACTCATATGTATCATCATGCTGTGTGACTGTTGTACGTCCTGGGATGTAATTGTGTGTGTTTGCAGGCTTGACTGATTGCTTGGGGGATGTGACGGGTGCATCGCTTGACTGGAAAGCTGGCTCTACGAGTCCTGGCGCCATGTTGACGGTAGTGGTGGTGTGGAGTAGGAGGTGATTGGTGGTGATCCTCTATGCAAGGTACCCGGTCGTAGTGGTGGGTATGGAGGAGAGTCAAACCAGCGTATATCACTTTAATGAAGAAACAGTGTTTTACTACCTCGAGGAAGCAATAATACGAGACTAAGATGACGTTGTTGAGCTTGTGATGAAGAATCAAACCATGGAATAGCGGTCGCGGTACTTATACGTATACCCTTTAGGCGGTACACAGACTCATGTCAAGAAGCTTACATGGCAGATTGCGCCATCGCTCGCAATCGCGTCTTCTGCCAAAAGTGGTCCGGACGTAGTCTCCACATTTCTGACCGCCGTGATATCAATCTAGAACTGCCGCATTCGCTGCTCGGGGCGGCGGAGGCGGATCCGGGGAAGACACCATGTCGATTATCATGTCGCGTGGTGACGACAATTGTGAAGCTTAAACCCGAATACTGTCGTGACTGCAGACGGTGCTCGTGAGAGTTGTCATTGAGCAGCTTGCATAGCCTGCTCTTGCATCAAGGGAGCCCCAGTCCCATTCTCGTATCGTAATCCTTAAGTTTCAGTGCTTGCGACGACATCTTCTCTTGAAACGCGATCTCGAAAATGGCAGGTCGGTCCTGTCCATGACCTGAGATGCTGAAACGCGGTGACGGTCCAGTGCTGAAGTCAGTCGGGTGGCAGCGCTAAGAGCCGAATCGGGTAAGCGTGGAGAGATTGCACCATCTTCTGGGGACATGACGCCTTCGCTCGTCTTCGAACATAACACAGCGCAAGGGCCACTGGCGACACCATTTCGTAATCTAGACAGGAAACCATCGGGAAAGAAGTCTTCGATCTGATAAGATCTTTCCGGTGAGAAGTCGGAGCCGGGGGATTATGGCGCCTTCACCGACTCCGTTCTCGCTCGCGACTGCTCGATTTCAGAGGGTTCCACATGCATGGTGCAGCGTGGAGTGCGTTTTGTGGGTTGCCAAAAGTTTTCTCTCTGGCATCATTGCGGCCGCTCTTTCTGACACAAGATTGTCGCTCGGGCGTGGAACAGGGCAGCGATCACATGCAAAGGAGAGGATGTGGATGGCTGCGCTGGGCGAAAGCAGCGCCGACAGGTCGCTGGAACCATGTATTCAGTGCAACGTATGGAGTCTTTGCCATCCAGCTCTTTGAGGTAACGGGTCACATGTTCGATATGCCGTACGATATGCTGCAGGTTCCTTCTGGTCTGTGGCAGCGATTCCATGTCGTCAGCGGATGCCAGCAAGGGCAGGTTGCCGCCGGTATCAAGAGGGCAAGCCATGGTGCTGCGAGCCCTCTCGGGTATGGGCCGTCGTGGTGTGCCACGGAGCAAGGTTCAGTTCTTGCGCGTTGGCTGTATGCTAGTCTCGAGGGTCGGTATGGGCACGCCGTTGAGGTCTGTCCACTTGATCCAGGCCTTGGGCGCAGGCTTCTCTGCAGCGGTAGCGGCGGCGTCTTGACTGGTGCTGCCGTGCTCTGCCAGCTTGCTGCGCTGCCTCACGATGCCGGCGTCTTCCAGCCGTGGGGTCCAGTACGGGTGGATGCGCCTGTGTATCCGCCACAGCTCATAGTTGCCTATGCCGAGGACGAGGAGGGAGGTAACGAGACGGAAGCGCTGGGCAGCACGGGAAGACAGTGCAGGCGTCATAGTGAAGGCTGCCTTGTGGGCGTGTGGGCGTGTAGGTGGCTGCGGTGGATGCAGCACCCCGGCTCGGGTGAGAGTGGTGGTGGTGGTGCATTGCGGAGGTGGTGGAACGTGACTGGCTGCGGCTGCGGGGATCCACGATGGATGGCGCAGGTCGCACTTCGCATCTCTCCCCCAACTCTCCGCGCACCCAACATCGCGCGCCCAGGGCCATGGCAGCCATGGACGACCTCGCCAGCCTCGAGTTCCTGTCACTCGTGTCCAAGGTCACGTCGGAGATCCAGAACCACCTGGGGGTGTCGGACAAGACGCTCGCCGAGTTCGTCATCGACCAGCATGCCAGCGCAAAGGGCGTCACCGGCTTCAGGGAGCAGCTCGAGGCCATGGGCGCCGAGTTCCCCCGAGCCTGGTCGAGAGCATCGACCGCCTGATCCTGACGCTGCACCCCAAGTACAAGGCCAAGACCAGCAACGGCGCCAGAGCAGCCGACGGCAGCGACGACAACCGCGACCGCAAGACGCGCGTGTTCAAGGGCCTCGCCATCGCAGACAGGGACGTCGAATTCAGCGACCCGGAAGACCAGCCGGCCGGCCATGCGCCCGAGCCAGACGCCCTGGACGACACGTTTGCCATGCTGGAAGGCCTGGCCGCCAAGGGCGCAGGAGCTGCGAAGCCCAAGGAACGCTCGCGCAAACGCAGCATGAGCCCCTACGGCAGCGCCGACGACCGTGACGGGCGCAGCAAGCGGCACAGGCGCAGGCACACGTCGCAGGAGCCATCGCCCAGAGACCCGTCGCACTCGCCATCGCGCACTCGCGGCCGGCGGCAGCAGGAGCGTGACGAGCTGGTCTTCGAGGACGAGTTTGGCCGCACGCGCACCGTCAGGCGCCAAGACAAGCAGCGGACTCGCAAAAGTACAGGGACGAAGACCTCGACGAGTTTCGCCGCCCGCCCACGCCCGAGCTCGACGACGAGCCTGTCCTGTTCAAGGTCTACAACGGCAAGGTCACCGGCGTCAAGGACTTTGGTGCTTTCGTCAATCTGCAGGGCGTCAAGGGCAAGGTCGACGGCCTGGTGCACGTCTCGCAGATACAGGAAGGTGGCCGTGTCAACCACCCCTCTGATCTTCTGTCGAGATGGCAGGAGGTCAAGGTCAAGGTCATCAAGATGGAGAACGGCAGGCTGTCTTTGTCCATGAAAGAGGTCGACCAACACTCAGGACGAGACCTTGCACCCTCGAGGCGAATCGAATCCTTTGGCTCAGGCGCAAACTCTCAAGCGCTCGGGGCCATACCCGGTCTCATGGACGGCAGCGTGCCCGTCGTCGAGGACGGCTTCAACAGTCGAAAGAACGGCATGCGAAAGCGCATGACTTCGCCTGAAAGATGGGAGATCAAACAACTCATCGCTTCCGGTGTCATTCCCAAGTCAGACTACCCAGACATCGACGAAGACTACAATGCACACATCGCCGGCGAAGGAGGCTTCGAAGAGGAGGAGGATGTCGACATCGAAGTACGCGAAGAAGAACCGCCCTTCCTGGCCGGCCAGACCAAGCAGTCTCTCGAACTATCGCCCATTCGAATCATCAAAGCACCTGACGGTTCGCTCAACCGCGCCGCCATGTCGGGAGACACCTTGGCAAAGGAGCGACGAGACTTGCGGCAACAGGAAGCTCAAGAGAAAGCTGCTAAAGAGGCTGCAAACGTGGATCTCAGCAGTCAGTGGAATGACCCCATGGCTCAGCAACGACAGTTCGCCAGTGACCTGCGCAACACACGAAGAGACCAGCCTACCGAAGCCATGCCCGAGTGGAAGAAGATCTCGACCAACAGCAAGGACGCCTCTTTCGGCAAACGCACCAACATGAGCATCAAGGAGCAACGAGAATCGCTCCCCGTCTACAAGTTCAGGAAGCAGCTGCTCGAAGCCATTGCAGCTCATCAGATTCTGATCGTGGTCGGCGACACTGGATCCGGTAAAACTACACAAATGACCCAGTATCTGGCTGAAGCAGGCTATGCCAATGAGCTTGTCATTGGCTGTACACAGCCTCGACGTGTTGCAGCAATGAGCGTTGCTAAGCGTGTCGCTGAAGAGGTTGGCTGCAAGCTGGGCAATGAGGTGGGCTACACCATTCGATTCGAAGACAACACATCGCCCGACACACGCATCAAGTACATGACAGACGGTATCTTGCAGCGAGAAATCCTGCTGGACCCAATGTTGAACAAGTACAGCTGCATCATGCTGGACGAGGCTCACGAGCGTACCATTGCTACCGACGTCCTTTTTGGACTTTTAAAGAAGACCCTCAAACGACGACCGGACATGAAGCTTATCGTCACCAGCGCCACACTCGACGCCGACAAATTTTCTGAGTACTTCTACAAGTGCCCTATCTTCTCGATCCCTGGACGAACCTGTAAGTCATCTTAGCTCAATACTTCTACACAAACCCACTAATCTCCCTCTAGTCCCTGTCGAAGTCATGTACAGCCGAGAGCCCGAGTCAGACTATCTAGACGCCGCACTAGTGACCGTCATGCAAATCCACTTGACAGAACCAGCAGGTGATATCCTGCTCTTTCTGACGGGTAAAGAGGAAATTGACTCGTCTTGCGAGGTCCTGTCAGAGCGAATGAAGGCTCTTGGGCCGAACGTGCCTGAGCTCATGATCCTACCCATCTACGGAGCTTTGCCCTCGGAGGTCGCGTCACGTATATTCGAACCTGCGCCCAATGGTACTCGTAAGGTTGTCATTGCGACCAACATTGCCGAGACCAGTCTGACTATCGACGGTATCTACTATGTTGTAGACCCTGGTTTTGTGAAGCAAAGTTCCTACGACGGAAAACTTGGTATGGACCGACTGCAGATCACGCCCATCTCGCAAGCCCAGGCCCGCCAAAGAAGTGGAAGAGCCGGAAGAACAGGTCCAGGAAAGTGCTTCCGCCTGTACACCGAGGCCGCCTTCCAGAACGAAATGCTACCCACAACCATCCCCGAGATTCAGCGGCAGAACCTGTCTAACACCATCCTCATGCTTAAAGCCATGGGCATCAACGATCTCCTCCACTTCGACTTTATGGACCCACCTCCTACAAACACCATGCTTACGGCCCTCGAAGAACTCTACCAGCTCGGCTCGCTTGATGACGAAGGTCTCCTCACACGCCTCGGCCGCCAGATGGCCGACTTCCCCATGGATCCAACCCTCTCCAAGGCTCTGATCAAGTCTGTCGACCTGCAGTGTTCAGATGAGGTTCTCACTATAGTCGCTATGATCAGCGCCACTCAATCCGTCTTCCACCGCCCGCGCGACAAACAGCAGCAAGCCGACCAAAAGAAGCAGAAATTCAACGACCCCTCAGGCGACCACATCACGCTGCTCAACGTATACAACGCCTGGAAACAAGGCGGCTTCAGCACACCCTGGTGCCACGAGAACTTTGTCGTTCCGCGAAACATGCAGCGCGTGAAAGACGTAAGGAACCAGCTATTACAGATCATGGCGCGCCACAAGCACTCAGTCGTATCGTGCGGGCGTAACACGATCAAAGTCCGGCAAGCGCTCTGCAGCGGCTTCTTCAGAAATAGCGCACGCAAAGACCCAGCCGAAGGCTACAAAACGCTCGTCGAAGGCACCCCCGTCTATCTTCACCCGAGCTCCAGCCTGTTCGGCAAACCGAGCGAGCATGTCATATACCACAGCCTAGTCGAAACGACAAAAGAGTACATGCATGTCTGCAGCGCCATCGAACCCAAGTGGCTGGTCGAGGCGGCCCCGACTTTCTTCAAGGTTGCGCCGACGGATAAACTGAGTAAGCGGAAGAAGGCTGAGAGGATTCAGCCGCTGCATAATAAGTTCCAGGGTGAGGACGACTGGAGACTGAGTGCGCAGCGCAAAGCTGGTAGAGGTGGTGGAGGTACCTGGGGTTAGTGGATGCGTACTGTTGGCACAGATGTTTTGCCGTGTATAGCGAGTTGTATGCACAGGTTAATTTGATACCACTTGATAAATCGATACGCTTGCATACTTCTCTCTACCTATTTTTTTATTACATTTCCTTCCTCCCTTGCTTCCTCCATCGCCATTCCACTTCTTCCTACCTCTACCCATCTTGCCAATCCCCACGTACCAAGCACTTGCAGATATCCACAACAGTTTCTACATGTCCTTCACCACGAAAGTCAGCTCTACTGCACACCACATATGTAATTCTACTTAGGTCTCCCGCCTTTAGGTGAAAGCAGAAGGCAATATTACTATGTTCGATCCTTCGTCGTTTAATTCTTCGGTAGATGGTTACTTTGATCTCACCTTTGAAATCATGACGTCTGCACACGTGGTAGGTGGTAGGTGATAGAAGCGAGTGCGATAGCATTTCTGCGGCTTCACTGGCCGTGTTTCTAGGTATTGTAGTCATGGAAAGATTAACGCTCATCGCTTCATACTAACAATAAAGGGGTGACGCTGCTGGGTGCATGACTCGACGGAGCTGCATTTTCCGACGCACTGGAGAAGATGACGACGCGGTCTGGGCGAACGGCGAGGTGGTGAGATTTGAATCGGCTTTACCATAACGACTGTATAATCGGTCGCCTTGTTCTATGGAGGGCAAACACAGTGTATGTTCACGGTTATTACCGTATTAATATATGCCCTTCAAGCAGCACTTTCATGGCCAACATACGGGAGGTCAATACCCGGGGCGCCTTCCGGATTCCTCCATTGCGACGTTATACCGCCTTCTCCGTGACAGCACCATGGCTAGAAACGTCTAATCCCTGATACTTTGAAGATTCAATTACAGATGTCGAAGGCTCTGTATACTCGAGGTCCACAGGGAGAAGGCTGTTGCCCTCTCTTTTCACCCAGAGTACATATTCGAATGTTTACAATATGCAAAGTTCGGGTGGTCCACTTGAAATACCGAAACTAACACAAGAGTTCTTCTCGAGTCGAAATTCTACGGTTCAGACACTCCGACTATAGCATCGCAGAGCCTTCACTCTTTCCGAACCAGCTCGTCCAGAACCACTGTCTGTTCGTCTCCCGGCCAAATCTCATTGGTGAACCCAACAACTCAAGTCCATCAATACTGCTAAAATATTCTTCGGTTCAGTTCAATTTTCTAGCAATGAGGGGCTCGCATGGGGTGTAAAGCGTCTCCCCGCTTCTCCAGCATCTTTCTCCGTTCTACACTCTTCGCATCGTTTTCAACATTCTTATGTCGTACCCCCGCCCTGGGGAAATTTTTTTAACGCCAGGTCGTACTCGTAACCGCATCAGGTATCCAGGGTGAAAAGTCTCTAGTTGACAGAACAATATGGATAAGGGAAGCCCTGAAATCATGTCTACGTCTGGAATCCTGTACACACACACAAAACCTACATCGACGTCCCCTACTGGCCTAGTAACTGCATTCAAGGCCTCCTTCTCTCAGTCGTCGGCATCAGCTATGTCACTTCCGAACCTCGAGGTCTCCTGGAGCGCTTGGAAGTCGGGTACCGGCTCCTGCTCTTCACAAATTACACACCTACCTGAAGCTTCAAACGCTCAAACCTATTTTTCATCGCGTCTTCCTCTCTTCACATCCGGGGTTTCGATATCCTGGAGAATTTGTGGGATCAGAAAAGACTCTGTGTGGATCGGATCTCGCTACCATTCAACGGTCGCGCACATTAGTGCAGAAGGACTCGCCTTATACCCCTCACCACCATATGCGGCACTATGCACTTTGCACGATAGCAGGCAAAGCCCGCAAACTCTAGATAATGATGCTTCCGCCGGACCCACTACGGAAATCTTGTTACGACTTTTACTTCCTCTAAGTGACCGTGTTTGACAAACCTCCCAGTGGAGGATCTCATCCCCACAGCTCGAGGGCCCACTAGCTCAAGCTGGTCACCCTCTCTGCCTATTTGGCGGCTCTTATAGGCGGACTTATATCGAAGACTGCAAGGCGATGACACCGACCTACCCTCATCACCAGCAGCAGCAGCAGTACTCGCCTTACACACCCTCCGCACTGGCACCCAACACGAGCAAATCACCGAGACCGGCCACTTCAATCCAAGCAATGGTAGCGCCGGCCTTACACTCAACACCTTGTAAATCTAAGCCCACCGACCCGACCCGACTACCCACCCGCCTACAACAGGGTCAGCGCATCTGTCAATTACATTCACGATCAACGTCGCAACTACAGTTTTCGGCCTACCAACTAGCCTAGCCCAAATTTGTCGCGGGGATATGGAGTCTGTATCCGCGCTGTCTGGTTACTAGAGATGGGTATCTGCATCAGCTGCCTAGTTGTCAACGAGGGAGGGGTGAGCGAGAAGTGCCAGCGCGATGACTCTCGTGGATTGGTGTGGAATGAAGATGCAAAAGTAGAAGCGAAAGACTTTGGTATTCTTAGACTCGCTACTCTTGCATTGCAGTCGTGTAGATGCGTAAACAAAAGCCTCTTAGACCTGTTTGTGACTACACGTGCTGTGAGTCTCAAGCGTACCTGCATGCTTTGCCGACCCTTGTGCATTGCTCATCGGAGGAGAGTAGGGCTCGCCCGCATGCCAGCGAAGGCTACATAGCAGCAGTACTTTGTAAGGACGGACAAGGGATTGGGAGAATGCTGATGTCTCACTAGTCTTGCCATGTCGAGCCTGATGCAGTATACTAGCACAGCGCCCCCGTGAGATGATTGCACGCTCGAAGCAGAGCAGGGTTCGAAGTGGCTTGGCAGACGCTATAGAAGTTCGTGAAAGCGAAACGTTATAATTTTTTGGCAGAAAGGATACGTCATGCATGTTTCATGGAAGTCTTGCAGGAAGCATGTCATCGGACCATGAGATTTAGGCACCGGACCATGACCTAAACCGCATTGCGCGTAGCTGATGTGGGGCTGATACTAGCGGCCTTAGCGCCAGAACACGTTCAGAATATTTTTATAACAAATCATATTAAAATAACTACAGAGCTACTACCTAGCTTAATAGGAATGTAAAGCCTATATATAAGAACTTAGCTTAAACCTACTAGGCTATACTGACTAAAAAGGTGTCGCAGCAGATATGCCTATATATATTGCACCATTTCGGAGTGTGTGTGCGAGTACATTTTGCTCTGTTTTGGCGCGACAAAAGGTATAGTCCAGATAGAGGAACTAGGGTTTAAGTAGTATATGCCTGTACTACTATAACATGTTTAGAACACGTTCTAAATGTATTATGGTTAGCCTATAAAGACTACTACACGGTTGTCAGAACCTAGCTCTGGCCCACCTGGCTAAGACAACCTAAAGGGTACGAATGATCACTCTGATAGTGATCACAGGGCTAGAATAGTACTTATTGCCATCCCAGGTCAGAGGTGGACACTGCCACATGCCCGGGCTCGGTAGATACCAACGCCTGACACTTATAAAGATACCTGTTTTTCTACAGTTGTTTGCCTATATAGGCTTAGCTATGGTCTGCACTCTAAATCTCATGGTCCGATAATGTGATGCCTCGAAGTCTTGATAGTTGTATTGTCGTGCATCATAATCCCTCTCCACTCTGGACGCAATGACGCTATAGTCGTACAACAACGCTATAGTCGTGCAGCAATAATGCTATAGTTGGCAGTGAACCTCCATTCTATAACCAGTCTAGCAATCGCCGGCCAGATACAACAAACCTGCATCCCGCACACGCCTATCCACTGATCCAAACAATTGAGAACAACGTCAAAATAGCTCCCACAATCCCCACGATCTCGGGTCCTGCCCTAATACCCACGGGTAAGCCTTCGGTACTAAACTGCGCAACCTTCCCCAGCGTGAAGTTCTTCGCAGCCTCCCGTAGCGCAATCTCGGTCCAGTTGCCACATGCCGTATTCAAGATTGTATCTGCGGTCAGCTTGGGCAGCTTGATGATCGCAGCGTCCATCATGCGTGCATTGTAAATGGTGCCGGTGTTGGATTTCTGAAGTAGCACAGTGCGGTAGGACCCATTGGCGCCGATGGTGGACATGTTGGCTGTGCGCTCGTAGTCTAGACACAGTTCTGCTTGCGAGGGTGTTGCCGAGACTTGTCGCACCTTGAGCTGGGCTGCTGCGACTAGATGACGTGGTTCCGGTACGGCTGCAGAGAGGCGCAGTAGGGAGAGGAAGAGGAGGAGGTTGGTAAGGAGGGTGGAGAGCATGGTGGCTGATTTGCTCAATAATAGAGAAAGATGTTGATATTAAGGTAGAACAAGTGTACCAGCACTTGATATTACGATATAGGTTATAAGACTGACAGCGACAGGATGTATTTGCCCCAGGCAATCAGGACGAAAAAGAAGAAAGGCGAAAAATAGAGCCAAAGAAATCAGGCCACAGATTAGGAGTATATGAGGCTGCCGCGGATTGGCTTTTTCATGCTCATGCTGCGCTGCGACGTGGATTGCTGGATGTGGTAGTTTTTGAACCGGTACGTGTCTCAAGTCACCGTGGTGCATTAAGCGCCCTGCTATCGCTCGCTGGACATCGCCGCGCGACCAAGTGGGTGGTCGAGAGACACCGCTTCTTATTTTCATCATTGCAAACACTAATCGATGTGCTGGAGACCATTTATTGCTTCTCAGTGATTGCACGGGATATGCGAGAAGCGAGGGATGGCGTGGCGGTGGGGTAAGGCGAAGTAATGGAGTGCAGCGAGACTGGCATCTGCGCATGGACGTTTCACACACAAGGAGGTCATGAACTGCTCCAAGATGGCAGATGTCAACTTTCAATCAAACCCTTTATAAATCGAATTTGTGTGGCATATAGGCTAGCTACCGCACATGTCTTTGTGGAGCTTCCTGCTCGTTCACTGTCCAAGCCGGACTTTTGCCGGTGCTAGTGTCCGTATCAAAGTCGTTGTAATAGTACGACTTCTGCCCGCCACTCGGTAATTTTGTCAACCCCTCCTGACTTGCTGTGCTTTTCAGCGAGGTTGGTCGCCCCATCTCGAAGTCCTGCACTCGGTCCTGGTGTGTGATATGTACCTCCTTCGTAACGAAGATAGCATTGAAATTGGCAACAACAGTGGGCCAGAAGATGGGCATGGATGCGCATATGATCGCAAAGTCCACCTCAAGGCAGCTAATGATTAAAACTTCAGGATACCACCACGTAAAGTCGAAGCTCTGGAGAGCGTTTGCGCTATGCTTGAACGTGCTCCAGAGACGAAGGATGGCCATCAACACAACCAGTGAACCCATGACGAACAACCCCGTCATCGCCAGAACTTGCTTCCTTCTGAGTCCTGGTCTAAAGAACTCCGTGAGAGGTATGATGAAGATGAGGATGTCGAAAGACATGTTGGTACCAGCAAATACGAAGAGTGTCATCCTAGATTCATCAATAGTCCGAGTGCCGAAGCCATAGCACTTGGAGGTGGCTGTCCGGTTCCAGAAACCGGATACAGGAAGGCAGGGAAACCAGGCAAGGAAGGAGAAGGCAATACCCCAGCCTGCTACAACAACCAGAAGAGTGATGCAAATATAACGGAGAGCTCCTTGCCGAAAAAGTCGGAGGTATTGCAGTAGTAGCGAGACCTTGATGAGAGCAGTAGTCGTATGGTAAGCGGCATTGGCAACGTAGAGGTGTTTCATCAAGGTCGGAAGAAGTTTTATTATATAGACCAGGTGCTGACCGAAGCCATAGTTGATGCCTAGGTACTGTTAGACCGGTTCATGAGTATGCAGAGATAGACAGTATTTCACCTCTGAGGAAAGCAACCACCGAGACCAGGTTCAGAACCGCTGCAAGGAAGACGAACAGGTCATCCCACCAAGGCTTGCGAACGACTCTGAGGCGTGTATGGAGACGGAAGCCTACTGCTATCCAACTTAAGACCTGTAACTGTAAGCTCATGCACAGTCTGTTCGGGAGTAGAAGAATCTACATGAAATGTGATGGTTACTCCATACATAGTCGCTGGATAGTTGGCAATTGGACGCGCGCCTTTGGGATCCGGATATTCCTTCAGCATCTCGCCGATGATGCTGCTGAGTTGATCCATCGCGATGTCCTGTAGCAAGAGAGCCTGCTGAGGGTGTCAAGCAGTGACAGATCCAAGAAGTCTTCAATTACTAGATTGGGGGAGAAATTCAATGGAACCTTCTAAGCGGGAAACATGCAGAAGCGAGCAGAGAGCGCCAAATCTCTCGGTCTCATGGCCTAGAAATCGTTCCATCCTTAAGTCGATCTACTACATGGCACATGTGGATCTTATGGAAGGCTAAGACCTATGTACATGACTCAGGTGAGCCCTGTTGATGGACATGATATACCCTTGACGACTATTGCCGAGATGGTGAACCTTACTAGGATCGACGACAGGTAGCGAGGCCTGGTAGCTCGGTATAATCGTTCGGTCGCTGGCTCGATTAGGATATAGCCCGCCCCGTAAACTCGATGTGTTATCCAAAATACGAAGTGTGAGTGGCGGCCAGCTGATTTGCGGTCTGGTGCGACAATGAGATTCTAGGATGATCCTACGCTTCCACCAGGGCCGCTGGAGCCATGAGTTTTCCAGCCGTGGGCTATATCTGTGCGATTGATCTGCGCAAAGGGAGCAAGTGACCCGCTCGCAGTAATTGCCGTTGGTAGCAGTAGCTGCGCATCTTAAGAGAAGCTGCTGCAAATTATTTCGGAGGAAGTCAAAAGACGTTGTGATGGCGGCCGTTCGGCGCCATGTGTCAGATGCGTCGCTAAACCTTGATATGAGAGGCTTAAAAATGGCTTTTTTAGAGAAGCACCCCTTGGCCTGCACCGACTGACAATATATCTGCGGAAATGCCGACAGGCTGAGGGCAATACGAGGGTTAGAGTGTTCCCGCGAAGATATTTCCGAAAGCATCCGAGAAACTGGCCAGCACTTTCAGGTGTTGATAGTACTGCCGTCGCATGAGGGCACGCTCAATTGCGCTCTTCACTTCCGCTGACATCACGAGAAGTCTTAGCTTCTCCCGCGTGGTTTCTCTTGCCGTGCGCACATCCACCTTTCTCCCGTGATGAACCTCGGTCATGACTACGCGATATGGAAAAGTTGCTGCGGAGCCTTGTCGTAACTCCACACTCATCGTGGCAATCGGAAGCACAAGACGCCAAAGGATTCACAGCTCCACTAGGAGGAAGCTCAGCTGCCAGCGAGAACCATTGTGCTCAACACGTCCCGCAAAGGTGGGTTTGCGCAGAACTGCAACAGACAGCAGCCCCACATGCACTGAAATCTGCTTCTAGACCTACTTGGCGGGCTCATAGCCAGTGATGAGCAGAATCACGGTAATCGTTAGAGAGGATTCTACGATCGCCAGAAGATCCGAAGCAAACGCGCGATAAGCTTTACGTTGGACAATTTAGAAGCGTGGAGCATTTCGACTCGTAGAGCAGGTGAGTGTGCGGGCACGTTGATGCCGAGTATGGTTGTGTTCAGAAAAATAAGTGTTCGATCAAACCATGACAGCGACTGGCTCAATAGCTAATCGAAGTATCTACAATACCACATACGCCTGACCGTCTACCAGCCCACCCTCATCATGCCTTTTTATTGACCACCAACGCCTCGAAATGCAGCAGAACAATCGCAATGAGATCTGTATGAATGAGGGTCAAACGACTTAGTCCTTCATAGTCATATCCTCAAAGTCATCCAGCAGCTGCTCCATTGGAATTTCCAATCCCTCGTCCTCTCCTTCATCCTCCGTCTCCATGGCGTCCGCGTCCCTCTGGGCTTGCTGCTGCTTGTAAAGCGCCATGGTCGCCCTCAACTCGGGGTCCTCTTCGACATCCTGCAAGAACATTTCAAAGTCACGCTCCATCTTCTCCTGATCCTGCTTGCGCGGCAGCATCTCGCTCTCCTCCCTGCCCATGCGCTTGACGCGCCAGTTGCGCTTGTTCTTGTTCTTCTTGGCGCGCTGGTAGAACTTCTTGACCAGCACGACGTCTGGAATCGATTGGCTGTATTTGTTGGACTGCTCGAGGACGTCGAAGACTTCGTTGTTGAAGTTTGTGTTGCTCAGAAGGTACCCCATCACGCTGTCACCAACGTGCAGAATGCCGCCTAGATGTGTGCGGCAGTAGTAGGTCTGGTCGTTTGTGCCCATGTCCGAGGCGCGTGCGATAGTCGCTTCTGCTAGGAAGTTCCGCCCGACCTGCTTACCCAGGGGCTCAATGTCAAGAACAATGAACTCGGTCAATTCTTGCACATCGGCGAGCGGGCGGAAGGGTGTGCGCCAGTACAGCTTCTGGTCGATATCGGCGGTCTGAAGGGTCTGGGGGTCGAGGACTTGTACGGATGTGCCAATGCGCGAGCAGAGACCAAGGGGGCGATGTTGCCAATCTTCTTCGCCAGAGGGATGGGGAGGACTACAAGGTCGTCTTTGCAGATGGGCACGATCTCGCACGAGTATGAGAACTTGTAGTTCTTGGTCGATGTGTGGATGTCGTGGGAGATGAGCTCCTGCGAGTCCTTGATGTTGACGGGTACGACTGCCTTGAGGAAGTCGCAGAAGGCTGTGGCGTGGTTGCGTTGTGCGAAGAAGAAATCGATGCCATCGTGAACCTCCTTGATGTTGATGGTGTCCTTGTGGGCGCCATGCTTGAGGATCAGCTGCTCCAGGTACAAGAAGGTCCTCTTGTGGGGGACCTTCTGTCGCACCTGCACGCAGGCCCTCCATGTGTTGTGTGTGTAACTCTTGGCACAGTCGGGGCACTGGTGATAGTTTTGCTTGTACTCGACTTCGAAGGTCTGCTGCATGATGGCGCCCTCGTTGATCTCAGACTGTGCTGTGATCTTGACCTTGATTCTCCTGCTGTGAGGCTCGGTCCAGATGAAGCTGGCGTCGATGATCCTCAGCTTGTTCAGGCCCCGCAGTTTGCGCAGACACAGGGCGAGCAGTTCGCGCGACTCGGGAGCGGCAACGACCCAGGAGGTAGGCGGCGAAAGCCATCGGTCGCAGTCACGGCACATGAGCAGGATGGCTTCACGCTGGACGCCCGTGGTGACATCGGTCTTGAGCTTGATGCAGTCGTAGCAGAAGGCACCAGAGACAGTGCCGTCGACGGGCGCGCCACAGTCGGCGCAGAGAATGGTGGCTGCGTTTTTTTGCTGGGGCGCAAAGGCCATGCCGCCAGAGTTGTCAATCTCCATGGCGGTGGGTGTCTTGGAATGTGTGTGGAGGGTTTGTGAGTGTGTGTGGAGGGTTTGTGAGTGTGTGTGGAGGGTTTGTGAGTGTGTGTGGAGGGTTTGTGAGTGTGTGTGGAGGGTTTGTGAGTGTGTGTGGAGGGTTTGTGAGTGTGTGTGAAGGGTTTGTGAGTGTGGGTTGAGAGGAAGGTGTCTCTCGCTCTGCAGTCCTGTCTGGAAGCAGGTCAGATGTGTGGCGTGGACGAGTGCTCGTGGAGAACCAAGTGCCTTTGGGGCAAATGCTTTCAAATTCACAGACCCCGCAACCCTGGAACTTTTTCGATGACTGTCGCCCCTCGGCGCCAGATAAGCTTTCTTATCAGCACGTGCCCAGGCGCCCCTTCGCGCGTAGAGCGCAGGAAAGTCTCGTGCCTCCGCCCTCGTCAACACTCACTCCTCACCATGTCTGCACCGTCGAGATTCGTGTGCAACGTCTGCAGAGGGGCTGCAAAGAGAGCAGCCATCCCTACAAAATCCCCGAATGCATCGATAGCCCGCGCCTGGGCTGCCAATGCGCTGCCACCGAGAGCTGCCACCAGTGCAACCAGTACATTCAGCACAACCAGCATATCTCGAACAGACGACAAGCACGGCCCAGCCATTTCTGACCCCGAATTCGCCTTTCCAGATGCCAGAGAAGCAGTCGGAGCCCAAGCCGGTGCACAGCAGACGGCTGCCACCCCGGCAGAACATGTCACTGAGCCCCAGCAAACGCCGGAGACAATTGCCGACTCCATAGAAAAGGGAGCAAAGCCTACCTCTTCCACTCCCGCTGCAGCCGTACCATGGTATCTCAAGCAGCAGTCTGTCCCTCGCGCCCCTACCAGGCCGCTGTAGTCCCAGACCTCCCCATAAACCCGCCACCCATTCTCAAAGATCTGCTCAACTACCTCGCCGTTACAGCCGGTCTCGACGACCTCAGCCTCCTCGACCTGCGCAATCTCGACCCGCCGCCCGCGCTCGGCCCTAAGCTGATCATGCTCATCACCACCGCGCGCTCGGAGCGGCATTTGCACGTAGCAGCGGACCGCTTCACACGTTGGCTGCGCCGCGAGCACGGGCTGAAAGCAGACGCCGACGGTCTCCTCGGACGAAACGAGCTGAAGATCAAACTGCGCCGCAAGGCAAAGCGTATGCGCATGCTCGCCAACGTTGGCGGTGCCATGCCCGAAGGCAACATTGACGACGGCATCCGTACCGGCTGGATCTGCTGCACCCTCAGCAAAGTCGAGGCGCACCCAGACGACATGCACATGCCCGGCGACGACGTCGCCGAGTTTGTTGGTTTCAGGGAAGTCAAGCCCGGCGTCAACATCGTAGTGCAGATGTTCACCGAGGAGAAGCGGGCAGAAACGGATCTGGAGACGCTATGGGGCGGTGTGCTGAGGACGAGAAAGCGGGAGGAGAGGACAGCCGATGACATGTTGAGAGAGGTGGAAATGGATTTGGAAGATCTGGAGCAAGAAGAGGATGTGGAGAAGACGGAAAATGCCGCGCAGCAGGTTGAGGACGTCGCTGCTTCCAAAAGGACGCCCAAGGCGCCTGCAACGCCGGCACAGCCGTATCGTAGACCCAAGCCGTCGGCTGGAGATGCTTTTCCAGATGCAGCCGCTGTCAGCACCGCCAAACAGATGCGAGGGCAGATGCGAGCTCAGATGCGGGGGCAGATGCGGAGGCTGCATACTGTGGGTCTGACATCATAAAGACACCGGATCGATTTGCAAACATCTGTACGACTATACACATGATACCCATAGAAGTAGACGCTGTACATTACTTGTAGACTACGGTTGACACGACGCTCAATCACTCGCTGCGATATAACAACTATGGTGCCCCCCCTCCTTGTTTCCACTATGAAAAGAATCGTTTGTACATTATTCGTTAATATAGGTACCCACTGACCATCTACTGCTCTACAGTCTTGAGAATATCACAAGCCTGCAACCCAGACACGCGCTTCTCACAAGGCAAGCATGCCGAGCAAGCTACCAGCCGCAACAACAGTCCAGAGACCCATGATCAATCCGCCGTGCTCAACCGCCTTGGGTCCATTGAACCCAGCAGCCGCACCCCGGCTTGTCGAACTTGCGGCCCCGGTAGCACCTGCTGTTCCCCTTCCTGTCGGGCTGGCTGCCGTGTTAGTTCCCGCTGTGCCAACGGCCTCTAGCAGGCTTGAGCAAGTGCTGGCCGTAGCCGCAGTCTGCACCGTCGCCACACCACTAAACGCACAAGCCGAGCTACTCCTGCCGTTGCCCAGATAGTACTGGTTAGCTACCCACGCGAGCTGCTCCTTGGGGTCGCAGCCGGAGTACCCGCCGTATGTGCCAGTAGTGGCATTGCGAGAGATGCCAGTGCAGAAGTCCGCGTTTGCGCCACAAATGTAGTCAAAGACATCGGCGTATTCGTCTTCGTTGGTAGATTGGATGTTGCACTGCAGCGAGGCTGCCATGCAGGAGCAGAGTTGGTTGTTCGGGCTAGGAGGGAGGGGCGACGCTTCGGCTTCCCATGAGCTACCGACCGTGGGACATGCGGGCGCGGAGTTAGTAGGCGTGTAGGTGCTGCGCATGGTGATTGTCGGGCTGACGGATGCGAGCTGGGACTGCAGGGAGGTGAAGTCTGGGTAGGGAGATACGGAGGCATCGTTGGAAGTGAGCTCGACAAGTCCGTAGTCGTTGGTACCCATGAACCACTCGTAGACGATACCACCAGAGAAGACGCTGGTCATGTTTCCAAAGAGGACCTGCACTTCTGTGAAGGGGCGGTTGGTGGCGCCACCATCGACGCCTATAATGCAGCCATACTCGGCGAAGAAGACCGGGACGGGGTAATCAGAGAAGAAGTCGACACGCTCGCCGTAAGATGATGCTGAATAGCTGCTATCGCCGCACCACGAGTAAACGTTGTAGCCCCAGAAATCGATCTGGGTCGAGTTGCCCGTGTTCCCGGGCTCGCAGGCAAAGTAGTGTGCCAGCTCGTCACGAGTAGGCACATCGGCTGTCGCATAGCCTACACCAAGCGTGCTGCGGTAGCCCTGAGCAGAAATGTAACCCTTAGCATCGCGAACGGCGGCTTTGACAAAGGCGGCGGCGGTTGTCTGGTTGGCAGAACTGACGTTCTCATTGCCGGCGAAGAAGCCGATAACATTCTTGTACTTGGAGAGCGCATCGATGACGCCTGTGTAGCGCTGGTAGAGAGTGACGTCCCACTCAGGATTGTCCGACACGATTGATGTGCCGGGCTCGCCCAGATCAGCTACCACGTAGATGTCGGCCGAGGCTAACTGCTCCATGCAGTCATCGTGGTTCTTTGTTGGGTCGATGGCATAAACTCGCAGGATGTTGGTATAGATCTGCTTCAGGTATGGGATATCCCTCCTGCATGCATCACCATCAGCCAATGGGTCAGAGTAGCTGGTGTTGGAGCTGGTAGAACCGTTGGGTGAGTAGTTCTGTTGGTATGCGACACCCTTAAGGTAGCTGGAGTAATATCAGCGCTGTGCTTGGCCAACCAAGAAGCTTTGAGCATACAACTGCGAGCCGTTGTTTGTGTAGAAGAAGTGCTGTCCATAGACCTCAATATCAGGAATGTCATCGTAACTCGCCGCCGAGACACTGCCCAACAACGCCGCAGCGATGCAGCCGACACCTGCGAAACTACCAGCAAACTTCATGTTGCGACAAAAGCGAGCGATAGGCAGCTGTCAAACGAGAGATGAAGCTTTATAGCCTAAGCTTGGTAGTCAAGACAAGACTTAGCCGTACAGTGGATGGAGCAAGCAGGGGAGGAAACCGGAAGTCCCGGAACTTTGTACTCGCCAGTGTTTCGCTGGCCGCGCGGAGGCAGCAGGTACGGACTGTAAATACACTCATTGTGTGGCTCTGCTGACACCAACTTGCCGGGTGGCGCACAGTTGGTGGGTGGTTGTTACTGGATGACGACGGATGGGAATGTAATTGCGGGGCTGGAGGGCCCGATTTGTCCATAGCACCATCGACCTTGCTGCTTTGGGAGACGATGTTTATTTCCGTCACTAGGTTGACGACTGCACGACCAAAGTTTTGCGCTCGCTGTTTGCTTCGAATTGTGAAAAACAGGCGGCTTCCAAGGACTCTCTGGAGCATGTGCTGTGTGCAGTTCTGATGCCCTGAGATCTTCCGGCTGGGTACCCACTAGTTCATTCGTCTCGTGCCACAGCGTCCAGGATGCTTGGTCTTCCCGATTCAGCGGTTCTTTTGGACGGGGGATTGAGAACGAGCGAGGCGCAGCACACGACAATATCAAATGACTCAAGCCACTTGGGAATCGCATTTGGTGCTCCAACGCTTAAACCTCAAGGTTAACGTCCAGCAATATCACGCTTTGTTTGCAATTGACATTCAAAATCCACACCTGCGTCCCGGTTACGCAGTGAGCCGGGCGTACCTGTGGCTTGTGCTTTCAATTCGCCAAAGTTCAGCTCCTGCTGCAGGATAGGTTGCGCTGATTGGTCGCAACGTGAAATCGCAAGGTTCAGACTCCAACCAGGTAACGTCGTCAATGATCATGGCCCTCGGTGAGTGTGTCGATGTCGATTTCTTTGTTTTCGTCGTGATGTTCAATGGTCTTACCTGTCCAGCAAGCTATTGAAGCATCCGTTAGTCTCACCACTCATGCCCCCTTTTGTCGCAGCTAGAGTTACATTCTCGGCCTACACAGATGATTTTGCGGCAGACGGACGATGCGTACTGTTCAGTGCTCACTGGACCAGCTATAGACCTCATCCTAAAATACACACAATGCAAACGTCGAGTTAAGCACATGTAAGGGCAAGGAAGAAGATTGTTTGTAAAATCTAGATTTAGAAGAGAATTGAAAGTCGTAAATCGTATCGCCCATCATAGTGTTTGTCATCGTTCGAGTCGAAAGTCCCCAGTACCTGGTGTCATACTCACTCGCTCAGCTTCACTTCCTCAACGTCTGAGTCCAGTTCCACCACCACCGCTACGCTGACCACCGAGTCATGCTTTGCATGTCTCCCGAAGCCCTGGAATGGCTTGAGCGACTTCGTGATCCCCAGATTTGCGATAAACATAGACTTTTTGGCATTTTCCCGCCTTGCAATGCCCTCCAGCCAATACTTCTCCAGCTGTTGCGCCCTCTTGTCAACCTCGTATCTTGACTCCTCTCGCTCGCGAGCTGCTTTGCAGAAGGAATCCGAGAAAGGCCGCGACTCGCAACAAGAGCCCCATGCAAGGAAATCCATATAGATGCTAGGATTGTTGGTGACGTAAGGGCGAGGAACATTCGGTACGTTGATAATGTATGGCATAGCTCTGAAGACTTGAAGGCAGACTGGGTGAACTTCAGTATCTTGGGTTTAAGGATAGTCGGTGATTGAGGTCTTGAACAAGGAGATGGTTTTGATGAGTTGACGAAGGTTTTTGTAGAACGCCTTATGAGAGAATGAGGGGTTTCGTGCAGAATCTCGCAAGCTGCGTAGTTTCGAGAGTGAAGCAAGCGTCCCAAATTGTGGGTATACGGTGAACTAGCGCGGTTGTAAGCGGAGTAGTCGGTGGATGAGGCTCAACAACATGCATGCAAGTTCGCAGATAAGGTAGCACATGCCTAGTACTTAAGTACTTGGGGTATCTGAGGCATCACGTTGCAGATTCCACAGGGAGCCATCGTGCGACACAAGATGTGATGAAGCAACGTGGCATGCCGGGGAAAGTACGCAAGTCCCTAGTTTGATTGTGTTCGAAACATGCAAATGCTAGCCAAGCTCCTCGCTGTGCCTCACGCTCCGCAGTGAGCCCCCACAGTCGGTGGGAAGTGGCTCAACAGTAGATACGTCCGGGCACGTGCAGCACCTGGGCGCAGTGAGTGGACTTGCCTGCCTGATTCGCAGTGAGAGTCGAGGTTAGCGCATGTTATCGATCATCGTGTAGAATGAAAACTCTCGCAAGAGTGTTGTGAAGCTAGAACATGTGTTTTCTTGGCTCGTCATCTGGTGTTCAGAAGAGAAGGGCTCGAGCTGGTTCAGGTTCATGTGGGGAGCGGGGCTTGGCAATGACTCCATCCTCGAACCCCTCTGAACTTTTTAGAAAGAGCAACAACGAGAGCTTAACTTCAACGACAACAACAAAAACCCGCCAGAATGAGCGCAAATTCAGATTTCGAAATCGTGTCGACATACCGACGCATTCTCAATGAAGACCCGGAGCTTACTATGCCCGTTGCGGCTATCGAAGCTCTTGTCGAGGCTATTGCACAGAGCTCAGTATCAACCGTCGCCGAAACTCTCGATCTTCTTGAACGCCATACTGCCGCCCTGAAGGCTTCAATTGCCAATCCCATATCGCTCTCCGCCGGCACGGATCTCTTCCAACGTTACCTCATCACCACTCTCAACCGCCCAGCAAGCCTAAATCTCGGTCCTGACGACGATTTCCGTGCGATACGAAACCACCTATTGTCCAACGGCAAGCTTTTCGTGGAACGAGCTAAGCAGAGTCGAGAGAAGATTGCCAGCTTTGGCAAGCACTTCATTCGTGATGGAGCTACTGTGCTCACAAACGGTGGATCGCGTGTTGTGGGTGCACTGCTGAGGAGGGCAGCTGAATCCAGCACAATCCGCTTCAGAGTAGTTTACGTGGTACCATCGTCGCGCTCTTCTGACGCGAATGAGGGAGACCAGACCGTGTCCGACCTGCGCGCGCACAATGTGCCTGTAGCCACCATCTCGGATTCTGCAGTCGCATACTCGTTGGGCAAGGTGGACATGGTCATTGTCGGCGCAGAAGGCGTTGTCGAGAACGGTGGAATTATCTCGCGTATGGGAACATATCAAATGGGTCTACTGGCCAAGAGCAAGGGCAAGCCGTTCTACGTGGTCGCTGAAAGTCACAAATTCGTTAGGCTGTATCCGCTTAGTCAGTTCGATTTACCCATTGAGCAGAAGGTGCTCGACTTCAAGGTTACGGATGATCCCAAGGTCAGCAAATCAGGTGCAAAGGACACAGTAGATGAAGGCATCGCAGACATAACCCTGAAACACACCTCGACAGGCCTCGATGCCCAGGATGCTGTTGATTTCACAGTACGTATATACTTGAGACTGTCTCATAGAATACTGACATTGCTATTAGCCACCTGATCTAATCTCTGGGATCATCACAGAGTCTGGTGTACTGACACCATCGGCGGTGTCGGAGGAGCTGATCAAAATCTGGTTCTGAGCACTCCCTGAGCACAGATTTCCTGAATTGCATTACATTCCTCCCACCAGTTAATAGTCGTGGAACCGAAGGTTCTCTGTGATAGCACTCACACAAGTCGTAGGCCGCTCGATAGTATCTTTCCGCGTCCGAGCACGCGGTGCTCCCATAGCAAAAGTCGCAGCAGCACCGAGGACAAAAGCCACGTATGAGACGGCGGTGCGTCTGACCGCTATAGCGGTAGAGGCACTGCCATATCCTGATAGCCAAGTCACGAAGAGGTGTCGAGTGAGAGATACGACGCTGTCGTGACGGCATGTCACGTTCATGACGATGATGACATACGATACCCAGTAGCGCTTCAATGAGATCATGAGAACACCTACATTCACCCACCTACGCGGACTTAAGAGCATTGGTGGTATCTGTGACATCTACTTCACAAGTGACATGGCAAATATCTGAACAGCAAGCCCCACTTACAACACAATACCACTACAACATACTCGACTGCTACGATGCACAAAGGCGAACAGGCCTATCACCAAGTTCTCAAGGATATCAAAACACCTGCACAAAGAAACCCCCATAGCAGTCGATTTGTAGAGCGTACAACATGGGTCAGCGACGTCTGTCCGCCACCGCCCGATATCGAGCGCACCCTTCACTGGAAAGAGTTCCTGGTACACAGTCGCTTCGACCACGACGCTATAGAATGTACGTATTGCGCACGCTCCTCTCAGACTGATCAAGTCCCCACCGCGTCTGTCATCACTCAAAGCTTGTTCTCCCTCCGTCAACAGACTGCTCCCTTCCTTTCCGAAAAATTGTCGCACCGCAGGTCGATACTTGCCAAGATTCTGCAGTCCCGCCGCAATCGTGGCATTGTTGGTGTGCGCTACTGTCTAGCACCTGATTTGCGGTCTATAGGTGAAAGTGTCCATGAAGGAAGGGTGGTGGCACAGCTTCCACCCGTTCTGCCGGTACTGCGTCCTGTATCTCCGCTTTCTCTAGACTGCGGTCTCTGGGTGTGAGCAAGAGTTGTTGTTGTTTGTATTAGAAGCTCGGTGTGGTGGCTGGCGTCACTACTGTTGAGGAACGTAGGGATTCGGATTCGGAAATTTTATGAATAAATATTGCTATAATATCTGTTGTCAGAAACAAGCCGCCTCGTACCGTGAAGAATCAGATACTCAAGTTATGGATAGAACGAATATCGCATTTCAGCGTGACCTACCTCCACAGGTCAATGTGATTTCTTAAAGCCTTCCTTCCAGACTCTTCGAGGCGTCAATTCACCAGAAGACTCATCTTCACTTTCAGCCCTAGCTTCAGCCTCACCTTCACCTTCACCTCTGTCCCACAAGTATCTTCACCTTTTCTCACTTGACTTCACATGGACTTGAGCTGTTATCTATTTTCCAACCATCAGCAACACACACTCTTCTTCACATCCCAACACTCAATCAACCAGCACTTAATATCACTGTTAGTTTACCCCATGAGACTATCCAAAGCAGTACGCACGCTAACGTAAGCAGATCACCGTACTCAAGATGTCAAAGCGACCGGCCGACGATGAACTCGCAGAAATATCCGTGAGTCGTCAGTGTTCGAAGGGTTAAAGTGACAAGCTGACTTTCCAAGGACGATGAGTTTGAGCGGTTCCATCAGTCCCACAAGCGTCTGAAAGCCGCGTCCAAGACCAAAGATGAGGAGATCTCACACCTCCAACTTGCCTTGGAGACATCTCAGAATGAAGAACAAGAATTGCTTCAAAAACTCCTGGATGCAGAAGACAGTATCGAGATTTATCGGTTATGGTGCAAAGACTGTTCCCACACAATCCGCGACCTCGCGGAGAACACTGATTTGGGCATCAAGAACGAAGACATGGCTTCTGAGAATGCAACATTGAAGGAGGAATTGTCCGGTGTGAAGGAGAAATTGTCTGGCGTGGAGGAGCAACTTTCCAAAGCGAAAAAGAGCAGAAAAAGCTCCTTGCAAAGCTTAACGACTACAAGAGGAGAATGCGCGAGATGGGCAACGAAAACTGATTTTGTTGTCAAACGAGGCAACAGCAGCAGCAGCAGTAGCAGTAGCAACAGCCAGGTCTACAAGCGCCCTTCTGAACAGATACTGCGATAAGATAAGATTCAAATCCATCATTGCCGGTGAAGCATGGTTGGACTTACTCTCCTTCCTGCATGTACCACCATGTCTTGATTTGCTTCTTTCATTCACGCTACGCCGCCCTCGCCTCGGGTTCTCCACTCCAGTCCCCCTGTCAACCCCCACTTTCCCATAAATGACTAATAAGGTCGCCACTTGGTCATGTGAATGGGTGTATCGATGCATGAACGGTGGCAGAGGAATGCAGTGATGTCATTACACAATATTGATTGATGCTAATATGACTATGCCAGAAAGCTGCAGTTACCGTTATAGTCTTACTCAAGGACTAGGAACGCTTTTGATTCTTTGTGTGCTGTGACTGCTGCAGTGTTTAGAAAGCGTATTGCATGCGGCTCACGACGCATGAGCGACCAAAGTCGTTCCAAGTCCGTCAAGAAGCGTCCACGGATGTGACAACTATATCATTTCTGCCTCACATGATCCCCCTAAGACCACGGAAGCCACCCGTTTTGGATGACGAAGATTTCTTTTGCTCCTTGTCTTTGACTTTCTTTCCAATGTTCTGAGCGCCACCTGCCTGGTATCAGCCTATCGTGTCAGCCTCAAATAGGAAGACGCCACTCACCGCGACCGTATATCCTGACTTCAGACTTTGCCTCCACCTTATCTTTGTCGGCTCGACCACCACTGCCCTCCGTTTCGACCGAGAGACTACTCTTACTGCTTGACTGAGCGGCAGCATTACTTCTAGCTAAGGCTTGAGGCTCATACAGGTCCGGATGAAGAGCGCCGCCAAATGCAGGGTACATCGAAGGGCCCGGGGTGACCTTTGAGATCGCTGACTTCCATGACTTGGCATGGAGTCCAACCGAGGTGGGCGTTGTGCCGCTGGTGAGATAATTGAGTTTGGGCTGCTCATTGAAGTTGGAGAGTGATATTCGGAAAAATACCCACGCTCCTCGTTAATAGGCGTTTGAGTAGATAACGGAGGTAGGTAATGTGGGCCGGAGCTGTTCGCCTCACGCAAGCTAGAACTGCGACTCAGTTGTGACTGTGTATACTCGTGGTGTCCTGTCCTTTCGTGTATGCTGAAGCGTCCCAATGCAGCCTGGTGCTCAGCCTCAAGGTCTTGATACTTCATCTGCAGATCTGTGTGCTGCGTTGCGAGATACTGATGTGCCCTCTTCAGACTTTGCAGCTTTGCGTGGCTTGCAGCAAGCGCAGAGTCGAGTATCTGTTGGACAGAAGATGATAACTGTCCTGGTGGACCTGCGGTCCTCTCCGTTTCTTGCAAGCGTTGCTCAAGAGTCATTATACGCCGTTCGTAGGCTGTGACAGAATTTTCACGCTCCGCCTCGCGACTGCTCAAGCGCATGTTCGCAATCTCAAGGTCATTGCGCAGGTCATTGCGTTGTTGGATGAGTGAGTGGAGATCTTGAGTCTGATCCTCGTATTCTATGATCTTCTGTTGCGCAGTCTCGAGCTCGTGGCGCACGTTGCTGTAATCTTCCAGCTCATACTCGAGAGCTCTTGTCCGTTGTTCAGCCCTCAGCTGCTCTGCTTCAGCCTTTTCCACAATCTTCTTTAAGTGTTCGTAGTCGGATTGTGTCCTTTGGAGCTCGAAACGCAGCTTGTCCTCTTCGCTGTGCCATGTCTTCTCGCTATCCCTGTACGTTCGGACCTTCGCGTTGAGATCGCTCTCCCATTTCTTCGACTGGTTGCGGCTAGTGAGTGTTTCCTTCTTCAGCTGCGCATATAACTCATTAGCTTTGGTGAGTCTGGCTTTCAAAGTCTTGTTAGTGTTGATCAAGTTCTGGGTATCCGCCTCGACTGCAGCCTCTCTGATGTGCTTTCGCTGTAGCTGACCGATGTGTGACAGATGTTGTAACTTAAGGTAGCGTTCGAAATTTAGATCGTTACGAAGTAACATGATTTCTCGCTGCAACGACGCCATGGTCTGAGTGTGAAAGTCGCGATGTGGATGTGGAGGCGAAATCGTGCCCATAACAGAGCGAGCAAAGTTGTCGAGGCTTGGCTGTGAGTGAACTTGTCGCTGCGCAGATGCAGTGGATGCATTGAGCAAGGTCTGCTTCAAGGCCTCTTTTGCGGGGGCAGTGTTGGCGAATCCATCATATCGTGTGTCTTTAAGAGAGGTGATGCTGATTTGAAGGATTTGGCAGACGCCACCGACTTCGACCTCAACGGCATTTCAACCGTATCTGGCATGTTGGACGCCTCTGTAGATGGAACGAACATTGTCGATTGAGTGTTCCTCCAGCTAACATCAGAGTCGTTGCCGACATTATCAAGGACAAATTCTGCTGGAACCTCAGGAAGAGGTGGTATAGGCGGTAGCTTGGAGGCTGGAGGTGGCCCTGGATCCTCTAGCGTTGCTGACACTGCCACGCAGAGGTCCATACAGTCGGTGACAACATCTGCTGGGTCGCTCTTTAGCCACCTGTTTTCGCTCAACTCTTCTTCGATGGTGGTCGTGAACATGTTTGGGTGCAGTAGATGAACAGTTCGGTAAGGTTCGGTTCTGCTATGGATAAGATCCTGGTCGAGATCGAAGTCCCGAGCGCCTGGGAAGTTGAGCGACTTCAGATATTTTCTAGATTTTCTGATGAAGCTCATAAAATTCAGCGGGAACAAGCCGTACAAGAAGGTGAAATAGTGCATCAGTGTCGGAGAACCTCCCTCTTCCCCCTCAGCCGGTTGCAGCTGTTCCCATGCTTGATCGTTCTCTTCGTCATCGTCCTCTTCTTCTTCGCTATCTTCAAAGTCTTTTTCAGCTTGGTCCTGTGTCATGTTTTGGTCTTCCGGTTTGCTCAGCTTGTCCCAGCAAAGAACCCTGCTGTAGATCAGAAACAGCTTCGGTAGGTGGTGATTGGAGGTTAGAGCTCCGCAGATGTGTGGTAAAAGCATGATCAGAACCACAAGGGCAAGTTCGATCACAGTTGTGGAGGTATCGATAAGCAGACATTTCTCTAAATGCTGTAGGAGTGAAGTATCGAGGACTAGGTGTAGATGAGGAGGCTGCAGACGCACGAAAGCGCTCAATAAACCCAGCGCTTGCATGCGATACTGTTTCTGTACGAAAAGCTCATCCAGAGCAGATAGCAGCAACTGTAGAACGTCAGTTTTCTGCCAAAGTGTGAGTCTGTGATAATTACCTTTGGCATCTTTCGCCCAAAAGCGACCAGAACACTCTCAAGCTCGTTGGCGATGAACTCGTTCTCTGGGGAAACGGCATTCTCCACCGAGCTGGAAACGTTCGTTCGCCGGAGGTACGCATCCAGTATGTTTCGAGTGAAGAGGCTCGACAGGCGTGCGCGGTCTCCGCTTTGGTCCTCTTCAGCGTCGTATACCAATATGCTCTGTATAATCTCTCTTGCATCCTCGATCTCGTGCCTTTTGTGCCCTATACCGTCGATTGTAGGCTTCAGTACCAGATTCCACCATGTTGTCAACCTTGCCTCTCCGGTGAGAACTGGGCGCACAAGTCTCAGTGCAGAGAGGAATGTGCCGTGTTTAGCCGCGTTGTCTGCGACATGTCGTTGGTACAGCGCATGGAGGTCTTCATGGAAGCGCTGCGAATCGTGGTCGTCGATGTCATCATAGCGGTCTAGGAAGCTCTGTATAGTTGCGTAAAGCTCTTCAGGTAGTGGGTAGGGCACGTCGGGAGCGCCGAAGGTATTGTCGAGAGCCTTGATGGTCTCTTTCATCGAACTGGACACAAAAGTCAGACCTCTATACCTGGAGGTATGCGCGCCATGTTGGTGTCACACGAGGCGCCACAGGAATTGTAATTTACCCAGGAGCCATGGCGTGTTTAGTGTGCGGATGCGCAAAGTTCAGCTATACTGTTGTGTTCATGAGCAGCCTGTCAGACCAGCAACAAGACAGCCGCAGTAACGTGCGAATTGCGCAGGGAGCGGAAAGTCCAGGAGATACCAGTCTGGTATGGAAGCTCCAGGTTGTATAAATTGAGCAAGTAGTCGTAATGTGCGGAGCTACCCAAGCTCTGATATGGAGGTATGACGTGGGGTGAAGCGTGGAGAAGCGCAAACGAAATCAGTCCACTGTATCACTCTGCAGCGGCCTGGTCGTGCTTTTGATGCAGCATAATGGGGTCCCAATGGCTTAGGATTGCTACTCATGATCCCAGTAGGTGCAGCAAAAGTAAGAAAGGTTGCACTCTGCCGGGGACGGAATACGCATTCGAGGGTGCACGCCATAGTGGAAAGACCCACAGCTACCATGTCCGTGCGCGTGGAGCGCTAGCCTGCTTCAACGTGTTGCTTTTGAGCTACCCCTGACGTTCATCCCACATCAAGCCGGCGCCCGTTCATATGTTTCGATATCAGGAATGCATCAATGACAAGAGTAACGTGGAGTAACAATACGCAATACGAGCTACATGGAACATGCTGCATCTGGCCTTCCAGTTGAGCGCCGCTTTGTTCTGTTCCACGATCACACAATACCTTCAACTTTGGAGGCATCGATCTCTAGCTGTAATAACGGCAATTTTGGACTAGGTTAGCAGTAGTACATACCTAGTAGTTCTTACTCATTACCGATCTGCCTTAGGATGTCAGCACTTGAACCGCTCTCCACCGTGTGTAGTCTCATGAGGCCCAGTTTGAGCTCTACGCTGTTGTCTATCAAAGAGATTCTCGACACACGCCCAGAATACCTCACAATGGCAGGTCACCAGCTTGGGACTGCCTCCACCACGGCTGTACACTGCGTTTATGATAAGTCTCGGGAATTACGTGTCAGCCACCCCGTTATCTTTACCCCCTCGGGCCACGCTATACTAAGATGACCCAGTGAGGTAAAGTCGATCCCAAGGCTACCCCTGTCCCGTCTTGCAGCGTGCTTACCCCCGCAGCACCTGCACCTGCACCCTGCTCTTCACATATCTCTTCCTTCCAAGATCCTTGGATCCTATGCTCTTCGACCAACAATAACATACCCGTCTATAACAGCATCTCCGGTACAACCATGCCACCCTCGATCTGAGCCGTCCAGATAGAGACGCCTTATCGGACATAGATGAGATGTTGCGGGCTGCCGGGTGCTCGGATGCCACCACGAGATATACCATGCAACGCACCGAGAGCCTGGATACGTTCCGCCAAACATATCGCATCCACAGCTACCCGCAACGGCCTGGTCCACTTTTCCTACACTACTTATTGTAGTAAGTAATTGGGCTCTAGCAACCATAGGGCTCACGAACCCACAGCCAACCAAGGCGAGCGGTGATTGAACCCTATTGCGTCGATCACGCCGAGCCACAGACAGAGCTCATGCTTCGGACGACCTGGCTGCTAAGGAATAGCTATAAGCTACCATAGTAAATCCAGTCCCTTCATCTTCGGAACCTACACACCCTCGGTTAGCATACCGACAAGAACGTCCAGCGTACCCATTATTTCCCGGTCAACATGGGCGAACTCACGGACACATAATGCCCTCACATATGACCGCGGCTTTCATACCACAGAGGACAAGCGCCGCAAGACTGATGAAACTGTGATCTGCCATTGTATCAGGCTAGCAATCCTCCTATTTCCCTTCTTGCAAAACGCCGCTCCTACTGCCCAGCAAGATTCTTCTTCACACTCTCACTGATCTCGTCCTGACCCTCCTTTCCCCCTTCACTTCCTCAGCACCACCGATCCCCGTGGTCCTGGTGGGCTGGGCTTGTTGATCGGGTTGTTTCGCTGGATGATCGCTGCCACTCTTGTGCTCTTGTGTAGACGCGCTAGACTGCTGGTCGGTGTTGAGCGTGCTTGAGCGGGCGTCAGCGTTGGGCTTTGCGGACGAGTTGGCGCTCTGATCCGGCTTGTTGGAGCCCATGTTAGGGCCGCGTTTTAACTCTTGCGCCATGGGCTGGGTAGTGGTGAATGTGCGGGTTGCGGTCGAAGTCGAGACGCGCGGGATAGTGCGTGCGACGGGGCGGAGAAGGAACGACATGGTGTGGGGGTGAAGATTTAATACGTGGGTTGGTCGTTTTGGTAGGTAGTGAGTTCGATTGCTTGGTATCGATTTGATTGAAGTGCGTGAACTGTGTGGAGAGGTCTGCTTTGTGTTTGCGCAGCTTCGAGGTATGACGACAATTACCCTGCGGAAGTCTGAGGTCATCCTGACAGCTTCATCAACAACCGCCTCGGCAGCACAAACATGGTCAAACCCTGTGCTTAGCGTCTCCAACTTCTAGATTTCGAGAAGGACGCTGCCGTTCGAGCTCATCTATTGGGTGATTCAACAAGTCATCTAACGGTGTTGGTTAATCGAACGATACCCACGCGACCTAGCGCGTCTTCGTGCGTGTTTCCGGCCATGACAATTGCGTCGCACTGCGAAATGCCAATATTATATATTTCGAACTACTATTTACTGTCTGTCTCAACATCTCTTCCGCCTTACAGCTTAGAAATGCGTCCACGTTCTAGCTTTCCCAATATTCCGTCACACCCTTCTGTTTCTTCCATCTCATGAACCAACAGCAGAGAGGGAAAAACGCCGTATTGACTGCTCCCCAAGCGATTAGAATTCCAAAATCCAGGCCAATGCGCGAGTGTAGTCCAAACAAGATCTGGCGACTGCCTTCGACGACTAGGCACAGATTAGCATCGTCGAAATCAGAAAGAGAAACGACGAGAAACTTACCCGAATGTAGCGGCCACACATAACCCCATCTATAGAACGCAGGCGAGATTTCGATGTCATAAAAGGATGTAGAGACGTTGGTGATGACCCAGAAAATAAGCCAGAGGCCCATCCACGGCGCCCCAACCACCATGGCCACGTTCTCACAAGCTAGTCCTAGCGCGATCATACCGAAGAAATTCAGCATCCAGTACACCAAGAATGTGCCATGGCCGTACGCAACCGGGTTCCCATATGTGACGTTTGTGACCTGGGTTTCCGAGGTGACGGGATTGGTGTGCGTGAAGTTGATCTGGAAGGCCATGGAAACGAAAGAGTAGGCAAGCGAGAGCATGAAGTAGGCGCTCATGGTCGCAAACCAGCGCCAGATGATCATCTGGTAAAATTTCAGGGGCGGGTGGTTTTGCGGATTGATGTAAGTCATGTGGATGGGGAGGTAAAAGGAGAAGCTAAAGAAGGAAATGATGATGAGGTCTGCGGTGGCATGTTAGTAGTTGCTTGCTGATACGAAGTGTGGCATCGCTTACAGATGAGGCCAATAGACACAGCAGGAATGCTGGTATACGGATAGAACGGACGAAGGTTGAACTCCGAAAATCCAATCGCAGGACTGAGGGCTTGTGGAGCGGCTTGAATGTTTGCCAGTGTTGTAGGATCGCTCGCGTTTTCGAGTGCCATGCGCGCCCACTGCTGGCCAACTTGACCCGTTGCCTGTGTCATGAACTGGCTGATGAGCGGCAGCATGAAATCGTACCAGTTTGTGTCATCTCTTGAGTCTTGATAGACCAGTTGACAAGCGCCGAGAGGGTCGTACGAAGTGTTGCCAGTTGCAACTGCCTGGTATAGCATAGCTGAAGCATTTGGGTTGATAATGATCGCAGCCCAAGCATCCCAGTTGTAAACTGCCTGGTGGACCTCCAAGACATCGTTGTTGAAATCCGACCCAGGTCGAATGCCCCAACCTAGTGTCGGTATACCAGACGAAAGTTGTTTCTGTATTAGCTGGGTAATCGTAGGTCCAACAAAGGGTGCATTGCCAGTGTTGTCAAATGGGGCAGCGCCGTCCATGTCAACAACATAGACGAGTAGATGGCTGAGTCGGTTTTCGACTTTGAAGAACACGCCCCAGTATATTGACAAGACAGCCAGGATAAAGGCCATCAGGAAAGCGGTAGTGATGACCCATTCCCTGAGAACGCGATGTCGTACTTTTCGTAAAGAAGGGTTCCAAAAGCCGACAGGCACCGGATTGGAGTCCATGGATTTACCATCAGCTGCTGGTCCTCCAACATCAGGCACCCATTCGTTCTTCTTGCGTGATCGAAACAACATTTGAGCTGCTGTAAAGTGTAATCAAACAGGCCAAGAACAGCGCTTGCAGTACAGTGGAGAGCCGCGAATGCTGGAGAAATATGGGCAGTGCATGCTGACCTAGAAATTTGGTGCTCGGGAATCAGTATAATTTGAAATGCAGATGGTGTGACGTAACCAAAGTGGTGAGGTCAATCTTATAATGCTAACTTTTAGCGCCAAGCCACATGTGGCAGTTGTCACTCTGATCGAATGGACCGTCACGCGACTGGTATTTCATCGCTTTGGAGTGGTGTTAGCACGTGTATTGACAAATATGATGGTGATATTGAACATGAAGTCTTTCTGTTGTCTTGACTGCTCATCTGATTTGTTTAAGGACTATGCTATTCTTGTAATACATCGCCATTGCTCTCTGGCGCAAAATCGTATCGTTCCCGACAATGCTTCCTATACTGTGTACAACATGTGGCCGGTGACTCATTCCATGTGTCCCAATACTGAGCAGCATTAGGAAGCCAGCAATCAGTCGAATAGGACAACGTTGTCGTCCACTTGACCAAGCAGGTCTATGCTAATCCACGAAAATGTCCAAAGACATTCTGAACACCTGAAATGCAACAGGGGACGGAAGGAAAAGGGTATCGTTCGCAAGAGACAAACGCCAGTGATCCCAAACTCGCACATACTAGCTACGGTGTAGTATGTGGCCGCTTCAAGGTCGTCCACTTATGGCTACCGGAAAAGACGTTTCGTCAACATTCAAAGCAATAACTCATCGCCTTAATGGAATATAATCATGTGTTGGTGGAGGACGCCTTTGATACATCCTGTCAGTATCAGGTATGTAACCATAGGGCTGTGTTCCAACAGGGTATTCATGATATCCGTTCCTCACCTTAGGTGAACAACGGCGTTGTACTTCCGGCATGTGAGCATAGTTGCCGGGACCAGCAGGTGGGTGTGCTTGCGCAGCGATATGATGATCACCAGCTCTGCCGGGTGGAGGTTGACGTGGGCTACATGTTAGATCAACAATATCCTGCGAAGGGTGCGCTCTATGCATCCGCATGTGGGAGTACCCAGCGGGCTGTGTTGAGCCAGGTCCTGAATAGGCCTCTTTTCCGTGCATAGAAGATCTCTTTCGTTTAACGGGTTGTCCCTGTAGTCCATCCCTGGAGTATGGAACCTGAGGGAACTCCTTCTGCTTGAATGATTGGTGGTTATCATACTCCCTGGGGAAATCATTGCGATCAGAAATAGGACGTGGAGGTGAAACAAGATCGACGGTTTCAGGCTCTACTGAAGGGATAACAGTCTCGTGTTCTGAAGCGCGCCTTGACGGCGGAAGCGGAAGCCTGCTATATTGTGCGTCAAAAGCATTGACACGAGGTGAAGAGTGAGCATGACCCTCCTGCATATAACGGGCTGTGGTGCGATATGATGAATCATACTCTACCCTTGGAGAGGCACGTGCTTCATCGATGGGTTGGAGCTATGATGGTCAGCTTACGAGTAAGGAGTAAGGATACTGTGATATCGGGCCTCCAAGCGCGATTTGCCAAAGAAACTCACTTCATACAATCGCCCGTCAGAATCGCGCATAAGGTTTGGCGCTCTTCTCAGTTCGGGTCGGGGCGCCGTTGTTCCGTTTCTCCTGATGGACATGAGCAAAATCTAACAATGTAAAGCGGCTGTACTCACGGGTCGATCGAGGGTCTGCTATGAGCGGAATAGAATGGCTCGGGTTGAGCTAGCTGATGCGCTTGGACAGACCGTGTTACTGGTGCGCGATATTGCGGAGTTTGAGAAGCACGAGCCGATGGTGGTGGTGGGTGATAGGGGTGTACAAATATGGTCCTTCGATGCCCTCGCCTCCTTTCATGGTCACTGGCGGACGGATACTGAGGATAGCGCTCAAGCTGTATATCGCGGGCAGTCACTCGGTTAGAAACAATTTCCATGCTCTGCTCGCGCTCGTCGGGGGTATCACCCCCGTCACTCGTCTCATCCTCGTCGTCGTCAAGAACGATGACTTCTCGGAAGGTATCTTCAATCTCGTTACTTTGCTCGCCAGTCTCGTCTCGCCACTCTTTGAGTTTAGCGAGGGACACGTGCTCGACCTTTTGTCTAGCTTCCATCCAGGAGCCGGTCTTGAGCATCTTATCATAATCTGTGTAGGTGTGACGGATATGTGCCACAACAGCAAGTTGAACTCGACGTGCTAAAGAGAGCTCTTTGGCGTTACCTACACGGTTCGTACCCTGAAAAACGTAAGCATGCACGCACTCACCCGCGTGAAAGTTGTGTATCTACCTCTTCAAAAGCATGATTGACAATAGACGAAAGGTCTGCTTCGGGAATCTTGGGGAACATTTCACGGACAGCACCACTGATGTGGTCTTTCGTGCCCTTCTCTGTAGTTGGGCGGCCATGCAGCGCCTGCCTTGTTGAATAGCTTTCAACTTGTTGTATCATCCAGTTCTCGCGATCGCTCGTCCTGGTCTTGCGGAGGCCCGAGTCTCCATCGTACTCGTAACCGAACTTGCTGCAAGCGAGCTTGATGATGTCAAGGGGGAAATGGTGCCCAACACGGTGTACATGGTGCGACAACTTCTCGGGATCGGCGTGCATCTTGTTCTTGGGTTTTGCCTGTAACCACATCAGTACTCATGGCTTGCCTGAGGTTGGCTGATGCTAACCGAAACGATGTGCACGTCAAGGTTGCGTTGTCGACATTGTTCTTTGCACCACTCGGTGATCTCTGGGTGTCCGGCGGGAACAAAGCCAAACCCTTGGGGTGCGTTTGAGGCGTATGTCAGCTAGACGAGTGTCAGTCATGAATGAGCGGTATGGACCAGGTGGCGACGGACGATGGAGTGTAGTTTCTTTTTCTCTTGGGTAACGGCCTCAAGTACAATCTTATACGGCTGCTTCTTCTTCTTCACAGCGGCACGAGTCTTCTCAATCGCCATAGCACGACTGATGCCCTGCTGTTGAAGTGGGCGCACGTGGTGTATTCTTGCCATATTTACAGCTTGCGGCAAAGGTCATGAACCGCGCTGAGGTGGGATGGCAAGATGGCGTCTACAGGAGCTGTGCTGTGGCGATTAGTAGTTAGCACGGTGCGCAGTGCGTCTGCAAGAAGACGACAATGGTTCAGGTGAGTCTATGGTCTTCTACAAGCCCCGGTTGCAACGAAGAGAGCAGGCGGGGTGAGGAGTAACGGTGAAGAGGGTGGTTGCAGCTGGGCGCGGAAGTGAGGCGACACGCCGCGGCATTAGTAATCTTGGGGGAACCAATGAGTACTCGAGCGCATTGCTTGCGACCTCTGGCCGGCGCTTTCACCACCATGACGAATGAAGCCATCGTCCACGCTTACAGACATATCCTCCGCCATAGCTTGAGAGCCATACAGTTTTCCAAGCCTGCACGCTTCACGCTGTGCGACCGACTCCGAACAGCCTTCCGCAAGGGCTCTGCCAGCGACTTTGATCAGCAGAAGATCACAAACACGCTCGAATTCCTGCAGTACGCTGCGAAACACAACGGCTTGGAACATAAAATTGTTAAGAACCTCCTATACGTTTGGTGGAACCAAGACAAAGGTGGTCGCTCCAAGGCAAAGACCAGGGTCCGGTGAGTATTGTTTGTTGCACACCATGCTGCACAAAGGGCTGACCAGAGTAGCACTCGTGAAGAACTCGAGATCCGCACAACTGCCTACGACACCTTCAACCATAACATTCGCATGCTCAACGAAAGTATGGGGATCTGCATTCCATCCATGACTTCGAGAGACCCCTTCGGACACTGAAGCGTGGCATCGAAGCCGTTACCGAACGCCTGCTTGCCACCTACCCATGCTATAAAGGACGCTGAAGAGAAGGAGGCTGGTATGCGACCCTACATGAAGTCGTCCAGAAAGTCTTCGTCCCGGTCCTGGTTGCTGGACATGGCAATATTGTCCTCTGTCATCATGTTGTCGTAGGCGTGATCTCGCTGCCAGGCAAGCTCTTTACGCTCCCTTGCAATGCGTGCTTCCTCCTTTCGCTTTAAAGGGCGTTAGAAAAGGATATCTTATACCGCAAGTGATGCGAGGGCACTGTAGTACAGATAGAAGGACAAAAAAGTGAAGGAGGTGGGCACTTACCCTTGCGTCTCGAGCACCCTGATCCTTCTTCCTCAACTCACGCAACCGGGCTTCCTTTTCTTCCCGCAGATCAGGGAACTTTTCAATCTTGGTTTTGTTGAGTCGGTTGACAATGGGGTTCTCACGTGCTACAACATGTATGCGCTTGACCTAGAGGCCGTTAATATACTAAACTATTCGACCATGGCAGACTAGTCAAGGCAGTTTCATGAAACAGTGTTCAGCGATCACATACCTTCTTGTTATCCTTGAATCCGACCTGACCCACAGCCATGCTCCCATCTTTCTTCAGATTCGACCACGGTGTATAGATAACTGTGATATTGTCTTTCTTGTTACCTGACACCAATGAGTGCTGTCACGTTACAATATTTCGACTCTTGTATCAACCCACCTTCAATACTGTTCGCCTTGGTTAATTGTGCACAGTCGATCAACAACGGCTCGCTGATCTTGTCCCAACTCTCGCCTTCTGGAAGTCGAACATAGATATGCGCTGAAGAAAGGTTGTCGACGTGGAACCAAACATCCTCTTCCCAGCCATACTTGATCAGCTCTTCGTCTGTCGGGTTGTCAGTGCATGTTGTCGAGATGAATCTCTCTCTGGATTCAGCTTTCTTTGTGGAAGACATACTTTCAACCTTGTCTTTGCCGACGTAGATGAACGCTGAAGGCGTAACAGTGTTCGAAGAGAAGTAGTATACCATCGTGGAGGTGCGTGACGGGAGCGCGAGTCCGAGAGAGGCAACAGCGCGGGCGATATTACAGGTCAAGAGATAGGAGGTGAAATTCGAGAGCACGTGCTTGTGGGGCTAGCGGGGTATGCCGCTTTCTGTGGCGGCGATTGAGAGCGCGCATCAATATGACAAGATCTTGGGATGAAGTGGTATTTCGATAGGTATTTTCCTAAGCCGTTTTTGCGGAGAAGTCCGCCTTCCCGTCCATCAAATTCGCATATATGCACGCATTTTGTGCCTCCTTATGTCGCTTTCTCTCCTAGTGATTGCTTTTCAATATACCATACCCTCCACAAGCAGAGTCTGGCAACTCCACGCGCTTCTTAAAATATTGTCTGGGTATTCTCAAACTCAACTCCTATGTAAACCGAACGGGAGTCGCATGTGCAGCTGGCAAGACCATATCGTATGGCGTACCACAAACTTTACGTACCATTCCCGGATCGTGTGGGGATCTTACTGGCATAAGGATGCCTATGATGTACCCGGATCACGGTTCCTAGGTAGTATTTACAGCCAAGTCGTAGCGTTATTCAGATGCTTGACCTGGTTCAATGATGGCGCCCAGCGAATGAAGCATCGAAACCGTAAATGGGACGACCTTGCTAGATCGCAGTTAGTCTTAGGGTTATAAAATTTCAAAGGGAAAGAATTACGCGGTTCAACGTGTGGATGATGTCCCTTACGCTCACTGTCTTACGACCACCATGCTCTACAAGAGCGACGACATCCCGCAAGATCCGTATAAAAGTTAGCAAGCGGCCGGTTGTGTATAGTAGATAGGAAAGCTCACATCGCGAAGACGGAACTTCAAAGCTTCTCGAACTTCATCGTAGACATTTGCTGACATGCGCTTCACTCCGCCGCGACGGGCTAATCTCCTACACAGAAGGTCAGCAGGCCATCTCGACATGTTTTGAGAGAGGGTGTAGAAAAGATGGTGTAGCAAGTAAAGCTGAGCGTTTGTACTGATAGGAGAGGTGTGCCTGGGAAGCTTCGCTGGCTGGTAGCTCTCTCTGCGCGACACGAGAAGTTCTGATGGTAACTCTTGCAAGTTCAAAAGCCTAACGGGAGGACTACAATCCGACGAGGCCTTGTAGTGGTGGTCTCCAGTGTACTAGGATCCGCAGTAAAGATGTACCTACCGAATGTCACCCTTGGTTACACCTTTGATGGTGTCCCGCTGTACTTTCCTGAGTTCTGGTCAGAATACAAGGCTCACTGTAGAGGGGTAATGGGGTACCAACGAATGTCGCTTGACACCTTTTCTACCTTTCCCTAATCCTCCCAACCCACCCGCTCCCTTGCCGAGACCGATGCCTAGCTGTGAAGCTCGTGACGTGGACGGCGGCGCGGCTTGAGAGTTTGATGAAGGGCGAGCGAATCCCAGTCTTGATGCACCGCCGAACTGCTCCAGTCGCTCTTGGGCCATTTGTGTTGTTTTTAATGTTGTCGTGCGGTTGCGAGTTTCATTTGGTGCGGCGTAACGGGGGTAGATAGTAGTGTGCACGGACCATGTGTAGCGCGAGGCGCATTTGTACGGGTGACGGTTAGCACCCTGCGGTCGGAAATCAAAACCTAAAATCAGAAACACTAAAACACTACCTAGGAGTTTATAGTTACTTATACTTAGGAGTGTAGTTACTTATACTTAGGAGTGTAGTTGCTTATACCTAGGAGTTTACAGTTGCTGTCACGGGTATATACTATTTAAACCCCAGTCCATCCATCTATTGGATCACTGTACCTTTTGGTCAGTGTGGCCTGGTGGGTTCGAGCCAAGTCCTTACAGTTGCCCAGGAGTTTACAGTTACTTATACCTAGTGTAAAGATTATAAATCTTCTATATAATCTTTATTAGATACTTTTCTTTTAAGGGAAGAAAGTTGTAGAGCCTCCTACCCCTCCTACACTTTCTTTACAAGCAACTACAAACTCTTAGGTATAAGTAACTACAAACTCCTGGGCGGGCGATATTAAACTCCTGGGTGGTGTTTAAGTGTTTCTGGTTCTAGGGTTTGATTTCTGACCGCAGGGCGCTAATCATCACCTGTACATTTGCTTTCTTTGTTACGTGCGCTGTCAGGTGCAGATAAGCAACGGTGATAGGATAAGATGCAGTCGGGCAAGCGGGGCAGGCGGTATGAAGGGAGGGGTGAAGAGGTGAAGAAGAGCACGCGTTGAGAGGTGAAGAAGAGCACGCGTCGAGAGGTGAAGAAGAGCACGCGTTATGAGATGAAGACAAAGAGCCAAGCTATCGCAAACTCTCGCTGTTGCTTGTCCTGGTGCATCCGCAACGTTTCGCTGTGGCGGCAAATAAAGCAAATGCCAAGGATCAAAATAAAACATTGTTCATTAGGTCTCAAGCTCCTGGCTTGACTTTCTATCGTTAATGCTAGGGTAGTCATGATGGTATAGATGCGTACAAAAACTCTCTTACGAGACGAATGTTGCTTCGGTGAACAGAACACCCTCCTCCTCTTTGACCTCATCACCAACCTTCACCTTGATGGTGAGCTTCGGCGCGTACTGGTAAATATATGGCTTTGTGCCAGCTGCAGATGCAACAATGGTCTTGATGAAGCCTGGGACCTCAGCCATGACGTCCACGCGGTCGTATTTGTTACCCAGAGCGCCTGTGACCTCTGCGGTGATTTCTTTGCCATCATCGGTCTTGCCCACCCAGTGGTAGCTCGCCGATGTCGGCTCAGGCCAATCGTTGTCCGAATCCTGCTTGGTCTCGAGGTGCTTCACATCACCATTGATGCCGGCAGTGAGCAGCTTGCCGTCTGTAGCGATGCCACTAACTCGAACGAAGGTCGAGCCGTAAGACGGAGGAGTCTTGAACTCCATGAGAATGGCGGAGTACGAGGGCGACTGGAAGTTGGCGAAGTTCCATCGAGCGGCTACCAGCTGTCAGAGCTAACCGAGCTAGGAACGATGTGTAGGCACTTACCAGCGTGGTGGGGCTTCATTCCTTGCAAGGCGTGACTGAACATGCCCCTACCGTCAATCTTAATCTCGCCTTCCCTGGTGATGACAGAGCCCTCGACACTGCACCTTGGCCAGAAGTGGTGGTGCATGCTGCCCCAAGGTTCCTTGGGATCCGTGCCATAGTTGCTGGTTCCGTTGGTTCCACCTTGGAAGCCGGGAGCTGTCCTGGTAAACTTGACGTTGACCAGACTGCTGTTGTTGACTGCAGCCTTGATTGTGTATGCCGAGCCGTCCTCGTTCAGCTGGATGGAAACACCATCTGCGTGGAAAGAGAAATGGCCCTCATCGAAGCCGTGGTTCGCCAAGGGATCACTAGACCAGAGAAAGGGCTTCTCGTTATTGGGGTAGAAGAGCTTGGTGTTGAACTGGACGGTCGTGCGTGCGCCGAAAATGTTGTTGTAGATGACTTGGAAGAATCCGATGTGGCCAGCATCCGAAAGGAAGTAGAAGGTCTGCGTCTCGACGTTGGTGTAGTTCAGAGCCTGCCATTTCAGGTTCTCCTTGGTCAATTCGGTGAAGGCAGGGTCGCCTGCATTCTTTCCCACCGGCTGGATAGCGTCAGGGCCGTAGATGGGCTCCTCGGTACCGGCGACCGCGGACAAGCTGTGAAGAGGTAAGTATACATGACATGCGGTAATGCACGTCATACACCAGTGTCGCGCGTGACACGTGGGGGCTGTGGGGAAGGGTTTACTCACGCTGACTTGGCCCAGCTGAACATTGTACGGGATGGGCGAGGCACTGTCCAAAAACACTGCGTAAGTGACTGGTGGCGAAACAAGCCCTTGTTGGGAGGGGAAGAAAAACTCTTTGAATCGATTTGTTCAACAGGTTGGAAATTTTCGCAGCAACGAGTAGCACGGCCGAGAGCAGGCGAGGCGAAGGTCGGGGCACTTGGTTGCACGAGCAGCACGGGCGGGCCTGGTGTAGGTGGGTGTTGGTGATGGCGGTGGAGGTATCACAGGAGGCTGTTGAGGGCTGTCGAGGGCTGCTGAGGGCTATTGAGGGCTATTGAGGGCTGTTGAGGGCTGGCTGGTGGTGTTGAGCAGACTGGACGGTGTTATGCCAAAGGCGTCGAGGCTTTCCATGTGACGCGGTGAGCCAAGGCGGTGGTCCGGCGGCGTGCAGCGGCTAACAAAAAGAGTAATCCGCGCTTTCTGCTTGTGATATGTCACCCGCATCGCTCTGCGCAGCATTCTTACTTGGCCTCGCCCTTTTTTCTTCGTCCCTCTTCCTGGCGACAGGCACCTTGCTGCTGCTGCCCCCGTTGCAGCGACACCACAGGACTTTCAAATCACGTGCGCTGGCCATTCCATTCGCTCCGGTTGTTTCTTTCCCGGCCATCCGTCACAGGCTGCACGCGATCGCTCAGTAGCGCGGGGCATAGACAGCTCTTGGCCGGAGTGCTTCCAGAGCATGACGACGTTGCGCCCTTTGTCACCCAGCAGCACCCGAACCGCTCTACCTCGCGCCTCTCCTCCCATTATTGCGTTTCAGAGCGCTGTCCTCCAGCATCGATCCGGATCTTCCGCGGACCCCGCCTGCCCCAGAATCGAGCGAAAGCGGCCGGGTAACGACGTGAAGCTTGCCCGATTTCGTCCAGCACCCGTCTTTTCCTAGTGTAAGCTAATGGTGGACCTAGCAGAGCTGTGCTTTCGTCATGGCTCACCGTGACTGACTGCCCTTGCAGTGATCCTCGACACCCCCAGCATCCGCCAGCCCATCAGCCCACCAGCCCACCATGGCGTCGCCGGCCACCGAGCAGCCACAGTCTGTCCGCTTCAGCGATGTCAATCAGGAAATCGAGCCCGAGGCCCCCTGCAGCATGTCGCCGGCCTCACGCGCGCTGCTGAGACGGCGCCAAACGAGCCATTGAGCCCGCAGGCCGAGCAAGAGCTGCGCAATTTGTCTTCAACCCTGCAGCAGTCCCGCGTCCAGGCGAAGCGCATGGAGAACTTCTCCTTCGAGCCAGTCTCTCTGCCGCCCTCACGAGTAAGCAGCCGTTTTCATGTCACGGCGAACGTGCAATTGACCCCGCCTAGGCAGCCTCTCCATCCCCCGCCTCCCGCACGCCTTCTGGACAATCCTCCCAACATCGCGCATCCGTCACTCCCTCTACTATGCAGTCGCCGCCATTGACGCCTGCCGGCACGTCCTCCCGCGATGAAAGGCCCAGCACCGCTGTCGACCACAGCAAGCGACCGAGCGACCCCGCCTTGATGACTCCCCAGATATCTCCTCCACACGAACCGCCACCAACGTCAATGGACTCATCTGTCAACCAAAATGTGGCCGTTCCGAGTTCCCCGCAGCCAGCCCCGCGAACTCGGCCTTCGTCAGTCGTCGAACCGGACGTAGTACAACCGCATCCTAGACACGGTCCTTCCTTCACCGTTGGTCCTGCTGGCGATTCCTTGCCGCCTTCGAGAGATGCAAGCCCCTCCGGCTCTGGTGGAGAGCGGACCCCCGGGTACCATTCTCCCGGCACCTCTACTCCCTCATCCATCGGCCGTCCCTTCACGCCTCAAGGCGATCAACACGACCCATACTCCCGCTCGAAGCGTGTACCGCAGCCAAAAACCCTTGATGGTCTTGACGCACGCTTCATCTTTGGTGGTCGTGACGGTCGTGGTCGCCGAAATCAGTCTGCGTCCTCCTCCACCACTACATTGCCCCGGTACAAGGGTACAGCCTCAGATAGGGAAGACGGTGGTAGTAGCCGAACAAGCATCTTTGGTGGGCGGCCTGGCAGTCGATACAGCTCCGACACGGAGACTGATTCAAAGCCTCACAAGCACGGACACGATTCCATGTCTAACCTAAAACGATTTTTCAAGATTGGACACAAGCACAAGGACAAAGAAAAGGACAAGGAGAAGCACAAGAACCCTGCACCTGTAATCAAGCGAGAAAAGCCAAACAGGACCAGCAAAGCAGGTATCATGACGCCTCCCATGACGAATGGAGCAACCAGCGTCCCATTTGCAGATGATCACGGCCTAGAAAGTAAATACGGCAAATTCGGAAAGGTTCTCGGTTCTGGTGCTGGAGGTTCCGTACGATTGATGAAGCGCAGCAGTGACGGTGTGACGTTCGCCGTAAAGCAATTCCGCGCCAGACACTCGTACGAGTCTGAACGAGATTACAACAAAAAGGTTACGGCTGAGTTTTGCATCGGATCTACCCTCCACCACGGCAATATCATTGAGACGATGGATTTGGTCAATGAGAAGGGTAACTACTACGTCGTGATGGAGTACGCGCCATTCGATCTCTTCGCCATAGTCATGACTGGCAAGATGAGCCGTGAAGAGATGACCTGCTGTACCCTTCAGATTTTGAACGGTGTGAACTACCTGCACAGCATGGGCCTTGCTCACCGCGACCTGAAGTTGGACAACGTTGTGGTCAACGAGCACGGTATCATGAAAATCATCGATTTTGGAAGTGCCGCCGTGTTCCGGTACCCGTTCGAAAATGACGTTGTACTAGCAAGTGGTGAGTCCAAATTTTTCCATATCAGAGACTGACTTCCAGCTAACCATGTCAGGCATCGTTGGCTCCGATCCTTACTTGGCCCCTGAAGTCTATGACCTCTCCAAGTATGATCCACAACCTACGGATATCTGGTCGCTGGCCATCATCTTCTGCTGCATGACTTTACGTCGTTTCCCATGGAAAGCGCCTCGAATCTCAGATAACTCCTACAAGCTCTTTGTCTCTCCACCCAACGACGGTCCGAGGTCCATCACTGGCCCTTCCAAATCGTCTGCAGATCTTCAACAACCAGCTAGCGACCATCAAGCCGGAATCCAGTCAGCGCCAGCTTCACGTCACTCTTCTGCTGAGGGACAGCAAACCAGCAGTAATGGATCTTCAGCGGCAGCGGCAGCGCCTAGCAGTCAAAACCAGCAACAACCTCAGGTAATCAAGGGACCGTGGCGACTTTTGCGCTTGCTGCCTAGGGAGAGTAGGCACATCATCGGCAGGATGCTCGAAGTCGATCCAAAGAAGCGTGCCACCTTGGAAGAGATATTGAACGACAAGTGGGTTCAGAACAGCAAGGTTTGCTCGCAAGAAGACGGTGGCAAAGTGCTTCGTTGCGACAACCACGATCATACGCTCGAGCCTGGTGCTGGTGTATCCGCTCCTAACCCGCAACAAAAGAAGTGAGCTCTGGGCACATTATCCTTACCTGCCTCAGATACTGTCACGATGATTGACGTGGACACAGTGCTTTGAAAAGGTTCGTGGCTTTTGCGACTACACAGAGGCGACGGTTTTCTTAATCTACGTTTGCGCCATGACTACACGAGTGGGTTTCAACCTATAGAAGACTGGCGTTTTTTTTTTTCGTTTTTTTAATTTATTTGGTGCAAATTGGGTTTGTCATAGACAGGTCGGCGCGTGGTTTCTAGTTCTGGGACAGACCCGACTATCTTCCTTCTTGTAATGTACTTTGGAATTACGCTCATGGACGAGCTGTTGTTATAGGAGGAAGAGGGTCAAGGTGCAGAGACCCAACATTCGGCCGCAAGGCCTAAAAGCCCGAAACAATGATAAGCCAACAAGTGCACGATACCAATCTCGTAGCTCTTATTTACTACACCGTGGAAACAGCGAAACTCTAATTCTTCGGTACCGCAACCCTGCGGCTAGATTTATCCGCGGCTGATTCGCTTCTTCCGCACATGGTGGTCTATCCTCGCCCGTGCAGCATGCCAAACCAACAGTTGAAACAAAGCATGACAGGCCGAACCATGCACAAACAGCACGTAACAGGTGTAGATGAAGACGGGACAGAAGAAGCGCATGGATCTAGAAAACATGCTCACGATCTGGTACCGACCAGCTTGAGAAGCGCAACTTACCGGCTCTGTGGTTAGGTTGACGTCGAGCGTGACAAGTCGTGATCGTCATTGGGTGGAGCTACATACGTAAGGCATGTGAATTGAAGACGGTGCGACATTGATTGGCCAGAGCGGCAGCTCTTCAGCAGAGATTCGCAGCCAACAGGCAATTGCATCACTGGGGCTCGCTCGAGAGACACGAAGATGAATCGGGTACGCAGTATTCGATCGAAGGGCTTGCATACTCCGTAGTGTTGTCATTCAATGAGAGTGTGGGGGATTGGCAGAAATGGTCACAAGACGAAGGCTTATCGGTCCCTCTTCCTTGCTTGCTACCACCAAGACCTGGGGTATTGACAGGAGGACAAGACCGCTGATAACAGAGGTGCTACAACCTTTATGCGAGTGTGCTGCAGACGCCGCTATCTTGGGGCCGAATGGCGACAGGCAACATACGTAGGGGATGGCCTGAGACGAGTAGGATGGGTATGAGCCAGTAGTTTGTTTCAAGTCTGTGAGAAGTGCGGAGTTGACGGGCACGTTTGACGCGGCAGAGTCCAGGCGCTCCAGTGGCAGACAGGCACTGGGGGCAAGATCTCGCGTGCGCTTGCCCCAGGTTGGGTGTTAAGACTGGTGATGCATGAGCGTGAGATGTGTTGTTGCTGGCCGCTGGCATCGTGACAAAAATATGGAGCCTGCGAACCAAAAACTGGGAAGATGGAAAGTGCCTCTGCCAAAACTTTTCAAGCCTAACAAATCCTCCTGCAGCCTCTGCTCATCCTGTGCATTCAACATTCAGCACCCCATGCAGCGAGGGTCAAGGCCGCACAACGCTATCTTTGCGTTTCTCACCGTCGCCAATAGGGAATCAGCCACTAGCTCCTGCACACTGGCGCGGATAAGGCCTGTGAAGATCGTGCCTGGGGCCCTTTCGCACATTCGCACTACCAGCCCCCAGACGCCCACACCGCGTCCCCCGTGTGTACTTCGTCTTGGCTGAGCCAATACATAGACGCACGTTTTCCCACCAGTGCATCACAATTTTTCGCAGCCTGCTACCTTTTTGCCCTACTTTGACTACCGCTTCCCACATATTTGTTTATTGAATTCCGGCCCACGTTACTTCTTTAATGCCAATTTGTTCCCTTTACGTTACTCTTAGTGCCCAAGGCCGGATCCTGAGCGCGACTCCGTACATGTGATTTGTTTTTAAAGCTAACATGGGTCGCCAACTTCCTCCCTCGCATTTGAAAGTCGCGCCTGGTCCGCATGCATTCCCGCAACGATACTCTCTCGGAGACACGGTCATTGTGAACCAATTCTCAGGCTTGGAGAAGGCAATTCCTGCGATTCCCGCGATCCCTGCGCTCCCTGGTTTTAGAACAAGTGCTGGTATGTTGACGCTTGCTTCTGGGTGGTTGGAGCTGTCGTGTGACTTTTGATCGACATGTCAACACCCAAATTTCTGAACAACGACACAAGACCAACGGCTGACGCTTGTGTGCAGCATTCCTCACATCTCTGAGTGTGAACTTGAGAATCGACCCTGATCTGCCTTCGCCATTGGGCACCCCAACGACCTTCCGCGTTGGCAGCTACCAGTCTTACAACTCACATCCCCACTTACCAACCTCACTATCCTACTCAACACTACCTGCTCCCGCATATCCGTCACCTCTCGAGGCCGAAGTCATGCCATCGAGCGAAGCATCTGCGCCCGTGCAGCCGCCTACCAATGAGCTGCCGCAGCTGTCCACGTACACCGCGGAGTCCGACGATGACCGTATCGATGGCCTGAATTTGATCGCCGACTCGGTAGCCCAACAGCGTCAGGTTGCGAGCAAGATGATGATCTTCCACCCCATCAACCTCGCTGCGCTGGGCCTCATCATGGCTATCGTTGCGCAGTACATGCTACGCAAGTACGGTGACTACTTTGTCTTCTCCACGACCGCTGGTGGCCTCACGATGGCGTTCCTCATTGGCGTGCGGTGGCTTACTGGCGGATACATCGGCCTTGCTGAAGACATTGGTACGGAATGGCTCGGTGACGACCGGGTGATTGTTGCAAAATGGGGAGAGGACGTCATTGGAGCTCTTGTGCTTGGCTGGGCGGATCACGATGCGGCAAAGAAGCGCGGCCGAAGAAAGAGGGGCAAGGCTGTCATCCGTGGATGGACAGTGAAGTTGAAGTACAGGGGCAAGGGTGTTGGAGAGGGTTTGCTGGAAGAGGCTGTCAAGATCGCTGGAGAGAAAGGCGCAGATGGCATTTTGTTTGCCGGTGACCATGCCAGTAAGTACAGCCATGTGCCTGCACCCTCGCTATTATGTACTGATGATACTCTCAGACTCCAAACGTATCCTCCCAGCCATCTACAACGGCTTCCTCGACAAGCAAGAGGCCAAGGCCGAAAAGGCACTTCGTAAGGTCGCAGACGATAAGGGCAACTTCAGACAGCGCCAGTCATCGCCCACCTGGGGCAGCAGATGATCACATTTCTTTCACGGAGGGCGGTGCTCGGTTTTCCTTGAACCTGTTACTTTTCGAAGATACCCAAATTCCCTCGTTGAGATACCCCGGCCATTCGCTATCTAGTGGCATTTCATATTCGGCATTTTCTAGCATACCCAAGACACAGATGTAGAGCATCTACTAGATTTCTATGATGACATCTACGTTGCTAGCTGCATGATCCGTCCCGAGCGCTCCGCGTAGTGATGACTTCTGACCCCTCCTTCAGCTGCGATTAAAAGACTCGCGCCACGTACAGCCAGGTGTGTACCAACTGAAGGTAGACCCATGCGTCCACCTTATCGCGTCAACCTTATCGCGTCATCCTGGAGAGTTCGATAACTGTGCATGTGGTTGATAGCAAGCGCTTGGCGCGCCCAACTGTGCCCCCTCACAGCCCACCCCAAGCTTTCCTGCCAAGATGCATGCGGGTAGGCCAAGGATGTTGGGGATCGGGAATCCACCACCAACACTACTGCTCGGTAACCGACACTGCCCGCGAGCGTCTCCCAAAGATAGCGGCAGAACCTGCTTCGCTGGCCGTAGGAAGCAAGCGTTCATATGCAGCCTGCTGACCTTGCCTCGAGATACGAAACATAGTTGCGCTTGTGCAATGCTACGCCCGTTTCGGTGGCCGATCACCGTCAGCGCGCGCTTAAGCTTCTATCTTCAGGCCTCTGCGTCACCGTCGACTGATGATGGTGGGTACTCCTCGCGCAGCTGTTGGATCACTTTCTGTGCCGTGTTAGTATGCGAAAGCTACTTGACCACTTCCCCGTAAGCAGCCTGAGAATGCAATTCCTGGGCGCTAAGCTTGGGAAAAACAGAATGGACGTACTGCTAACGCCTCAGGGTTTGCGCCGTTCTCGATCAAGGACACGCAGTACGAGAGTTGCTGGCGGTCGAGGTGTGTGTTCTAGACCTGTGAGCACCAATTTGCTAAGATATGTGGTATACTTGAACCTACAAGTAGAGTTGCAATCTCGTGGAGGATGTCGATGACTTCACGGGCTGCCTTGCGGCGCACTTCGACTGATGCCTGTTCTGCGGGCATCGTGATATACGACCGTGCCGTCGAAAGTGTGCAGAATATATTTTCTTCCGGCTATGGTGTTGATTGTTGATTATTGACTGTTGACTGTTGACGTTGGTTGTAAAGTCGAGAGCGTAGTCGCGTCCAACGGGTCCCTGAGTCGCAACTCCCTGCACGTGCGTCCACTTGGCAGCTGCCCCTCTGAAGCCACCCCACAACGGAGCTCGGCATCCATGTCACGACATTCGAGAAGCTCGCGAGCCTCATGACATCAGCATGAATACATTTACCTAACTCATGATGACGATGCAATGCTCCGTGGAGCTTAACGTGCAATATGGGGAATACTCAATGGTTAGGTCGCGTGCTTATGACGCGCTTTCACACTGCAATATCACAGACTTTGACAGTTGACACGGCTTTCGAAATACGATCTGGAATTCTCATTTTTCAACAATTAATTCTGTCAGAAATCACTTCTCGATACCTACACAATGGCACCAACAGATTCCCATCAGGGCGGCCGTCTCGAAGATATGGCGGCTGAGGGGACCACTATCCCTGGAGATGCAGGCAAGCAGAGAGTGGTAAGAGTTCATCTGTAAACATCCCTACAAGTCCAGAAGCAAAGGTCCAACAAATCACCAGATTCCATCAGTGCCCCGTCCCGACCAAAAGATCCTGGCCCAGAGTTCGCTCACGCCAACCCTGCACACGCCGCAGACAACACCTTCGACATTCCTCGCGGTGTGAACGACCAAGGCTCGACAGGAGAAGTCATCAGCGGTACTGGAGACCAGATCACCTCGAATATCGAGAAGAAGAATTTGGACGACGCCGACAAGGTTCCTGAAGCAAAGGGTCACGACCAGTACGCGAAGCATGTGCGCAAACAGCAGAGTGAGTTCGACGAGAACTCGGGTCGGGTGCAAGCAAGCCATAATGTGGAGGCTGCTCCTGGGGAGGAGTTGTTGACACAGGATGAGCTGCTGAAGAAGAGGGGTGCTGCGTAAGAACCCAGATAGTACTGCACTGCGACAGCTGCGACGTTACATAACGGATAATGTAAAATATCGACTACACGGTCCCGTCACTGTTTTCTCGTGACATCGCGCCTCCTAGTTCTTAGCAACGCTCAAAGACCCTGTACAGTCCTTTGAGGTTCGCAACTTCCATGATGCCCTTCAGTAGCCCTTGGGTTGCAACAAGTCTCGCCTTGCACGCTGGAAAGATGACATGCTCGATCGCCTTCTTCAACTTTTTGCGCCTTAACGCAATCTCCGGATCCTCTTCGGTGACTTTGCCCTTCCCTTGACATTTTCGTCGCTTGAGCTTGATGGCGGCAATGGCAAGCTCTCCGGAACGTAAAACGACGCTAGCTCGCGAAGCAAAGTCTGGAAACATGCTTTCTCTTCATTCCAGTTGACATGCGGACCGAGTCGGAGAAGAAACTGTGGAAGCTTGGCCAGAGAGGGCGTGTAACCTTTGATAAGTATTGGTAGGGAGCATAACTCGCCTTCCGGAGTGATCTCAATCGAAAAGTATTCACTCAGCAATGGTGTCTTGCTGATCAGCAACTCTTTGACGCTGTCCACAATCTCGTCCCAGTCTATCTCGTCTGCTGCATCGCCGGTGTTGTTTCTCTCCTGTTCTGCTGCTACCTTGAGCAGGTCGTGTAGACGCAGTGGTGGGTTGAAGCGTAGAACACCATAGTTGGCAAAGTCTGTAAGCCCAACTTGGTAGAAGTACTCATTGCAAAGCATACCATAATCCACTAGGAACAGCTTGACGCCGCCCTGGATCGCGACAATACGTTTTTGTTCGTCGACAACGCCAACGAAAGTATGTGTCGAGATAATGTCTGTGAGTTCGTTATGCATGGCGTCTCGCACTTCAGCGCGAAGCTCTTTGATAGATGTCAACCGGCAAGCCATAGGTTCTCGCTCAGCGTGTTCGTACTCCATGTCGTCGTCGCCCTCGGCTGCAGCTTCTTCCAGTGTTCGTTCTGGTCGCAGCATCGATGTTATTTTGCGCGCTGAGGCATCTGTTCGCACCAAGTTGTTCTCGTAAGGTTTCTTTGTTGCGGTCTTAGGTACTTGCTGAGCACTCCGATCTGGCGTATCCCCTGTAGCTGGCGCCCTAGGGGTCGTTTGTTTCATTGGCGTGACGACGGGGATTTTGGGGTTCGAAAGCAGTGACTGGGTCAAGAACGATCTACTTGTGTCAACTTTACTCAGACTCTCACGGATCTCATCGCAGATCATGGCGATGATTTCATCTTCGTTGAGGAAGTGCACTTCGCGTTTGGTAGGGTGCACATTGACATCGACTCGTTGCGGCTCGATCTCGAGACTCAGATACACAAACGGATGTCCACCTTTAGGTAAAAATGTGGCGTACGTCTGCTCGATGCTTCTCTTGATCACTTGTGATTCGACGGACCGATGGTTGATGAAGAGCAACAGACTGGTTCGCTTCGAGCTGTAGTTTGCGTTGCTGACCCAGCCTTCGCATTTGAAGCCCCAGCGATCATCCTCAGCCTTGAGGCTCACCAGCTCATTTGCTGCTGCGCTGCCGTGGATCTGCCGTATACGATCTTTGGTCTCTGCAGAAGCAGGTACTGCGATGTTACTCCCAGAGTTGTCGCCAGCCTTTTTGCATGAGAAGGCTACACCAGAACAATGCACCGCATAACGGCCGACAAGGTCAAGTATCTTCGCATACTCCTCGCTTGCTGAGCGAAAAGCGCGTCGTCTGGAAGGCACGTTGTAGAAAAGATCTTCGACCTGCAACCCATCAGTTTCTACTTCGACTTCGCATATAAAATTAACCGACTGTAATGACCGTGCCTTGCCTTCCAGCTTTGGGCTTCGGTTCGGCACTTTGACCTGGCTTCGCGCTAGCCAATGTACCGTCTGCGTAGTGGGCTTCCCAGGCACAGCTCGACTCTTTCGTCCTTGTCGTAACCTTCAAGTGAGCAATATGACTGATACTTGCAAGCGCTTCTCCACGAAAGCCGTAGGTGCCAATAGAGGTAAGATCTTCAAAAGCCTTTAACTTTGAAGTGGTAAAGCGTTCACACAGGATCGGCAGGTCTTCTTTCTGTGAGGCTGTAAGTAAACGATTGGCAGAAGAACAGAGAGGACAAACATCAATGCCATGCCCATTGTCCGCGATTTGTAGTAGCTTGAGGCCGCCATCTTTGACCAATATTTCCAACGCTGTCGAGCCAGCGTCAACAGCGTTTTCGATCAATTCCTTCAATGCATGAACTGGCGCGACGATGATCTCTCCTGCTGCAATCTTGTTGACGACATCCTGTGCGAGCGCCTTGATTCTTCGCGGTGCCGGAAGCGGCAGAGCGTCATCACCCTTTCTTTTTGTGCCGCGAGGCGACGACGGTGTGGCATCCATGTCATTTGACATATGTGCGATCTTGTCATCAGATGGATGAGGAGCGCAATCAGTGTCAGTGGCACGGCGCGTGCTCACGTGCCCCGCCACTTCCCTTTCTAAGGAAACCGCCACCCGTCGTCACTGAATATCTCTAATCTACTCTTCCAACTGCGAAATTGAGATTGCGCCGATTTCAATTTTGATGCCGTGCAGCCCGCTTAAGGTACTCACATCATGGCCATCCCATCATTCGCCCGTGCAACTGCGGCTTCGACGCTGAAAGCTAGTCTACGAAGTACAGGAACCCGGGATATAACGCACCCTGAACAGCCACAAAGTACGACGATATCAACAGGAAGCCTAGGCGCAATCAAAACCCTAAAACGACCCTCGACGCTCAGCAGGCGAAATCGCGAAAGTATAGCCTACAACGCAAACCTTCATTACATCAAGGCCGCGAGTCCATCAAAACCCTGCCCACTAGCAGCACTTCCATCAGAGCTCCGCATTCTTATATATGCATACGTTTTCGACGATTTCCAAAGGCCAGTATTGATGAACTATCGTCGCGTACGCCACTCGCCATCAGCATTACTGCAAATATGCCGGGCCGTTCGCATCGAGGCAGCATACATGTACTATACGTCATCAGCCTTTACGTGGATTATCAAGAATCTGAACTTCATTTCCATCATAAAATGGCTGTCTAACCTGCACCCTCATCATCGGGCCTTGCTCTCGCGGAACAAAAATCTGGTGATCGAAATTGCTGGTGAGCTACAGAAATCATACACATACCCACCGAAGGACTTCCTTTTGGACGATACGATTCAAAACCATTGGAAAGCTTGCCAGCCGTTCGGGAATCTGTATGCCGTTAGAGGTGATCGTATCCGAATCAACTTCATTTTGTTTTGCAGGTTGACTACCTGGCTTAGACTGTGTTCCCAGCCAGTGTATGCTAACGCCAAGTGGAAATACGCATTTAACATGCCGCAAGATAACTATAGCAAGAGAGAATTGAACAGGTCACTGGGTCAACATGAGAGGAGTTTTCAAATATTCCTTCAGTATCAGTTAAAGAGGCTGTGGATAAGGAACAGATGCGAGAGACGAATTAAACAGCCTATTCTGGACATAGCTGAGGCTTTCATCGACGCTTATGCGAAGATGGAGAACTCAGGGCCCAGCAATTATCCATTCAACGACATGGTTGGAAGGCTGAATGCCCACAGGAAATTGGTGGAGGCCTGGTAGAACAGCTTGCAGATATCACCGACTTCCCCTAGGGTGAGGTCAATGGTGGGAAAACTAGCGTTTCGGGAAATTGGGTTTTATAACGAGCCTAGAGGGCTCACAAGATCGTAGCTAGGGAAATGGAGGGCGGACGTTCATCGTGTAATTCGTTAATCTAGTACATTATGCGGAACTCCAAGTATGCAGCAGACCAACCGCCGATTTGTGTCACTCTTGCTGAGCATCACTATTGGAACTCACCGAATTCGCCATCATCGAAACCCAGGTCTTCCGGTGTGGGCTCAAAGCTCTGTCTGCTCCTTCTTCTCTCCTCCTTCACGCTCTTCGCGCTCGGCGGTGGGGGCAGAAACGAACTTCCACCACTTCCCGGCGGCGGCGCGATACTGAACAAGGCTTCCTGCTCGCTCTTCTGCTCTCCAGGGCTCTTCTCTGCATCTGGTCTTGCCCGCCTCCCTTTCAACCCCCAAGGTTTATGCTTATTGTCTCGCCCTCCTTGAGGCTGAAGTCGCGCTTCGGCTCCTCGGCCTCCTTCTTCGCTTTTGCGTTTGTTCCAGGTGGCCCGGCTGTTTTCGGTTCAAAGCCGAGGGCCTTGCGTGCATCTTGCAGCGCGATGCTGAAATCGAATGCTTCACTCCTTTCCTCGAAGCCCATACCCAGCACCGCCTTCCTGCCCTCCCCAACAACGGTGATAGCGAAGAAACGACTGCTATCCAGCGCCTGCTCCACCGCGCGTTCGCTTGTGTATGGTGCGGCGGCGAAAAGATCGCCCGTCTTGGAGTCCTCGAGGAGGATGGTGGTGGAGACTTTCTCGTCGCCGTCTTCACGTTCGGGCGGAATCGATGTTTCGACGATTCGTATCCGTGCAGTGAAGATCTGCAATTTGTTGTTGTTTGCGGTCCAGGTTGAGGCTTGGTAGCCTTTCGTCGAGGTTGCGGGGGATTTGGTAGACGTGGACTTTGGGCGCAATGAAGAGGACGCGTTGAATTGCGTTAGAGGGCAACGGCTGGCCTGTGAGAGGATCGGCGTTCATCTTGGAGTGGTCGTGGACTATGGACTGTGGACTATGGACTGTGGACTAGAGACTGTTGCTGGAGCCCGTCACGATGTTGAGGATGTTGAGTTGCTGTTTGTCGTAATATCCAAGATGCGCCGAAAGCTAGCGGGGTAGCGCCCTCGAGCTCAGATCAAATCGCAATAACGGTCAAGGTCCAGAAAGAGGGGTTTGAAGGAAAGAGCCGCGAAGATACGGCTTAGCACATCTTGAAAGAATCGCCCAACGGCCGTGGACAAATGGATTGGAGTACATGGCTTTGTTTTGGTACGGTGATGCGTTGGCAATGCAGGGCGCGCGCATCGTCTCAGTTGCGCCCACCTTTTACGCTAACTCACATGACCGTCATGCAATGCACAACACCCTCCAATCGGCGCTTTGAATGTTGAAGCAGGTCTTGAAAGCTTCGCACAGGCTTGCCTTGAGCAGCTGCCAGACACTGAAGTTGTTGAGAGCTTTATTGCATACACTACAATCATGGACGCTATTTTGGTCTCTAGCAACTACCACCGCTCAACGTCTACAGCCTCGGGGAAACTATCTCTCGCACACATGTTCGACAAAACAAGGTGCTCGGTTATCGTTTCTCTCTCCTTAAATTTGCAAGACTTGCGCGAATCTACTCTCCAGCTACCTGAGAAACCTGGTGACATCCATCCCTTCTTGTAACACGCAAGACAATTAGCAATCGCACGGCGCTTCTCACAGAAATGATGTATCGCACGTCATGTAGAATATATACATTGAAAGTCTATGTGTAATGCTGAAGACATTGTCTAGATGTATGTGTAGCAGAAGGGACCGCCCATTGTGGACATTGCATCGCCAACGCTCATATTGCCGGCAAAAGCCCATTCGAGGGTCATCGAGTCGGCAAGTGTAGTGTTAGGCGCAGTAGGGTCGGCAAGTACAGTGGTGCCATAGATAGCCTTGGTACGCTCTGAGGGGTTCAGATTCTGCCATGTCCACCAAACACGGTCGATCTGCGCGTGATGCGCATAAAAGTAGGGGTCACCGGGAGAGGTCAGAAAGTCAGAGCCAGGATCACCACCGACGGTAAAATGTCCAGCTGTGTGGACTAGAACAAGTTAGTACATGAGCTGCTCACGAGGATTTCGAGTACTCACCACCCATGAAGTTGTTTGAGAAAGCATTCTCTCCACCCTGCATGTCGTACCAGAAGGTCTTCATGTCCTTGCTTTCGAGTAGCTTGGTGACCATTTTATCGTTGGTCCATTGGCTGGAGGTCCAGGCGGAAATATCTCGCTTTAGGCAGCGGGGGTTGTAGCCGAGACCGACCTGTCCGGCAGTGGTTGGGTCGGCGTAGTCAAAGATTGGGTTGTTAGGTGTGCAAGTTAGATCAGTAAACACAGGTCCGAGGTTAACAGGCCAGTTCTTCATCGGTCCGGAGGCAATGCAACCACCGCCACTGCCATGGGGAATGCTGATCACAGGAGCTGCGTTGGTAGGAATACCGTACGAAGTCTGGTTGGTGCAGCCAAGAACACCATTGCCGCCCAGAGAAGTCTCAGAGCCGTCGAGCAGAGGAGACTTTGCGGGATCATCTGACCAGCGTGGCCAGTTGTAGTAAGGCTGGTATCCTTTGTAATTACATTCATCCCGCAGAGTCTTTTCGTAAGCGTATGTAAAGAAACGATGCCACGGGAGGAAGTTGCCAGTATTGTGAATAGAGAAAGTTTGGCGGATATGGGTTGCGACGAAATCGTCGAATCGGTTCTGACATCCGGGGCAGACAGACTTGGGAAACTTTGGAGGAAGCTTTGCCATGCACTGAACTGCGCTGATGTAATCCCTCTTCTCAGCTGTGGAGAATGCAGACCTGATATTGTTAGTCTGATGCTTGCAATGTTGATATGGACTCTCGTGCTGCAGTGGAGAGGGATACAGTGGCTGCCAATCCTCAACTTCCTGATACAGACTGAGAGCCTGCATCAGACCCAAGGCAGCCGATCCATTTAGACAAAGCTCTTCGTAGTTTTTCATAAAAAAAAGACGCCACAAAGGCTTACGCTGATCTGCTGCGACGATTTCCCAACGAAAGACGAGGGATTCAGCGCTTGTGTCCCGCATTTCTGACAATATGAGAGGTTGAATACTCACCATTCTCGCCTGACGATGATGTTCCGCGAACTGCATGTCTTCCATTGAGTTGGTTGCTGGGTAGCTTGGTATTTCTGTTGGTTTTGACCCGCAATGCCAGCATAGGCATCAGCCTGGAGGTCTTTGCCTCCAAGACCTTGAAGACTCACATCCTGTCTTGTGTCAAATGACAGAGCTGGTGAGACTTCCTCGGCGGCGGGAATGACACTCGATAGGGCTACAGGCAGGAGAGCCGTAAGGACAGTTGTAGTGCGCATGGTTGATGGATTGACGTGGAGAAGCTTGCGAAGACGAGACCGACTGTTTATATGCGAATAGAAGATCCGATATTATAGAACTAGTATCAATATAAAGGGAGGCGAAAAACGGCAGGCGACCTGGCTTGTTAACAAGGCTGCAGAGGCTCTTCAAATACTCTGCACTTCAACAGCAAGTGGCTCCTCCTAGTCTTCTCAAGGCATGAAAGCTCCAATCTTACCATTTTTATCGCCCCTCAAGGATCTAGAAAGTGGAACCGAGTCATCTTCTATAGGTTGTTCTTGGGTCTACAAGGAAACGGCAGTTGCCTAGAGATATATCTCCGGCCTTCAATAATATCCTTCGCACGCAAGCGGATTCCTTACTAGTACCAATCCGAGCTGACATGCCGGTAACTGCAGTGTCTGCCGTCCGGTGTCTCTCTAATGCGCTTCCAAGTTTCGTAAAGTATGGATTTGCATAAGCCTCGGTCTGGAAGGAAGGTTTCTACGCTGCATCGAGGCGCAGTGGGATCCTGCGATGTTTTCGAGTATTCCAACAGTCTGCTCCGATTGGATGCTTTAAGCTTGGATTCACCGCTTAGAGGTATACAGGGCTTTGGTGGTCAGGCACCGTTCGGATTCGCGGCTTGAAAGTATTTACTCCGAGCCGTGTGCGTGCTCGTGCTCGAAATCCTTCTGCGGCTGCCCGCTGAGTTGATACAATGATATTAGGCTATTGTAGACGCCTGCCGAACTTCGTGGGGTGCGAACAAGCGAAGCGGATGCGGAACGGTCCTCAAGCCAGGTTCCTGTCTCCGACTGTGACGAGGTCGCTAAGGGGCACTCTGAGCTCTAAAGATCGTATCACGTTAATCAACCACATCCGAATCCCAGCGGATGTGCGGCGATGATTTTGACTGTGTTCTCCACCTAGGTTGAGAAGATAGTTCGATGAATGGTTCGCGGAAGTCGCCAACGGGACAGCTGGCAGGGTACCCGTGCCCCACTTGCTTCATGCTAACGCCAACGCTAATGCCTCTCTCAATCCCAACTTCCACTCATTATCTACCTCACATATGCAGGAGACCTGAAGGATTCAGTCTAGCTACAGGCCCTTGGTACCGACAGGCATCTTGCCGCCTTTTGCAGTACTCTAACTTGAAAGCGGCCCGTATTACAACAATAGTTCGGTCGAGCAGCAAAAAGGAACATTCCACAACAGGCTCACGTTCCCAGCGACTCTTCGGGGGCGAGGGCACTTCAGACCATATTTTGAGTGTCTAGCTATTTCGACTATGCGGTCGAACAAGGTAGGAATATATCGTCTCCGGAACCCAGAACCTATGCTCACTAATTGAATCAATTGCCCGCACGCCCTGAAGGATGCGAACACTAGCTTTTGGTACAATACCTCGGGGTGGCACTCATCATGCGGTGTTTGATTGGATTGACAGAGCAGGGTCACTATAATAGGTTCGTTCGCCACTTGCATCTCGGTCCCCGCGTGTTGATGGATCCTATCAGCTACCGGCGACCCGAAAGCGTGATGTTGTCCCAACCTCGATATCCCCGCTGTTATTCCAGGGTTTATTACCGTACTGTTGGCGTCTAGACATAAGGGTACAGGGTTAGGATGCATCCAAATGCTTTCCGAATGCCCGACCAGCATTATACGCCATACATTGTTCTTCTGCATTCCCCGCTGTTCGAATTCGTCTTCCTCCGAGCTTGCATCCAGCAACCGAGAGTCTACGAATCCCTATGAGGGCTGCTGAAACCCCTTAGAATAATCCTGATCTGTCATCACTTTGGCCAACGCCGATCCATTCGAGCAGATGAGCGAACGTGCTTGACAGGGGCCAGGTACAGTAGTTCACATACTCGCCTCTGTACGGTTTGAGAAATGCATACCTGAAACGGGAAGTTTATTGAGCGCAGAAAAACTTCCTTAAGGTATGAGGGGTTCCTGGCAACTGTCCCTACTTGTTAGGTGCCTATATCGCACTTTTCGATATCAGACTCCTCAACCTTGCAATTCCATCGCCATGACAAACCAGTTTCTCCTGTCAAGACAGGCTGGAGGTCCTCCTCCCATGCCACTACGATCGCCTGAGTACCTGGCGGAGAATCTGGCACCGCATTTATTGGCAGTGACAGGGTCGTTGTTTGCGCTCGCAATGATCACGGTACTCATGCGTTTCTATGTTCGAATCTTCATGATGAAGATATTTGGGTGGGACGGTGAGTTTAAGCTACAGTGATTTGCGGATCGTCAACCCTTGCTGACCGCGCCGCACCGTAGATGTGATGATGACCATGTCAGCGGTACGTTCGCCACCACGCCGCAGCTGTTTACAAAGTACTCCCGCGAAGACCTCTATAACAGCGAATTTCTAGATTTACTAATTCGGCCATCAGTGTATCAGTACATCATGTCTAGGAATATTTGTTAAACTTGTAGGCATGGGACTTGGTCTGCATGTGGAAGCTTTTCCCTTTGAAAATATATTTCCATTTTTCAAGTTCATCTACTTCTACTCGGTACGAAGAATACGAAACTTGACGCTGCGCTCGGCTGATATGTTTACTAGGTCCTCATTGTTTTCGCGTACAGTTTCATCAAGCTATCAATTGGCTTCTTTCTGCTGCGCCTTGCTGATCGAACGAAATGGAGGCCTTTCCTCATTGGCATGCTAAGTGAGCACACTCAGTGGCGGAAGGTCAAGCAAACAACTGATCATTATGCGCAGTCTTCATCGGCTGTTTCACTATCGGCTCAACGTTCGCCATCATCTTCCAATGCACGCCAGTAGCCGCAGGATGGGACTACACTTTACGACCACCAATCGGGTAAGCCCTCTATTCCACTAACAACTGGATTGAACACAGAATTAACAGATGCTCAGAGACGCCAAATGCTATGATGCAACCATCTTTAAAAACGTCGGAGTCTTCAACTCCTCAATCAATATCGCCACCGACCTTCTATTCGCTCTAATCCCTATTCCCATGGTCTGGAAGCTCCAAGTCAACGTACAAACGCGTATTGGTCTTGCCGTGATCCTCAGTCTCGGACTCTTCGCATCAGCAGTCGCCATCTACAAGACACCCCTGCAAGCCAATTTCTTCAAGGAACAAGATTGGAGTGGCCACGGATCCTGGTACTATATCTGGCAGCAGTAAGTGGCTCTAATTACACCTCACCCAAAATCACTCACTGTAAAATACTGATAGGTAACCTCAACAACAGAGTCGAGATGAACGTAGGCATCATCGCCGCCAATCTCCCCACCCTCAAACCTATCTTCGCAAACTTCTTTGGCCACATGCGCACCTTCACCAGAGGCGTCCGCTCTACGGGTTCACGCTCAGGGCCCGGCCTCTCTGCGCCGTTTAAATCGAATGGATACCTTCGTCAAGATGATCGCAATACACAATACACTGGCTCAAGTGGACAAGGAACCTACGCCATGCGCGACGTCAGCCAAGGGACGCAGTCGCGAAAGACGGATAGCTACGATGAGATTCTTGTGCTAGGCAAGGAGAGCTATGGTGTCAATGTGGGAGTGAGAGGCAGAGTGCGGTGCAGACGAGCGATGAGAGCGTTTTCGCACACGAGGCACCGTTGAGCCCGAGGAGTCAAGGGCTAGCGAGGAATCTGACGATCATGAAGACTACGGAGGTTAGGGTTAGTCGACAGTTTGATCAATAGCCTCTGATCGATATGAGCGCAATTGAGAACTATGTTGATAGAGAAGATACTCCAAAGTGAGCCTAGGAACTACTTGTTTTCTGTGTGAATTCGATGGGCCTTTCACAAAGGTATACAAAACTATGTACAATATTGGTACAAGTGACGCTAGGACATAGACGTCTCGCGAAGCATCTTAATTGGGTCTAAGAAGTATTGCGATAGATGCAGCTGCGATGACTGCACCGGCAGCAGCACCTTGCAGAATGGCAGTCGTGAAATCGACTCTTCGCATCGAGATGGGCCGATCGCTCACAATGTCCTCCGCTATCACAGCAGCCTTACTCTGCCAAAGCCCCAGCTTTGCCCAGACCTTCTCGCTTGTTGAAATAGGCTCTCTGAATTCTTCTTCGATGTTGAAGGTTTCCTGTGGCGAAGCCTTGACGTCCTCGGCCAGCAATGGTGCGGCGCCAGGGACCGCAGGGTCCACGACCGGCTCAATAACCTCTTCGATCATGTTCCCAATTTTAGTACCATCTTCGTCTGTGATGCATATTGACACTTCTGTTCCTGCTGTTGGCGACTCATCGATGTTGGGCTCAACAACATCAGACGACACAGTCTGGGCGGGCGTGCTCGCAGGTTCGACGGCCTTTTCGATTGCGACTTCCGGCAAGGCGGTCTTGGGCGCTGGCGCAGCTTGTTCGGCGGCTGGTACTTCAGTAACATGGTTAGCTGCAACGTAAGCAGTCGCAAGCGCAGGAGTGGGTGTTATTTCAGCAGCCACCTGCTGTGCTTCTAGTGCGCCCTTGATCTCCCTAACCATCCGCCGTCTTCTCCAAGGCTCGAGAATGAGCAGACTGAGAAGCAAGAGGAAGATATTGACGCCCATCAGGCCGAATGTAACCCAGGTGCTGTTTCTCCGAATGGTGTCGCTCCAGATCTGCTCTTCGTGATATTGCGCACGTTCCCTCTTTTCCAAGTAACTTCGAGCCTCCTCCAGTGCGTTTTCAGCAGCCTCGACGGCTTCTTTAGCTTCTCTTACAGCCCTATCATTGATGTGTTCGGAGCGGATAAGGGACATGTAACGTTCGAGATCGCTGGACGACCAGGAGTGTTTTCGTTCGAGAAGGGCAACGACTTCTTTCTGCGAGGCGGCCTGCTGTTCTAGAGCAGCATCGAGAGCTTCCTTTGTGGAGTCAATGGCAACGCGACGAGCTTTGACAAGCTTCTCTGCAAGGTATTAGACATGCACTTGCTGTGTAAGCCAGGCACAAGCTTACCTTGTTCCTGGATCTCTCGCCTCAGGGCTTCGACGCCTGAATAGTCGGTTCCAGTGTAAGTGTTGACTTTTTGCGTGACGACCGCGATCTTGGGCAGCAGCTCATCCATGAACGCTGAGAAGCGCTTTTCAAAGTTTGATCTCTGTTGCTCTTGGTGCGATGGCAGGTGCTCGTCAGGAACGCGCTTGACGTTGTCGATGACATCGTCTTTATTGGCAGTGGCCACTGTCTCTTTCTGCACGGGCTTCTGGGCCTCTACTGGCGAAGGGCGCTCTGGCAGGGGTTTTTGTCTGGGAGCTTCTGGTTGAGCAGACTGCGACGGGCTGGACAGCTGTGTTTTTCGTAGAGCATCCCTTTCCAGTCTCCTCCGTGCAGCTTCTGCCTCCTGCTTCTTCTGCAAAGCCTCTGCTTCCTTCTTTCGCAGAGCCTCCTCTTCTTCCCTTTTGCGTCGTGCTTCTTCTTCCTGCTGCCTTTTCCGCAATGCTTCCTCTTCTCTCTTCCTCTGTTGCTCCTCCCATTCCCTCCGCAGGCGTTCTTGCCGTTCTATCAGCTGCTCTGGCGTCCTGTCCGCAGGTGAGGCTGCTTTTGGTTTCTGCTCGTTCGCAGGCGGTGGCATAGCAATTGGATCGGATGCGCCGGGTGACCTCTTGTCCTCCATCCATCTCGACGAGCGTGAGAAGTAGCGCTGCAGCCGTGCTGGTGACGTGTTGTTGGGCAGGTGTCTAGGTTGCTGCCGCAAAGCAGTCAACGCCTGGCGGTACTGACGGATGACGCATATTGACGGTGATTGGGCCACGAAGCGTCCAATGGACCGAGACGACGGTGTTATCGTCGATGCAGTGACGTTATGTAAGCGGGAAGCATACTGAAGCAACGGCCTCATGCTTGTCGTGGGCTGCTCCTTCTCATGGACAGCCAGTGACGGTCATCCACAAAAACGCCCTCGGTGGTTCGCCGAAAGCTCGCCTCGAGCTCGAGCTTTGACTGCCAAGGCCATCATGACGCCGTTGGTCCCTGATTCCCTTCCGCATTGGCGGGATACCTCTTTGGGGCCTGACGGCGCCCCTCCACCAACAATTTCTCAACCATATCTTCTCTTGCTGTTCTCCTCACGTACATACACAGTGTACTACAGAAAAAATGGGTGTCCAAAATGCTGCCACAGATCTCCCTGCCATGAAGTCAAACCCAAAGGTACGTTGAACTCCCTTCGTTCCGAGATTCCGACTTATATACTGACTACGTGCCAATAGTTCATCTTCTTCACCGACTTTGACGGCACCATCACTCAGCAGGACAGTGAGTCTTGAGCCCTCCAACACGACATCATCGACCCTCCTAGACCATACGCCACAACGCCCACCATCGGTACTGACTATCCATGAGGCAATGACTTTTTGACCGACACAATTGGCTACGGCTACGCCAAGCGCCGCGAGGGCAACATTGCCTGCTTGAACGACGAAATCTCCTTCCGCGACTCTTTCCAAGATATGATGGACAGCGTCACCCGCCCATACGACCAGTGCATCCAGTACGTCGTTGACAACGTCAACCTGGACCCTGGTTTCGCCGAGTTCTTCAAGTGGAGCTTGGAAAACAACATACCCGTTGTCGTTCTTAGCTCAGGCATGGAGCCCATCATCAAGGCCCTACTGAAGAAGCTAGTAGGACCCGATTCCGATAAGATGCAGGTTCTCGGTAACCAGGTCGGTCCTAGGGAAGGCAAGGACATCAACGAGAAGGGCGGCTGGACCATCCTCTTCAGGAACCCAGAGTCAGGCTTTGGACATGACAAGTCCATCGAGCTCCGAAAATACTCATCGCTACCCGAGGATCAGAGACCGACTATGTTCTACGCCGGTGACGGTGTGTCAGACTTATCTGCTGCGCGCGAGACCGATCTGCTATTCGCAAAGAAGGGCCATGATCTGATCAACTACTGTGCACGAGAGAATGTGCCTTTCACAGTGTTCGAGGACTGGACGAACATCCTGTCAAAGTGCAAGGACATTGTTGAGGGTAAGACCACTGTGCAACAGGCCTCCAAGGAAGGCTTCGAAGCCTACAAGAGCGGCGCTGCTGGAATCGACATGAAGCAAACAACGAAATAGACGCGTGAAGACATAGATGAACATCTAGACGGACATCAAAGGATGTACTCATGACATAGAGATTCCCGGTAGGTATACACATACCAATTAGACTAGAAGCAAGACACTTATGTCGATCTGTTCGACAAGACACTATGCTTGCAAATGTGGGGCGGGCACCCCTGAGAGTGCTTCACCGCAATAATGGCAGAAGCTCGTGATCTTAAACCAAGTCCAAGTCTAAGTCTCACTGACAAGTCAGACTGTCCTACAATCGCCTCTATAAACGTTCAAACAGATACACGTCAACGACATCGGTCTTCAGACACTGTACCTGCGTCCGCCTTGCACCTGCAGCGGGAGGATTGCATATATATATACATGCAGCGATTTTATAGCACAGATAATGCGCTGTGAGTAGTCGGGCAGCGATGATTGGGCTGTAAATGACAATTACGGTACGGCAACGTCTTCACAACGTACAACAATTGGGTTGCTGGTACATAAAATATGCCACAGCAGCACGTTAATTCGATGCGCGACATATCCCAAGGGTATCCCGCAATAAAATCGATTGGACCAAAAGCGATATCCATCTACTGCTCCGTACGTACAACCAAGCCAAATCAGGCGTTGGGACAGCCAAGAATTGGCAGTGATTAGTGGGTCTCATTTGCAAACCCGAGGTTGATCAATGAAACAGGTCATAAAGCTGGAGACAAAGGGCGCGGTGTTGTAGTCCAAATATGAGGGCGGTTAGGTTTGGCAGTGATAAGTCTGAGGAGATGAGTCTCAGGTTTGAGATGATGATAGTTGTCTTGAAGTAATTAGTAACCATTTCACCCTGAAGGGTAGTAGGCTTAAACCTTACACCGCTCTTTCTTGAAAGGTCTGTAGTCCAGCGATTTTTTGAGGATGTAGCGTCAGTGATCTAGCAGGTGTAGCGTGCTCCGTAAAAATATTGGCTCGCTCATCTTTGAGCGCAAAACACGACGCCTTTCATCTCAGTCAGGTATCTTTACGTGGCCTGGACTGGCACGATGTGGGTAGCTTGAATTGGCGTGAAGCCAGGAAGTTTCGAGTGTACCAATGATGACGACGGGTCCCAAGTTACGAGTCAGACCTCAGGTTGTCGTACTAATAGATGTACCTAGGTACCTAAGTATTCGACACACGGCTGCGACAAAACCCGTGCTTATTGGAGTCGTTCTTCTCGAAATTGGTCTTGAAAGCAACGACAGCAATCAGAATGTTGAGTAGACAGAAGTGAAAAGACCTGGATTTCTGGAAATTTCATGGTCACATCGTTGTTGCGGTCTGCTGTCTGACAGAAGGTGATTTCCTAGTGTTCTCTAGGTTTGCGCGTTTGTGAGTGCAGGTCTTGATCGCAACCAAGTGCCTAGGTATCTGCTGCAACGTTTCGCAAATGAAACCCGACAAAAGAGCAGGGTTGTCAACAATCAAATAGATTCAATAATATTGTTTTGATTTTGTTTGATTACTTCAAAACAATCAAACAAATAGCTACTGCTCCTAATAATCAAACAAAATCAATACTCTAGCTTCCAATTATTAAATCTGTTTAAATTTGTTTGAAAAATCGTCACGTGTAAGGTTGTTAGGATACCTAGGATAGCAGCCAACAATCAATTTCCTGGGGTTGTTACCCCCTCCTTTATTAACACTATAGCAATTATATAGTTGCTAGTAGAGTAAAAAGATAGCTGTAGTTACTAGGAATTAAACCTACAAGCTTAAAAAAGGCCCTAGATTTAGTCCTAACTAACAGACGCCTATAAGCGTGTGTAAATTTAGTTGCAGACGTCTGCTAGCCTAAACTAAACCCCTTCTCTTCCTCCTCTTTTAGATAGAAGATCTACAAGACTATTAATATATATACAATATGCTAAATAGGGTAATATTGTAGTGTTGTAGTGTTGTAGTAGAGTAAGATTCTAGTAATAGCTTACGCCTAGCATATAAGCATAAGTATTAATTATTATATATAACTATTAAAAAATTACTAGCTATAACTATATAGTAAATTAACAAATTAAGCTTAGTAATAACTAAAGTAATACTGCTAAATTGTTTCTACTTGTTAGATTTACTCTATCTCTATTATAGTAAATTGTATAGCGTTTTTGTATTAATCCTTAGCAGAGGTAGTAATATTAATAGGCTAGCCACGTCCTTTTTGCGCGTACAACGCGTTAATAGCTATACCCCCTATCTATCTTACTACATCTACAGCTTATTTACTATCTATTATGCCTCTAAAACGTACACTTAAGTCTACTAACATAGCTAAATTAGCTGCTAAATACCTAAAACGTACGCTAAAGCCCTTATTAAAGAAGCGTAAAGGAGACAGTAGCTAGTCTATCTATTACACTACACTAGAGCCTCTATCTACAGAGCCCCTAAATACACCTTTAACCTAGTTAAATAAGCCTATACTTATAGATGCCTTACCCTAACGTATATCCCTACGCTAAGACCTATAGTTAGCTACTCTAGAGGCCTTACAAATTACTAACAATAATACCTAAGAGTTACAATTAATGCTTAATAAGCCTAAGACAGCAATTATATAACTGCTAGCTAGCTCTAACGCAGCAATAGAGGCTATAATTAATAACAATAATAATAGTAATAGGTAGATTAGCAACTATAACAGCGTTAACTTTAGTTAATTATAAGGTATAGCAAAGCTACTAGCAGGTCTAAAAGGTAATACTAGTTAGATCTATAAATACAGCTAGCAGGTGTAGAAAGAGCACTTGTTTAACCTAGAGTTGCTCTATTTTGTGTGTAAATACTGCTATACATATAAGCTATCTAGAGTAGTACACTAGACTACTAGATTAACAAGCGCTACTATACAACACCTTACTCTTAATAAACCTAGTTATTAACTAAGTAAGATAGGTCTAATTACTCTAAAGCCTTAATAGCAACCTAGTTAACAATTGCTATAATTTACTAGTTAGCGCAGCCTTTAGGTCTCTACATCTGCCTACAACAAACTAGGTAACTTTAACGTACATAGATTTTAGTAGGCTGCTATATTATAGCTAGTTAAGAACAATTAACCTCTCTAAGAGTTTAAGACGCTAGCGCTTTATAGCATAATATAGTTTGCTAACCTAGAGGCAGAGATAGCGTTGTAGAGATCCTATAATAGCATCTTACAATTTGTAATAAAGCTATATAGCTATATGCAACTACAGGTTACACACGCGTTAGCAGAGTGTAACAACCTGCAATAGAATTGTTTAGTGTTGTAGTGTTCTAGAGCTATCCTTAGTTAGTATTAGTCTTGTCCTTAGCAAAGCTGCACAAAACCTACGCTGCTTGCTATCTTTAGGAGAGACAAGTATTATTCTTGTTATTAAATATACCTATAGCTATCCCTCTACTATCTATCCCTAGTGTAAAGCAAGTACTATTGCCTATAACTAGAATCTTACATAATAATACTTTATTAATCTAATAGTCTAGGGATAGCTTTAACTACTTAAACAAACAGTTAGGGGGCACCTACAAGAGAGATCTAACTACCCTTATCTTAAACCTATTAGGAGGACAACTCTAGTAGGATTTCTTTAATTAATAAAGAGATCCTAACCCCTATAATAAGCGCACCTCTAACACTTTAAGAGCACATTTAAGCTACTAAACGCTAACATAATAAGCTTTAGGCCTTATAGCGCCTACGCTTACTTAAAGCTAAGATTGCATAACTAGAGGGCATAGAGAACTATACTACCCTAAGTATAGTAGAGACTATTAAGGAGACCTTAAGGGCTAGTACGTATAAGCAGAATGCATCTATAACACTTGCACCTTAACCTGCAAAGCGCGCTTAAACCTAAAGACCTAGCTAAATATAGGGGAAAGAATCTTAAAGAATATTATAAGTTCTTCTACTCCTGCAAGATAGCCTTCTAACTATTACTATAAGAGTTTAGCAACCCTAAAGATAGGATACTCTAGGTAATGTAGTACCTATTAGGGGACCTAAGGGAGCTTTAGTACACGCACTTTAAGCGCACGTTTAGAGTATAAGAAGAGACACCTAGCTAGAGGTACTTTAAACAGTACTTACTAGACTTACTCTCTAATCCTATAAACTACACCTTAGAATTAGCTATAGCTTACGCTTATGCTATATAGTAGAAGGACTAAATAGTCTATACTTTTACAACCTACTTAGAGGTCTTAGAGGATTAACTTACCCTCTATACTAAAGAATAGAGGGTCTAACACTTATTCTCTAAGCTTTAGCTAGAATTATAAAGGGCAATTACTAATTACTACTAGGTACTAGCTACACGCAAAGACCTAGTAGCGTTAAGCTCTACACTTAAGCGTAACCTGCGCTATTTATTACTAACTTACATACCTAATATACGCTACAAAGGTACCTAGAGGCATAAGGGGCAAAAGTAAGGAGATAATGCCTCTACTAACAAAGGCCTATATAATAAGAGTAGCATTACCTACTTTAAGTGTAATAAGACTAGCTACTATGCTAACAAATGTTAAAGCAGTAACTTAAACTCTAACTCTAACCCTAACTAGATCCTAGTTTAAATTAACTAGATAGGAAAAGGCTAAGCCTTACTAGCTACCTAGGGACAGTAAGGCGCATCCTAGTATATATTTTACTAGGCATAAAGCGCACGTGTAACGCATCTAGGGAGGCAACGCTAGAACAATAATTATAGGTTATTCTTAATCCTTAAGTAGATATAAGCTTAATTAGCTAAAGGATTACTATAGAAATAGACCTACTACCTATTAAGGAGGCAGAACTCCTGCGCCTAGGATAGATTAGCACGTAGCGCTAAAGCACGTACGCTATATATGCGCTGTAGATATGCTTAACTAATAATATAGGCGTTAAGCGTTATATATCTACTACTATGTATAGAGTTAATAAGGAAGGAACTCCCTTACTATTAGGGAACCCTTTCCTCTAATAAGAACATATCTATCTAGATTGTAGATTACAATCCTAGTATTAGGGATATACTACAGTGTTACAATCTACAGAACACAGGAAGGATTTGTCTAATTATAGTAGCTGCGGCACAGTAATTATAATAACAAGAATAAACTACAAGTAAGCAACAATTATAAATAAGCAACAATTATAGTATTAGCACTTAGTAAAGGGCTAAGGGGACATGTAATCTAATTAGGGCTTAGCGCAATTAGTATAATTAGTAATTAGTGTAATTAGTGCTTAGTGCAATTAGAGGATATATAACACTAATTAATCTATATTACTACTATAATTATTAAAGTATATAGTTTATAGGAACACAACCCTTATAGTTTGTGTTTAACTTTGTTAATTAACTTTGTTATTAGAATATCTTAACCCTACTTGCAAAACAGATAGTCTACTCTATACTCTTCCTTGCAACCCTAGTTGCTATAGTCTTTAACTAGACAACTAACCTACTTAAGAACCCCTGCACGTACTTATCCCTAAGACCTAATTAAATAATTACTTACAGACTTTATCTAAAGTGTAAAACTTAACATTTTAAACACCCCTAAGATAAGTACTACAGGATCTCGCCCTACCCTAGCAGCTCTAGCATAGATGTAGACACAGAAGGAAGTATCTACACCTTAAGCGTTATAAACGTTAATAAACTAGATTAATACTACAGAGAGCGCAACAAGCTTAACAACTAGCTTATGTAGTAGGACCTCTTCTTTACCTTCTAGGGTAAGAAGGTTCCTATAGACAAATAAGTAGTCCTTGTTGCTAGCTACATACGTAGCAAAGCCTTCTAATAGATTAAACCTTTTGTACAACAGTTCTAAGCTAGTAACGCACTAGCTAAAGTAGATAAATAGATAAATAACTTTAACAACTTTAAAGAAAAGATTAAGCTAATCTTTAGAGTCTCTAATAAACCTACTATTACTTAACGTAACATTTAGAAGATTAAGTAAGATAAGTTAGCTACTAACTACGCTGCAGAGTTTTAGTAGCTTACTACTAACACTAACTAGGACAACACTGCTCTAATAACTATGTTTAGATAAGGACTAAAGCCTAAGGTTAAGGAGGAACTTATGCGCACTAGCGCAAGTACTAACAACCTTAACAACCTTATTAATATCTCTATTAACATTAATATATAACTATACAAACTTTAGTAAGAGCTTTATAATAACTCTAGGACGCGCGTTATTACTACTGCTAGCAATTACCTACTAAGGAACTAATAGCGTAACAACCTAAACTAAGGACAATAAGGAGGACGTTATTAGCCTAACACTAGCTAACGTATCTACAGCAACACGCAAAGTAGATACTTTAGACTAGAGGCTATAGATCTCTTAAACCTTAACAAAGGACTGCTACTAGGACAGTAGAACGCGAAGGGTAGAGGAGGACACTACTCCTACAAGGATAGTAGCAAGAACTGCTACAATGTTAGGACTAGACTCTGCCCACCTAGCCATAGCAGCCAAAAAGGTACGAATGATCACTCTAATGGTGATAACGTGGCCAGAACAGTACTTATTGCCAACTAGGTCAGAGGTGGTCGCTGCCACATGCCTACCTTGGCCCCAGCTTTGCCACTCGTGACAATAGCCCCCTTAGGTGCCTGTCCTCAGGCACCAAGGATAAGTACTGGACCTTCCAGCAGCAACGGCACATCCTGGCCCACATCATGTGGTGCCCTGCCTTGGCTACCCGCCGGCTTGGCTGAACCTGACATCCGCAGGGATCCAGTCTGCCAGCCAGACTCGAACCCACGACGCTTCAGGCATTAGAGTGATCATTATGTTAGGACTAGACTCTGCCCACCTAGCCATAGCAGCCAAAAAGGTACGAATGATCACTCTAATGGTGATAACGTGGCCAGAACAGTACTTATTGCCAACTAGGTCAGAGGTGGTCGCTGCCACATGCCTACCTTGGCCCCAGCTTTGCCACTCGTGACATACAACTATAGCAAACTAGGTCACTTCGCTAGAGACTGTAAGATAAAGAATAAGGTTCTTTAACAGCTTAATGTCCTTACCTACAAAGACAATATTGCAGATGCTAGTAACTAGGAAGTAGTTACTAACAACATAGGATAACTTATAGAAGACCTAGAGTCTAGTCCTAAGGGTAATAACAAATGTATTAAACCTCCTATTTGTAAGGCAACTCCTTACTACAACCCTAAAGAGAATAAGGGAGAAATAATTACTAATAGCAATTATTACTATAAGGCAATTAAATGCTATATAGATAGAAACATTATTAAGATAGGCAAAAGGCACAGTAGACTATTTTAAAGGTAGAGAAGTTGCTACTTTAGCCTTAAAGGCAAAGAGCTTATAGTTCTTAAGTGTTATAGGTATTCCTCCTAAGGGCTACTGGCCAGACCCCAGGACAACCTTGGGGCTAGGCAGGAGACCTACAGACTACATGTATATAACCCTCCTAAACGCCTTAGGGCTTACACCCTAAGGATTCGTCTTATATCTATTTATCTATCTACTATTTGTCCTATCTCTAAACGCCTGCCTACAGTGCCCTTACAATTTAAATCCTTTATACTCCTTCTTAGAATAGATAGTTAATTTAGAGTAGTAGTTAAATTTTTTAACCCTACTAAAATAGCTAGAGGAAAACGCGTCCTCTATAACACAATAATAGAGCTAGAGGAAAACTCTTGTTAGCTAAGCTCTAGCATTAAACTAGGCTAGCTCTATTACACTCCTACTAAAGTCCTAAGCACATAGGGCAGTACTCTAGTAGAATCTGCAGTAACGCCTACCCTGTTACAGCAGAATGCAACTCTAGCAGATACAGCAACTTAGGCAGCTGCTATAGGAGCAAACTAGATGCCTGTAGGAGAACTAACTCCTATAATTAGGTACTAAAATCTAGTATAATAAGCTCTCCTTGCCCTTAACGCAGCTAAGCTTGCTAAGGTATTAGAAGTAGAGCTTAGCATCTAACAAAAGCAATTTAATTAGGCTGTACAGGTATAAGCCCTAGTATATAGCAGAACAACGTTAGTAATATACTACCTAGCTTTTAACAAAGCTAGTAAAATTATAAGAGTGTTAAATAACATCTAACTAAAACCTAAACTAGGTGTAGAAAACTGTGCCCTAACACCCTAGTAGGTAGACTAGTAGGCTAAGGATATTAACACTGCTTTTTAGTACGCCTAGGTGCTTAACAACTTAATTACTAGGACGCACTAGGCTATAGGAACTATCTAGTATAGCATCTATTAGGAACTTATCTAGTCCTGTATTAATAAGGGGTTAATCTAAACCTAGGCTAACCTCTGCGTAGAGGAGGAGAAACTAGTATAGGACCCTATCCTAACTAAATACAAGAACTTCTCTAAACTGTTTAATATAGAATAGTAAGAGGGAGACTCTGTTAATACCTTTCTAATAAAGCTTAACTATTAGGAGTCTCTCCTACCTTAGAGCTTCTTTAAGTTTAATAATAGCAGCAAAGACTATAAGTTTAAAATTATATTTGTATAAGCAAAGACTCTACTAGCCTTCTAGCGCAAAATCTAGCGTAGTAGTTATCTAGAATATATATAGCTTTAGCCTAACTTTAAACAGACCCTCTAGAACGTAGAAGTAGCTAGTAACACTAAGGTAAACCTATAAAGTCTTAATAGGCTAAAACGCCCTGCCTATTTGCTACTACGTAATAAACTAAAAAGGTATAATAAAGATCTACCCTACTCCTAGGACTAATCTAAGAGCGCCCTAGTAGAAGACTAACTAAAGAGCTATAATAACTAGTAGTACCCTAAGGACTAAGACTACTAGAACACTTATTAGAAATTCTAGGGTAACAAGTTATATAACACCTAAGGGGGTAACAAGTCTAAACTAATGCTAGATAAGGGAAACGCAAAGCCCTAGTTACTAACCTTTCCTAACTATAGCTAGGGCTAGAAACTAGGGGTAAACAAACCTACATTATAGTTATAGTAGGCCTATATAGACATAATAATGCCCTAGTACAGCTCTAAGGCCTCTATAACTCTAGGGCTAAAATTAACCTTATAAGTTAAGTAGTTGTTAACTAACTAAAGTTAGAACATACACTATTCTATTAGAAGCCTATAGCGTTATTCCTAGATAATAACTAGCTAAACATTTAAAGACCCTACAATCTTACTATAGACTATATAGATAGTAATAGCACTACTAAAATAGTAGGACCTAAAGTCTTCTAGTCTGCTAACTTTATTAGTTACAACCTTATCCTAGGTTACCTATAGCTTATAGAAGTAGACCTCTACATCTAATTCTCTATAGGTAAGTATAGCTAGTTTAACAATAATATAGAATAAGTGTAGGTCTATAAGGCTAAAACCCTCTTTAAAGATATGCAACTAGGTAAGTAAGCGTACTTGCTCTACCTAGGAAACCTAGCGTACTAAGTACCCCTAGGGACTAAAGACGTGTTCCTATAGAAACTGCGTTAGGATAAGGCTAAGCATAACTAGCCCTTAGGTCCTAATAGTAATATAGTTGCTAATAAAGAATATTTTGTAAAACGTAGAATCCTCTAGCTAAGAAACAAGATAATAGATATAATTAAGCATTTTAAGCACTATATGTCTTAGTACCTAGACCTAGCGTAGCTACCTTAGGAAGCTAGTTAATAGATAGTAGTAAGTATATATAAAGGGAACCCTAGTTAGGCTAAACTACCTCTAGGTACTGCCTATATCCTCCCTAACTATAAGTTAGACAAGGATACCCTATATATACTACCTAATAAAGATAAGCTAGATCTAGAAGAGCTAAAATTTGTTCCTAAGAAACTATACTATAAGTAGATTGCCTTTAGTAAATATTAGACTAGCGTACTCTGCCTATATAGGGAGTATAACTATATAATTAAGATTAAGGAGGGGGCACGTATACTAAACCTCCTAATCTACAACCTATTACAACGTAAGCTAGATATCCTTTAGGAATACCTTAACACAGTATAGGAGAAAGGCTAGATCTGTCCTAGTAAGTTACCTATAGGGGCACTAATCCTGTTTGTACCTAAAGCAGACAGTACCTTGCAGCTCTGCGTAGACTACTAGGGCCTAAATAAAGTTACAGTTAAGAACTGCTATCCTATCCTACTTGTTAGCAAGATGTTAGATTAACTCTTAAATATAGCAATCTTCTTAAAGCTAGATCTACGTAATGCCTACTATAGGCTCTAGATTAAGGAGGGTAATAAGTAGAAAACTATATTTAAAACCTAGTATAGGCACTTTAAGTACCTAGTAATGCTGTTTAGACTAGTAAACGCCCTAGCAACATTCTAGTCCTATATTTATAGAGCCCTTAGAGGCCTATTAGACTACACTTGCGTAGTCTACCTAGATAATATCCTAATCTACTCTAAATATAAGGAGGATTACAATGCTTATATTAAGGAGGTCTTAGACTACCTTATTAAATAGGTTCTGTTTTGCAAAGCAAGTAAATACAAATTCTTAACTAAATTAGTTAAGTTTCTAGGCTTTATAGTAACCCCTAGGGGCGTTATTATAGACCTAACGCGTGTACAAACTATACAAGAGTAGCCTAAACCTAGGGGTTTTAAGGATATCTAGTAGTTCCTAGGCTTTGCAAACTTCTACTAGCAGTTTATCTATAACTATTCTAGTATTATATGCCTGCTAGTAGACTATATAACAGCTGCCTAGAACCTAGCATTAGCCCCTAAGGGTTCTAATCTAAAGAAGGGGGGGAAGAGACTAGCAAAAAGCTGTAAGGGACTAATAAAATAGTATAAACTATAGAGTTAGCCTAAAGAGGTACGCTAGGCCTTCTATACAATTTAGAAGAAGTTTATAGAGGCACTTATACTTTAATACTTTAACCTAACTAAACTAATTATAGTAGTTACTAACGCCTTAGACTTTGCTATAGCTGCTATCTTACTACAACCTTAGATAACTAAACTAGCAATAGAATGTTACTAGAAACTAGTAGCGTTCTAGAGTTAAAAGTTTTAGAGTCTATCTATCTAATAGCATACTTATAATAAGGAACTATCTACAATTATTAAAGTGTTTAGGTAGTAGTAATACTACCTTAAGCACGCTTTGTTAATAATCTAGGTACTCTCTAATTATAACAACCTAAGATACTTTATAATAATAAAAGAACTCTTACCTAAGTAAGCTTACTAGGTAGAGGAATTAGTAAGGTTTAACTTCAAAGTTAAGTATAAGCTAGGACCTAATAACGCAGCTAACAGCCTATTAAGGCGTCTAGATTACGCGCAGGGACTTATAATTAGGGAAGGACAAGTACTCTATAATATAATGCTACCTACCCTCTAATAGAAGCTTTAGATCTAGACTCTCTAGGCGTCTAGAGCTTATAACACTAAATAGGTAGTGTATAGTGTAGGCAACTATAAGGAGGCAACAACAGACGCTATAATAACCTCTAAGACTACCCCTATAGAATTCTACTAATACGTTAGTTATAGGGATACGTCTCCTACAGCTCTTAACTACCCTTCTATAAGCTATAGCTAGGGTTAAACTAATTAATCTAAAGCTTAGGGAAGACTAAGAGAAACGTCCTAAGGGCTCTCCTTTATAGCCTAGGCAGAGTAATTAGCTCTCCTGCATATCTTGCAAATAAAGCTGCGTAAGATAAAACTGCATACGTACTAGTAACCCTAGACTACCTTATTAATTATATTAGGCAGACTTAGGAGCGTAATAAGGCCTATACTGCTTATAAGTTACTAACATGTTAGAAGGAAGGCAGAGCAGCTAAGGGCTAACTACACTAGGAATCTAACCTAAATAGAGTCCTGCGCAAGAGTAGGAAAGTGTAGATTCCTAATAATAGAATGCTCTGCTAAACAATCCTATTAAAGAACTATAATAACCCTATAGGAGGCTATTATAGGACTAAGAAAACTACTTAAGTATTAAAATAGAAGTACTATTAGCTATAGTTAACTAAGGACGTACATAAGTACATCTATAAGTACCTAGCGTGTTAGTTAAACAAGATCTGTTAGCACAAACTATAGGGACTACTTATACTACTGCTAGTACCTAATATAGCCTAGCAGCACTACTTACTTAACTTTATAACAGACTTGCCTAAGTTAAGAGATAATTACAGGAATAAGTTTAACTTAATCCTAGTATTAGTAGACTAATTTAGTAAGTATGTCTAGTACATACCTATTACTAAAATAATAACAGCCTAGCATGTAGCTAAGCTACTCTTAAAACAGTGCTTCCTAAAACATAGTCCTCCTAACACCCTGCTATTAGATAGAGGATCTGTGTTTACTAGCTAATTCTAGTCTAACATATACTACTACCTTAAAATAGACTACTAGCTAAGTACTACATTCTACCCCTAAACTAACAGCTAAACTAAATGCCTAAACTAGGAGTTAGAAACATACCTACGTATATATATAAACTACAATTAGGATAACTACGTAGACCTATTACTATACGCAGAGTATGCCTACAACTCTAAGTATTACTCTATATATAGGGAATTACCTATTAAAGTTGCCTACAGGACTAACCTAAAGGGATTTAACAGAGTACCTAATAAGCACTAGCTAAGGCAACTACTGTAGGTATAGGGAAAGGACGTAGCAGCCCTAGAGCTACGCCAGCAAGTCGCTAGCTGCCTAGAGCAGTAGCATAAGATATAGGCTGCAGCAAAGGAAAGCCTAAAGTATACTTAGAAAGGTATAACGCGCTAGTACAACGCTAAGCAAATAGAGAAGCACTTTACTATAGGCAACAAAGTAATTCTTTAGGCAAAGAACCTAGCTATAAATTGTCCTTTAAAGAAGTTTAATATAAAGTACCTAGGACTATTTATAGTTATAAGGAAAATAGGGAAACTAGCATATAAATTAAAGTTACTACTATTAATAAGCAGGATCTACCTAGTGTTTAATGTATCTTTACTTAAACCTTAGATAATACTACCTACTAGCACTAGGTTCTAACTAGGCCCTATAGGGATAGCGAACAGCAAAGTACTAGCTGTAGACTAGTATAAAGTTAAAGGCATCCTTAATTATTACAATACATCTACCTATAGACAAGAGTACCTTATAAAATAGCTTAGGTAGACAAATGCAAACTCTACCTAGGAACTACTTACTAATCTTAATTATTGCAATAAGATTCTAGAGGACTACTATAAGAGCATTAAATAGAGTACTACAACTCTACTAAGCTAGGTACCTCCCTACAAAGGTAGAAGAGAGGAAGACTACAGAAGCTACCTATAGGAACATAGCTAGAATTGCTTATAATAATATAAGGCATAGATTACACGTAGGCTACCCTAGGCTACTCTACAGGAGCTACCTATAGGGGCATAGCTAGAATTGCTTATAATAATATAAGGCGTGTACTACAAACAGACCTAATACCTCTCTAACCCTAAACTAAAGGGAAGCTAGACACTGTCTAAAGATAGCAGTTATAATAGAAATAGTTATAGGAAAAGTAATAGAGTTTATTAACTACTATAAATTACTACCTACTACAACTAACCTTTATAGCTAGATTACAGGGCTACCTAAAAACTACTTAGAAGGTCTTATTATCCTTATTATACTTATTACTAAGGCAACAGGAGCTACTACGCCTAGAGGGGGTGTACAGCTTAGTAGGCGAAGATAACAACCTCTAGAAGAGGGCTGCAGGGGCGTCTACTATAGAGGGGATGTTAGTACTATAATAGTACTAACGCTTCTTAGTATTTGTAGCTACGCTATTCTTCTTAAAGTAGTCTTTAACTACCTTATTAACAACAGCGTTAGTAGGGGCCTTTATACTAATAGTACTAAGAGCAACGTTAAAGCGCTTAAGGTTATGCTTATAGAACGTCTAGCAGGCCTTATAGTACTTAAGCTTACTTATACTAGACTCCTTAATCTTACAGCGCTCTATACTATTGTACTTAATAAACCTAGTACAGTAGTTAAGGGCGTAGTTAAAGGCAGTCTGCTAGTACTGCTAAGTGTTCTCTAAGACCTTATTATTACTAGCGCTGTTACTAAGCCTAACAGTCTCTTTATTTATCTTACAGGTAGTATAGTTAATAAGGAAGTTAAGCATGTTAACAGCCTAGTAGAAATAAGCGTTAATCTAGCATAGTTAGCAGGTAAACTAGGTAGAGTTAAGAGACAACGTACCTTAATATAACTACCCTCCTTTGCGTTAATATACCTACTACACACCCTAAAGTTGTTCTTATAGGTATAGTAACCCTTAGGACAGTAGAGGACTGTAATAAATAACTTAATTGTTCCTGTAGGCGCCTTTACTAACTTAGTTATAAGGTAGGTAAGGTAGCTATAACACTAGAACCTAGTAAGCAAAGGCTATAGGGCTATGTTATCTAGTAGCAAGTACACAAAGTTAGGCAGAGCCTTATTAGTAATATAGGTAGGAGGCAGGGTTATAGTAATACTTAATGTAGAAGTGTAGTAGAGAAAATTATAATATTAATAGCTAGAAAAGTATATTAGGATAGCTGTTTATATACTTATACATAAGCCTCTAGGCAGCTACTAACTACGCTCTAACTATTTACTACGCTCTTACCTGCCTACACGCACACTATTATATACTAGTAAGGAAATATACGTACTAGTAAATAGTTACTTATAATTAGTTAATAGTAAAGTAATATTATTTACTTACCTCCCTGCTATATTATAATATTAAACAGGTAACACTACGCAGTTACTAATAAGACAAAGGCACTATTAATATTAGTCTAAGAGACTAATGTTAATACTTACAGAGGAAACGTTTGCCCTATACACGCTAGGCTCTAGTTAGTCTTACGCAGGAGCATAACCCTTACTAGAGACCTACTAGGATCCCTACAGGGATCTAGCAGGACAAGCAAACTATTAACTAGTAACACCTACTTAGCTAAGCGCCTATATAGACGTTAGTAGCCTACCTACAAGGCTACAAGCAAATAAGTAGGTTATACCTAACCTACAATTAGTACAGGGAAACCTATAGGAGCACGCTTAGGCAGACCTAGGGACCTAGTAGCTACGTAGGCGATTATAAGCCTTATATAGCATTTCTCCTAACGCAATTTTCCTTAAAAAGAAGAGGTTTTTTTAGAGTTTAATAATACCTGTAGGCAGGGATAATAGAAACCTGTTTTCTTCTAGGGATCTAGCAGCTTAGGATGAGCTGCAAGAAAGGGGAGGCTCTATTACAGGTATTCCTCCTAAAGGCTACTGGCTAGACCCTAGGACAACCTTAGGGCTAGGCAGGAGACCTATAGACTACATGTATATAACCCTCCTAAACGCCTTAGGGCTTACACCCTAAGGATTTGTCTTATATCTATCTATCTATCTACTATTTGTCCTATCTCTTAACGCCTGCCTATAGTGCCCTTACAGTTTATAAAGATCTCTAACCTAATTTATATTCTTAGATTATATTATCTATATCTTTAAAGTCTAATGCTAGGGTCTATATATTCTAAGTTTTATTATAGCCCTTCTAGTAGAGTAGGTATTATAGTTAGCCTCTTCTAGTTTGTTTCCCTAGAATCTTTTCTACTTCCTATACTTCCTTACCTTCTAGGGTTACCTCTAGTAGGTAGGTGTTGTCTTCTCCTTTAGCTCTAGGATTCTATTATTCTAATAATAATATGTAGAAAACGTTATAGATCTAGTATAAGGGTAGTAGAAGTAGGCAGTATGCCTATGTTCTAATTGCTTCCTAAACTTAGAATAGGCTAATAAATTTGCTTAAGAGTTTCTTGCTTAGTTAGTAGGCTAGGTTAATATTCTTAGTGCTAAGTAACACTAGGTCCCCTAGGTAGAAGACTTTGTTCTTATATTTCTTGTTATAGTACTAGGTTTAGTACTCTTGTGCTTTTCCTAGGTGCTCTACTAGCGTTGCTTGTGCGCTATATAGTTACTTTACTCTTTAAACTATATCTAGTACCTCCCCTTAGGCCTACTGTCTACAGGAGGCTTAGTAAGTAGTAGGTGTTTACTATATATAGCATAGAAGGGAGTTATTTTAGTAGATTTGTGTACTAAGTTGTTATAAGCAAACTATGTAGTTAGTAGTAGCTTTACCTAGTTCTCTTAGGACTCTAAGATAAATATCTAAAGATAACGTGTTTTATAAGCGAGTTAGCAACCTAAGCGAGTCAGCAACGCTAAACTAGCACACTACCTGCGCGCAACTATTGCGTAATGTCTTAACTATAATAATCTTAAAAGACATATACTAAAGCTAATATACAGCTTGCTATCTTTAATATTAATGCGTAACGCGTGCAAAGCGTTAATTAAGCTATAATAATATATAACGTACTAGAAAGCACTCTTATTAACTAATGCGCTAGGAAGTGTATGCAACGTAACTGTAAAGCAAACTTAAAGTGCCTAATAAAACTAGAAGAGGAGGCTATAGTCTAAAGGATTCTTAAGCTATCTAAACAAGGGCTTACGCCTCTAAGGTCCTACGTACAAGAAATAGCAGATAAACTTCTTTAAGCGCAGTAAAGTAACCCTATTAGTAAAAACTAGGTTAATAACTTTATTAAGCAGACTCTTAAGCTCTGTACGCGCTAGAACTATCTATACAACTATTAGCAAGCTGTCTGCAAGGATCCTGCAGCTATCTAGCGCTAGCTTAACTTAGTACAAGAGATAAAACTAAAGTATAGAATTGTAGACAACAACATCTACAACTTTAATAAGACTAGCTTTATAATAGGCAAGATTTTAGTATAGATAGTTATTACTAGTTTAGAAGTAGCTAGAAAAAGAAGGTTATCTAGCTAGGCACCTGTAAGTAGGTTACTATTATCTAAGGCGTTAGCGCTGTAGGTTACCTACTCCTACCCTTTATTATCTTTGTAGGTAGTGTGCTTATTAACATTTAGTTTAAGGACTTACTACACAATTAGATCCTTAAAGTTAGCCCTAATAGCTAGACAAATAATTAGCTTGCTCTTGCGTAGTTAGAGCACTTTAATAAGTATACAAATTTAAGCGCTGTAGGTGCGTACTAGCTACTTATACTTAATAGCTATAAGAGCTATAGCTTGCTAGAATTCTAGGATATTTATAAGGAGAAGAAAATTATCCTTTGCTATATACCTCTGTATTTATTGCACCTGCTATAGCCTCTTAATGTTAGTTGCTTTGCGCTGTTAAAGCGCAGGTACAGCAACTAGATCTTAGCCTTAGCACGCAACTGCATACACTTTATTAGCAAGGAAACGTTCCTACAAGCATTTAAGCTAGCTTTTAAACAGTTATTAATAGCAGAGAATATTAAGGCAGGCTTTAGAGGTGCTAGGCTAGTCCTATATAACCTAGACGCTGTTCTATTAAAGCTAGACGTAAGGTTGCAGACTCTAGCACTATTACTACTAAGGCAGAGCGTATAGGAGGCGCAGATACTGCGCAATGCGCGCAAGATTAAGGAGCAGTCTACGCTTATTTAATAGAGGATCTAAAACTAGTATAGGTCCTCTAGAAGCTTATTAGATAAAAAGATTAATTAGCTAAGTAAAGGCGCGTAGTAGATTGCATATAATATAGTGTTATTACAGGAGGAACAAGCGCGTATACAAAGCGCGATTAATAAGCTTACAAAGCGTTAGTTAAGAAAACAAAAGTATATTTAGATAGAGGAGACCTTAATAGTAAGGTAAGTACAGGACTTAATTGCTAAGAGGGAGGGTAGGGAGCGTAATGCTGGTAAGGGGCCTGCACGTAAGGTGCGCGGCGCTATACACTACAGACATTGTAGTAAAAAGGATATAACTTACGCACTTGTAAGGTAGAAATAGAGGATACTAAGAGTAGTAATAAGTCTAAAGAATAGATTAGCTTACTACAATTTTTAATAAGTGTGTTATGCGTTGCGCAATTGTTACGCGCAGGTAGTGCGCTGGTTTAGCGTTGCTAACTTGCTTAGGTTGCTAACTTGCTTATAAAACACGTTACTGCTTAAGCGTTTAATTCTAGTGTTTAGTTTACCTATTAGTTTATAGATAGAAGGCTGTACTAAGCCTACGCTTTACCTGTAGTTAGTAGCAGATTTCTATCTAAAATATAGAGGTAAAGATAGTTCCCTTATCTAATATAATACCCTTTTATATCCTATACTTAAGTATAATATATGTAAAGTAGGCTTCTGCAAACTGCTTTGTATCCTATGTCTTTAACGTAGGTAGATAGAGTGCTATCTTAGAGAAGTAGCATATAATTACAAGGATTGCATTAAAGGCGCAACCTAAGGAATCTTTAGCTAGGGGTAAGCTAGTAATAAAGTCTAGTGTAACTTCTTTAAAGATTTCCTTTAGTGTAGGTAATAGTAATAGCATCCTATACTTGCTATGCCTTAGAGCTTTACTCCTTTAGTAGATAGTATAAGTTCTTATATATTCCTAGATATCTTAACTAAGGGTTAGCTAGTAGTAGGCTCTCCTAATTAGCTTAAGCGTCCTACGTGCGCTAAAATAGCCTACTATATACATATTATAGTTCTAGAACAAAATCTCTTACCTAATAGCTAGTTCCTTTAGAATATATATTCTACTATTATATCTTAGGACTTTGTTTTTGTCTAAGCGCTATACCTGCGCTCTACTACATCTTTAAGTGCTGTCTTTACTTATTAAACTTATAATATAACCCTAAGCAAAGGCGTTCCTCTGTTATAGTTAGTGTAAGGTTTTAACAAGTAATTAAGACTCTACTATTATAGGTTTGCTACTAACTAGTACCTTAGCTAGTAAGCGTGGTATGTATAGCATGTATTCTATAGCGCTAGCAGTAGGGACCTTCCTAGTTCTGCAAACTGTAGCAACGTACGTCTTACACGTACCTAATAAGCTTAGCTTGTTTATAGATCTGCTTGCTCTACTAGCTATATCTATTACTAACAATTTGTTCTATAAGGTAGGTAATAATTAAGTTAGTAACAGGTTCTCCTGTTTGTAATCTGCCCTTCTAGAGGGGCTATCTGCAGGGTTTGTTTTACCTAGATAGTGTTCTACCTTAAAATTAAAAGCTCTTAGGTATATAGCCTATCTAGCTTACTATAGGTTTAGCTTTTGTGCAGCGTGTATACCACATAGGTTATTATAGTTACTTAGCACCTGTATAGTGTGCTGTGTGCCTTTAAGATAATACCTCTACTACTTAAAGCTATATACTATAGTAAGTAGCTCTAGGTTATAGACCTTATAATTTAGCTTAGCAGCTTATAGCTTTTAAGAGGTAAAGGTAACTAGGTGCTACTGCTTATCTTTAAAAAGTTAGGAGAGTATGCCTAATATAGCAAATGTAGACGCATCTATCTCTACTTAGATAGGAGCGCTGCGTTAAAATAGCGTAAGATAGGCGCGCTTAAGAAGTAGGTCTTTAGCCCTTTAAATAAGTAGTTTGCAGCTTTATTCTATTACTAGTCTTAGTTTTTCTTTAATAATTCTATAAGAGGAGCTATTTCTCTAGTGTATCCTTTAACAAAACGCTAATAGAAGTTAGTAAACCCTAGAAAGGATTGCAACTCTTTAACGTTAGTAGGCTGTAGCTATTAGGTAATAGTACTTACCTAAGCTAGATTAGCGCATACACTACGCGTGTTAATAATAAAACTAAGGAAGTGTACTATGTCTAATACAAATGTGCATTTCTATAAGTTAACAAATAGTTCTACCTTATATAGGGACTAAAGTACTAAGCGTATAGCGCGCTAGTAAAGCGTAATATTATTACTCCTTATGTAGATAAGGATATTATCTAGGTAAACTATATAAATATAGTCTAAGTGCTTAATTAGGGCCTTATTAATATAGGCCTAGAAACTTATAGGAGTATTAGTTAGCCTAAATAGCATTACTAGGTACTTAAAGTGACTGTATTAGGTCCTAAAGGCAGTTTTCTACTTATCCCCTGCTTTAATCCTTAGCTAATAATAGGCGTTGCAAAGGTCTAAGGTTATGTAATAACGTGCGCCTAATAGGCAGTCTAGTGTCTCTCTAATTAGTAGGAGTAGGCAATAATCTTTTATAGTAATAGTATTAAGACCTCTATAATCTACAAAGAGGTAGAGTATCCTATCTTTCTTAGGAACAAAAAGTATAGGTGCTCCTGCAGGACTTATACTATGCCTAATCTACCTATTACTTAGCGCTTATTCTAAGTATTTACGTAGCAGCTTTAGCTTACGTAAAGAGAGGTTGTAGAGCAGTCTATATAGGGGTTCTTTCTCTTCTATAAGTAGGATTGTATAGTCTAAAGATTTAAAGCTAGGTAGAGTAGCAGCAGCTTCTTTACTAAATATATTAACGTAGTCTGCTAAAGCGTCTAGGATGCAAAGTTCCTATACTGTTACGGGTATATACTATTTAAGCCTCAGTCCATCTATCTATTAGATTACTGTACCTTTTAGGCAGTGTAGCTCAGTAGGTTTAAGCTAAAGTCCTTACATATACTATGTGTGCTTTATAGATATAGGCATTATATTCTAAATAAACGCTAGTAGCTTATAATACTTCTAAAAGGAGGGGATTAGAGTTAGCTTCTTTAAACTCTATAGAGGTAACTAGCTAGATGCTAGCTGTATGTTAAGTTTTACACTTTAGACAAAGTCCGTAAGTAATTATTTAATTAGGTCTTAGGAATAAGTACGTGCAGAGGTTCTTAAGGGGGTTAGTTGTCTAGCTAAAGACTATAGCGACTAGGGTTGCAAGGAAGAGTATAGAGTAGACTATCTGTTTTGCAAGCAGGGTTAAGATATTCTAATAACAAAGTTAATTAACAAAGTTAAACACAAACTATAAGAGTTGTGTTCCTACAAACTATATACTTTAATAATTGTAGTAGTAATATAGATTAATTAGTGTTGTGCATCCTCTAATTACACTAAGCACTAATTATACTAATTACTAATTATACTAATTGCGCTAAGCCCTAATTAGGTCACGTATCCCCTTAGCCCTTAACTAAGTGCTAACACTATAATTATTACTTACTTATAATTATTGCTTACTTGTAGTTTATTCTTATTATTATAATTACTATGCTGTAGCTACTGTAATTAGACAAATCCTTCCTATGTTCTATAGATTGTAACACTATCCTCCTTCTGTCTTAGCTTAGTCTCTTAAGCTTATTTATATAACGCAGGGCCCTTCCTTAATTATTAGGCAGGTCTTAACAATGCTAAAATAACTAACTATCTTAAGTTTAGCTTGCTGTTATTGTCTATACAAATTTATTAAGTCCTTTAGAGAGATTATAGTGTAGAAATATAAAACCTATATAAAGCACAACTAAGTGTGCAAGGTTTACATCTAGTCTAGGAAATGTAGCAAGTGTGTTTGCTTAGGGCAACGTTGTAACATAAAGGTAACTTAGTCTAAGTTTACCTAACTAGCGTCTAAGAAAGAGAAGTTACGTGTACGCATAAAAGAGAGTTACAAAGTGTAAACTAAAGCGCTGCGTATATCTAAAAAGGCTATAGAAGACTTGCGTGTAGCTTGTGCGCGCAAGGAGCAGTTGCAATAACAAATAGATTTGTTAGACTATTGTGCTAAGGAGGCTATTGCAGTAGAGGAGCGCAGTATTAAAGAGCAAGAGCAGTTAGAGGCAGGGACTATTAAGTTAGATCTGTCTAATAAGTTCTTGTTACTGCCTAGTACCTAGGGCGCCTTTAAAGGCCAGCCCTTAGAGTACTAGGAGAGTAACGTAGTACTGCCTAATTAGTCTCTTTAAATTGCTTTAATAACTACTAGCAGTTTGTAAGGTGCGTAGTTAGTTCCTATATATTTTCTAAGTTAGGGTATCCTAACTACTTAACTAGGTATTTATCCTAGCTACCTTCCTTCTAGTGTTGTATTATTTTTTTAACTTCCTATTAGTCTTTACTATTAGCTTAGTAATAGAAGTTCTTCTAGATAGGCGTTCTAGAGTTAGTAGGTTCTAACAAGGAGATGTAGAACACTAGGTAGATCTTTGCATCCTCTAGTAGATTAAGTCTATAGTTAACTAGGCTTATCTGCTTAGAAATAAAAAAGGGTCTAACTTTAACGTAGTCTAGTTTTTTTTTAGTCTTTGCGTTTAAAGGTTTTTGTAAGGAGATAGACTTTATCCCCTCTTTTAGCTAAGGTGCTGTTTTTCTTTTCTAGTTAATATAAGAGATTGCTTGTTCTTAAGCCTTACTAATATTTTCTAGTAATTTCTAGTGTACTTCCTTTAGTTTAGCTACTAAGGATAATGCTAATTTAGTCTAGACAGTTGTTTCTAGACTTCTAGTAAAGAGATTTAGGTGTCTCCTGTGATTTATAAAGAATAGTGTTATACCTATTGCTTCTAATAATTTGTTATTATACGTAATCTGTGCTATAGGTAACAGTAAAACCTAGTTATCTTGCTGCTAGTTGCTGTATATCTGTAGGTATGTTTCTATAGTCTAATTTGTTCTTTTAGTCTGTCTATCTATCTACAGATAATAGGCAGTTAATAGCTTCTTCTTAGTACCTATAGCTGCTAATAGCGTAGTCTAATAGTTTAACGTGAAGAGCTTATCTTAATTGCTAATAATAGATTCTAGTATGCTGTAGTACCTAATTACTTAGTCTAAGAATATGTAGGCTAGTTGCTTAGTAGTATAATTGCATTAAAAAGGTATTATCTTAGCGTACTTAGTAAATCTGTCTACTATAACAAAGATTGCGTTATAGGCATATCCTGTAATAGGGTCCTTAGAGATAGGTAACTACGTAACAAAGTCTATAGTAATATTTATCTATAATGCTGTTAGTAGCTCTATTGCTTACATTTCTCTGTATTTTGTATATATGCTATGCTTGTTTTATTAACAATTAACATAGTTCTTAATGTATTTAGTAACCTTGTCTTTTATATTCTTAAACTTGTAATGTCTTTTAATAAGTTCTATTGTGCGCGTGATTCTAGGGTGTCTGTGTAGCAGGTTGTTGTAATAACTAGCTATAATTTCTTCTTAAAGTTCCTCTAGTACTTGCAACAGGATGCACTATTCTTGCTAAACTTATATTATATTATTAAGTTGCTGCAATAGTCCTAAGGATCTATCCTTGTTAATTCTAAGTATAGCGTGCTTATTAATTGTTTTTGTTCTAGTAAGGTTGTGTTGTTAACTAAGTGCATTAGCTCTACTATTATCTTTTCCTAGGGTATATAGTATCTTAAACTTATATCTTCCTAGCAGTTCTAACTATCTTACTTGTCTCCTGTTAAGAACCTTAGTTGTTGTAAAATAAACTAGGTTCTTGTAGTCTATATATATAGTAAGGTCTAAACAACTTTCTGCATAGATTCTCTAATGTTCTAGGGCTGATACAATTGCTATAAGTTCTTTATTGTGCATATTGTAGTTTTCTTCTAGTCCTATAAACTTTTGTAAATAGTAGGCAATTAGGTGCTATAGGCTATCTTGTTCTTGCGTTGTACAAGCTCCTAATACTAGGTCTAAGGTATTAGTTTTAATCTAAAGTAGTTTTCTACTCTTAAATGTGATTATTGTAGGTGGTTCTACGCATGCTTATTTAAGTAACTAGAAGAAATCTTCTTATACTTATTCCTATTTAAATAGAACGTCCTTCTACGTTAGCTTAGTAAGTAGTAGCGCTTTTATAGAGTAGTTCTTAATAAAGCGTTAGTTAAAGTTAATAAAGCTAAGGAATTCCTAGATTCCTTTAACTATTTTTAGCGTTAGCTAATCCTTTATAACCTAAATCTTCTTTAGGCTTATTTTTACTCTATGTCTTCCTACAATATAGCTAAGGAATTCTACTTCTTCCTTATGCTATTCGCACTTCTCTAGCTTTAGGCAGAGGTCTGCTCTTCCTAGGCAGTCTAACACTTCCTTAACGTAGATTATGTGTTCTTCTAGTGTCTTACTGTACACTAGGATATTATTAAGGTATGCTACTGTTATTCTGTCTAGGTGCGCTCTTAATACGTTGTTAATTAGAGCCTAGCACGTAGCTAGTGCATTAGTTAGCCTAAATAGCATAACTAAATACTTATAATAACTATAATAGGTTCTAAACGCTATCTTCTATTCCTTGCCTTTCTTTATGCGTATTAGGTTGTACGCTCTACGTAAGTTAAGTGTAGTAAAGTACTATGCTCTACTAAGTCTGTCTTATAACTCTTTAATATTTAGTAGCAGGTATTAATTCTTAATTATAATATTATTAAGCTTTTAGTAGTTAACACATAGGCGTAGCAAGCTGTCTTTCTTAGCTGTAAAGGTAATAGGAAATCCTGCTAGAGATTCTAATTCTCTAATAAATCCCTTCTTAAGGTTCTCCTTAATGTACTCGCGTAGTACCTTAAGTTCCTTTTCTAAGAGTCTGTATATAGGTCTAAAGGGCAGTTCCTTCCCTTCCTAGAGCTTAATGTTGCAGTCCTATAGTTTGTGCTGCAGTAATACCTTTGCAGTCTTCTTATACTAGAAGAGTTCTATGTAACTCTTGTATTTATCTAGGATATTAGGAGGTGCACTATCCTTCTCCTTAACTACTAACTATTGCTTCTTTAAGTTGTAGTTAACTACTCTATCTTAGTGCGTCTTATATGTTAAAGAGATGTTATTAATCTCCTTCTGTTACGCAACTGAGCGCGTGGAGTCACATACGCAGCTCGTTTTCCAACAGAGCGTGCCAATTTAGTTAAGCCGCTCTACCCCAGCAACGCTGGTTCTAAGCAGCCCTAATACTGGCCAAACGCTTATTAAGCAAGATTACATAACCTACACATTTTATTTATATTTAAGCAACACATTCTATATAGAAAAATAGACACTAATTAAATTAATTAATTACTTAAGTATAGTCCTGCAAGCTCTGTTATAGTTATAAGCCTAGCTTCCTAAGCACAGTAGATCTCCCTACGCACTTAGCAAACAAGCTTGTTAGACTTAGCTTAACTGCTCTAATTACCTAATTATCTTTCTATCCCCTACTAAACGCTACTATAGGCGAGCTTGTTAACTACAATAAGCAAGCTCTCTTAGGTGTCCCTACAGGACCCTATTAGCTTAAAACAAGATCTAATTAGCCTAATTAGTACATCTAACTTATGTAGCACGCTAAGCTTTGTAACGTATAGGATATAGTAGATCTAGACGCTAAAGACGCCCTAGGCATGCACAAAGAAGCGCCTAAACTACCTATTATAGGCTTACTCCCTACTTAACTACTAGCTTAATCTACCTAAAGCTAGAGCACCTAACCTAATAAGCCTCTAACAGGCTAAACAAGCGTTAAGAACTATAACAAGGAGCTCCTTAGATACAAGATTAGAGCGAGTAAGTAGGCTACTAAGGCAGAGCGCCTTTAGAAGATCTAGAACTAGGTTAACATAACAGTATTGCTATTAATCCTCTTACTAGTAATAGTAAAGCTTGTTACTAATAACACTACAATGCTGCAATTGCTTGTGCAAGCACTAAAAGAGGAGCTCGCTCTAATAGATGTTAGCACCTAGAACCAGGTTAGGGTAGAGTACCAACAGCATCTTAGAGCGGCTAAACAGTCAAGAGCTGCTCTACAAGACTGGTACAACAGGTAGTTATACCTCTATAGAAGAGCTAAGTTATACAAGCTTCTAGAGGTTAATAGGGCGCTTGCTGTACAGGATTTCTTAGATGCCTTAAGTTATAGGATTGCCCTAGATTAGGCTTGTACTATAAACTAAAGGATTATCTAGGATAGTATCCTAGGGCTTAATTTACTTAATTTAGACAAAGTAAGTAGGGTCTTTAGTAGTTTAATGCATAAGCACACTATAAGAGCAGGAAAAGATAACCTAGGAGTATTTGCAACGTTTAGAAGCTAAACAGATACTACTTAAGCTCCTGCTACTAACTCTAAGAGCTTAAGTAGGTACTCCTGCCCTTGTAAACAAAAAGGAGAGACTTATAAGTAGAAACTAACTAACTGCCAACGCCTAGAGACAGTAGTTAGAGGGAGCTCCTTACTGCCTATCTACATAAGCAAAAGCTATTGCAAGGATACTCTCTAGAGGCTTAAGAGCCAAGAGTATATAGATACTAGGAAGGCGATTAAGCAGCTTAATTAGACCCTAAAAGCTCTATTAGCTATAACAGCTCTACTAGCAAAAGCACCTAAAGTTAAGTTTCCTAGTAATGTACAAGCTACTCTAATTAATCTAAAAATAATACAACTAAGCAACCTAGCTAAGAAACCTAGGGTTTATAACCTTATAGATTTCAACGCTTATCTGCTCTTAGAGAGTACAATTTTAGATAATAGAGTAGCTACACACTTGGTTAACAGCGCAGATTAGCTTGTACCTAGGTTATTTCGCCCAGCTAACTCTACTAACACTATAGAGGCAGGCATACAAGCGTTTCTAGTAGTAGGACAAGGAGCTTGTTTGTTTAAAAACGCGTTACATAGAAAGCGCAGCCTGTATACAGAAGACCTGCTCCTTAAGGATATAGTAGTAGTAGAAGGTTTCTACGTTAATATTATTTCTAAGGCACGCCTCTAAGAGAAAGGAGTTTAGTACTTAGGGCTAGACAGCTCGCTCTAAGTAGGGTACATTAATAATCTAAATAGGAGCGTTGTATGTGCTACTCTTAAGCACGCTTACAACCTTACTTTTATTAAATATAAGCTACTTTCCTACTACTCTTATCCTCTAATCCTTAATACAGTAATAAAATAATTGTATAAGTCTTACCTACAAAGCTCTGCTAAACACCTCTAGCATGCTAGAGCAGGTTATCTAGGCCTAGAAGCTCTGAAAGCACTAGTACAACAAGCGCGTAGCGTACACATTAACAGCACGCTCTAAAAAGATTATAAGGTCTGCTTAACAACCTACGCTAAGCAAGTTATATCTTAACAGAAATAGGAAAAACCTGCTAAACCTTTTTAGAGAATTAGCTAGGATCTGTTTAATATGCCTATAGGAAGGAGTAGCAAATTATAGATACTTTTAATTAAGGAGTACTGTAACGACACAGGATGATAGAAAGCTCCAGAATGCGTGTGTATCCGCTACGAGGTGTATGGGAGCACTAGGATAGGTAACACAGAGACAATTCTATTCCTATAGGTCTTGTACGAAGAATACTTAAAAACTATCTATCTACAGATAATTCTCCTTGTGCCTTTATACTGCTAGAATACAGGGAAGTTTAGAATGCTATAACTAAGTTACGGGCAGGAACAGAAACGTAAAGGAGCTAAGTTAGAGGTAAATTAGGGTGTAACACTTTTTAGAGACTGGTGCTTTACACTACCCCCTCCTGTGTAGGTGGATTGTCCTAGATACGCGTAAGTAATAACAGTTGTTGTCCTATAGCGTTAGTGCGTTAATTCAGCGTCTGTTCTAGGTTTTTAGTTAACTTAGGTTGTTGTTTTAGTGTTTTGTTATTGTTTTTATCTAAAGTAAAGACAACTTTTTTTTTTTTATTAACTCTGCTGCCTAAATCTAACGTGACAACGAGCTGTATTATAACTCAATTAGAGGGAAACAGGTTTGCTGTTATTATTATATCCAATTTCTAGGACGCGTTGCGTAGGTATATAAACAATTAATCCTTACACCTTTCCTAACTCTAACAGACACTATTTCTTGCTGTAAGTATCCCCACGCTCTTTCAATTGTTCCTATGCTAATGCTCCCAGGCTTGTTAATTAGTCACTATACTAATACTAGTCCCGCCTAGAGCTCTTGCAGTGGCCTATTAGGTCATTTGCCTTTGTTTAATTTAGGCCTTTGTAAGGGGGAGGAAGGTAGACTACGCCTTTAACAAGGCGTTGTCGTTAAAGTATGCTTATTGCACACTTCAAAATAAGAAGTGTCATCTAGTAACTAGACTTTTCTTTACTCCTGCTCTCTAACTAATACTAATAGTTATAGGTTCTAATTTACGTTAGTCCTAAGTATGCCACTTTTTATAACAACCTTGTTATATAGGAGGAGGAATCTAGGGGTGAGGCAGCGGGAGAGGCAGCAGAGGAGGTGACAGAGGTAGCACTAGAGGCATGGCGTAGCCTCATGGCATTAGCGATGGCTCTGGCGAGTGTAGTGCAGGTAGCGACTGCGCAGCTTAAGGGAGTCACTGCTAATAACGTGTTGCTGCATCAGTACCACGCCAGTACAGCGCAGGGCCAGGTAATAGAGGAGATAGTAGAGGGTTTGTTGGTGTTAACTAGGGAGGTTATCAAGCTGCGACAGGAAATGGCCCTTTGTAGCTCCAGAGTCAGAGGTAAGTTAGTAAAGCTAGCTCTGCTTCTAGCACCTAAAAAAAAGGGTGCTCCTAGGTTGTTAGACAAAACCAACAACAGTAGCTCTAAGGAGATAAGTGACATTAAGAACCCTTAAAAAGAAAGGGTTTCTCTAGCTGTACAGTAAGGAGGATTTCTTTTATTGTTATCTATTGTATAAACGCGGTTAGAGGCGTTTTAGAGTTAATAGATTTCCTTTGTCCTTTTCTAAATCATAATATCTTTATTCGCCCTACAATTCTCAACCTTCTTCCTATGCTGTGATCCATTTGTTTAATGCCTTTAGTAGACTAGGCTGCTCTAGGTACTTGTTGTGATACGCCTTCAGCTTATAGGGTGCTCCTGTAAAGTTTTTTGCAGGATACTAAGTTAGGTCTAGGTTATAGCCAACTTAGCTCACACAGTACTTAAGACTACAGCAGACCAACCTACTAGCCAGGATTTCTTAGACCTCCCATTCCTCTACTCCTTAAATAGGAATACCTGCAGGTTTTAGAGCTTCCTAACTAGGCAACAGGTTATCTAGATCCTTACACAGAACGTTAGGTGCAAATACGTTATGTATTTTTGAACTAGGGGGAAGTTTTAAGCAATATAAGTAACTAACCTGTTCTAGGACCTTAAAGGGACCTTCCTACTTGTTAGATAGCTTTTAGCTTAGTCGCTTACTTGTTAAGTTTTTAGTAGAAAGGTACACTTTGTTACCTATAGTCTAGTTAACTAGGTTGCAATAAGCGTTAACTGCAGAGCGCATGCAGTCTTAGGCTTTCTCTATATTCTCCTTAGCTACCTTCTAGGCGTTATGCATACAGGTTGCTAATGCTAAGGCCTCCTTGTAGTTAAGTTGTTCCACAGGGGTCACTGCTGTATCAGCTCCTTTCTAACTCTAGCTCTATTTAGGTTAGCTACTATAAATTACTTAGTAAGGTGATATTCTAATTAAGGAATGTGGCAGAGTAAGTTAGGCACAATCTATAATTAGTAGGAGTTTAGACTAGTTATCCTAATAGTACAAGACAAAGGGACGGAGCTGTTAGTCTATATACTTGTTTATAATCTCTGTTTAACTGTTGGTTTCCTTATAATAGGCAGTAGATAGCTTGACTTTCACACCTATAATTCAACAGAATTCTGTCCAGAAAGTAGAGATAAACTAGGGGCCCCTATTACTTACTATTAACTTAGGGGTGTGTCTAAACTAATACACCTATTGTATAAACAAGTTTGCTATCCTGCGTGCTGTAATTATTTTATAGCATAGGATTGTAATAGCTTATTTAGTTAGGCAATTAATAATAACTATAATCTAGTTATACCTAGCTTTGTCCTTAGGAAAATCCTTAAAATTAATGCACAAATGTTGCATTAGTTTATTAGGTATTAGCAAGGGATGCAAGTACCCACAGAGTTAGGTCTGTCTTAGATGGCCTTAGCGACATAGGATGCAGTTTTGGACATATCTTTTATATGTAGCACTTATACCTTTCTAGTGATACTGTTGTGATAGCAGTTGGTAGGTCTTCTTGGCACTAGGGTGAGCAGTTGATAGTTAGTTATAGGCTTCCTTAATTAGG